>CM050201.1:16205000-16280000 GCA_027475355.1 Coilia nasus | reverse complement strand
CCGAGCTTTTAGTCACCCATCAAGAGTCTTTTGGCTCTTTCTATTTCTCTCTTTTTAAAAAAAAAAATTACGAGCTGAAATGAAAGTCTTCAGCGTGCTGAATTTGAGATTCCACCCGTTCCTTCGTTCGTTCCCTTTTCCTGTACTCCTCCTCTCTTCTCCTCTCTTCTCCTCTCCTCGTTTGCGCTCATTCCTGTAGTTTCCAGGGTAGCGCCCCAGACAAGTTTAGCAGGCGGCAGCTGCTCCAGCGAGGGCTGTTGCTAAGGGAGTCTGCCTGGGAGCCGTGCTGGCATCTGGTACAGCTGTTTAGTGTCACCACCAACGAGCATACTGCTCTGTGCTTACGGTGTGTGTGTGTGTGTGTGTGTGTGTGTGTGGGGGGGGGGGGGGGGGGGACCTGAGCAAACCTTTTTTCTTGTTTTTGATTTTCCAGTCATGCCTGCCATGATGCCACCATCAAAATCCAACACCAGCCACTGTTAAGCATTGTGATCTGTGACGGTATTTTTAGCGATTTAGCAGGCCCTCGTCTCATGCAACTCCAGAAAGTCTTTTAAAGACACCCGTGGCTCGAGTTGTTCGTCTTTTTATCTCCTTAACGGCACTTTACACTCCGCTCTACTCAATACAGGCAGAAAGAAGCTCAAGCCCTACGCTTTTTTTTTGCTGTGTTTTCTCTTAAACCCAGTGGACTACCATCATTCTATACCGCATGTGCCTCAGGCTACATCTCAGAAGCCGTCGTCTGTGAACCGAAAAAAATCCTCTGCTGATTGGAGTTGCGCGCAGGCGCTGGGACTCCTTTTTCCGAACAAGCCGGTTCTCGTTCCTGGTGGTGTTTTGGAACGTCTCACTGAGCTTGCTTAACCCCACTTAAAGCCCTGGCCGACATTCCCCTCTCGCAAACACTGGGAGGTTGTCTGCTTTGTGTTTGCTGGTAATGAAACACTTGCTATCGAATTGATGTGTAAAATGTGCAGGGCTAAATAGAAAGCGTCACGTACGACTACCAGTGTTCCGAGCAAGGGAAGGGATTACGGTAAGCAAGTAAAGGGCTATACATAGTGATGTTAGCCTTGGGAAAAGCGAGATTTGGCCCACTGACAATAGCGGATTGTTGCAGAAAGGTTAGTGCTTCCTTAGCTTCTGTATTATATTCGCATTCTTACAGCTCTTGTTTCAAAATGAGATAAAACAAGTGAATGTTAAGAAATTCTAAAATGAAAACTAAAATGGAGCATTAACTAAGTTGGAGCAGTCCGCACATCACACTGTGCAATGTGCATCTCATACATTGAAATTGTGTTCTGCTAACCTTTGTTCACATGGATTGAGCATTGTCTGATCTGTTTACTGAAAGCCTTTTTACGCTAGTCATTAAGTATATAAGCCTGGCGTGCTTACCTGCCTCTTCCCAGCAATGCACATGCATGGACAAATTGAGGAGGGAGGTTGGCCCCAGCAGTTTGTGTAAGCTGAGCTTGTACAGCGCAACTTTCCTGAGAACTGGGGCAACTGGGAAATAAGCTGCTGTTTATTTATAAATGACTTGAATGAGATTTTTGTTTGTCCTATGAAAGGTGTATCAGAGATCTGTTGGAGAGGCCGCTTCAGCAGAATTGACTTTAATCCTTGGGGAATGAGTGCTTGATCTGTATTTAATGATAAATAAAAAAGGCTGGATCCATGTGGCTGGCTTTTATTGTGATTAAATTGGGACTCGGGGGCGAAGCTAGTGTAGCATAGAGAGAGTACAAAAAAATAATAAAAAAATACCGCTCTCATAGCTGATGAAAGATTCTTGAACAGTTTCTCTGTGTCAACTACAATTAGGTACGGTTTGCTAATAAAACCTCATTATCAAATGGTGAAATTCCATCACAACAACTGTGGTAGAGCCCACCAGCTTACTACTTTGCCTTCATGAGAAAACAGTATCTAATTAACTTGGCTTTCCTAAAAAAAGATGAAACAGTCCCTCCCTTTCCCTGTTTTTCCCAGCAGATGTAAACAAACTGTTAAGCTGTTAAGGTTGCACCTGCAAATTGTTTAGAGGTCCCTGTGTTCTGTCCCCATCACTGGTAAAAGGTGTAACCTGATGTCCTGGCACCGTTAAATATTCCAAGCCTGTTAATTGCAAAAACACGAGCATTTTCTGTTCTCGTATTTTTTTTAACACCTATTGTGGACATGTAACAAGACAAGGGCAAAAGGCCACCCATGTATTCAACCCAAAAAAAATGTTTTTTTGTTTTCTCTTTCTCCTAAGCGCAAGGATATTGGAATGGACCTAAGACCGGTTTGCAACAGTTCCAACAAACAAGGCGGAGGAGAAAAAATAGTGTAATTATCACCAATCAGTCTTTGAAAATAACATTTTATTTTGATTCCTACCTGTCAGCTGGTTAGTGTCAATGTTACAGACAGTTGAGTATTACTTAAGCATAAGTGGGAGATTTTTTTTTATTATTATTATTGTGGGAAGGGGGGAGGGAGGGGGCAGTCCCCTTGTGTGTGTTGTTTTACGGCCCCTGCAACAGACCCTGGGTTTCCTGTTAGCGAGACCCCACCTCCCAGTCTGAATGCCGGCTCGAATTCCTTCATGCTAAATCAATCACGGCTTCCATCATTTTACTTATTACGCGGTTCTCTCCTCTTGGTTCTCCCCCCCCCCCTCTCTCTCCTCGATGCAACCAGAGAATCGTCCCTCCAGCTTTTTTCAAAAACGTACACGTTTGGTGTTTTGTTTATTTATTCTTTTTAGGGTGAGTCTTGAAGTAAGTAAGAAAGAAAGAGAAGGAGGGGAAAAGAAAGCAAAAAAAAAAAACGGAGCCATTGGCAAAGTGATAACATCTGTCAGGAGGCGCTGTATGCCAGGAGTAAAAATGGTTTCCTCTCGTCTGGGCCAGCGAGGGCCTGATGCTCTGCAGATGTGCAGCTGGGCCTCGACTGTAAAAGTTATAAGTATTGTCATAACATTGTTCGACTTCTCTAGTATTTCCTGTCTTCTGCTTAGCACTTTATTACTGATTCTGGCCAGCCTCCAGCCCAGGAACGCTTGCAGAGGGGAGTGTTTGAGAGTGTGTGTGTGTGTCTGTGAGTATGTGTGTGTGTGTGTGTGTCTTGGTGTGTATGCATTGGTGTGCTTAAAGTGTGAGCGCGAGAGAGTGAGAGAGGGGAGAAAAAAAGAAGAGAGAATGTCTTCAGCCGTCTCTTCCTTTTGTTGGCTGTGTGCTCGGGCTGCTTCTTTATGCTGCCTCTGACGACACGCAAGCGCTGTAGTTAAACAGTGTTGGAGGGAGAGACAGGCAGACGAACCCAGCGGGAGGGAGGGAGGGAGGGAGGGAGGGGAAGAGGAGTGAGATGTCGGAGGAGACGCAGGCAGATAGGGCCGGGGAGCCAGGCAGGAACTCAGACACAAAGCTCCACTGAGACCAGTCAGGTGAAGGGGTTCTGATCCCTCTTCTGTCCTCCCTGTCTCTGTCTCTGTCTCTGTCTCTCTCTCTCTCTCTCTCTCTCTCTCTCTCTCTCTCTCTCTCTCTCTTCCTCTCTCTGTGTATCTTTCTCCTTCTCTCTCTCACTTGCTGTCATCTATCTCTCGCTCTCTCCTACTCTATCTCTCTCTCTCTCTCTCTCTCTCTCTCTCTCTCTCTCTCTCTCTCTCTCTCTCTCTCTCCCTCTCTGTTTCTAAAGGTTGCAGCAGAAAGGCAGGCAGCGGGCCTGAGCACCAGCTGATTCAGAGAGAGGCTTGTGTTCATTTCCTGTGTAAGATGCAGTCCCCAGACAAGGCAGAGAAAAGGGCCTTTCTTTCTCCCCTCTCTCTCTCTCTCTCTCTCTCTCTCTCTCTCTCTCTCTCTCTCTCTCTCTCTCTCTCTCT
This sequence comes from Coilia nasus, assembly GCA_027475355.1. Lineage (NCBI taxonomy): Eukaryota > Metazoa > Chordata > Actinopteri > Clupeiformes > Engraulidae > Coilia > Coilia nasus. The sequence continues at coordinate 16,276,123 of CM050201.1, read as the reverse complement.
CTCTCTCTCTCTCTCTCTCTCTCTCTCTCACCCTCTCTCTCTCTCCCTCTGTATCCCTCCCCTGACTCAGACCATCCTGGCCCCTTGCCCCAAAGACAGACAGAGGACTCACAAAATAGCGTGCGTTTAAAGAGGTGCTGCCCTCAGCAGCCAAATGTCTGCAGTGCACTCTGGCAGCCCCCCTGACTAACACCGAAGCCTGCAGGTACTCTCGCCTCCCCATTCAGACTCCCCCTCTACAGCTGTAGAGAAGGTGAATAGACAGCCGCTTGGAAAGGCTCAGGCAGGCTAAAGAAAATTTAAAAAAATCCTGTATATCTGTCAACATCTGGCTCCCACCACCACTGCCTTTCTGACTGCTAGGTGTGGTAATCGGTGAGTGCCATGCATAAACTGGAGATAATCTGTAACAGGATTCAACAACACAGGCTTACACAGAGTGTACACACAGTGCCTTCTACATCAGGCTTTGTACCACCTGTTGGCAAATGCCTAAAGTGTGTGTGTGTGTTTTTCTTTTTCTTTTAAAAACAGTGACATGGGAGTAATTTTGAATCACCTTTATTCATCCATCAAGTCAAGATGTGATGCTAGAACCAGCAGTTATTGGCATATGTATCTGTGTATGAGTGTGTATTTGTGTGTTTGTGTGTGTGTGTGTGTGTGTGTGTGTGTGTGTGTGTGTGTGTGTGTGTGTGTGTGTGTGTGTGTGTGTGTGTGTGTGTGTGTGAGTGTGTGTTTATGACACAGCCAACACTTGCATTTACTGGCATCTTGAGCTGAAGGGCTAGTATAGCGCTACACATACACACATACACACACACACACACACACACACGCACACACACATACACACACACACACACACACATACACACACACACACATACACACACACATACACACACACACACAAACACATACACACACACACCCACAGCTACACACCCACATACACACACACACACACACATGCACACACATGCACACACACACACACACACACATACACACACACACACAGCCACACACACACACACACAGCGTTTTCCATCTGCGGAGTCCCGCGCTCTCCATCAGCGGCGCCATTCGCAGTGACAGATGGGTGTTTCCGCCCAGCAGCGCAACAGCGGGTCTCCATAGCAATCGCAGACGACAGCTGATGAAAGGGTCTCAGAGATGGGTGGAGAAGTGTGTGAGTGTGTGTGTGTGTGTACTTATATGTGTGTGTGTGTATTTCTTTGTCTGTTTGTGTGCATGTGTGTGTTTGTGTAAGTGTGTGTACGTGTGTGTGTGTGTGTGTGTATGTGTGTGCGTGCACATGTTTTGGGTCTGTTTATTTTCAATGGCAACGGGAGAAATAAAGACCCAGAGGCGTGGTCACAAAGGCAGGGGGGAAAAAAAGTACAAAAAAAATAATAAAAGGTTCCGTGAAAAAGAAAGCAGTCTTCGTCTGTTTGAACAGGAAACAGAAATCAAACAAAAACAAACACAACAAATACAAAGAAAGTCACCGAAGATGAGTCACGCCGGGGGTTTTAACCCTCAGAGTTACAAACAAAACACGGTGGAGGGGAAAGGAAAAGGCAATAAAAATGCCGGCTTCCCCTCTCATATTCGCTGATTCATAATGAAATGCGGCAGAGGTGTGTGGATGTCGATTTTTCGAGCGAAGTGCCTTGTGTGGGCCAGGCTCGTTCTTTCCTCGGCTCTTTCTTTCCCGATTCTTCTCGCGCTCATCTTTCACACGGTGCCTCGTCACGCAGTTTTACCTTAGACACCGAAACTGCGCATTCAGCTCCGTGGCCCCGAGATGCATCAGCGTGCGTGGGCCCCCGGTATTGCTCCCTGCCTCCGCTTGGCCTGACCGATGGAGGTTTCTTTGTTGTGTCCCTGTCAGCAGTGTCATAGGAGGCCTGAAGTGTGTGTGTGTGTGTGTGTGTGTGTGTGTGTGTGTGTGTGTGTGTGTGTGTGTGTGTGTGTGTGTGTGTGTGTGTGTGTGTGTGTGTGTGTGTGTTTATGGGGTCTCTGTGTGTGTACATACATGTGTGTTTGTTTTCTGTGTATTTGCTTTATATTTGGTGTGCATGTGTGTGAGTGTGTTTCTGTGTGTGTGCCTGCGTGTGTTTGTGGGTGAGTATTTGCCTTATATTTGCTTCTGTGAGAGAGTGTCTTTGTGTGCATATCTGTGTGTGTTTTTGTGTGTTAGGGTGTGTGTGTGTGTCTGAGAATGAGTCCATAGAAGACTGGCTGCTGTTAGCATGTGTTCCTCCCTATGCTGCTCTTTGGGAGTTCTTTCTTTTTTATATTTTTTTATTTCCCTGCGTCGGGTGAATAAAGAGGACATTAATATTGGATGGGCTTACACTGTCTGATACTGGTAAGCCTCCACTTGCAGTGACGCAATGCTTTCTAAATAGCTCAGCTGCAGCTGCGGACTCCCTTGTCTCATTTTCTCTGCTGAGGTCTCTCTCCTCCCTCTCATCCTTGACTGCAGAATGGCTTTTTTTTTTAACCCTCCACATGAGAAATATATTGCAGGGGGATAAAACAATGAGACTGAAAAACATGGAGATGCTGGATGCTACCCAGTTCTTATCCTCCTGTTATAACACCCTTTCTCTCAGGCTCTTCACTCTTTCTCTCTCGCTCTCTCTTTCTCTGTGTCTCTCTCTTCCTCCTTATTTCTCTCTCTCACCGTCTCTCTCACTATCTCTCTCTCTCTCTCTCTCACACACACTCACACACACGCGCACGCACACACACACGCACACACACACACACGCACACATACACTCTGTCTTACTGTCTCTCTCTCACACACACAATGAAGTCTCTTTCAGCTCAATCATTCGTCATCCTACCCTCGTCCAGAGGAAGATTTGGCCTGGGTTTTGAAACAAGGTGTTACATGTGCCAAGAGCGATTCACCACTGTAGAGGGCTTCAGGGCATTTCCCCCATGCACCCCCCCCCCCCAACCGCCACCACCACCCCTCCCCTCCCCCTTCCGGCCTTGAAGGGCTTTTGGATCGATCCAGGCGTCCTTGTCCGCCCCTCGAAGTTCTCAGCCAACCCCAGCTGGGGCGGCTGCAGTGTTTTTCGGGTCTCAACACCTACATCTCCATACACACACTCTCTCTTCACAAGGAGCGTTCACTCACTCTCTATGTGTTTCCTGCTGCTGTGTGTTCTGTGTGAGTCTGCACTTTAAGACATGGCAGTGTAATGTCTAGACACGGGCATCGTGTCAGAGAGATGCGATGCCTGTTTGCCCTAGGCATCCGGTAGGGCATGTAAGCAGAGAGTAAACACGCTATAGGGAGAGTCGTACAGGGAGTGGGTGGAAAAGTTTGCCGCGGCGCTGAGGTGCTACCTGCCCTCCTACATACTTTCCTTTTCTGTCACGCACACACAAACACACACACACACACACACACACACACATGAACACACATGAACACACTTCTCAGAAGAATACACACTCTACCCCAGAGATACGCACATGTACATTCAGTATATATCTTAAGCAGTCTTCCGTACACATGCCTACGCACACACATGTTCCTATGGTTGAGCTTTCCTGTGGAAATATCGACAGTCACAGCAACACAGCAACCACAAAATAAACGCAGCAAGCCACCAATGACAGCCAAGCAATCTTGGCCCAGAGAACCGTCATTGGTTCCTCTCCCCAGGACACCCGGGCACCGTGATGCATCGGGGGGCACCTTTTGATAGTATGCATGGCACAACTCCTCTGACTTTAAACACCCATTCAAATTCACGGCGTACTTTCCCCCGCACCCCCTACTTTAATGAAGTATTGAATCGCGCTCCCAGGAGTGGTTTTGACCTTTAGCTTCTGCTATTGATCGAGTTTGACATTTTGACAAGCCCTCATTACAAGGGTGAGCCATCTCCCCAGAAAGCCTCTCCATGTCACTGCTCGGAGGCTGGCTTGTGTCCAGCTGAAACGACCTCATTGATGTCCGTGATTGACTGGACCTGAGGTGCAATCCGAGGTTATCTTTTTTTTATTTGTGTGTGTGTGTGTGTGTGTGTGTGTGTGTGTAGGTTGTGTATACACGATCTTTGACATGTTCTTAAAGCTTTCCAGGATATTCACTGTCAAATGGTTGTATATGTTGAGAGACAACCCAAAGCAAAGGCAACGCAGACATCAGAGAAGAATTGTCTATCTAAAATAACTGAAATAAAAAAGAGAAAAAAGAATTTATGAACTTCTTTGTTGATCCTCTAGTGTGCTTTAGCGGAGATAGCATCAGGGGGCCTGTGGATCGAACATGATGAAGGAGCTTTGAGGTTATCCCCAGCACGTTAGCAAAGTGTCTCGGGATGTCCTTGAAGCTACGAAAAGAAAAGGCAGCAAAGTTTGGCATGCTCCAACAATAGAATAACCATCAATGGGGTATAAACACACGATTTATAGCATTTATGAAAAGCCAAATCATTGCATTAGCATGTATAACCTGCCCACATAAAACCAGTCTGTCTCAAAGATTTTGCAGAAGCTGTAGAGAGGCGAATGTACTATGAGTGGATCGTTTTTATCTGTGAAGAGAAAACTTGTCTTTTTTTGTCCAAGGGAACTGTCCGGCTTGGTTCCCAGTGGTCAGTCCCTGTAAGACCACAGAGAGGGACGTGGTAATACACTCACACTAAAGGAGGATCGATGGTCAGACACTCTCGCCATGCTTGTGCCAGCTGCCAGACAACAGCATCGGATAAAGAGGAGGGGACCCCTACCTCTCTCTCCCTTTCTCTCTCTCTCTCTCTCTCTCCCTCTTGGCCTCTCTCTCTCTCTCTTTTTGCTTTCTGTCTTTCTAGCTCTTTCACTCCCTCTCACTCTATTCTCTTTCTCTTTCTTTCTGTATCTTTAGCTCTTTCTCTCCCTCCCTCCCTCTCTCACTCTCTTTAACACACACACACACACACACACACACACACACACACACACATATACTCAATATCTCTCACTTCACAACACACTCTATGCTCGTTTGGGCTCTTTCACCTCCCTTCTCTTTCACCTGTCTTTTTATTTCTTTTTTTCCCTCTTTTCTTCACCGCCCTCTATAGCCCATCTCTTTCTCCCCCTTGCTTTATTTTTCCCCATTTCATTTTGGCCATTTCATCTCTTACTTTGTCCTTCCCCATCAAATTCCAGACAACCCCCTCACCCGCAACCCACCCCACCACCCTACCGAACCACCCCCCGAACCACATCTCCTCTCCTCCATTTATTGTCATCTCCCTCCAGTGCTCTGGCTGAAAGCATCGATCAGGAGGTGTCTTTGGCAGGGGCTGGGATGGGGATGGGGATGGGGGTGTTGGAGGAGTGGTGGTGGTGCTGGATGAGGTGGAAGCAGTGGTGGTGGTGGTGGATGAGTCGGAGAGAAGGGGGTCTCATCCCCCTGCCTCCCCTCCTCCTCCTCCTGCCTCTCCTCCTCCACCTCCCCCTTCTCTACCTCCATGCAGGTGGGCAGCGGGTTGCGAGCTGTTATCGGCCACAGCAGTGCAGGTCCGTCAGATCCCAGTGACCCCCGTGCCTGCCAGCTGTCACACGCTGTCCACCGCGCTAAGTGTGCAGCCATCGGCCACCGATAAGGCAGGGAGTGGAACCGAGACAGGGGGAAAAGGGAGAGAAAAAGTGAGACAGAAGGAAGAGAGAGAAAGAGAAAAAAACAGTTGAAATGAGACACAGAGAGAGAGAGAGAGAGAGAGAGAAGACTGTAAAACTCAGACAGAAAGAGGGAAAGAAATCAGAGAAGGGAGTGAGACAGCCATAGTGAAAAAATGAGAGAGATGGTACAAGAGAGTGAGGCTGCAGAGGATGCCTGCAGTGCATGCTATAAGAAAAGATGGACAGGCTCCCCTATCTGAAGGATTACTGTAGTTACATGGGTGCACTTATACCTCCAAGGACATGCTAGCTTAAAAGATCTAATTTACTAGGGTATTTCTCATGCATGTTAAGAGTATTTCAATGCTGGGTAGATTTCAGTCTAGAAGTAGATATTGCATCCATATCCTCTATGGCTGTAGGCTTGCTGACACTTGAGGAAATTACTTAAAATATATATATATATATTGCTAGCGTTTGGCAAATCAAAATGGAGAACATAATTTAAAAATATTACTTTAAAAGTAAATGTTTTTTTTTTTGTGGTACTTTTAAGAGAAAGTATCCCCAAATGTGGTGTAAAAAAATCAGGCATAAGCAATAAAAAGGTGGAAAGCTGTGATAAATGCTCACCTATTAAAATGCTATTTAGGCAGCCCATTATGCCCATGTTGGGATGAAAGGCTTTCCATGAAAAGCCGCTCATTGCTAGAATGAATAAACAAAGCACAAAAAAGTAGTATACCGTATGACAGAATTGTTGCAGCACCTGATGTCATTAATGCAGAGTTGCACTGGCCAGCTTTGTGTCAGGAAATATTAATTGAAAAAGCAACTGAGAGAATAGTCCAGGAAAGACATCAGGTTCTGAGTCTTTGGAGAAGTCTTTGCACTGAAACTGGCTATGTCCTGATGCGGCCTTCACATACAACGAGCCATTAAAAAATCTCTATTCGAAAGTTACTATTTTGTGGGCTTCAAATAAAAGTCTCATCACAAAAGGATAGAGTACTTGCAGTCATGCATTTGTTAGGAAATTGTAATGTGCTGCTGTAATAGCATTTTATGACAAGCTCCCGGGTGCAGTAATTGCAATATCCTTCATTTTCCAAAATGCAATTTCTTACATTATTGTGTTTCTGGAAGGTAATGTCTTATTGCTAAGCAATGTGCCTAAGTACTGTAAGCAGAAGAAATGGTGCTGATCCTATTACAGTATTGCACTTTAAGCTGCTATGAGGTCACTGGCCATCATCACAAGACTGTGGCGCAATCACGGTTTTCCTGACAGTGGGAATCCCATGACACTAATTCCCCAGGAATGACTGGGCCATGTAGAGGTGTTGCTCACAGCACAGGCAGCTTTGATGGAATTCGATCCGCGGCAATCCTTTCCAGGGACTTGTACTCAAGGCTCATCACAGCAGTCACAGATGCTCAAGGACTTTTTTATTTCTGTGTGTGTGTGTGTGTGTGTGTGTGTGTGTGTGTGTGTGTGTGTGTGTGTGTGTGTGTGTGTGTGTGTGCGCGCGCATGGGTGTGTGTGTGCGCATGTGTGTGTGTGCGCGCGCATGTGTGTGTGTGTGTGTGTATATGCGTGCGCATGTGTGTGCGTGTGTGTGTGCATGAGTGTTTTGGAGTGCACGGGTAGCTAGTTCTGGTGGACATGCTTCACCAATGAGCACTGATGCTCCTTACCACACACACCACTGAGTGTGTATGTGTGTGTGTGTGTAAGGGGGGAGGAGGGGTGCAGTACACAAAAAAAATGTCAGTACAGCTATTGATTAAATTGTGCTCTCTAGCTTTAGCTTCCAGAAATTCACACACACACACACACACACACACACACACACACACACACACGCACACACACACACGCACACACACACACACACACACAGGCTTTCTCAGGGAACATTGTTCTCCCGATCTCAAGTGACCTGAGGAACTCGCCCGTAATTAACACCCCCCCCCCACGCCCAGTGCTTAAGTTGTGCAACTTTTGCCCAGTCAACACTGCAACACTGATGCAGTCCAAGATGGGCCCAGAAAAAAATAGACATCAGGTCACTCCTTGAATTCACACACAAACACACACACACTCGCGATCACAGTGATCACATGATGGACAAAATATGATACCCCCAGCCATTGTGCTTCCCTAGGCCGTTGGGTAACAGGATGACGTTTGTTTTGTAATGAGACTCCGATTCTGTAATCAGTTTGCTTCTTTTTTTTTCAGCGTTTTTTAAAACAGGATAGTGAGTGGCTTGTTTTCCCTCAACTTTTTTTTTTTTTTTTTCCCTCAAGCGCTTCGATGTGAGTTGCAGTACACGGTTGCCTGCCAGCCAGCCAGCCAGGACTGGAGCGTCTGAGGGAGAGCCATTGACAATCTGGAGGCTAATTGAAAATCAAACAAGAAGTAATTTCATGGAATTAATTGGACTTTTTGAGTTATTTAGTGATTAGCTCAGGTTAATTTCACATCTGCTCACTCGTACAGTACGCTGCAGCACTTATGGGCCGTGGAACAGTGGAATAATTTATTTACCGTGGACAGCACATACCCACCCACCTACACACACACACACACACACACACACACACACACACACACACACACAAACAAACATTTGAATGAACTGTCCCCTTTTTCTGGTTGTCAAGCTCTACCCTTGTGTGCACACACACACAAAGGCACACACAATGACGCATTCTTTTACTGGTCAGTTCCCTGTTGACCTGGTTGTGTTGACAGTGGCTGGATTTATCAGTTACTGTTTCTTGTTTCGAACACACACACACACACACACACACACACACACAAACAGACACTTAATCCCCTGAACTGGCCACGCTCACCTTGAACGGGCAGCATGGAGCTGGAAGTAGCTTGATGCTACTTTTATCAGTGGGCGTCAGACACAGGAAAGGGCCTGCCAGCGTGTGTCGGAAACAAAGTAAAAAAAAAAAAAAAAAAAGGAAGCCCAGCTGCAGATGGTTGGGGGCTCAGCACACTCGTCCCAAAGCAGCCCCTAATAACAAAGCAAATGTAGCCACAATGCAATCGCTGTTCACCCAGCATCAATTTAACAGTGGGCGACTGTCACAGAAGAGGGGTTTATAGCCACGGGGGTCCCGCATCACTTCCTGTTCACGAGATGGTGGCAGTGGTCTCTCTCTCTCTCTCTCTCTCTCTCTCTCTCTCTCTCTCTCTCTCTCTCTCTCTCTCTCTCTCTGTCTCTCTGTTTGTTCCCAATTGCAGAGGCAGCCAGCATGACAAGCGAAAGTGTAGGGCTGGAAATGCATTTCCGGGCGGGTTTCGTCAGCGTGAAACAGAGCAGGTTTGATTGATGATTGGACTCTCTCAGTCATGTAAATCTCAGATGGGTATGCAACTTTTTTGTCGTCCACTGTCATTTTCACGCCAGACACTCGTTCATTTCGGTCTGGTAGGCAAACACACTCACATAAATACTTGTGTTCACACACATACACACACACACACACACACACCTGTGCTCCCCCAGAAAGTTGAAAGCGAATGTGTGCTTGACTTTCACCCACCTCATTAAAAGACTGAATGTCACCAGACGGCCTTCGAGCCTCCCCCTCTCTCTCTCCCTCACCTCCCACCCCACCCCACCCCACCCCGCCGTCTGCACCCCCTCCAGTGAGATTTACAGTAGCAAAGTTAATGAAATGTCCAACTCTCCTATTTTAAAGGGATCGGCCCCGTAATTAACAGCGGCCTAGGAGCAGCACGCACCAGCAGGAGGGGAGGGGTGGTGGCGGCGGTGGGGTGGTGATGGTGGTGGGGGTCAGTAAGGAGTCAACCATTTTGGGGAAAAGAAAATGGTTACAGAGAGAGAGAGAGTCTGAATGGCATGATGTTGTCTAGCTGCTGTGTGTGTGTGTTAGTGTGTGTGTTGGTGTGTGTGGGGGTGCATGAAAACCACAGGGGGTGGGTGTAAGCATAGGTGGGTTGGGTGGTGCTGGTTGGGAGGTAGCTGTGGTGAGGTGTGTGTGTGTGTGGGGGGGGGGGGGGGGGGGCTATCTGCTAGACATTAGAGTTAGCGCAAATTGGAAACAGGCTAGTCATTCAATTTGCTAGAGGGCAGAGTCGGGGGGCCCCCGCAGTTTAGCTACTCCTCCAGATGGAATCGGTAACGTTGCGCAAGTGCATGCACACACTCCCCCCCCCCCCCCATTAAGAGTGCCTGCACTGCCCGCTCCTGCCAGCCAACCAGCCATTCAGCCAGCTCATACATACATATACACACAGTGTAGATTACAGGCTTTTTCCAGTGCGCCGTTTGGCACAAGCATGGCTTATTTAGCCACCAAGCGCACGTGGAGCCAACCTTAAAAAAAAATTTCAAACAAAAAAAAACAAGTCGTAAGGACACCCGAGACATATGAGGTAGAATAATGAGCTTCATTGTTGAGCCTGAGGTCAGCCAATGACCGAAACTCATACATGCATGCATACTGGATCGGAGAATCTCGCATGCATGCATTTTGTGGCACGCGCACATGGTAGTATTGCATTGTGCGTGACGCACACATTGCAGTCCAAATGCAGGCAGCTTATCAGGTGACTACATTGCAGGGTTGGAGCTTAACTTAGCGTGATCTACATATGTATGTAGCAGTCTGCACTGAACCACTGGAGAGTTTCCCTGCTGACACCAACAGAGCCATGCACAGCCCTGGTGCATATTTGATGCTGGACGTGCACAAGCCTGGGTGGAGTTTGTTTAGTTGTGGGTTGTGTTAGGTCCCCCCTTCCCCAGCCCCCTTTGCATCCGAGGAGGTCTTTCAGTGGTGGGCATAGGTTAGCTGTTAGCTGTGTTTAGCCCAGTGGAGGCTGAGCGCTGCTCACACAAGATGGAGGTCAGCAGGGCAGCAAGGTGAAGGTGAGCGCACCAAGTCCAAGCCAAGCAAAGCAGGCAGTCTGTGTTTTTCCCCTCCCTTTTTATTCTTCCCTTCCTCATCCTCCACCACTTTTTCCATCCCTCCCATATCGAATGACCTCCATGGCCACCGTCCTGTACACCCTTGCCCGTGTGCCTGCCTACAGTATGCCTGCCTGCCTGCCTGCATGCGATACCAGCGGCCCCAGGAGTGGCTGTCCTCTGAGGATGGGACAGGACAGGAGCGGAGAGGAGAGACACGCTGTCCCCACATTTTTGGCCTGCCCCTCACCCTCCAGCATCAAACACAAAAAACTCAATGTCTGCTCAATTTCTGTGCAGTCGTGGTCATGCAAACATGAAGGTCAGTGAAGGAAGGGACGGACAGGTCATTTCAGGACAATGTGCCGTCCTTCCAGTCACAGTAGTGACCACTCAAGAGCACCTTTATCCCATTCATTTAATATTCAGTGCTGCAGTGCATGATGTGCAAGGGAAATACTGCAGGGATTTGTACCGTTTTTTACAGCTAGTTAGAGTTAGTAACAACTCATAAAATTAACTTAGTAGTGCACTTATTACCTAAATATATACACTGTGATATAGTGACATGATGGTCGAATTAGGAATTTTACATTGATGTAGCCATTCTGTTGTTTCTTGTTTTTTCTGTCCCTTCCTGTCGGTGGCTATTTGGCCACAATGTTGAGCAGAATTGCTCAGCGTCACCACAGCAGTGGAGAAGAAAATGTGGTTCTGCCACCAGTGACGTTTTTTTTTTCCTCTCCATTTTTCCCACCCTTTTGAGAGGGATTTAATACAATAAAGTACCATTCATTGCTTTCTCTCTCTCTCTCTCTCTCTCTCTCTCTCTCTCTCTCTCTCTCTCTCTCTCTCTCTCTCTCGCAGAGAACTTCTGTAATTATCCAAATTAAGCACAATGAAATTTGCCCCTCAGTTGGTGGAAACGGTTCTCCACTTATCCTCCAATTTGGAAGGCTTACTTGTCCGAGGTTGCTAGGCAATTAAGAGCTATGGCAGCCGAGCTCCAACATGGCCATTTCTGCCCTCAGTTTTCTCTCACTCCACACACACACACACACACACACATACCCACACACACACACACACATACCCACACACACACACATACACACACACACACACACACACAGACTTCCCACCTCTTTCTGTTCCTGTAGTTTAATTGCTTTGTGGGAGGGAAACAGTTGAGTGTCTAGCTTAGTTTGACTCTCAAATGGCTACTGCAAACTGCATGATGATAGAATAGTTTGTGAATAAGCAGTTGCTGTGTCTTCTGTCTTCCCTGATGACCATCATGTATGTGTATTTTTTTTTAAGTGAAACTGCTTGGCTAGGAGTGAGAGACATGCGGACGGTTGGCTATACCCTTGCACTTGTCAAGTCTAGTTTAGTTCATGCCTTTGTCATAAGGTCTTGCCTCTCATTAGAGCAGAAGTGGCGTTTCTTGTGGTTCAGTGGGCGAAGCCCCCTCAGATGCAACCTGTGTGTGTGTGTGTGTGTGTGTGTGTATGTGGTGTGTGTGTGTGTTTGGAGGGAGGGAGGGAGAGAGTTTGAGAAGGAGACAGCAGCACTGGAGATGGAAAAATCCCTTATTAGTATGATTTGTGTTCGACAGTGGAGTGCATGGCAGTAGCCCTGCCAGCTGAAATGTGACCCTTATCACTTTTTAATACCCCCCGTTCGCTACCGCGGATGCTGCACCAGATGCACAGCAGTCGGATATCTTTCTGATGGGAGCGGGATGAAGCTGCTGAGTCAGGAGTCAAGATGGACGCTGGTGCATGCCACTCCATAGAGACTCCATTAGTTTTTATCTTCGCAGATTCTCTTTTTTTCCCCCTGTGCCCAGAGCAGAGGGATGATGGGGTGGAAGACTCCCAGTCCAGCTCCAGCTGTAACCTGATGCCAATCATTGCCTACCCCATGTCACAAAGGGCACAGCTTCTCAGAGCCTGTTTTTTTTTTTTTTTTTTTTTTTAACTGTGTGTCATGAGCAGCAGTGTAAAACTAGTTCAAACCAGAGCAGTACATTGTAGCATCTGAATGTGTGCTCTGCTTTCACCCTGCCCTGCAGGACTGGTAATGATTCCACCAATATCATGTCACCTTGCAAGTACACAAGTTCACTTTTTAGACCACATTTTGGCACTCAGTCAAACCAAACCATAATGCAGGAATCAAGTTCTATCACCTAATGAGAATCTTTGAGAGTAATACAGAAAAAGAACTCAGCAGTAAAAATAAATGGATAGTTTTTTTCATCTAAAAGCAACAGCCATTTAAACAAGCTCTGTCCTTGTGATCATGGTGCACTGAAAGAAGGCCACCTATTCCAAAGCAATTCTAAATTCCAGCTTCTTTTTTTTTTTTTTGGCTGCAAAAACAGCCTCTCTGAAAACGCCTACAAGTCCCCCACCCACCCCTTCCTCAGCCAGACTGCAGTGAACCACCACCGGGAGTAGTTAACCTTCATAATTAAGCAGCAGCCCTTGATATCACGAAGCACAAAACTTCACATCTCTCATTTCTCGCCCTTATTTCACTCTATCTCTTTCTCTCTCTCTCTCTCTCTCTTTCTCTCTCTACACCTTCAAGTGAACCCAGTTCTGTAGCACACAGCCTGAGTGTCTTACGCTCCAAGCCATTTGTTTGTGTTACCGCAGCTGTATTGCCGAATCCCCCCAGGTGCTGCTGGGTAATGGAATTTTCGTGCATCAACCAGATTGGATGTAGGGCGGAGGAGAGGAAGACTTGGAACAATGGATCTTAATTAAAGGGGGGCGCTCTCCCTACACAGGGAAACACAAGCTCACCTCGTAATTGCTTTTCCCACCACCTGTTTCGTGTGAGACCGACTAATGGCTCAAGAGCAAAATAGGCTTTATTTGTCATTCAACCGGCGCTGATTAAAGTGCATTTTGCGTGGTGAAAGTCTACCACAAATAAAGAAATAAAGAAATAGGTAAACGTCACACCTTTTCATGATTTTGTGAACTTTTTTAAAATGGCGGAAGCACACAAATTGGTGTAGACCATCAGAGGAGGTTTTCTGTCGCATTTCTCCAAGCGTGTTTCTCTGTAACGACTGTGAAGACGAAAAAAGAGAGAGAAAACCACACTTTGGATGTCCCAGTGTCCTCCTGTGTTCTGCTTGAGTGCACCAGGAGAAGAGAGCACATTACGTCCACGCCGGTTCCTCCGAGTGATTATGAGCGTATCGATTTTCATCCTTCATTGGTCCACGCGGGGCCATGTAGACCCCCTGCCGCGACACATCTTATCAAGCCATCGATTGGGCCCCTCCCCTCCTCCCCTTCTCCCCCCTCCCCGCGACCATTTAACCGGTTGGCCCAACATTGCCAGATGCACTTTAACCAGCCCTTGCACATTACGCCCGATGGGCCTCCAGAGTGGAATCCGGCATTTAGTGTAAATGGCTCACAAATCAAACACTCAACCACTTACATTCATTTGTTTGACATTTGGACTTTGAACAATTTACCGATTTAAGGGTTTATTTCTGACGTGTGCTGATAAAGCAAGCTAAAGACATTCTTTTTTTTTCCTTTTCTGAATTTTATTTTTTGTTATAAATGTGAGGTGAGGTGACTTTCATGTGAGCTTTGAGTTCACTCTTCTGGCTTGTTGCAGAGGGGTTGAATTTATGCTGGTTGTATTTTGCTGGTTAAGCTGTTTCTGTGGACAGGAGGTGAACAATGTGGTCAGTACAAATCACACATATATGTCCATGTGTATATTTTATATCAGAGTTCAAGCTCTGTATTCATTTTTAATAGTGTACGTGTGTGTATTGTGCACATACTGTACTCATGTTGTGTGTGTGTAGTGTGTGTTGCGCCTGTGTGTTTGTGTGTGTGTGTGTAGTGTGTAATATCACAGTATTGATTTCTAGCGCTCAGTTTTACATAACCCTGAGAGCTAAACAATGGGCCTTGGCATGCCCTCGCTTTGGGTGATGTGCTGCCCTGTGCTGTTGTCTGTCCACGTGGTGCCCTGTCTTCAGTTTCATAGTCAGCAGGCCCTGCCATCCACACTTCATCTTGTTGCTCTTTCTTTCTTTTTCTTTCTTTCTTTCTTTTTCTTTCTTTCTTTCTTTCTTTCTTTCTTTCTTTCTTTCTTTCTTTCTTTCTTTCCTTCTTTCTTTCTTTCCTTCTTTCTTTCTTTTTTTCTTTCTTTCTTTCTTTCCTTCTTTCTTTCTTTCTTCATTTCTTTTTTTCTTTCTTTTTTCATTTTCAGTACAATTCCCCATAGTCGGATCATTTTTACAGAATTATAAAAAAAAAAAATACGGTTCTTTAAACTTGGCAATGTATTATAGAAGGCCATTTTTTACTTCCTGGATGCGTGGTTATGAGTTATAGTACAAAAGAATCCTTTTTTTGTGGCATGGCTGACTGTTGACTGAGCTCATAGCAGTCTGACCTTGTGCTGGAATCATTTGCCATTATGACTGCTGAGTTTACAGGTGGAGAACAGCACACTGTCAAGCCCGGCTGACTTTTGCTACCACGCAAATCATCTGGAGTTCAGGTGCTGCCTTGTGTGGGGCAGGCTCTCTCAGTCTACACCGTGTTGCATACACACACACACACACATTCTTATATACACACACACACACACACACACACACACACACAAACACACATGCTACTCCACCCTCTTGCCAGACAGGCTTTCAGTCTACACTGCGTTGTATACACATACCCACACACACACACACACACACACACACACACACACACACACACACACACACACACACACACGTTCTACACTAACCCTCTCTCATCCCAGCCCTGCCCTGAGGCCAAGGTGAATCGAGGTTCCTGTGTCCTCTTTTTCACAGCGTGTTACCGCAAAGACTATTAGAGCAAAAGTGTGCCAGAGTTTCCCTCTCGGCGGTTCTCATGGTCTGTCTTTCCACATATAGTGTAGCGAAAACATCGCAACTCCAGACTACAAGGCCTCTGATTCACCACGAAAAGCGTGTGGGGAAGTATACACACACACACACACATCGAATCAGAGCAGGATTTACATGGCCACACAAGTGATGCCGTTAACTTTACGCTTTTATAAAAAAATATTACGGTTTGTTGAATGTGGTGAGACTGTAATGCGATCATAATCTCCTAAATACACACCCACACACACCTTTACAGTTTACTGCCTGAAAACTTTCTGATTTTGCGGTGGTGCAAGCATGTTCATTGACCCAATGAAGCGGACAGCTGAAAGGGCAACAGTTCCTTCCTTCGTAGTCTGAATCTGCTTTTAAGACAGCTCTCAGGCTATGGGATCTACCCCCCACACCCTACACACACACACACACACACACACACACACACACACACACATACACACACTAACTCCTTCAAAAGTCTCCTTCACATTCACACTCTGTGACAACAAGTACAGCGGTACACAATAAAGAAGAAAGGGCTCGTAAAGGTAAACAAAAGATGGGTGAATGACAGCGAGCCGCCCTCCACCCCCTCCCAACCCCCTAAACCGGAGGGAAAGAAAGGTTGCACAAAGCTAGCATCATTGCAAGGCTTTTTTTCACAGGTCTTCCTGGGCGACATTGACCTTGCTGTGTTGGGTGACATACAAGCCCTGTGATGTCATGTGCCTTTCATGTCTGTCGGAAAGGGCCATTGTGCTCGCCCTCCACCTCCTCTTCCACCACCACCTCCTCCACCGCCTCCTTCATTGTGTTGGCAAGGAGGAGGGTTGAGGTGAGGTGACCTGTGTTGTAGCCACACACGCAAACACACACTCACCAGTCTTCTGCACATACCAGTGTCTTTCACTGACGGGCTTCTCCAACACACACACAGACACACACACACAAAAACACACACAAACACACATATACACACACACACACACACACACACACAGATGGCAGGGGGACAAAGTGACAGATGACACGCGCAGGAAGAAGCTGTTGTGTAACAGCGCCTTTTCCTCTGCACGTCAGGCAGGCAGGATGTAGCCACAGAAACAGGCCCTCTGATGGTCCGGCTCTAACACTATCGCAGGAAGAGAGGCTCCGATAAGGGCTACACAGAAAGCATTGATTCCCCTGCAAAGAGCAAAAGGCTGGGGGGGGGTTTGGAGCGAGACTTAAGAGAATACTACTTCATTGTTCTGCCACCAGAATAACTATTTCTGAGTATTAATGAAAGAAAGGAGTATTGCATGCATGCTTGAGAGGGTGGCATTTCATTTTGAGAGCTCCCTTTTCTGGTCTGTGTAATGCGTCATACTGCTCTGATGTAAGCTGGGAATTGGTGTTTTCGCTAGTAGCCTGCAAGAGCCTTTTGAACCTTGCTGTTGTGTGTGTGCATTTGTGCACCATTGAGGGTCCTCAAGTGTGTATGCATTCTTGCCAGTACACAGCTGAACACACTCAAGTGAACCATCTTTCGCTCGGTTTTCTTTACCTGCTTCCCTGTTACTGAATAGTGGTTTAGTCTGATGATGATACCCAGTCAAGGTGATGGTGGCCAGGGAACATTGTCAGAGAGCTAGAGATCTTTTTCTTTTTCTAAGTCTCCCTTTCTCTTCAAGTATTAGCATGCTGAAGCCAAGCCATGATGCTCTTGCTCTCTTTCAAGCATTCATCTTTATCACACGTACAGACAATGTCATGTGCTCCTCTAAGATATCTGTAAAAACAAGAGAACAAGTATGCTGAAAGACACATTGATTTATTGATTTAAAAGACAAAAAAATGATTGTGGAGGAGGTGTTGAGGAGTGGGAGATGGTGGTGATGTTTCCCATGAAAGCAGAAGGTCTAGGGTCCGTCCTCAAGCCTGGTTAAACTCTCCAACCTCCCTTGCAGATTTGCATCGAATACTTGGGAGACTGTGTTTTTCCTGAGATTTGAGTGTCATAATTGGCCCAGTTCTTTAATAAAGAGCTCAGCCTGCTGTAAAGAGGGTTGGGAGCAAATTGGAGGGCCGCAGAGGGGGGGGGGGGCGTAAAATGGAGGAGGACAAATAGAAGGAAGTCATCTCAGAGTGTTCTCAGCTCTATTTCGCTGTGGTGTGACCTTCTAGAATGCTCCGTCTTTAGGTTGGTTGAGAGTGAATAAATCTTTGTGGAATAAATTAAACTTAATTTATTAAACTCAAACTGAATTATACAATTAGAGGTGCAATTTAGCGAGAGACTCTGGCTTTCACCTAAACCCAGGATAACCTCCTCCCAAGATAGAACTTGATGGTTCGATATGTCTGGAATTGTATCCAGATGTTTGCTGAAGGCGGTTATGATACTCGCGCCTGAGCCCCCGAAATGTTGATGCAGGATATCTGAAATTGAAATTGTCAGTAGGGGTTCACCTAATTTCCCCCACTGCTGATTAAATAATTGTTTATTTAATGTAAGTGGGCCTGCGGATTGCTTAAGTGAATTAAATGTAATTTCATCGCAATGGCTTTGTTTATCGTTACCCCTAGTCCCCAACCCCAACCCTCCTTACTCCCACATTTGCTCGGATGAAACTTCATTACTCGCAAGTATGAGTGGAATTTCTGCGTGCCGTACGATAGCTTATTCTGACATATTGCGACATATTGCGACATGAGCCGACGTGATTAGCAGCGCCTCAAGCGCTGCCACTGCTGAGCCGATTCTTAATTTTCATTCTGGCCCTAACTCTTCTCATCCGAGACCCCTCACAAAGCACAGACATCAGTGTCAGTGTGGAGCATGGGAAAATTCTCAGCGTGTCTGCAGCAGGTGAAAAAAAAATCTCTCAAGACCTTTTTTGTAACTAGGTATACAGTGTTGTCAATCACTATTGGCCATCTGTACTTTATTATTTATTTATTCATTAATATATTGATATTAATTATTAGTAGTATCAGTATCAGTTGTATCAGTCACTTCAATTCTGTCATCATAATTTTAAACAGTACGGCATTTACATTACATTTTGGGCGGGGGGTCTTCGCAACCAGTAAGCTAACGAGTAACTTGATGAAAAGGTGGGAGCGACTTGAGTTAAAAGAAATCGAAAAAATTATTTGACGCCTCATGTCTTAATTACCTGATAGTCTCTCTCACTGGCACAGTGTGAGTCAGAGTGGCTGAGCAGGCTGAAACTCATAACTAATCTGTTACAGAAAATTAGATGTGCATGTGTGCTTACATCTACTAAAGAAACTACAGAGAGCTCACACAGTGCATCACAAACAAAAAACGAAAAACATTAAAAGCACAAGCAATGCACACACTACCTTTAAGGCCTTGTAAGTTTGGACTGCAGTCTGTTGCAGACAATCCCCAGTGAGGATGATTTGTATAATATTTGGCTGTGTGTGTGTGTGTGTGGTGTGTGTGTGGGGGTGTGTGTGTGCGTGTCTATGTATGTGTGAAAGTTTGTGTGTGCAGGTGTGCATGCTCCCTTGGGAAGGAGGTTTTGATAGGAGCTGTGTCTCCATACAAGCCTCTGTACCTCAGTGTTGTAAAAATGAGTCAGGGTGATGCCCTATCTGCAGGAGATCAGTCTCTCACTGTTACTTTGGTTTAAGATTTTGGTTGTGTTGCCTCACATACGGCAACCAGCTTGCCACCACATTGCAACATTCCTTCCTGACAAAAGGTTGTGTGCTTAAATATCAACAACAGAGAGATAGAGGAAGAGATAGAGAGAAAGACAGTGAGAAAGAAAGAAAGAGAGGGAAGACGAAATGGCGAGAACAGAAGAGAAACAAACAAGAAGTCCAAAAAGAGAGTTAGACAGGCAAAGAGTAAAAGAGAGATGGAGAAAAGAGGTGGTAGTGGTAGAGGTGGCATGCAGAGCAGGGAGTCTGAAGCGCCGTAGCGGAGTTGAGCCACACAGGAGGTGAAGAAAGAGAGGGAGAGAGAGAGAGAGAAAGAACGAGGGAGAAATAAAGAGAGAGAAAAAGGGAGTGGTAGCACAGGAATAAAGAACAGGGGGTCCGAAGCGCAGTGGCAGAGTGGAGCGACACAGGAGGTGAAGAGAGAGAAGGAGCGAGGGAAAAATAGAGAGAGAGAGAGAGAGAGAGAGAGAGAAGCAGTGGTAATGGAGGTACAAAGAGCAGGAGGTCTAAAGTGCAGTGGTGGAGTAAAGCAACACAGGAGATGGAGAGAGAGAGAGAGAAAGAAAGAGTGAGGGAAAAATAGAGAGGAAGAGAGAGAGAGAGAGAGAGAGAGAGAGAGAATCAGTGGTAGTGGATGGACAAAGAGCAGGAGGTCTGAAGTGCAGTGGCAGAGCAGAGCGTCACAGGAGGTGAAGAGAGAGAAGGAGCGAGGGAAAAATAGAGAGAGAGAGAGAGAGAGAGAGAAGCAGTGGTAATGGAGGTACAAAGAGCAGGAGGTCTGAAGTGCAGTGGCGTAGCGGAGCGACACAGGAGGTGAAGAGAGAGAAGGAGCAAGGGAAAAATAGAGAGAGAGAGAGAGAGAGAGAGAAGCAGTGGTAGTGGAGTTTACAAAGAGCAGGAGGTCTGAAGTGCAGTGGTGTAGCAGAGCGACACAGGAGGTGAAGCAGGCCCCCAGAGCTCCTGCACAGGGCCAAGCCCAATCAGGTCAGCAGACAAAGAGGACCCGTCGCCTGCTGCAGCAGCCCTCTCTCTCTCTCTGTCTCTCTGTCTCTCTGTCTCTCTCTCTCTCTCTCTCTCTCTCTCTCTCTCTCTCTCTCTCTCTCTCGCTCCCCCTGTCTCCCCCCCTCTCTCTCTCTCTCTCTTTCTCTCCCTCTCTCTCCCCCCTCTCCTCTCTCTCTCTCTCTCTCCATCTCTTTCCCTCTCTCCACCTCTCTCTCCGTTTCTCTCTCTCCCTCTTTCTCTCTCTCTCTCTCTCTCTCTCCCTCTCTCTCTCTCTCTCCCTGTGCCTGTCAACGCCGGGCAGACAATGCATCATCGGCCAGGCCAGCCGGCCTTCTACGTGGCTGCAGGGAGGAATCGGCCTCCACACAGGGGAAAAACAAAGACAATCAAGGCTTTTTTCTCCTTCGCTTTCTCGCTTCATTGTTCCCTTGTTTTTTTTTTTTTTTTTCGTCTGTCTTCCATTCTATACTTTAAGCAGCAGCTGCAACTGACCTGTCTGCGTTTTTTTTTTTTTTTTCCTCCTCCTTCTCCCTAAGTCGTCTGTCCTTTCCTCGAATATAACAATTCTATAAGGGCTGAGAGTGGAGAGGGAGAAAAAAGCGACAGAGCTAAACCTGGCAGGGATAGGTATGCACTCGTTTTTACAGATGGCAGAGCAGACCAGTTGATAATTGAAAAGGAAGTCTGGGATGGCGAGCCAATCGACAGTGGGGAGACTATTTCTGGGTCTTTCCTGTGTAATTGACACTTGAACTAACTGGACGGCCTTAGCAGCTACCCACCCCCCTCCCCCCACAGACAGACACACACACACACACACACACAAAGACACACTCATACTCACACACACACACACACACACAAGCACATGCTCATACGCACACACACACACACACACACACTCACACACTCACACACAAGCACATGCTCATACACACACACACACACACACACACACACATACACATAGACACACCAAACAGCCTCTGGGCCCAGCCAAAACTCCCCCCTTTCCTCTTCTCTCCTCTACTCTCTCTCTCTTTCTCCCTCTGTCTCTCCCTCCCTCTCTCCCTCTTTCTCTGTCTCTCTCTGTCTCTCTCTGTCTCTCTCTCTCTTTCTCTCTCTCTCTCTCTCTCTCTCTCTCTCTCTCTCTCTCTCCATCTGTCTATCTCTCTCTCTCTCCTCTCACTGCCCAGACCTGCTAAAAAACAGCCAGCCTAAGAGGACAAATGAGCTTTCATCCCATCTCAGGCCTGGAGCCGCCTTAACACAAGACTAATTCCACTCAGTCGTGATTTAGCACACTGTTCTCTCTCTCTCTTTCTCTCTCCCTCTCTTTCTCTCTGTCACTCTTTTCCCCCCTCCCCATCTCCCTGTGTAGCAATCGCATGGTCCTCTGTCAACTCGTCTTAACTGCTTATAAGGGGAAGTCGTTGCTGCTTCTGATTTCACACACACTCGCTCTTTCACTCTCTCTCTCTCCGCACCCCCCTCCCCTCCCTCAGTCTGTTTCTCTCTCCCTCTCTCCCTCTCTCCTCCCCCCCTTCTCACTGCCTCTCACTAACTCAGCCCTGTAGCCTTGCCCGGATGTTTTTATGCAGGAGAACTTGGCCGCGTGTTGACATTCGGGTGCCTCCCGCACTGGCGTGGCTATTTAACCCCCCCTCCTACACACACACACACACACACACACAGACACACACACACACACACACAGACACACACACCTCTGGTTTGGCTACCATCTCCGAGTCCGCTCTCCCGACTCGGCTGTATCATATTGCTGCTATTGATTACAAGGAGCCCAGCTCTAAATGCAGAGTCATTAATTGCGCGCGGGGGCCATGTTGCTGCTCCTGGCATGTCACTTCAGATCACAGCAGCTTGGGGAGGAGAGGAACAAGGGATAGAGTGAGTGGAGTGGAGAGAATAGAGGAGAAGAGGGGAGGGGAGGGGAGGGGAGGGAGCACACCTGGCCTTCATGAATATTTCAGTTCGAGTTGAGGAAATCATGTAACAACAAACCTGGGCACTAGCTACACACTGAGCGCGGGGGGAAAAAGCTGTGCCTGTGATTCATTGGCCTCCCGGCCACATCTGGATTTATTATGCTTGGTATACATTCTCTGTGTGTGTGTGTGTGTGTGTGTGTGTGTGTGTGTGTGTATGTATGTATGGGAGTATATATATATTTTCCATCCTCCAGTAGGAATTGCTTTTCTTTCAATGTGCGTTGTCATAGTTACCTTTGTTTTTCCCATATTTATGGTCTGCCCTTCATACTTATACATCCTCATCCTCCATCTTTTGGGTTTGTGTGTGTGTGTGTGTGTGTGTGTGTGTGTGTGTGTGTGTGTGTGTGTGTGTGCGTGTGTGTGTGTGTGATTGTGTGAGTATGTGTGTGTATGAGTACCTGTACCTGTCCAAAAAGCAATGAAGAGAGCGAGGGGAATGTGAAGCGTGCGATTATTAGTCGTTCAGCGTGAGGCTGGCAAACCCATTCCCCAGCTCTTTCTCTCTCTCTCTCTCTCTCTCTCTCTCTCTCTCTATCTGATGACGGCACAAAGAGAGAGAGGGCCTGGGACACCGTGGTGTTGGTTCCAGAGCGCTGGGGAGAGAAGAGAAGAGAAGAGAGAGAAGGGAGGGGAAGGGAAGGGAACACGTGTGAATAATTTCGGAACCTCTGGGACCCAGGAGCCTGAGGAGCGGGCCGCTCAGCAACGCTCCGACCCGATGACAGACACTCTGTTTGGCTTGTAACGCTAGACCAGGATAGGAAAGAATAAATCAATCAGTCCTGACGTGACTTGTCAGTCTAGCCATGTGGTCCGCAGAAACCAACATTTTTGGAGTGGAGGTGCAAGGGCGTTTGTTTTCTTTTTCCTCTCGTTTCTCTCTCTTCTTTTTTTTCTTCCTCCCTTCCATCCCCTTCCCTTCCCTTCCCCGATTACACTTCTCATGAGTTTGTAAAGAAACATTGATCCAAACTGAAATTTTGCTTAATCAATTTGAACTCAATCCACTAATACATCTTAATGTGATTTCAAGCATGTACGCACATTACAATACAAGCTCCTGCTGCTGTTCATCAATAGACGTTCGCTCAGAAAATAACACTGGGCTGTAATGAAGGTTTTTTTTTTTCTTTTCTTTTTTTCCAGTTGTTAGGTTTGTGTTCAGGAACTGTAAGGCTCCGATATCCAGTGTGAGCGCAGTGTAATGACAGAAAATTAATGAATCGATAGTGATTTCATGGCCCTTGAAATGAGCACTGCTGTCTTTGGAAAGTGACTGGAGGTAAAAACATGGATCCTGTAACCCGTCGGTGATTGGAGGCCAGCTAGCCATGCGGAACGGAAAGCAAACTCCCGCCCCCGCCCGCTTCGGCCCCCAACCCCCCACCCCCAGTTCAAAAGGGCCATTGTCAAGAAAGGGGGCCGACTTTGCACTTGCCGATGGCCCCAGTGAAAAACATCTCTCCATCTCATTAAATTATTGCCGTCGTTCCCGGACCTTTATGGCCAGGCCTCTACTACTACTACCAGCGCTACTGTCTCTCATTCCTCCGCCCCGTGTCTTTTTCGTTTTCCGTGCCTCCGATGATTAATGGCCAATGTCGAATGTTAGAGTGAGCAGGCATAAGCAAACGCGAGATCATAATTAGTTTAGCTGACGAGGGGCCCTCCGATAGCGCTCGCATCTGGATGGAAAAATTACTCTATAGGGAACTGGCCGCACACCAACACTTTTTACTGATACATTGTGAAACACCCGATGAATCAAGTGCCCCTGTCCCTTGCCAAGAAAGCTCTCTGGCCTTGAAGCCAAAATTATGTCTGCAGAAAGCTTTCCATTCTAAATGTATCAGAGTACAATTAGGAGCATTGTATTTTTCTGGCAGCAAAATCACGCTTTTCCTGCAGAAGATGTCTGACATTAGATAAATTGCACACGTTCTATACTATACATAGTGATGTTCTCCTCTCCTCCCCCTCCCCCTCTCCTCTCCCTCTCCTCGCCTCTCCTCTCCTCGTTCCCCCTCTCCTCCCCCTCTCCTCTTCTCTCCTCTCCTCCCCTCTCCTCTTCTCTCCCTTCCCCCTCTCCTCTCCTCTCCCTCTCCTCTCCTCTCCCTCTCCTGTTGCCCCTCCTTCCTCTCCTTGTTGCCCTCTCCTCTCCTCCCCTCTCCCTCATTCCCCTCTTCCTCCTCCTCCTCCCCTCTTCTCTCCTCTCCTCGTTTCCCCCTCTCCTCTCTCCTCTTCTCTCCTCTCCCTCTCCTCTCTCCTCTCCTCTCCTCTCCTCTTCTCTCTCCTCCTCTCCTCTCCTCTCCTCTCCTCTCCTCTTCTCTCCTCCTCCTCCCTCTCCTCTCCTCTCCTCGTTGCCCTCTTCTCCCCCTCGTCTCCGGGTTCTCTGAAATGATTGGTTTTTCTTTGGCCTGGGAACCTGTCGGCGGATTCCCCGCTCCCACAAAGGAGGGCCGGTCGCGCGGTGTGGGATTGATTCCACGGGGGACTCTGTGCCCCTCAAAGTCAAGAGCGGAGGAGAGGCGGGGGGGGGCAATCTGATCCCATTACATTCTCTCTCCTCTCTCTCTCTCTCTCCTCTCTCTCCTCTCTCTCTCTCTCTCTCTCTCTCTCCCCCCCTCCTCTCTTTTGGTGTTTCTCCCTGACTGCCCTTTCTCACTCACATTCCCCTTTACTCCCCCTCTTTCTCTCCCTCTCTTTCTCTCTCTCTCTCTCTTTCTCTCTCCCTCTCTCTCTCTCTTTCTCTCTTCTTCTCCCTCTCTCTCCTCTCTCCTCTCTCTCTCTCTCTCCTCTCTCTCCTCTCTCTCTCTCTCTCACTCTCTCTCTCTCTCTCTCTCTCTCTCCCCCCTCTTCTCTTTTGGTGTTTTCTCCCTGACTGCCCTTTCTCCCTCACATAACCTTTTACTCCCTCTTTCCTCTCCTTCTCTTTCTCTCTCTGTCTCGTTCTCTCCCTCTCTCTCTTTCTCTCTGCTTCCTCCTGTCATACACACATTGAACGACAAGCCACAAAGGTTGCCCAATGGGAATGAAAGACACAGAAAACAAGACAGCGAAATGAATCGAAGAAAAAAAAAATGGGCTTGACCTCCATAACCCATAGTTTTGGCTGCTGGTATTTCTCATTCCCTCTTATTCTCTCTTTTTTCCACTTCTCTCTCCCTTACTCCCTCCCTCCCTCCCCTCTCTCCCTCCCTCCATCTATCCATCCTTTCCTTCCTCTGTCCCAGTGGAGGGGATGAGAACAATGTATAGCTATCTCCTGGCCTACCCTGACCAGAGTGGTTAAGGTCCTGCATGGGTCTAATGACTTACAGAGGGAGTTGGATAGAGACGGAGAGAGACAAAAGCAAGCCAGAAGACCCCCAGCGCGTGATGAATGAGACGCTGAAATCCTCCTCACCTTCGTCCCGGAGACTCTCCTGGGAGACATATGTGCTTCTCCGAAAACCTCTCCCTCCTCCTCCTCCTCCTCCTCCTCCTCCTCTTCCTCCTCCTCTTCCTCCTGTTCCTATTTGTCTTACTCCTCTGCCAGTGTTTTTGCCCGGTTGCAGATGTGCTTGTGTTTCGCCTGGTCTGAGGCCTGTAGCACACACACACACACACACACACACACACACAGACACACACACACGAGCACGAGGGCTGGCCGCTATCTGGTCCATCATCAGATTCTCCTCTTGCAGTCAGTCAGATGCTTGCAGCAAAAGAGAGAGAGAGAGAGAGCGAGCCAAATTCTTTAAAAGATCCATCTGCCGCGCCTGACTCCAGGCTGCGATAGGGAATGCAACATCACCCCTCCACCCAGGCCCAGCCCCAGCCCCACCCAGCCCCAACCCCAGCCCCACTCAGCCCCGAGCCCCAGCCCCAGCCTTCAGCCCCTGAGTCTCCTCAACAACACAATTTCCCCCCTGAACTGCGAGGAGCCTCCTGACAGCAATTGATATAGAGAGCAAGAGGGGAAACTGCCATTCGGCAGGGGAGTTTATGAGGGAGGAAAAAAGCAACCGAAATAAGAGGAGTTGAAGAAGCTCAATATCTCTGTCTCTCTCTATTTTTTATTTTTGGCTTTTTGTTCATTCCCTTTTCAGGAATTATAGGCATAAAAATCCATACAACCAATTACACCAGTCAGCTCTTAACAAAGCGACTCTAGGAACACTGAACATCGTACAATGCAGATGAAAGATGAAAGTCTCCATCTGCAGATGAGGCAATAATGAATGGAGGGTGGGTGAAGTGCTCTGCCTGAAATGAAGGAAGGCTTCTGCTGATAGATCTTAAGACATCCCATGTTATACATGTCTCTCTCTCTCTCTCTCTGTCTTTCTCTCTATTTCTTTCTCTTTCTCCTTCTCTCTCTCTCTGCATCACACACACACACACACACTGGTCTGTAAGTGCCTTGTGCAGTGCGTCCAAGCCAGTGCAACCCGACAGTGTAATTAACTCAGTTTTGATAATGGATTATGAAGCCGGCCATTACTAATTAACGGTGACCCTGATCGGTGCCAGTCCCCCTGTAGGTGTGAACTGCAGGGGGCAAACGGTGCATTGTTCCACCCTCCCCTCCACACACACACACACACACACACACACACACACAACATGGACCTCTCCTTGCGATGAGGCCCTCAGGTTGTCACATGGCCTCTGCGGGCGTCATTAGTTGAGCCACTGACACAAAGGATCTTGTAAGGCAGGGTGTAGGCCAGCCAAGGGGCCCTGTGCGACCGTCCTGTCTCTCACCCCCCCCTCCACAAACAACCTCCACCTCCACCTTTGCTTCCACCACCCCCCACCTCCTGGGCCTGTGACTAGACTGTCTCTCAACCCCCCCCACAAACCAACCTCCACCACCACCCTCCCCCTCCCCTCCCCTTTCTATTTCGCCTACCTCCCACGGAGCTCTAATGGGCAATCAGCGAGGCACTGGAGCCTGTCTGGGCAGGGACCCGATTTAGACTCCAGTCACAGCGCTCTGGCCCTCACCAGGCTGTCCAGCTGGTTGGACATGCAGGAAGGGTAAAAGTGGAGGCAAACAGCAAACATAGTCACACACAAACACAATCACAATCACACACATCCACACAACACACACACACAGGGAGAGAGAGAAAATGTTGAAAGTAAGCATTTGCTATAAATTCTCTAATACTTGGCAATATTTGTCCTCGTTTTGTGTACGCATATTATATTTATTCATATGAAATAAACGGAAAAGGAATATACCTAAATGTGACACTTTAACAGTCATGGAAATTATATAAAAATGAGAGTAGCTATAGAGGATGTAACTCATTTGTTTATTTTCTCTCTCTTTTGCATCCCTATTCTTTCCTCATTCCTCCCTCTCTCTCTCTCTCTCTCTCTCTCTCCTCTCTCCTCTCTCCTTCTCTCTCTCCTCTCTCTCTCTCTCTTTCTGTCTATTTATCACAGACTCCCAGGCCACTGAACATCATCAAGCAGAACAACGGCGAGCAGATCATCCGGCGCCGCACGCGGGAAGAGCGCCTGAACCCCGACACGCTCCCGTCCGACTCGGTGGGCTCCAAGCAGCAGCGCGGCGTCAACAGCGAGGAGCGGCTGAACGGCAGCCCCCTGGAGCGCCGACCGGACGACCAGCAGGCCCCTCCCACAGGCCCCGACGGTCCCCGCCCCGCTGCGCCTCGGACGTCCCGCACACCCAGCTGGGCAAGTACGAGGGGGCTACGGCTCCGCGACCTCCGGGGGTCAAGGGTCACCCCAGCCCACGCTCCACCCACGCCTTCCTGGTCAACCAGACCCTGGAGATCCAGAAAGCGCATGCCCCCCGCTGCACCTCCACAAGAGCCCGTCGGACGGCGGCCCGCTGGGGGCGGAGGGCAACGGCCTGGCCCCCGGGTCGGACGGCGCCGGCAAGGGCGGCTCGGAGCGTGGCAAGCCCCATCGAGAAGTACATGCGGCCCTCCAAGCAGGCCAGCTACTCGCCCTCCGGGGAGCCCCATCGAGAAGTACCAGTACCCCCTTCTTCAGCCTGCCCTTCCTACACAACGACCTGCAGAGCGAGACCGACTGGCTGCGCTTCTGGACTAAGTACAAGATGTCCGTGCCAGGCAACCCCGCACTACCTGGGCCCCGGTGCCCGGCCTGCCCAACCCGTGCCAAAAGCTTCATGCCTTACGCCCCCTTCGGGCTCCCCGCCCCACTTCCCGGCCGCCCCGCCTCCTCCTCCGTCCTCCGCAGGCCCCGACAGCGACGCCCCCCTCGACCTGGCCATGAAACATTCCAAGCCCAGCCCCTCGGGCACGCCCAACGGGCGCAGCGGCGGGTGCGGCCACCCCCCTCGGCCCTGACGACGCCGCCCCTCGCCGTGCCCCCTCGCCGCGGACAGGAGCGGCGTCTCGGAAAAGGCGCTCCTCGCCCGCCGTGACGATGGAGAAGGAGCGGGAGCAGCAGAAACAGCAGCAGCTGAAAGGATCGAGCGAAACAGCGGAGGAGGATCTCAGCGGCGAGGGCCCATTCTTCTTCTCCGCTACCACCGCAGCAGCAGCAAGCCAAAGTGGAGACGGCGGAGCAGGGGCACGCAGGACGAGCTGTCCAGCAAGTGCGTCCGCTGCGGCAATCCTCTTCCTGGACGAGGTCATGTACGCCCTGCACATGAGCTGCCACGCCGACGGCGGGGCCCTTCCAGTGCAGCATCTGCCTGCACCCGCCTGCGCCGACAAGTACGACTTCACCACGCACATACAGCGGGGCCTCCACCGTCCCGCCAGCGAGCCGCCGTCCAGCCCGACCCCCGACCCCAACCCCCCCACCCCCACCCCCACGCCAGCGCCGGCACCGGGCGAGGCCAGCCCGCCAAAAGAGTGAGCGCCCCCTGGTGGCGACGGATAAGAACATCCCAGACCCCCCCCTGCACAACAAGCAGCATGAACTACAAGGAAAGTGGTGCGGTTGGAGACAGTGGTTAAACCAGGAACGCATCCTCCTCCCTTTTATCCTGAACCACACCACCATACCCCACCCCACCCTCCCACCCTCCTTGTGCTCCACCCCCCTCCTACCCTTCCCACCCCTCCCTAGGCCCACCCAAGCACCCTCCTTGTGCTCCACCCCCTCCTACCCTTCCCACCCCTCCCTAGGCCCACCCAAGCACCCTCCTTGTGCTCCACCCCCTCCTACCCTTCCCACCCCTCCCTAGGCCCACCCAAGCACCCCTCCTTGTGCTCCACCCCCCTCCTACCCTTCCCACCCCTCCCTAGGCCCACCCAAGCACCCTCCTTGGGCTCCCCCCCCCTCCTACCCGTCCCCACCCCTCCCTAGGCCCACCCAAGCACCCTCCTTGGGCCTCCCCCCCCCTCCTACCCGTCCCACCCCCTCCCTAGGCCCACCCAAGCAACCCTCCTTGGGCTCCCCCCCCCCCTCCTACCCGTCCCACCCCTCCCTAGGCCCACCCAAGCACCCTCCTTGGGCTCCACCCCCTCCTACCCGTCCCACCCCTCCCTAGGGCCCACCCAAGCACCCTCCTTGTGCTCCACCCCCCTCCTACCCTTCCCACCCCTCCCTAGGCCCCACCCAAGCACCCTCCTTGGGCTCCACCCCCCTCCTACCCTTCCCACCCCTCCCTAGGCCCACCCAAGCACCCCTCCTTGGGCTCCCACCCCCTCCTACCCTTCCCACCCCTCCCTAGGCCCACCCAAGCACCCCTCCTTGTGCTCCACCCCCTCCTACCCTTCCCACCCCTCCCTAGGCCCACCCAAGCAAAGACTTTAGAAGCAGTTGGGGATTCACACAAATGTGCCATGATGGCTTGCGCTGCCAGTCCTTTGCGGTGCCTCAGTCTTCAAAAATGGGGGAAAACAAGACAAATCAGTCTTAGACAGCTGTTGGGAGTTCGTTACGAGTTTGAAAAAAACAAACAAAAAAAAAAACAAATGAACAACACAAAAAAAGCTATTTGCAATTTCTACATTTCTATGAAGATACAGATGCTTTTTAATGACAGTGGTACAAGCAGTTTATTTTTTTCCCTCCCTCAGTCCTCTCTGGGAGACTTGTAAAGCAGTCCAGCAAGTAAGGTACATGAGCAAATTTGTTTTGTATCGTCTTTGTTGTTTGTTTTCTTTTATTTGATCTTTTTTTACTTTATTTTATTTTGTTTTGTACTCCCTTACCTTTCTCCAAGTTGGAAAAGTTGCTCATCAAGATGTTCTCGTACCTTCACCGACTCCAGGGCAGAGGTCTTCACATTTGGGGGTTTGGAGGGGTTTGGGGGGGGGGGGGGGGCGTAGCGTCGAGGCGGGGTGTCGGCAGTCACCTGTCCCGCAAGCCACGGAATGGCATCCTCAGCATAATTCAGAATAACGAAGCGGTCCTCAGGGAACGTGCACGGCTGATTTCAGAGACATTTTGGTAGATGTAGATGTACTTGTCGCCAGTTAACATAGTACTAAGTGTCCTACGTTTTATCATACAATGTTCATTTCTAGGATGCATTGTTTTTTTTTGTTTTTTTTTAAAGGGGTCTTTTAGGAGTGCTTGGTTTTTAGAGGGGGTGGGGGGCGGGAGCGGGGCGGGGGGTTCATAGATGTCCATCAACACTTAAAGCTGCTGCCTTAGTTGCTGGGATGCAAAACTGATATCACTAGAAATTTGGGAAGGAATACAAAGAAGAAGAAAAAAAAAAAACAATATATTTTCTAAGATGTTAATAAGAATAATCATTATATCAGTGCCTGATATATTGTACAAAGTATTTTCTACCTGGTATGTTGATATGCAGCAACGACTTTGCATTCAAGTTTGGGGGCCTGTGAGCTAGGCTCTGACAAACTGTTTACATTTGCAAATGTAGCAAACTTGGTAATGAAGCAAACACCTGCTATTGTTACATTTTTTTTATTTCTTGATTTTATTTTAATATTTTTGATCTCTCAAGAACAAGAGATGCTATTAAAATGTATGCCTTGTTTTACAAAGGTAGGAGCGTCAAGGAACAGAGGAAGGACATGGTTCTTTTTTTTAGCTTATATATTTGTGCACAGATGCCACACCAAGCATTTGTCCATTCCATGCATAGTCTGTCTCTATTCTTTATCTTACCTTAATGCAAACACATATACACGCAAACTCATACCTGTACACGTACCCCCTAAAGTGCTTTGTAATCTCAGAGCAACTCTTGTGGCAGTGGACCTCAGCCTTTTTCACCCTCCTTTACCGTACAAAAAAATATATAAAAATTACTCCAGTGCCGGCCATGTTTTTCATTCAGCAAATAGGATATCAGAATTATCTCCTTGTTTTAATCCCTTCCTTCTCCGGATCAGTCAGGCATTTCAGCTGCCACATTCATCAGTTTTTCCTTTATTTTTATTCTCCGCTGTGGTTAAACACCATTGTGTGAGTTTTTGCCTTTTAAAGACAAAGAAAAATTCTAAGAGAAACCAAGGACTAATTTCTTCTGTGTGCATCTGGGGGACAATGGGGTGTTTGTGTTTAGCCAAGACAAATGCAGGTGTTCTGCAGGTTGCCTTGTGTCAGGAGGACTGGCAGTTGTGTAAACACTCCCAGTCTGCAATTCCATGCGTTGTGGGGGCCATGGTCTTTTCAGGGCAACAAGGTGTAGTGGCTAAGTACTGTACCTAGGACTTGTTGTTCGAACAAACCTGTGCATGTTGCTGAAGTCAACAATGGTCTGCTCGCACCCCCCCGTCAACGTGTAAAATGAATGCTGGTGTAGTTTAGTGTGTGGGCATAGCAAGAAACACACAGGCTTTTGCCACTGCCTCAATGCTACAGTACATAGTTGCTTTCCAGACTCACACAACGAGGTTCACTTGTGCTCTCTGACTGCACAACATCACACAATCTTGCCAAGCAGATGCCCTCACATCAGCTATGTCAGATTTACCTTGACTTGACTCAATTCAGAAGGCCTGGCCTGTAATCATTTTTTAAAGTTTTTTTTTTTTTTTTTTTTTTTTTTAAGAAAACCCATTCAGCAATGTGCACCAGAGGCCTCTTTGATTTTGTACTGAATTGCTGTTACACACACACCCTGTATGTATGTATGTACGTGCTTCGCTAGCTTTGAAAACGTGTTTACCCCTCCGCCAGCCTGGCTTTGTGTTGTCTTGGGAGTGCACACCCGCTGCCCATGATGTGTATTTATATGAAGTGGAGAGAGACTTGGGAGGATGCAAGAAAGAGAGAGAGAGAAAGAGAGAGAGGAAGGAGAGAGAGAGAGGAAAGGAAAAGCAAAGAAAGGAAAACAAGGGGGGATAGTGGTGTCCTGGATGTCTTGGGAGTGTTGTTTCTGAATTACTGAGAGGTGTCAGATACTCAGTATAGCCTTATGATGCTGCTTTACTGCAAATGCCTCCTCTTGGGAAATACGTAAAAAAAAAGGATACATTGAAATAATAAAGCATTGTTTTTTTTTTTTTCACAGGAGCATTTATACATTAGGTTATTGAATAACAAAGATCTCTTGCCTTTTTTTTCTAAAACAAAAAAGTTTGTGTATTTGTTTGAGATGTCATAGTTTATTTTTGCTCTTGTTTCATTTCTTTATTCGTCATGTTTTTTTTTTTTTTTTTTTTTTTCATGGAGTATGGTTGTTTTTTAATTTTGAAATATGTTAACGCTTGCACTTCAGTTATCCAGTTTATTGCCAAGGAAGAATGATGAAATGTAATTAGCATGCTGCATACAGGTACTGCATCTTAATCAATTGACTTTTTTTTTTGTTTCTATTTTTTGTAAGTGACCATACATATTTTATAAGGGCCTCGTGACGGGCCACTGGGAGAGGAAGATGCATAGGAGGTATTTGTGGGATGGACGCCTAAAAGCCAGCTAGGACATGGTTGTGGCAGAAGGCAAAAAAATGTAAATGTTTTTTAACCATAATTTTTTTTTAGATTGTTATTGTTTTTACTTTTACCAGCATTTAACGTGCATAGATGATGTTTAGTTTATTATTTTTGTTCCGTTTTTTTTTTTTTTTTTTTTTTTTTTTTGTTCTTTGTTTCGATTCAGCAGCCACCTTAACTTTTTTTGTGTTGTAGTTTTTTACATGCAAACAACAAAAAAAATCAACAAAGATGGCAAAGATGTCTGTTACATCTAAACTTGAATAATAATGATAATGATAATAATAATTAATAAAGTTAATAACAAAACATGTCCGATGGTGTGACTCTCATTCTTTTCTATCCCAGTTTCTTGTTATGTTAACTACCGAGTGAACTAACTGGTGTCACTTGTCTTTGTAAACGAGAGACCTGACAGTAGTCATGATCCTACAATTAGCTGAACAGCCCTACGACAGATGTAACAAATGCCTGTATTGTTTGGATCAGACAAGCAGCACTTAATTCCACCTACAGGGCACATCATGATTTGTTGGGTGCAGGTGGCAAAGACCATTTTTTATTTCTGTATCTGTTATCCGCCCAGTATTTCCTTTATTGATTTGTGCCATTCTATATCCAAGGTATTCTCATAACCTCGGAGCAAAGCACTCAGCAAAATGATGATAACAGACGGTGTTTGTGGGGTTTTGTGTACTGCACAATAAAAATAAAAAACATACCAATCAGATGATGGAGACTTTAAACGCAACCTTTGACCTTTCTCGGCCCCCCGGTGTCTGGACGCCCCATTGATTGGCATCCAGTCGTTTCACTTGCGGTCAATATGCAGTCTGTGAAAGTGCACAGGTGGAATGCCGTTGTTGTCAGACCATGTCTTGTAGCAACAGCGGGACTCACAACCAGACATTTGACGTCTACTAGCCTAGGCATTACAGCTGATGTGGCTAACCTGGAAAGTCGCTGCGTAGGAGCGCATCAGCAGTCTATTCGGCCCCCCCCATGTTCAGTGCTGTTAGGGGGTTGGGGGGGGGTGGGTTGAATCCTCACCTAAATGTTTTGACCTTGCTCACCCAAAATAAATTTCTGCAATGCAAGAATGAAGCAAAACCATATTAGGTGTCATGTCAAAGATGAGTTTGGTACATTAGGTATAATTGGCATTAACTGGCTTCTGATGTGAAGTCTAAAATCATTTTTTGTGGTGAGAATTCCTAAATAAGTTGAATATCTACATCATGGTGTAATGTTGGTTGTAATCAAGTACCACTAAACCTGGAAACACTGGTTATATTTTAGAGCATGTGTCTGCCAATATTATATCACTAACAGATGTCTATATCAGAGCCTTAACATTTTGTACCACAAGGTTAACCACTTACGAGTCTGCGTAGACAGTTTTGCTTTTCTTATTAAAGGGGTCGTGTATTGGTGATGTACCCAAATAGTAAACACGCTGACCAGTTTCAGACATCATTAATTTATTTAGTCTAGACCTCACTGTGCGTCTGGGTTTTAGTCTCTGAGCATGATTTACTGGCCGCATGTTAAAGTGGGGTAGTGCCTGTAGTCCAGGTATGCTAAATGGTTTATGCTTACACAACCCTTTTGGAACAGCACAGCACAACACACATGCTTATCTCAGCAACTTTACAGGTAAATCTGTACTGTTTCCTTTGGAGTCCTGTTTTAGAATCCAGGATGATGTATTCTGTACCAATATGCATCCATTTATCCATTGTCACACATTCAGACAGTATGAAAAGGCTATCCATTTCAAAAAATATATATATGTATGTATGTATGTATATACAGTACTGTGCAAAAGTCTTAGGCAGGTGTGAAAAAAAATGCTGTCAACTAGGAATGCGTTCAAAAATGGAAGTGTTAATCATTTATGTTCATCAATTAACAAAATGCAGTGACTGAACAAAAGAGAAATCTAAATCAAATCAATATTTGGTGTGACCACCCTTTGCCTTTAAAAGAGCATCAATTCTTCTAGGTCTATTGCATAGAGTTTTTGAAGGAACTTGGCTGGTTTCTCTTTTGTCCAGTTACTGCATTTTTGTTATTTGTTATTTGATGAACATACATGATTAACACTTCCATTTTTTGAAGGCATTCCTAGTTGACAGCATTTTTTTTACACCTGCCTAAGCACAGTACTACATATATATATATATATATATATATACATGGACAGTAAAATAAAGTGTAATCAAGTATTCCAACAACACTGAATATTTGTAACGGGTTAAGACACAGTATCTGCCATCTAGAAAAAGTGTTTTACTTCTTTCATGTATTTCAACTCTAAGGATGTCCATGAAAGTACTTACACTGCTTTGAAGGGGACACTGGCTGTTGGGATAGTCTCTGCAAGGTCCATGTCTTCCTTAACATCCTGGCAGCTCCTCCTGATGAGATGCTCGGGCCCGGCCCATGAGCAGGCAGGCAGGCAGGCAGGCAGGCAGGCCAGAGCACTGCTGAGGCGTCCCGCTGCGGCTTCGCTGCTCCTGCAGATGCAGTCGGATCTCTGGCAGGAGTCTTTGAAGTATCTCTCTCTTTATATCTCTTCTCCCTGTCTCTACATCTCTCTCACCTCTCTCTCTCACCCTCTCTCTCTCTCCCTCTCTCTCTCTCTCTATCTATCTCTCTCTCTTACTCTGTCTCGCATTTAGGCTGACCATCTCTCAGGCATTCTCTCTCTCTCCTCTCTCTCTCTCTCTCTCCTCTCCTCTCTTCTCTCTCTCTCTCTCTCTTTCATATCTCTTCTCCCCGTCTCTACATCTATCCTCTTCCTCTCCTCTCTCTCTCTCTCTCTCTCTCCTCTCTCTCTCGTCTCTCCTCTCTCTCTCTCTCTTCTCCTCTCTCTCTCTCTCTCTCTCTCTCTCTCTCTCTCTGTCTCTCACTTAGGCTTACCGTCTCTCAGGCATTTTTTCTCTCTCTCTATCTCTCTGTTTCTTTCTCTCCCGGACCCCTCGCTCTCTCTATCAGGCTCTCTCTCTCTCTACCCCCTATTTCAGGCTTTCTCTCTCTGTCAAACTCTCTCATGTACACTAGCAAACAAACTTTTCCCACTTACTCATTCCCTCGCCTCTGCCCAGCATCCCCACCCACCCCTCCACCCACCCACCCGCAACGCACAGCGAGGTCCTTGGCGAGGGTACTGTCATCCATCCCCCGATCCAGTGGTCTGCCTGTGGCCGCCAGACACTGGAGGTGTGTGTCTGTGTGTGTATGTGTGTGGGGGGGGGGTGTGTGGGCTGGCTTTGATCTTGTCATAGCAGTGGTGGAATGGGACGCTGGCGGCCAGCTCCGGGGACTGTCGGCAGTTGGGCAAACAACACACCGTACACCTCATCGCTGTCATTAGCCGGAGAGTTGGCGGAAGGCACTCGGGACGACACATGTGGCGCAAGTCTTTACAAAAATAAAACAAATAAATATATAATAGGGTACCTTCATAAGTTATGAATATGTCTGGTGAATTTTAATGTTTCTGAGTTTCTATCGCCAATGGATCTAGCAGTGACCAGTTATCTGCGCGCCTCTGTCACTTTTGTGTTTCTTATGTGATATGATTCTTCAGTGGCACAGCCATCGAATTTGCCAAACACATTTTTCTTAACTTTTATTTCTGAGATAAACGTATGTACAAAGATGAAGTGAGGATATGGTATCTCTTACTATCAACTGTAAATCCACACACTGAGGTATCTACTACAGGGATATATTTCTTCCTTTCCCCATACACATTTATCTGAAGTAAAGTAAGATAAGAAGATTAGATTTAGTTAAGATTTACATAATGGTGTTACATCAGTGTATCAGAGATGTGTGCTTCCTGGGTGTTGAACCTATGCTGTAGCTTCCTGGTAAACCTAGTATGCACATACCTTGTTGTGGTCAGATAACAGGAGCTCTGCCCTACAAAGGCAAAGTACAATAACTATGCAAACATTGAAATGGATAAAAATGCCTTCAAAGTTGTCATTCTGCCCAGTCAAACATATTGTAGGTACAATAGTGGCGATGCTTTTATGTACTTTCTTAATAAGAAGAAGCTAAAAATTCAGTCACAAGACAAAGGAGGTGTTGTAAAGTCAATTTCCAGTCCAAATCCAGTTGTCACAAAATATGCAGTTACTGCCTTTTGTCTTTGTAGGGCAGAGCCGGTGTATGATTGTGCAGGAGTGGACCAGTGGCCTATGTCTGAATCAGCAGCAGGTTTCAGTCATGGGCCAGGCAAGAGCAGCTTAGATGGCTGGGGGTGGGGAGTGCTGCACGTGTGACGGTCGCTTGGAGCAATTGCACATGCACCCCAGAGGGGAACAAGAAGGTCCCAGACAGCTCAGGTGAGAAAGGTCAATGTGGACTCTGGGGATGGGACATCAGGTGACATCCTTGAAGGCTCGACTGTCAACCTGTGTGTGTGTGTGTGTGTGTGTGTGTGTGTGTGTGTGTGTGTGTGTGTGTGTGTGTGTTTGTGTGTGTGTGTGTGTGTGTGTGTGTGTGTGTGTGCATGTGTGTTTGTGTGTGATGCTCGACACATCATGGCACACTTTAGAAGGTCACGAGGAGGTTTGCTCACGCTATAAATAGTCACTTGGAAAAAAAGCACAACAAACCATGCACTGAACAATTTGTTTACATTTAATAAAATCAGTCTTATAAATATCTGTTTATGTGGCATATCTGCGCTGTCTGGGGCTTAGGATGTTGTTCTTTTCTAATCTTTATTCTATTTCACTGCTTTTATCTTTTTTCTAGTCCGTGTATCTGTTGGCTTGCTCCATCGGAGCAGTTGGTGTGTTTTTCTTTCTGCTATTAAACTGTCTTATTTTTTTTACCCTCTATAAATGTACTGCCTAAAAATGTATTGCCTAAAACTTTGCAATTTGTGTTTATGTTTTAATGAGTATAAGATTAAAAAGTATTGTTTAATATAAATTAGCCTCAACATTGTTAGTAATTTTGTTGTACTCATCCTTGTACTGTCACAAAATGACCGATGTGTCCCTCAGTTTAAATTCGGTTGCAGTCACAGAATGGCCCTGCAAAATTCAGCAGTGCTGATCATTTCCTTTGGCCGTGTTCATTATCGCTTACCCCTCTGCCTCCTCCAGTTCTCTCTCTCTGTCTGCCTCTTTCTTTCTCTCTCTATCTCACTCTCTCTCTATATCTCTCTTTTTCTTTCTCTCTTCCTCTGTCTATCTATCTCTCTCTCTCTCTCTTTTCTTTCTCTCTTCCTTTGTCTACCTCTCTATCTCTCTTTCTTCCTCTCTTCTTCTGTCTACCTCTCTCTTTCTCTGTCTCTCTCTTTTTCTCTCTCTATCTCTTTCTGTCTTTTTTCCCTCTCTCTACATTTGCGTCGCAGTGCAGATTAACAGCCTCATCAGCCGCGTCTGGCTATGGCATCGTGGGCAAATTTCGCAGATGACGGCCCAAGTGTGTCCCGCAGCACTCCGATGAACAACCCAATTCCGGTCGCAAACCCCCGACACCCGACCCAACCGACAGACTGAGCGCTGCAGGGGCGCCGGCCCCCGCCCCACCCCGCCCCGCACCAAATTAATCAGCAACCCCTTCGCTTTGACAATTTTTCGGAGTTATCCGAGTGATTAAACAGGTCCTGCACGGCTGGCTGCTCTTCTCTGCCACCGTTTCCAGCCGTCACCCTCCACCACCACCCACCACCCCCCGCCCCCTCCAACCATCCAACCACCCTCCCACCACCACCCACCACCTCCCGCCCCCTCCAACCATCCAACCACCCTCCCACCACCACCCACCACCACCCGCCCCCTCCAACCATCCAACCACCCTCCCACCACCACCCACCACCACCCGCCCCCTCCAACCATCCAACCACCCTCCCACCACCACCCATCTGGAGATGGCCCTCTCGGATTGGACGGCTTCCATTCTCGGGCAGAGCCAAAGCGCCAATGCCGCAGATACAGGGCCGTGAAGCAGACGGGGGGCGGATCTGTCCAGTAGGTGCAAGCGGAGCTTGCCAGCCTCTGTCTGTCTGTCTGTCTGTTTCACTGCTCGTGGCTTTCAACTTCATTTTGCTCTGCCTCTGTGTCTTTCTTACTACTGTCCCTTTCACTTTGGCCTTCAGTGTGTTGACATGTCTGTCTGTTGATATGGCTCTCTTTCTGCCTGCCTGATGTGATTATTCAGTTGCACAGCTATAGTAAGGAATCTTTTATTGGGATATCTTTTTCCTTTCCCTATACACATTTATGTGAAGTAAAGTAAGATAAGAAGATTAGGTTTAGTTAAGATTTACATAATAGTATTATATCAGTGTATCAAAGATGTTTGTTTCCTGAGTGTTGAACCTATGGTGAAGCTTCCTGGTAAACCTAGTATGCTTTACCACCTTTCATACTGCCCCTTTCCCTTTGGCCTGGGTGTTGAAATGTCTGTCTGTTGGTATGTCTCTCTTTCTGTCTGCCTCCCTGCCTGTCTGTCTGTCTGTTTTACTATT
Organism: Coilia nasus; assembly: GCA_027475355.1. Lineage (NCBI taxonomy): Eukaryota > Metazoa > Chordata > Actinopteri > Clupeiformes > Engraulidae > Coilia > Coilia nasus. Next base: position 16,236,530 of record CM050201.1, on the reverse strand, counting down.
CATGCCTGTTAACTTCATTTTTGTCTGCCTGCCTGCCTGTATATATTCCTGCCTGTTGCCCCTTTTCCATTGGCCTGTATGTTGATATATCTGTCTGTCTATCTGTTTTATTCTGCATGCTTTTACATGCCTTTCTGCCTGTCTCCATATTCTCCTGTATGTTTTGTTCGCTGTTACTTTTCCCTTAGCTTTGCTGTTAGTCTGTCTGTCTCTCTGTTTCTGTCTGTCTATCTTTTTTCTCTGCCTTTCTCTCAACTTAACTACTGGTTATTTTTTCCTCAGCCTGTGTGTTCATATGCCTATTTCTCTCTCTCTCTTTCTCTCTCTTTCTCTGTATCTATCTCTCTATGTCTTTCTCTCATTCCCTTTCTCTCTCTCTCTCTCTCTCTCTCTCTCTCTTTCTCTCTCTCTCGCTCTCTCTTGCTCTGCTTTTTATGTTTCTGTCAGTTAGTTAGCTAGTCTACCTGTCTAACTGTCCTTCAAACCAAAAACGAATCCTTCCCCTCCAATCTCCTCTCTCGTCTTTCTCTCTCCCTTTATTATTCTTTCTTCTTCTTATCTTAAAGGGTCCGTCCTTGATGAACCTTTTGATTATTTATCATGCACGGTAGGCACCCTCTTTAAATGTAAGCCATATGCTGTCAAACAAGAGCGATGTCTCGGCATAAGAGCAATGATCCATCTCCTCAGCTCTCTGTGTCACATGCTGCTCATCTTAAGTGGCCTGTTAGCTGCTTGCTGGGTTTTCCTAGCAGGAAGTCGGCCATCTTAGTCAGTCTGTCAGCGCACCACTTTCACGAGGCAAGTTTAACTACACTGTACTTTTATTTTATTATGCCTTATGATGTATGTGATATTAAACACAAAAGAAAGCAGCATGAGCCAACCGTTTCATGTTTCTTGCCAATTCAGACTTCACAATAAAATAGCAGAAAGGGTGCCAATGGAGGAGTTCATTGTGCAAAGTATTTTTAGAGGGCGTGTGCTCCCATATGCTTAACAATATTTAACCTGATTTATAATAGTATTAGAACAATAACCACTGTTGCTTGTAATGACCATTCATATGCCAAGTGTACAGCACACACCTCCCATCCTAACTCAGGTGTCCACACTCAAATACCAAGATCAGCAATTTCTCTCTCTTTCTCCTATCTCTCTCTCTCTCTCTCTCTCTCTGTCTATCTCTCTATGTCTTTCTCTCTTTCCCTCCCGCTCTCTCACTCTCTCTCTCTCTGAATCTATCTCTCTATGTCTTTCTCTTTCCCTCCCTCTCTCTCTCACTCTCTCTCTGTATCTATCTCTCTGTGTCTTCCTCTCTATCTCTCTCTCTCTTTCTCTCTCTCCATATCTCCCTCACATATCTACAACAGGATTCCATAATTTACAACTTCTAAGGTTGTTTTTATTTTCGACATACCTTCCCAAAACAAAATAGAGTGCAAAAGGAGTATAAATGCCCCTTATAACATCTTCAATGACCTCAACTACACTAAAAGGCTTGCTACATTCAGCATAAATACAGCCCAGTATGGTGTCAAAGAGACTCATTCAGACAGCATTATCTGTGAGCAAGGCTAGTACGTGTGAACTGTTACACACTGGGTAAAAGCCTGGCCATGAACATTCTTCAAATTTCATGCTCAGGAGCAAATCAAGAGTGGATGCTCTCAATACGGGAAAAAAAAGCTCTCACACCAGTAAATAAAAATAGCTATTAGTTGGGGTCATTCGGGGTCATTTTTCTTGGGACTCAACTCTCCATTAAGACTGCCTTACAAGGCCTCATCCACATTTACGTAATAGGATGAGCGAAATGGACGACATTTACCAACGATTTCAAGGGCGCCACTCTCTGGCTCTGACGATAAGAGAACAGAAAATATTCTCCAGTGCTTAGGCTCTGCACCTTTCAGGTAACACAAATAAGCATATCTCCACCCCTCAACACTTCTCAACACCCCAACCTCAAACCAACCCCGCATGCCCTGTGGGTAATTCATCAGGCACAATGGACAGTTTCACAAAAAAACGCATTTATCAGTACAGGACGACTATAGGCCCAGACTTTTGCCGTTTATCTCCAAAGCAGTCGGCTGCTCCACTGTTCTCTGGTTAGGCCCTGAGTACGTGCAGGGGTGGAATGTGTAGTTAAGGGCCCCAGCACTGACAGAGGGCCCTTTGAGGACACTAAGGCAATAAGGAGGTGGGGGGTGCCATTTCCCCTTAATGTAAGGGGGTGGGGGTGAGGGGTGTAGTTAAGGTACCAGCATTGACAAGGGGCCCTTTTCACATCACGTTTAATATTATTATTAATATTTGGGGGGGGCTATTGCGACTTGTCAATGCTCTGCAAGCATTGGTCTGGCCGAGGTCTGGCCGAAACCCACTTCTCAGAAGGCGGGCGTAACCCACCTCTTTCAAATGCCTCTGTTTGCTACTAGACGAAGCTTCAACCAATCACACCCCTCTGTCCTCTGACGTATACGCAGTGAAGGAAACTGCTTGATGCAAACAAAAAGTGGTAGTAGCCTGTAGTCACATACAAATGGCGTTACATTTTGGTCAGACTTGTGAGGTGAACATGAGAGTGGCTGGTGTTGTTCATTCAATATTGATATTCGAAAAACGAATCAGTGCGATCAAAGGCGAAATGACCACAACAACAGGGTTCTCCGCAAAGCCTCACTGACTTGGCTACCAGTGGGGCTAACTGATAAATTAAACTTTTACCGAAGCTGGTCGGTAGCATTGCGAAAACGTCCTTTCCTGCAACAAATGCTTCAAGGACTGACCTTTGCTCTATTTTCAGAGAGAACTTCCCTTTGAATTCGTCCAAAACAGCAGCTACAGCTGCAGTGAAATCTTGCGGTTGCTCCACGTTCGCCATGTTGACAGTGACTGAGATAGATTTCCGATTGCTTAACTACCGCGTCATTGCCTTTTTGAAATGCTCGATTTTCATTGGCCCCCATTCCGAGGCCTAAGCAGAAATGGTTTAGACAGGCAGCTTGGCCAGACTGACTTGTTCGCGAAATGCAAATGCAGCGTCACAGGCAGTATGGGCACGACCAGGCTAGGGGGGCGCTTTCAGCACGTGCCATGTCAGGTTTGGTCATCACACCGAACTGAACTTCATGCTTATGAGTCACTCCTGGTGTCAGTACTACAGTCACGCATTTGTCTTTTTTCTTGCTCACTTTTCCTTCAAGGATTTTTTGGCATTGCCAGATGTGCCATTCCAGTGGTTTTCCTTACTTGTATGAATATACCAATGCTTTCTGTATGTTTTTTTTTTCACCAGTTAAATCACATGCATGAGTGGTTTCAGGAATCATTTTTTAGTTCTTTTAGTTCTTTATTTCATGTTGATGAGAAGTTCCAGTTTATTATTATTATTGTTGTTGTTGTAATTATTGTAATTATTGTTATTGTTATTATTGTTGTTGTTGTTGTTATTGATGTTGTTATGATTATTACTAATATGTTTTGGTGAAGATGGGAATCACAAGCCACTTTAATCACCAGCACTCTTCCTTTATGCATCTCTGAACCTTAGCCTCTGGTTTGCGGGCAGAGAGCTAACTGATTGTTTCATTAGGTTGCTTCAGGGAGTTGGGGTGAAATATCAGAGAGCACATAGTGGCCCTCCCTGGCTAGCAGGTTTGTTTGCTAATAATTCTCCATCTGTCAAGGCTGTCTGCTTCTATTACTCTTCCCGAAGGGAAACACACCAAGACTACAAGTTAGTCTGACATCAATTCAGGTGTTTTAGACTTGTAATCACTTTTACAAACTACACGCAAGTGTAAACTGGCACCGGAACAAAACAAGCTCTATTTTATTTCACTGCAGTTCACTTTAACTGCTTGGCAGAGACATACTGAAAAATGCTTGTCTCATATGTTAAATATAGTGCTTGTGTATGCTGTGGCTTTGGATAAAAGATGATGCGGAATATATTCACTAGGTTGGGCAACATTTGTGTCCTTGATGCCAGTAAAAATCCATTTAATCAGTAATAAACACTACAAACCACGCCTCGCGTTTTTTATTGGGTTGAAATCACCTGTCACAGGTGCGCCCCGTTCGTAAATGCCTCATAAAACGCAGATGATGGAGAGAGCTGACCTTTGCGAAGTGAGCCAGCCTAAACCCTCCCTACTCATGTGCGAGTGAAAATGTTCGCTTTCTGCATCGGAACGCATAAAAGCACAGACTAATTGCCAGCTCATGTTTCAAAACCACCAGGGCCCCAGCTGAGGGGCCTATAAGACTTGCCTGCAACTCCAGACCCATCCCCCCCCCCCCCCCCCCCCCCCACCTGAACTGGACACTTAACCTGGTGATGGACCTTGGCCTGGGTCTCTCCTCTGGCAGGTGCTGTTATTGGCATGGTGACTTGGGAGGCTTCCTGAAGTGTGTGTGTGTGTCTGTCTGTATGTCTGGGGGGGGGGGGTGATAGGTGCCCTCACATGTACTCTCTAATGGGCGAGTCAGAAGCCATGGCAAGCAGGATAGTGTGAGAGGATGTGGACAGTGTGTGGGGGTGTGGACAATGTGCGGGGGGTGGGAGGGTGGGTAGGAGGGTGGGAGGGAGTGCAGATACCCTGAGTCATCGCTGACTGCCTTAGCCTGTGGCACAGGATCAGCCCCGGCATGTAAAGCAGGCTAAAACTACCACATGAATGATTTATGACAGCCTTTCCAGGTAGGCTACTCTCTCTCTCTCTCTCTCTCTCTCTCTCTCTCTCTCTCTCTCTCTCTCTCTCTCTCTCTCTCTCTCTCTCTCTCTCTCTCTCTCTCTCTCTCACTTTCTCACAGACACACCTTTCCCCCTTTCTTCTTCTCCCCATCTCTCTCTCTCTCTCTCTCTTGCTCTCTCCTCCTCATCTTCCTCCTTTCTCTCTATTTTTCTCTTTCTCTCTCTCTCCCCTATTCCCACCAAGAGAGACCTATAGAAACATGGTTCAGTTGGTTTATGCTTGACTGAAAAACTATCCCCAATTAAGGGGTTGGTGCACCGTGTACTTCCTGCTCTGCACTCTGCTTCTGGTGTCTCCACAGGGTCCATGTTTTTGGCCTGGTAAACCAGCCCCCCGTACTTCATTTCATTTTATACAGAAGGACAGTCTGGCCTCGCTGCATTGAGAAATGATTTCTTGCTGGAGGTGTGGACTCTGCTGAAGATTAAAAAAAGTGGCTCTGCCTTTACCCAATCGCTAACGTCTGGTCGTTAGGTATGCAAATAGTCTACCTATGCACTACAATTCAAATGTAGCACACACAAAGTCAACGTCATCGCTCATGAACACACACTTTGATCGCTGATTGGCTCGGATTCGCTTGGTCCGAATACATGAATGTCAGCAAGGCCAGACCCTCTGTACAAAATGAAATGAAGTACACAGGGCTGGTTTACCAGGCTACAGGCTACCTTGTTTTGCTCCACTATTAGCTTACCATGGTCACTTAGCCAGACAAAATAGCGGTTAGCATGATGATAGACAAAAAGGTGCTACTGTTACATTCATACTGAGCCCATGCACTCAATCATGGCCTTTTTTTGGTAACACTGTATTCTGTGTATAACATTATGTACTTATACTGTACATACTTACCATTAACCATAATGCTAACCCTTTAGTGCCGCGCACACCACCCAACATCGGGCATCTGATTGTGTCGGGACCGTCTTTAAGCATCTTTGAGCGTCTCTGTGCCAAATTTGAGAGGTTTGGGAAGCACGGCCAATATGGGGAGACGTCTGGTTTGCGGCAATTCAACATGTTAAATCGGCACAAGAAACGGCAGTAATGGGGACCACTGTGTCATTAGCTGCTGACGGGTGTGTGATGGACTAGCTTAGGAACACTGTGGAAGGGGGATAGCTGTGTGTTTGTTTTTGACCCGTACATTGATTTTCACATCTCTTAAAGTAAATGTGTTGTTTCCGTTTCTGTATGGCTTAATTCACTATATTAGGCCTAAAACATGCTTCACACTTAATTTGTTCCACTTTAGAGAACACGTGAAAAAAGTCTTTCTTCCAACACTTGCTTTAACTTGCATCCACTTGTCAAGGGCAGCTAACAATGCTATGCCAGTTTATATGCTTACAAAGTGCTGTAGGCTTTGTTTTCACCCTGCCTTGATGTTCACAGGGACTCAAACAATTTAATGAGCAAAACTGTTTCAAATAAAAGTGTTTATGTAATGGATTAACATTTATGTGCATCAATGTGTGCATTACCAGCCAAATGACTGCAATACCTTGATATTGTGGACTAACTTGTTGCTAATATTTAAATTCCAGTCAGCTTTACCCTAACCCTAACATACACTGTAAGTACAAAGTCAAGTGTTACACAATTAATTGCAGTGTACTTCATGATGCAGGTAACCCTGTAACAGTGAATGTTAAAATAAAATGTAACCACATTTATTTATCTATTTGTTTTGGTCTGAGTTTAGGACCTATCTCAGCAACGCCCTCCCCTTTCATTTCTGCCGAGGATAATGTGACACCTGGCATAACCTGGTTTTCCAATCCACAAAGCTGGGTATGTGCTAGAAGTTTCACACACCCTGAGGCAGTGAAGTCTGTCAAAGGTTCATCTCCTCGTTCCCCTGCTGTTTCAGAGAGAGTGTGAGATTGTGTACTTACTCTGTACATACCTAACACTAACTCTTATCCTAGTCGTTACCCTAACCCTTAACATGTACACTGTAAATAGTACATGGTGTTACATGTTGTTTCTTTGGTACAGTGTACATTATGATGTAGGTACACATCATGTAGTCAAAGGTTCAACTGAGGCCAACTCTTTCTGCTAATAACATTGCCATTTGTAGAACCAAAGCAAAGTTACTTTCTTTAATGATGTTTAGCATTTGATGATGTATAAAGAGGTAATGCATTTCTTGACCTCTAAGACGGATATTTAATGCGTCGCCAGGGATACTAGCACCGGCAATGATTAAATAAATGCTTCAGGCTTTGTGACAAGGTGTTCCATTTGTTTTAGAGATTTCGTTTTTTTCACAGTGCTGGTGTTACAAGGATGTAAGAAGATGAAGCAGCCTCCAGTTGACAGATTTATTTTTTTCCAGCTCCTTACTTATCAGCAATAGGCCTCACTCTCTGTTGAAGATATTTCGACAGCCCCAGTTCCTCTGGCACTTGCCTGTGATAAATAATCGATCTATCATCAGGACAAGAAGACCAATTAAAAAGGTTGGAATCAGGACAGCGACAATGTCCTCACTTCACAGGGAATCTGATTTGTAGACTTAGCCCAATAAATTCACCGCCAAAAAGCCTTTCAAGACTTCTTCTACTACATAATTTCAAGTAATTCAGCACATAAAATAACACCCTGGATGTTGTATTGTAAATACTTCTGTTTTGTATTAATGTAAATTATAAATGCATAGGGGATCTAGGGGTGGATTCAGTGCACACATTTATGTTCATCGGTGCTTTGTAGAAAAGAAATTCTGAAAATACCATCCTAACTCAAACCAACTCCACTCTGAGAGAGAGCATAAGGAGAGAGGGACTGAGCAAGTTAGCGAGAGAGAGAGAGAGAGAGAGAGAGAGAGGGAGAGAGAGAGAGAAGGACAGAGAGAGGGACTGAGCGAGTTAGCAAGGGAGAGAGAGAGAGAGAACAAGAGAGAGAATGAGAGAGAGAGAGAGAGAGAGAACAAGAGAGAGAGAAAGAGAGATAGAGAGAGAGAGGGAGAGAGAGGGGGACTGAGCGAGTTAGCAAGTGAGAGAGAGAGAGAGAGAGAACAACAGAGAGAATGAGAGAGAGAGAGAACAAGAGAGAAAGAGAGAGAGCAGGGTTCACTGGCAAAGATTCAGCAGTTCTTTGTGTAAAATACTCCTCTGATAGGACTCCCCCAGCCAGCCAGTCATCCAGTGCTCTGCCATTTAGCCACACTGGCGCCCTCCCTCCTAGACTTGAGTCCTACACAGCAGCTGCTCCTGCTCGAACAATGGCAACAGGCCTGCTCCCACTCCCGCTCCCGCTCCCTCTCTCACTACAGGACCTGCGCCCTGCCATATGGCACGCAGGAGCTCAGGCACACCACCTCTTTTGTTAGCAGGTATAATTGTGGGGCTCGTAGGGCTTGGCACTGGAAATGCCATGATACAGTATACCGAATGTTTGTTTGGGATTTCACACCGGTATGCGGTAATCATGTTTTAACCAGACAGTTAACAGCCATTTTGGCTGATCTTTATGCAGTCGTTAGTTCAAATCAGCTTTTCACTGTGTGAAAACCACACGGAGCCAGGTGTGACCTCATACAAACTTTTATATCAGTAGTTGTGAAGTAGTTGTGCTTTATGAGAGCAGATATCTCTATTTATTAATAGTTGTATACTGTAGATGTGTGTCAGTCTCTGGGAATTAAGGTTAATACCTCATAACTATTTACAAAGGTGTTCAACATGCTCTATAGATATGGGGTTTTAAAAACGTGTTACCAAGGGATTGTTTACTTATTATTGTAAAGTCCTAGCATATATGTAGATGGTTTAATGCTCACCATAACCCCACATGAGAGTTCACATCTACTGCACTAGTTTTACCCACATATGATGTGTTTGAAGTTTTACTTAAGTATAGTATTACAGTTAAGACAAAGACAACTACACTACAGGAAATATGCCAAGGCACATTTATAATTTCATAAATGTAACTTTGCAGTGGTAAAACATTACTGACTGTTTTTGTGTTTGTTTTGAACAGAGGAAGGTCATTGTGCTGCTTTTTGTCACTCTGAGATATGTTTTGTGGGTGATTATGTGTCATCTTCAAATGTATTCTGCCTTGTGATGGACAGAAAAAAGAGTGAGGTTTAACAGATTTCTCACAGCATCTCCAAAAGAGACCAACTAGTCCACTTGCAAGCTTCTTTGAAAGCCAACTCTGCTGTGTTTACAAGGTTTTAGCACATTGTTTCAGGAAGTTAGCTTGCCAGTTTCACACCAGACGTCATTATTCCTGCTGTAAATCCCACATTAGACTCATTCATTCTGAGTACAGTACATCTGCATTTTGAATTTGTACGCTCAGTTGATTTGAAAAGCAAAAATAAAAAGGTAAAGCAACTGAGAATGGTTTTAATTAGGCTTGCATGATGGCTTTTATTCTCAGACTGTACCACTTTAAGCTCTGGCTATTTGTTTATTAAACACCCTTTAGGATGTTTACAAGCAGACAGGCATTTTGTTCAAATGCACCTCGAGAGAGACTGTGTCCCTTTTAAATATTTCATAGTTTGTCTCAGCCGATGTCTCTCAAAGTATTAAATACCCTCCCTCGTAATAAAAAAAAAGTTTGGTCCCACCCAGCAAAAATTGGAGTGTTCAAATTTTAGGGTTTAGAGTTGATTTTAATTCCCATCGTGTAATTTTAAACCTTTTGGATTTAAATGGTGTCCAAAGGCAGGGTTATTTCACATTTTGAAAGTGTTGATTTAACTCTGGAGAGTGTGCAGCTATATAAATCCTCAAAAAGTGTTAGAATCAACTCTGTGGGAGTCAATTCAACACTAGACATTTTGCTGTGCAAATAATCCAGCAAGTATCTACGGTCAACATGTAGCATCCCTCCACCTACACTGTCCCCAACATTTGGAGAGGAGGGTGGAGATTGGGGGGAGAGAGGAGGGTGGAGATTGGGGGGAGAGAGGAGGGTGGAGATTGGGGGGAGAGAGGAGGGTGGAGATTGGGGGGAGAGAGGAGGGTGGAGATTGGGGGAGAGAGGAAGGTGGAGATTGGGGGGAGAGAGGAGGGTGGAGATTGGGGGGAGAGAGGAGGGTGGAGATTGGGGGGAGAGAGGAGGGTGGAGATTGGGGGGAGAGAGGAGGGTGGAGATTGGGGGGAGAGAGGAGGGTGGAGATTGGGGGGAGAGAGGAGGGCGTGAAATCTGGTCATGCATGCTTGTCTTTTCAACCCGCTGCTTTAATCCAGCGTCGCGTGTGCATATTTTTCATCGCTTGGCAGTAAATAGGCGCCATGTAATTAGTAGCTCCTGCGCGCTGAATGCCAGCATTAATTCTGAGCGGCATTAATGAGAGGTTATCATGGACAAAGTTTCAAAAATCCACAGCTCATTTATCTCGCTGGCATCTGCGCAGCCTGAGTAATGTCCGGTGTCACCGGGCTGGAACATAATTAAACATCTAATGCAACTGCATATTTACTCTCTGCCTTCTCCCGGTGAGATGACGGTTTGCCAGAAGCAATATAGACTCACTGTACATCACCGTAATCCTGAAGGAAGAAATCTTGTACTCTCCTGGAGCAAAGCCAGCGTATTTAAACCTTTAACAGTAGGGAACATACAGTAATTCACACGTTTTGGGTACTTCTTAAAACTTTATTTTTCTGATGTAAATAGTGATATAATCAACACGCTTTTTAAGACCTAGGACTGGCAGACTGTGTGACTCACCCATTTTGTCCTTGGAGAGTTTCTGGTGGTTTATTTACATATTTTTTTTATTATTTACTTTCAGTTTCCCGGAGTCAAAAAACTTTAAACATTTATAAGTACATCCTCATGAAATTTAAGCAGGCCACAACTGGCAAGAAGCCGAGATTTTTACAACAGATGAACGGGGGCAAAATTGCGATGTGGAATTTGACTTGCTAAGAGAGCCTCTGTATCCGCCAAATCTAATTATTCATCTAATGTAGGTCCTCTCAGACACAGTTTAAGGCAACGTGTGACCTAAAACAACCAGGGCAAGAGGCTGCCATTGCACAACACCAGGGACCACTCTTGTCAAATCTGCAGTTTAGTTTAGAAACTTCCTTCTTGACACAGCTGAACTATTTTTCACACTTTACAGTACCTGCTCTAGGTTCAAGCTGTTCTAAACATTTACTAGTTTTATGCCTCACTCACACTGTGTTTTTAAGGGATGAGAAAAGACCGCAGCCTGCCACCCTGTACAGTAGCTTTTCCATAACCAAAAATACAACAGTAGATTTTAATAATAAACTGAAAGACAAAATTATACGGCATCAACACAGCAGTGAACCTCCCTCGTAGCTAAATGAAATGTTCATGCAAATCGTTTTTTTATGTGCAGAGACACATAGCGTTCTGTGCTCCTTGCAAAGTGGTGATGGTGATTTCATTTGTCTAGTCAGTGTGGGTCTTAACAACATTGCATTGACATAATCAGTGGTCTAACATTTTTATATCACTAGTTCAGGAGGTTACCAGACATCCTTAAAGTCAAGAATGTGATGAGAGGAATAAGGATGTAAATATGGCAGACAGTTAAAAATAATGATATCTACATTACTGTGCAAAAGTTATAGGCAGGTGTGAAAAATGCTGTAGACTAGGAATGCCTTCAAAATGGAAGTGTTAATCATTTGTTTCCATCAGTTAACAAAGTGCAGTGAATAAAAAAAAGACATATCTAAATCAAATCAATATTTGGTGTGACCCTTTGCCTTCAAAAGAGCATCAATTCTTACTTGGTAGTATTTAAAAACTGTATGCAAGGTATACTTTTAAAGGTCCTTAGCTGATAGGTTGTTCCAAACATCTTGAAGAACTAACCACAGATCTTCTGTGGATGTAGGCGTCCTCACATATACAACCAATTTGGTATAATTGGTTGATCATACACCTGACTATAATCCTACAAAATCCCTGACTTTATGTGTACCCCTTTGTGCGAATTGATGCTGGTTTCAGACAGCTGCCTAAAACCTTTGCACAGTACTGCATATATCTCAAAGGTCTATATTCAGCAGCAGCCTGCATGAATCAGCTGTATTACTAAATGGGATGCATGCATCCCCGCCGTTGAGTGTGTAATTTATCAAGGCTCCGTGGGATGCAAACAGACTACCAACTTGCTTGAAAAGGCCTAACAGATGAATATGTGCATAGACGAGCTTCCCTGCGGAAGAGGTGCTCAAACAACGAACACCTGAAGGCAGTGGTCGTGCTCTGCAAGCTTTCATGTGGAAGCCCCTTGTTCTGAACTTGTTCTGATCTTTTGTTGTAATTTTTGTTTGTTATTCTGCCCCCAGTACGTGCATCTGGTTATCTGCCTAAACACTTTCAGATTCTTTTGTTATAGTGAGGCTGTGTAGCCTCGTAAACTCGTGTCTAGCCTTGTAAACCAGCCCCTCCTACTTCATTTCATTTTGTACAGAGGGTTGGGCAGTGCTATATTGAGAAACGATTTCTTGCTGGAGGTGTAAACTCCAGCTAAAGCTGAAGCTGAAGTTTAAAACAAGTGGCTCTGCCTTTACCCAATCTCTAACGTCTGGTCGTGGCATATGTAATTAGCCTGCCTTCGCAATACAATTCAAATGTAGTACGCAAAATCAACGTCATCGCTCACGAACACTCCCTCTTTTTGCTGATTGGCTAGGCAAAATTCTACCTAATACAGCAATGTCAATGAAAGTACTGCTAGACCCTCTGTACAAAATTAAATGAAGTACAAGGTTCTGGTTTACCAGGCTAGTGTTATACTCCTTAGCCTTAGCCCTTGTTTGTATTGCACCTGATGTTCCAGGAAGAAACACCAAATGATTTGTCTTCCCTTCACCTCAGTGTTTCTGTTATGTTTGTGCACTGTCGCACCCTGTCCAACCCCTTTCTAATCCCTGTCAGCATAATTAACAAACCTCGCAAAACACAACAGCAGATAACAGAGGTCAGGCCAAAGCAGACACTCTCGCTGGATGACTTTGAAGTGGATGTTTAACGTGCTTAAGCTTCTCACTGTTAAACACTGCTCTGTAGGTCAAGTGTGAAAAAACACCAATGTTCTCAGCACAGCTGTGAGCGAGCGTCACGTGGATTTCGTTTTCCGTTTCCTTACGAGTCCACAGTGACCGCTCTCTGACATGTGAGCGCAGAGGGCACGCAGGTAATTAGCATCATATGCACGCTTCACATCTGTCTCATCTGTCTGCTGAAAAATGCAAAAAAATAAAAAATAAAAAAAGGTAAACAGGAGCCCCTTGTGTTTGTCGGAAACATCTGCCTTTAGTTTTTGCATTGTGCTGAACAGGCACTCCAGAGAGGTGGGGGAAGAGGGGGGCGGGGGGTGTATGTTGGAACAAAAGGGAGGAGGGAGGAAACATGGAGCAGAGAGGTGTTATGAGAAAAAGAGAGAGAGAGAGAGAGAGAGAGAAGAGTTGTGTGGAGAGAGAGAGGAGGAAAGTTTCCTAGGGAGGAAGACATAGATGGAGATAAAGAGAGAGTGAGTGAGAGAGAGAAATATAGAGAGAGGGAGAGAGAGGAGGGAGGACGTCAGAAGAGGGAGGGAGGGAGAGAGGAGAGATGGATAGAAAAAGGAGGGAGAGAGGGAGGACATAATTCATTCACACAGTGGGAGCTTGACTGGGAGCAAGTGTAACCAGGCCTATGATCAGCCCGGCAGTGTTAATGAAATCTGCTTGATGCTGCCGAGGGCCAGAAAATGAATGAAGAGATGAGCTATATTAATCTGCTGCTAACACTACTTACCTTGCCTTGCAAATACACACACACACACACACACACACACATACACACACACACACACACACACACACACACACACACACACACACACACATTAGCATGCTTTCATAAATACACACACTATACACACTATACACACTTACACACTTTATGATCTATGCTACTGCTTAGTTACATGCCCATAAAGCCCATACTGACAAAGAAGCATATATACTGTATGTCTATAAAGTTAGATGCACACAAATATAAAAATAAAGACATACAGTGGTCCCTCGTTATTCGCGGGAGTTACGTTCTAAAAATAACCCGCGATAGGCGAAATCCACAAAGTAGTCAGCTTTATTTTTTACAATTATTATAGATGTTTTAAGGCTGTAAAACCCCTCACTACACACTTTATACACTTTTCTCAGACCGGCATTGACATTTTCTGACATTTCTCTCTCTTCTATTCTCAAAGTTCCAACTTGCAAACATACAGCACTTCAGAGGCACACAGCTAGCGATGGAAGATTTATGTTAATTTTTACAAGCTGGGCGCATTCTGTACTGTACAGGCGTTTGATTGACAATGTTCTGCAGTCCCTAAACCAATCCGGGCGCAGAACACAATGTGCTGTAAAAAAAAAAAAGCATGCACTACAAAAAACCAGCGAAACAGCAAGGCCGCGAAAGGTGAAACGTCTTATAGCGAGCGACCACTGTACATCAACATGAAGTGTGTCAACACACACACAAGACACTGTGGCCATGGACCAAGGGATGAAGGAAAGAAGGGATAGATGAAGGGAGCTGTGTGTGTGTGTGTGTGTGTGTATGCGCGTGCGTGAGTGTGTGTGTGTTTGTGTGTGCCTGTGTCCGCACGTGTGTGCATGTGGCATGTGTGTGCGTGCACGCGTGTATGTGTGTGTGTGGAGGGTGGGGGGTCATAGGGAGGTCGTCAGGTATCCTCATGCTCCCCCACCCACCCCTGGCTCACAATAGCAACAAACACACACACACACACACACACACACACACACACACACACACACACACACACACACACACACACAGATAAACCCCCTCAGGCAAATGAGGTTGCCCGTGTCCCACTTTTAGAGTGATTGGTTGCACTTCATGTATGTATTACAATATAGTTCCAAGGCCCTGAGAATGTGTACATTTGCACACACTTTCACATGCTTTACACAAGCACATGCACCCACACAAACACATGCATAAATACATGATCTTGATTTGAATTTATGGTCTGAATTTATGCATATACCTACACATTTATGGACAGAAAAAATTGTGATTCCTTCCCAACTGTGACAGTTACAGTATTTAACGGACAATGTTATTCAAAATTGTTTGCAACATCAGAGTTACAGTTGCAATCTCATTGTACACCATGAAATTATTAAAAAGCTTAGTTTTTGAACTGTACTGAGACGTGGGAATAGAGAGAATCAAGTAGCTCTCCAATAGGCAAGAGTAAGGTATTAAAGTTGAATTCAAGCAAGTTTTGAGTCATCCGCAACAGCCACACTTCACAAGCAAGTAGGCCTATTAAAACTGCAGCGCAATAGTCTATTTTAGAAATAACTAGGGCCTTCAAAAGGGCCTCATGTAGCATAATGTGTGAGATAAGTTGTAATCTTTTGAATATTATAAAATGTGAACTTGCAAGACTTTGCAACAGAAGCAAGAGAAAGTAAGTTGTTCATAATTAATCACACACGAGTTTCATGCGGTTTTAGCTGAGGTCAATGAGGATGAACTATGCTGCATGTTAATTGTGTTGGGACAACCTGGTGAGAATTCTGAGTTGAAGGGGAGGATATCTCATCCGATCTGAAATATAACTGAGGCATACAAAAATCTATGCTAATGTTCTGGGATCTTCTCAGGGGAAGGACAAATTCAGTTGAGAGTCATCTGCATAACAGAGACCAGAAAACCCAGGAGGTTAGATGACCTCACCTAAGGAAGTTGTGTAAATAGAAAATAGGTGGGGGTCTAAGCACTGACCCCTGTGGTACACCAGTGATGAAAAGGGTAGTTGGAATGAGGTCAAGTACAAATGTAGGTTGAATGCTCCATGAGCATGGTTATTTCTTCCTTACTGAGAAAAAAAGTCAAGACCTCAGGAAGTAGCAACATTATAATATTCCAGAAGAGAGGTGTCCCTTGTAAAACCTCACAATAGAATGAGGTCTAGATGTTGACCAGCTTTAAGAGTAAAACAGAACATTTCATATTAAATAAGTTTAGTAGTGACAAGAAGTTAACTTAAGAAATGCAAAACCTATGGATATTTATATCAGCAAGAGTTAATCCAGCTCATGCAGAGCTGTCAAGTTGTCCCAGTAGACAATAAATAACCAGAAGGTATAACTTTAGAGGATTGGACATCACAAAACTAGAAAATGCAAATGAGACATAACTACGCTCAGGCACCAGCTGCATACATTTTCAGTCACTGGGGACTAGAACAGCTGTCCCAGCTCCTCCTCCTCTAAATAAACAAGTGGTTCGGCTATAATAGACACAGCGGATGAGAGATGTAATAAATGGGCAGTGCTACAAGCATAGCAGCGCTTTCTGGCCTCATCCATGTTTCAGTAAGGCCAAAACAAAAAAATATGGGAATAGGTGTGAGATCAGAGCCAGAGTGAAATCTAACTTGTTACCTGCAGACCTGCAGTTCCAGAACCCTTCAGAGTAAAAAAGAACAAGATGCTGCCACTGATTACACTGATATTGTTATTGTGAATTGCGACATCTTTTGATATGAAGGCACTTTGTTACTTAGAGTGGAATAGAGTAGAGTTACTATTGATCCCTTAGGAAATTAAGGAACTTGTACTATTGCATAACTGGAAAGCCATAAAAGCATCTAAATTTGAAAGATCAAATAAACTGTGAAGTGCAAAACTAGGTATGACAAGAAATAGACTTATCTTGTCTTTGCTCAGTGAAAAATTGCACAGGTAAACTTTCCAGTCTTTTCACAGAGCTTCACTGACAGTTCTGCTGAGATACTTTTCAAATAAAACCTAATTGATTTAAACTGAAAATAAACCCTCTTGTAAAATTCTAGTATGAGGGCCAGTATGAGCAAAAGTCAGCTGTAATAAAAACAAAATATTAGCAAACCCGCCTTATAATAAATAAAGGTACTAACTGGGGCAGCAATTAGCCAAAACAATGGCCACATAACCAGGAATGACTCTACATAAAATTACAATTTCCACGATCTATTTAGCCTACTATACTCTTATACTTTATTTGTTAAATATGTTGAATAAAAACAAACAAATATGTTGAAATCTATACAAAAAGGCCTTTATCAGGCACCCATAATAAACAATTAAAACCAACGATTTAGATTTAAAATAATTAAAAAACGCCCAGGACTACTATGACCTTTGTTAGGTAAAGCAGTAACTACAGTAGAAATGGCTTTAGTGTGGACTCATTTGAAGACTGTCGAAACTCTTGCGCATACACATGGAAAAGGTACTGCATGTGTGTTCCTATTGTTATGACAACAGTATTACCAGAAGTTAGGGGTTGTATTTTCTCTCCCTTGACATTGAATTAGTCATAGAACGTGATAAGCAAGACACTTGTAATCCTACGCAACACATTTTGTATGTGTGGATTATATAATAATTCTGGCAAGTTTCCCTGTTTATACCACTGAGATGGTTGGCTGTATCATTTCAAATGACTTTCCAACAAGAAAACTAAATTAGGAGCACATTACTTTTTCATGTGCCTAGACAGAATTAGAACGTTTTTTTTTTTTCTTCTTCAAATTAGACAACCATATAAATTATTCAGAGGCTTCAGGTTCTCCTCTTTTACAGCCAAACTATGATTGCAGTTCTCTCTCTTGGATTTTGTTTTTATAACTTTAGTGAGTATCGTATTTTCTCTCATGTAATTCATCGTAAAAAAAAAACTGAAACGCTTTAACTCTAGTGAGTTAGATGACCCGTGCTACTGCCAGCATGCTGGGTCACAGAGTAACAGAGAGTCCAAGAGTCCAATTTATTTTCTATTTGGACATTCTTACCAACAGGTTTGAGGCTAGGCCTCCATGGTGTGTTTGTGGATCAAACCACTGACTTCTCAGCTGATGTATTTTTTCTTTACAGCAACTCCCATCCAAACCCTGTGGGTATTCAAAACACAATATAGCTCAGCTTTCAAAGTCAACTTTGCTACGAGCCATGTAGTTCTCCTCTGCAGATGAAAGTTGCACTCAGCCTTAAGGGAAATTCTTTTTTACGTCCGTTCCTGTATAATGTGTGTGTATGCAAAACAAGCAAAGGTCAATTGTAATGCTTCTCTGAATGCACAAATGTACACTCACAATGAGTAAGGTTTAGCACAGAGAGCATGGACATGGGTGAGATTTTCAGGTAAACATGATATTCTGATTATGTAGATTACCAGGAGACAGCTACTGTATATATTAAATGGGCGGGAACATCATGCTAGACTTGTCATTTACCTCCAAGTCATCTTGCAACATTCTTATTCCGAACTTCCTGTTTCTGCTGAGGAAGTCTTTTCAGATCAACTCCTTGGCCCCTCCAATAGGACCCCTCTGCGGTGGCTCCACACCTTGAATGTCATTACTGTACAGTACAGTAGCGCGAGAGAGAATGAAAGCAGGGGCCTCACATGATGAGTAGTGTTGCCACCTGTCCCGGTTTTACCTGATTGTCCCAGTTTTTAATGCTCTCTGCTCTGGAAAAAAAAAATTCTCCCGGGACACTGACACCCAGGTCGCTTATAAGCTTATAAGCAAAAAGGTTGATTGAGTTGCCAAAATGTCCCGTTTTTTGTCAGACATACAGTAGGTGTCAACCCTAATGACGAGCTTTTGCTGTTTGCTGTCTCATCAGATCATTGCGTGGCAGGGAAGGGGAGGGGAGGGCAGGGTCAGATCACCTCCTCGACCCCTCCAACAGAAACCTTTTGCAGTGGCCATACCATGCACCACACCTTCAATGTCATTACACACAGTACAGCAGAGCGAGAGAAGGAAAGCAGGATCCTCACATGATATGACGAGCTTTTGCTGTTTGCTGTCTCATCAGATCATGGCGTGGCAGGGAAGGGGAGGGGAGGGCAGGGTCAGATCACCTCCTCTCCTCGACCCCTCCAACAGAAACCTTTTGTGGTGGCCATACTGTGTTCCACACCTTGAATGTTATTACATACAGTAGAGCGAGAGAATGAGAGCAGGAGCCTCACATGATATGACGAGCTTTTGCTGTCTGCTGTCTCATCAGGTCATGGCGTGGGAGGTAAGGGCAGAGGAGGGGAGAGGAGGGTCTCCAAAGGCCCTGCCCATCTGCCAGCCAGCACTGAGCGTCGGATCAGCATGCCCGCTCTGTGGGGTCGGGCCGGGGCCGAGGCCGAGGAGGGCACCGAACTGGTGGGCTGGTGAGCCGGACCCATGGTGGGGATCAGGGAAGAATAGAAGGGCACCAGCTGGCGAGACAGAGGGCATCTTAGCGCAGCGTGGTACGGACACTTGTCCAGGCCTGCCAAAAGGAGCCTGGCAGATCTGGATGGGGGGTTGGGGGCGGCTTAGTGCCAAGCTACAGTAGCTGGACGGGAGCCTCTATGAGACAGGATGGCGGAGAGGAAAGTCTAGGCCAGGCTGGAATACATAGGCACTATACTGCTTGCCATTGTGAGTTATTTCTCACACACACACACACACCACACACACACACACACACACACACACACACTCACACTCCACAGGGGGGAAATAGTCATCCCCTGAGGTACCTCTGGCCAGAGAGGGGGGGTGTCCACATGGGTGTCCCATGATAATCAAAAAGCCCAGTGTTTAACTCTCTTTCCCTCTCTCTCTCTATCCTCTCTATCCTCTCTCTCTCTCTCACTCAGTGGTATGGCAGGTTGATGCTGTGCAAAATCAATGGATTGTGTTTTTTTCCAGATGCTTTGTCCTGGTTTATTGGGTTGCGATGCATGGTTAGCTTTCAGGGCTTCAGGAGTGACTTGTAGAGGGACTGCAGAGAAGAAAACAGAAAATGAGAAGACACGAGAGAGAAAGAGGGGAATAGACGGAGAGGAAGAGGCAGGGAGACAGAAGGGAGGGTGTGACGAGAGCAAGGAGAAAGAGAAAGAGAGAAGAGAGAAAGAGTTAGCTATAGGGGCTCAGGAGTTCTTGTACAGTGACTGCAGGGAAGTAAACAGAAAATGGGAGGATGCAAGAGAGACAGAGAGAGAAGAATAAAGAGAAAGAGGTGGGGAGGGAAAAGGGGGCAGAGCAGGAGAGACGAGAGAGAGAGAGAGAGAGAGCCAGGGAGGGAAGGAGGGAGGGAGAGAGGGAAGGAGGGAGAAAGGGAGGAAGGTAAAGAGAGACACTGCAGTGTTCGGTATGCACCGTCAGCCCTGCTTAGCGCTTGGGTCAATGTGGCTAAACGTATGCTAATGAGGCACTAATCCCTGCTGTGCCTCTTAATGTGTTGATCACTGATGGAAAAAAAGTGATGCAGCAGCAAAGAGGCTGCCGGGGCCAGCAGCCCCCACTCAGGGGAAGCTATATCAATCAGCAGTGGCCCACTGCCCACAGGGAAGGCTAGTGGTCCAGCCATGACGCTACCACTCCCAGGAGAAGCTGCAAATGAACCGCTGATGAAAGGCCTCCCATTGACTGTTTGTATGCTGGGTGATTAGAAAGATGTAGGCCAAGTAAGAGTAAATATCTTTTGATCATTTTAATTAATTAATTAATTAATTAATTAATGTATTTGTGTATTTCTTTGTGTATTTGTTTAGTGTATTTTGTATTTATTTAATTCATTACTTTTTATCAGTAAGTTTTCAAAGCTTTGTATTGAGGTGAAAATCTAAGGACCCCACAATAATTTCATCCATGTTTTTGTCATAAATGGATGTTTAATGACACATTGGGACACTGATTTACATTTAGTGATCCTTCTGCTGGCTCTACTGACACAGTTTTCTGGCCGACAGAAGTTTGGCCCAGCTCCTGTTTCCTGCTGACCCATCAGCCCCTTGACCTCTGCATTGCCCTGCTGTTTGTTGTAATGCTGAGCTATAATTTGAACAGGTTACCAGTGAGTGCAGTAGCTGCCATACTAAAAGCTTTTGTGTCAATGTAAACAAAATAACAGCAGATCCCATATCCATGATGGCTGGTGTAGTACTTCTACAGTAACACCTTCAGGCACGAACCATGTAATGATTTTTCACAGCAATATACTGTATAGTTGCCTGACAGTGCAGCAATACGTTTCACAAGCACGCTGCGCACTCCATTCCCACCCAGCCCCGCCATACTGACACACTACTCACACACACACACATGCACACACAAACACACACACGCACACACACACACACACACACACACACACACACACACACACACGCACACACACAGACACACACAAACACTCTCTCTCTCTCTCTCTCTCTCTCTCTCTCTCTCTCTCTCTCTCTCTCTCTCTCTCTCTCTCTCACACACACACACACACACACACACACACACACACACACACACACACACACGTGTGTTGTCTAGTGGTCTTCCCCTGGAGAGACTTGGCTCTCGGTCTGGACAGTTGAGCACTTAGGAGGCATGAAGCCCTCCCCCCGAAACTATATCACAAGACAATTTATCATCTGAAGGGGCTCTTAGTTGCCATGGATACACCGCCTTCCTCTGAATCTCCCTCTGATATGGAAGAGGCAGTGTCATGTCTCCATCTGAGGAGGATGTGAGTGATTGAGCAAGTGAGGGAACAAGGGAGAGGGAAGTAAGAGTTAGATAGTGTGAACAAGAGCGTGATAGAGTGATAGAGAGAGAGACAGAGAGAGAGAGAGAGAGAGAGAGAGAGAGAGAGAGAGAGAGAGAGAGAGAGAGGAGGGAAAAAAGTAAACAGGGACTTCAATCTAAGACCTGTAACGCTACTTTAACAATGACATTTAGCCATTCTGTATTCCTGTATTACCGTGAAGGCCCCTAGAAGGAAGCCTGTTTAAAATCTCCTACCCTCACTGCACTGCACTGCACTCCACTCAACTCCAGCTCAACTCCTGCTCCACTCCTGCTCCACTCCAGCTCCACTCCTGCTTCCTGTGCCAACAAACACAGAAGATGCCCCTTCAGCTTCTTGTCTCACAGCATGATTTTCAATAGACAAAACAACAAGCAGTTGAAGCCTCTCCTGTGGATCACATATTCGGTGGAGGGAATGGGGTGCAGGGGGATACTGTGTAGCCCATAAAAAATGAACCACTGGCCTGTTGTTTTCTGTTGTCACCTCTGCAACTGAGGTTAGGTTTCCTGCTTTTTCGTTGCTGTGCTTATCTGTGAGCAGCTTCAAAATAAACCTACTGGTCCGTGTTACGGCTGTATGTGTTTTGTGTCTCCTGTGCTGTTTGTCCCTCTGTCTCTCCCATACCTGCTACCTGCCCAGATGGTCATGTGATGGAATTGGGCTGATTAGAAGGACCTGGCCAGCTCATCAAAGACTGCTTTAAAACTACCTGGTTCCTGCTGCCAAGGGAGGCTTTTGGTGTGGGACTGCTGGCTGTTGCCTCTCAGCTTGGGATAGTGTGTCATTATGATTTGGACTTTGTGTTGATGTCTTGTCTTTTGTGTTAATGTTAATAAATCCCACCGGTTGGGTTACATTTTAAGGGTATTTTGTGTGTCATTTGGGTCAATGGTAGGTTTGTTGTTCGCCCCAGTAGGGCCATTCAATAGTGAGGCGTAACAGTCCGATTTTCATGAAACATCGTGAAGCTGGATAACATAGACTAAGTAAGAACATATTTAATTTTTGATAAGGATACATATCATGGGAGAGAATCTAGGATTTTTAAAAAGCAGCACTATGCAACTTTTTTGAGTTAATTAATCATCTTCATAAGTCAGTAGATGCTTAAATGAGTCATTACCAGCCAAATGAAGACTTTCTCGATCGCCCCCGCTTGATGCTTGAAGCGAGATGCTTGCAATATCTGGGTGTCTGTCTTGGCACCCTCAGACTCAAAAAGTCTCAAATATTGGGAGAAGCAGGATCATGTTAAATTAAACAAAAAAATTCTGACTTTACTTACCTCGGGGGACATGATTACTTTCGTATTTGCCGGTTACTCTGATGAGTTGAAAACACATGCACAGGGTGAGAGGAAGGGAAAACAGTTAACTTTTATGAGTGTCCATTTACTTAGAGACACTAGGGGGAGCTCTGCTGAAGAAAAGCCCCCAAAGTTGCATAGTATCTCTCTAACATTTTTGTAATACTGAAGAAAAGTCAGAACCTTCTACTTTATTTTTTTGTACTTTGTTTTGAAATACCTACAACATTCAGCTCACAGTGTTAGGAGAGATATTGTAGCAACCAGTGGAGTCAAGGTCTCTCTGGGTATTCACCATGCCATTTATTAGACCAAAGAGAATAGCAGGCACACAACATAGCTGTCTCAGACACACAGTACACTGTAAGGATTGACAAGGACCATAAACTACATCAGGCCTTACACATGCACCCTGTACAACTCATAATCAGTTACTGCAAATGCATACCAACATTACCATGAAAGGGGAGACATGAATACACTGGAAATGAAACATTAATTACATAATTACACATTACTGTGTGCTGCATAATTACTCAAATGAATGTTTGCGTAGGATTATGGCCCAGAACTCCATCATGTACACATATGCACACCTCACTCACCATAGCGGTTGAGTCTGAACAATATGCTTTACTTACCAGCTTAAACTAAGATAATTCTAATGGATAGCTAGGACAGGGGCAGGTGTCTCAGGATAAAACTAAGCAGAGTTTTGACCTAGCCAGCTTGATAAGTGTTCATGCAAGAGCCCGCATCAATGGGGCATTGTGTCGTTCCAGCGCCTCTGGCCTACAAGGACTGTTTACCTGTGTTCACGCAAGAGCTCGCCTCAATGGGGCATTGTGTTGCTGTGACAGTTCATACTTACGCCACACAAGAGCCGCATAGATGGGGCACTGCGTCTCTATAACATTACATTATTGCGTCATGGGGCATTGCGTCACTGTCATTTTGTTACTGTATTCATCCGCTCCGACGTCACTGGACTGCAAGGAATGTTGTCTTCTGGTGACCTTGCCAAACTGTAAAGCACTTTGAGCTGCATCTTGTATGTATGAATTGTGCTATACAAGTAAAGATTATTATTATTATTATTATTATTATAAAGTTCCTGGCTGTATTAAAGTCACTTCAGTGCAAGAGAGAAGAGAAGAGAGAATTGGCTGTCTCGACATCTTCTTCCTGTGGGTTCCGAATTTGGATCGGTTCAATCCAGCTCAGCCTTGGCATCTTCACATAGCCTCCGGTCACTCAGACTGCTTTGGGCTGGAGTGAGACCCCCTATAAAAAAAGAACAAAGCCCTCTTTTAACCACTACATTCCAGGTTAACCAGTCCAGAACCCTTTGTGATACAGTATCAGACGTGGTCAACCTACAGTACAGTATGCAGGATTCCTGTATTGTGGAGTGCATATAACAAAAATGTGTGCATATATTCTGTAACTGTTCTTGCTCTGTGTGCATGGAGGAAGTGATGGTACCTGCCCAAGGGGAATAGGAACTGGTAAGTGTATATACACAGAGCACTGAAAATAGATTAGATCAGATACAAAAAGGAGCTACAAATGCAAGATTGTTTTTTTTTTTTTTTTTGCTCCACAAGGCAATTTGAATCTAGCCACCTTTATGGCATTCCACAAAGCCCCTCTCGCCCGCTTCTCTGCCATGTACAGATTGCTGTCAGTCAAAATCTGGCTTCTGTTAATCCACAGAGAGAGAAAGAGAGAGAGAGACAGCGAGAGAGACACACACACACACACACAAAAACAGCCAAGATTGAAAGAATGACAGAGTGAGTGAGGGAGAGACAGAGCAGTAGAGAGATGCACAGTGCTTCTGATTTATTCATGCAGGCCCTCTTCCTAGTAACTATGCATGGGTAGAGGTGGCAAGCAACATATTGTCAGTGCTGCTTGGACTACATCCTCCAAGGAGCCAGGTGCTGTTCAGGGACCTGCTTCCTTACATCTCCTCAAAAGCCCACTTAGAGCACGAGATGTCTACGCACGCCTTTCATTGTCATCTCACTCGACCCCCTACAACAACCCCCATCAACCTCACCACACACAACCCCTGCCCAATACGCACTCTCCGTTGCTGGGATTTCCTGCCTATATTGTCTTCGAGCGTGATCTGTTCATAAGCTGGAGTGCGGTATGCATTGTGATTTTTGAATTATTCAGCCAACCGGCGGCATTTAAAATGCCCCCCACCCCCAACTCCACCCTACCGCAACCCAAGCAAGCAGCAGATTGAATTGTTCGATTGTCATGTCTGCTGGCTGAAAATATGCACCGAGCAAAAAGGCACAACGGTAATGCGAGAGGGAGTCGGGCCGGCCTACAGGGTTGTTTACCATAATCTCAGCCCGATTTTGTCTCTCTCATTCTGTCAAAATGTTGATGCTGAGCCAGCGTGTTACGTGAGGAGACGCAGGAGTGCAAACTCCAGAGGTTCCTGGTCTAAATGGGATTTAGGCTGCTCTGCCAACATTTAATATACCAGGTGTATGAATAAATAAGATAAATTGGCTCAAATGGGAGACAAGTCAAACCGGAGTGACTAAGTACTTAATAAACACACAATTCATCATGAAAGACATGGAAAGCTACATTGCGGTTTCAATTTAGCAATCACACATACATTTGCATCTTAATTAATGTTCTGTGTATTTGTTTTTAATGCATGAATATTTCTTGACTGAGAAGACGTCAAAAGTCCTCGAGCTTGTGTGGTGATCTGTGTGGTTAACTCTCATATTTGGTCTAAGCATATTTGTGCCCTACTCAGTATTCTGTGCGAATGTGTAAATGGCTTGTTTGCATCTAAAACTGAGAGTTCCATCTCCAGTGTCTCCCAAAGGTCAGATGGACCCGAAAATTAAAAACAGAGGCCCCCTTTTTATGCACTTTATTACTGCATTGATTAGACCATTGATTCTCATTTTGTCAGGATGGCGTGGGTCCAGTGCTCTGTCACCAGGGAGAGGACGGCGGGTGCAGTGGGGGAGGGTGGAGGGTGGAGTGTGGAGCAGGGCAGGGCAGGGCTGGGGTTGGCATAGGGAGGGCAGAGGGATGGGTAGGGCAGTGAGGAGGGTATCAGGGGCGATGTGCCCCGGCCGGCATTGGTCGGATCAGTTGACACATAAAAGCTGTATTTACGGGTGCGTGATGGTGAGGGGTGGTGGTGATGGTGAGGGGGGGGTTGGGGGGTAGGGCCTTCTGACGGTGATGAGGTACGGCGTAATCAGGGACATATGGAACGCTAAATGCTGGGTGACGTTAAAGCGCGGGACATAATTGAAAGGGAACACGAGTGAAATGTCGAGGATGACTGAAATGGATCATAATTATGTCAGGCCCAGATGGAAGGATGGATGGAGCATGCAGCATTTCTCCAGAGGGCAGAGCCAGGGAGAGAGGATGACGTGAGTGTCAAACAGAGTGTGTGTGTGTGTGTGTGTGTGTGTGTGTGTGTGTGTGTGTATCTGCGTGTGTCCGTGTGTGTATTTGTAATGTGTAAGTATATATGTGCGTGTGTGTGTGTGTAAGTGTATGTGTTCTGTGTGTGTGTGTAAGTGTGTGTGTGTGTAAGTGTGTGTGTGTGTGTGTGTGTGTGTGTGTGTGGGTGTGTGTGTGTGTGTGTGGGTATGCGGATGTGTGTGTGTGTGTGTAACTGTGTGCGTGTGTGTGGTAAGTGTGTGTGTGCGTGCCATAAAATACTGATGTGATATGACATTGACAACACCCGATCTGACAAAAGAGTGTTTTTGAGATGATAGCCGAAGTTCTGTACTGAAACAGATGGTCAGTCTCCACCCCACAGCAAACTTTGAGTGATGGTTTTCCACTAAAGTCAATGAAATGTTCAAACGTTATTATTATTATTATTATTATTATTATTATTATTATTATTATTATAACATTATTAATAATAATAATAATAACAATAATAATAATAATAATAATAATAATAATAATACCAATAATAATAATAACAATAATAACAATAATAACAATAATAATAATATCCTTTGCTATGTTTGATTAATAAAAACGTGGGAAGAACAAAACTGTGCACAATGCATTAAAAAACTCAGGCCAAAGTAAAATAAAAAAGAGTTTGATGGAGTTTTAATTGCACTAATGAATATCCCAGAGTGCCTATGCAGAGGCTTTTAGTGCACACCACTTTAATGAGCCTCCCCCTTTCCTCTGCTTATTATAACTCATTTCAGACATCATTTTTGACTAATGGGTTGGTATTGCGCAAACTGTAGAGGCACCTAAACCATTTATTTATTTATTTATTTATTTATTTATTTGTTTATATATGTATTTATTTATTTATTTGCTTGCTTGCTTACTAACTTACTTATTTATTAATTTATATTTTCCTAGATGAGCTGTTTTGGTTATTTCCGTTTGCTCAGACGGATGTTTCGTTTTTTATTTACTGAACCCAGGCGCTTGGAGTGGTTTGGCACAGACGGATCAGCATCGGTGTGCGCATGATGAATAATTGACCACGAGCTCCAGAAGCAAGCCTTCAGGTGGTGTGAAATTTTTCAAGAGGTGCACGGCAGCGTGGCAGGTGAATGTCATGGTTATTCTCCCCATCGTTGCCTACATTCTCCCATTCTTGCCACAAAGGCTCTGTGCCTCCTGTCACGGAGTGAGATATTCAGTGCGAGGTACTTTACATCCACTGCCTTTGGCTCTTTCTTGCAGTAAACAGACAGAAATCAGCATAAATATCAAGAGGTTTTGAATCAGAATAAGATTTTATTGGCCAGGTTTACTGACATATACAAGTAATTTGACTTACTGTACAACAGGAAAAACAATTTGCAAGTTGCATAATATACATAAATATAATATAGGTTTATATTGTCAGGTTTATATTGAAGGTACAAGTCTTGAAATAGATGGTAAGAGATTTTGTATTTTTACTCAGCATCGGTAGAATATTTGTTTGTGTATATAAACTTTGAATGACCACATCATATTTCCCATTTCCCATGACACATCATATCAGCCATAATCAGTCACTGACAATACATTGTCATTTCACTTGCATAACACAAGTTGGCATGATAAACAGCATATGATGTCACATTTCAAATCAGACTGAATTTGCAGATGACATTAAACACAACCATATAACTAATTAAAAGAAAGAACTGAAAAAATCAAACCAAATAAGAAACGTACAAACAAACAATGACAACAGTGTTTTTTTCTGTAAACCCTGTGTTAAGAAACAAGCATGATGAAAACCATGTCCTCTCCCAGACTGACTCCCCTTCTGCTCCAGAATGGCGGTGATGTCTGGTGGCTCCAAGCAGGCCACTAGGATGTCACTGGGGAGAGGCCCTTGTCAAACAGTGTGCCACAAGGATGAACATGACCCCAATCTGGATCCATCCGCCCTGGGCTCTGGCTGGTGCTGTCTCCGCTAGGCGGCTGGCTGAGAGGGATGGCAAAGCAGGAGTAAACCGAGGACACCATCTTTTACCCATCACCTCTTATGGAATGCCATCGATTACACATCAGCTAAATGCCTTATGGTGAACACATTAGTCATTCAGTGTTTTGAGCCTATTAGTTCACCATTTTGTTGTCAATGTGTTTTATAGGAGCTTGTTCGCTAGTAAAAAAAAGCTATGCAAGCTAGCTT
Source organism: Coilia nasus (assembly GCA_027475355.1). Classification (NCBI taxonomy): domain Eukaryota; kingdom Metazoa; phylum Chordata; class Actinopteri; order Clupeiformes; family Engraulidae; genus Coilia; species Coilia nasus. The sequence continues at coordinate 16,208,165 of CM050201.1, read as the reverse complement.
TAGCCTTCATTTGTGTGTCAATGTGGTTCCAAAGCACGTCTTCGCTAGAGAAGAACTAAGCTAGCTTTAGCCTCCATTTGTGTGGCTGGTGAGGCAACACAGAGGTCAGGACATGTTTGGGACTCACGGGGAACAACAACAACAGCAGCAGCAGGCATGTGTTTGTTGCCAGTCTGAATTTTTAAAAAGGGCCCCCTTCCATGTTTGCAAGTTTGGCCCATGCACCGGCAGGCAGGCAGGCAGTGTCGTGCGATAAATAATTTATCTGATTAGTAAAGGGCAGGCGTCGGGCGCGGCTAAGGACTTGCGCAGTGACCTCCACGGCAGAACCTTTTCCAGCCGGGGCCACTGACAATACCAATGGAAAACGCAGCCCAATTAAGGGCAATGCCTGGAGCATCAGACGCCAAGGATTATTAGCAATGCAGCATGCAAAAAGAGTGGGATCTCGCTCACATGGCAGAGTCACAACAGTTGGGGGGGGGGGGGGGGGGGGGTTGGCAACGCAAGAGCATGCAAAGCAGTGTCAATCAAATCCATGCCCATGGAGGCCTAAAGTGGCCTGGACATGCCCATACTGCCTGTGACGCTGCATTTGCATTTCTCAAGCAAGTCAGTCTGGCCAAGCTGCCTGTCTACACCATTTCTGCTCGCACCTCGGAATGGGCGCCAATAAAAATCGAGCATTTCTAAAAGGCAATGTCGCGGTAGTTTAGCGACCGGAAATCTATCTCAGTCACTGATAACATTGCGAACGTGGAGCAACCGCAAGATCTCAATGCAGCTGTAGCTACTGTTTTGGAGGAATTCAAAGGGAAGTTCTCTCTGAAAATAGAGCAAAGGGCAGCCCTTGATAGCCTGGCTATCGAGACTTGTCAATGCTCTGCGAGCATTGGTCTGGCCAAGCTGTGTTGTAAACCCATTTCTCAGAAGGCGGGCTTAACCCGCCTCTTTCAAATGCCTCTGTTTCCTACTGGACGAAGCTTCAATCAATCACACCCCTCTGCCCTCTGACGTATACCCAGCAAAAGAACCTGCTTGATCCAAACAAAAAGTAGTAGTAGCCTGTAGTCATATAGAAATGGCGTTAAATGATTTTTGTCGGACTTGTGAGGTGAACATGAGAGTGGCTGGTGTTGGTCATTTAATATTGATATTCGAAAAACGAATCAGTGCGATCAAAGGCGAAATGACCACAACAACAGCGTTCTCGCAAAGCCCAATCGACTTGGCTACCAGCGGGGCTAACTGCTAAATTAAACTTTTACCGAAGCCGGTCGGTAGCATTGCGAAAACGTCCTTTCCCGCAACAAATGCTTCAAGGGCTGCCCTTTGCTGTATTTTCAGAGAGAACTTCCCTTTGAATTCGTCCAAAACAGCAGCTACAGCTGCATTGAAATCTTGCGTTTGCTCCACGTTCGCCATGTTGACAGTGACTGAGATAGATTTCCGGTTTCCAAACTACCGCGTCATTGCCATTTTCAAATGCTCGATTTTCATTGGACCCATATTTCTGCCGGAGCAGAAATGGTTTAGATAGGCAGCTTGGCCAGACTGACTTGCTCGCGAAATGAAAATGCAGCGTCATAGGCAGTATGGGCACACCCAGGCTAAGCCCTTGAAGCATTTGTTGCGGGAAAGGACGTTTTAGCAATGCTACCGACCGGGTTCGGTAAAAGTTTCATTTATCAGTTAGCCCCACTGCTAGCCAAGTTGATGGGGCTTTGCGAGAACCCTGTTGTTGTGGTCATTTCGCCTTTGATCACACTGATTCATTTTTCGAATATCAATATTGAATGACCAACACCAGCCACTCTCATGTTCACCTCACAAGTCCAACAAACACAGTTTCTATATGACTACAGGCTACTACTACTTTTTGTTTGGATAAAGCAGTTTCCTTCGCTGTGTATACGTCAGAGGACAGAGGGGTATGACTGGTTGAAGCCTTGTTCAGTAGCAAACAGAGACATTTGAAAGAGGCGGGTTAAGCCCGCCTTCGGAGAAATGGGTTTACAACACAGCTTGGCCAGGCCAATGATCGCAGAGCATTGACAAATCGAGATAGCCGGGCTAGCCAAAAGAGGGTTGGATGGAGAAGTTCTTGGTGAACATATATATCATCCAGTTTAAAGCAATGCTGCGTTATCCCAACATGAAACCACTTAGTACCACTATCAACTTTATGCAACAACTTAGTAACATTTCCTAACTAGTTTTTAGTGACAGGGATACCATTAACAGCTGGACCGACTGTTGGTTTCTGTTTAGGTCCTTAAAACTTGAAACTTCACATCACTTGTTTAATGGGTGTTGAACAGCCATTACCAATAATATTATATATTGTGTCCCCACATAACATACCCTGCAAAGATATATCTGTTGACCAAGTGCAGAGGTAAATTTGTTCAACAAGTAAAATTAAAACAAAATGTTATGAAATAAGACTATTTTACTTTGCAGTACATGCTCATGAGACTTACTTTTAATTTCCACTAGACCTCTGAGGTCAAGCTGCTAACCTTTGCTTACCCCTGGTTACTTAAATTGTATTGGTTTCACAGAAATTCCCATTCAGTGCAGTGTAATTTCATTGCAGGGTGATACAGCAATAACAGGCCAAGTCTGCCATGCATGACTAAACCTAATTTAATAACTTGGCAAAATGAGTTGGGATAATTTCATGACGGAAGCAAGATGCTAAGTGCAGGCTTGAGTGGGTCAGGGCAATGTTGATGTGTCTGCACAGATGCTTGGGAGGGTCATGATTCTTCAGAACAACAAACTTTTTCTTAAAATTAAAAAAATACTCAAGAAATACTTTGCTTTGTGTAGACTGCTCTGGTGAGTATTGGTCATCTAACCTCTGTTTTTACCTGGTCTCCCAGAGGGTATTGACCAGGTATGGTCATGACCCTGTCTGTCTGTCTGTCTGTCTGTCTGTCTGTCTGTCTGTCTGTCTGTCTGTCTGTCTGTCTGTCCGCCCGTATTGCAATGACCCTGTCCGTCCACATGGGGGACCAGGTTGCCATCTCTGCCATCACTTGTTATTTACTGTATAAGTATATTACACATATAGCATTGACAATCTAACTTTCATATTCATTCCAGCTATGATAAAGATCCCACGCACTGCAATATATACACAGCGAAGTAAGCTTTTCT
>CM050201.1:16180000-16200000 GCA_027475355.1 Coilia nasus | reverse complement strand
ATAAAAAAAAAAAAAAAAAAAAACACAAACACACAGACATTTGTAACAGATGTGCTTCCAGGAGGGCCAATGCAGGGTAAGAGGTTGTTCTATTATATATATTATAATAATAATTTATGTATTTATTTATTTGGGGGGGGGGGGGGGTCTACTAGCCTGGTAAACCCGCCCCTCTTACTTTACTTCATTTTGTACAGAGGGTCTGGACCGGAATCTCTTGAGGGTCATTTAGTCGGCCCCAGCAAGACCGATACAATCAGCGAACAGAGGGTGTGTTCGTTAGCCATGATGTTGACCTTGTGTGCTACACTTGAATTGTAGTGCCTAGGTAGGCTAATTGCATATGTGACGTCCAGGCGTTAGCGTTTGGGTAAAGGCAGAGGCTTGTTTTAAACTTCAGCAGAGTCCACACCTCCAGGAAGAAATTGTTTCTCACGGTGTCTGGTCCAGACCCTCTGTACAAAATGAAATGAAGTACGAGGGGTGGGTTTACCAGGCTGGTGGTCTACCTCCCTGAAATGAGTTTCTGCAGTTTGGGATGTCTGCCTATAGACACACACATGCACAGATTCACACTTGCCCCCACACAACATGTATACACACAAAACCACACACACACATTCACAATGGAGGTACATATAAAGGCTAGAATGACTTCACTTTTCCTCGTATGACCTCAATTATGGCAGTCTTGACATTTAAAGTGAAATGCTTTAGTTACCGTCTTTCATACAAGTAAATGCCATCGCATCATGTGGCTTTCTGTGTTCTGTTTCCTGCATGAGTCATGTGGCCAACCTTATTTGACTCATGAAAGAGGAAATCAATGTTGCTCGAGGTCTCCAAAGTAAGGCTGTTGTCAAGTTTTCTGCTTGCTCCCATATGGATTTCTTCATGTTCTACGAAAGACATGGATTGCACTTGTACACTTGGCACTTCTTAGTATGCAGTGAATGGTACAACATAATAGCAGATCTATTAGCTGATGTGTGAAATTACATGTTAAAAGTTTATTGTGAAAACTGCCCACAAACTGCTGAGAAACATTACTTCTGTCACTCTCTCTAAGTCTGTAAGAGTTGCTAACAACCACTGTCAACTGTCATGACAGCATTTAGCGGTTTAAGCACTGGGACCTTGACAATGTGAACATTGTAGCGCAAGTCTTGTTGGATGTTGAGGTATTAGACAGTATTACAATTGTCAAGACAGCTTCCACGTACAGTAAAGTGTCACTGTGATATTTTCATGTCTTGACAGTCATTATGTTAAATGACAAGACATATGGGAATATGCCACAACATGTTCATTATGTATCCATGTTAGTGTAACGTGTCGTGAAAGTGTTGACTGAGAACACTTTCTATACAGTCGACGCACACATCTCATTTCTTGCAGCAGAAAACATGAAGCAAGTATCTGGCGCATAATCCGTCTTGGGGCTTGGAGGATCATGCTATGATTCTCATTACTTGTGCGTTCGACTCACTTGACATTCTCCAGAAAAAAAAGGGGGACCATTTGGCACACGAGAGCAGCAGCAGATGTTTTTGTTTGTTTTGCCGTGTGGTGGGTAGGTCCTTGTGTACTGTCACTGGACTCGCCGTCTAATTCGAGCAGAAGGCTGGTTCCCGCTCGCTCGCGACGTGGAGGCCCCTAGAGCCAGAGCGCTAATCTGCTCACTGTTTTGCTTACATCACTGAGGAGAGAGGAGACTTTGGGAGGGGAAGAAGAGAAACACGGCATAGACAGACAGCATGCCCTTTCCACCCTCCACCCCCCCTCCTCTCTCTCTCTCTCTCTCTCTCTCTCTCTATCTCTCTCTATCTCTCTCTATCTCTTCTTTTTTTCCTTCTACTCTCCCTCCCCATCTCTCTGGGCCTCAAAAAAACATCAGTGCTCATCATCCCAAAGGTAAGCTGCGGTGCCAGAGCAAATGAGCTATTCTTTCTCATATATTACTGGAAGAGCTGGCACCAAATATTGGTGTTTACCTTGTGGCAAGGTACCAAAGATAGCTTCTCACTCTTCCCCACAGCAGGGAGAGTATACTTCACTGACAGCTGAAAGGACACTGACCCCAGGGACTGCTGAAGTTGTGTTTCTTATTCTACCACACACTTAGCACGTTAGCGATATCCACAGTTTTGACGAAGTGAAGGTCTTGCGACAGATAGAACACAAGCATATTTATTTTATGTATTTTTTTTGACAGAATATGCTGTTACATAATCTCCTGTAGCAATGTAATGGAAACTTTTCTAAAGCTGCATTAATGATTTATTTAGCTATGAGAGTGTATGGAAAGAGTCGATATGTTTTGAATCTGTAAGGGAAACTATCAGTGATGTCGGAGGGAACAGAAGGCTGACAATGTCTTTGCTGCTAAGACGATATTGGGATATTTGTTGCTCAAGATGAGAAGTGTGTTCAAAAGGATCATGGCATATTCTTGTGAATTCTTCCAGTATTCCAATTATTTCCACTTATCCTTATATCTTACTGGCACATAAATGTGCATTGCTGTAAGATCCGGAATTTAAAAGACAAACAAATATATAGCCCCTCATCAGACTGGAAGAAATACAAAAGGCTTCACTTACAAACTGAAAGTTACTTAAATTTCAACATGGGGGGAACAATAGCTATGAAAATATAACTATAGGTAGTGTAAGCGAGCTGCTTTCCATAAATTGGTTGAATCATTGTCTCAAACAATAGCGAGGAAACCCATTTCAAAGACTGGTGTACCGCAATGATTCATTGGAAGAACAAAATGTCTTTGTGTCTGTCTCATGCTCAAACAAAAAGCGGATGATATTTAGGCTGAAATAAATGTATTTCTTACATTATGACATAATCACATGCAGTTTTAGAAGATGGTTTTCATTTCATGTTGAGTGCAGTGGTACTTCTGTGATTGTTTGTGGGATTGTGATTACTGAACGCCAATGTCCATCCAATTATCAGTGAGCATGCTTGTCTTCTTCAAACTCTTAACAAACTCTGTGTTTTCTGGCCTTAAATGTGATGCCCTTTCTGAGTAATGAGATGGATGGCAGTATCTGTACAGCTCAACAACTGGTATAACCCCAAGATTATTGTGTTGCATGTTTGTGTGCCTGGACAACTGATGATTTGTATCCGTGTCTGTGTCTGTTTCTGTGCTTGCATGTGTATGCGTGTGGTTGTGTTTGTGTACGTCTGTCTGTTTTACTTAAAGATAAGCACAGGTGGGAATTATTTGTGAAATGAATACTTGAAATGGACTCAACAACTCTTAGAGTCAGTGTAAATTAAAAAATATACAGTAATGTGCAAAAGTTTTAAGCAGGTGTGAAAAGAATGCTGTTAACTAGGAGTGCCTTCAAAAATGGAAGTGTTAATCATTTATGTTCATCAATTAACAAAATGCAGTGGCTGAACAAAAGAGAAACCTAAATCAAATCAATATTTGGTGTGACCACCAATTTCTTCTAGTTATTAGCATAGAGTTACTTGCATAGAGTTTTTGAAGGAACTTGGCTGGTAGCTTGCGCCAAACATCTTGAAGAACTAACCACAGATCCTCTGTGGATGTAGGCTTCCTGATATATACAACCAATTTGGTGTAATTGGTTGATCATACATCTGACTATAATCCTGCAAAATCCCCGACTTTGTGTGTACCCCTGTGTGTGTACACGTTGTGTGCACCTGCCTAAAACTGGTCAAAAACAACTTATGCCCATCAAGTCCTTTTAGCCTTATGGGTGTTTTAACATTAAGCATGTGAATTGCTAAAAAAATACAGTACTGTGCAAAGATTTAGGCAGGTGCCTTCAAACCGGCATCAATTCACACAAAGGGGTACACACAAAGTCAGGGATTTTTCAGGATTATAGTCTTTCAGTCAGTTAGGTTGACATTGGCCTACCCTGCACAAGTCTGTGCAACACAGTTCATTAACCAATTTTTGATCATTACCAATTTATCCGACAGAGAATCTTGTTTTTCTTGCCTCACTAAGCAACAGCTTTAATTAGCATATATCACCTGGCCCATTCAAACAAAAAGGAAAACCTACAGAAGTGAACCAATGTTTAGGACTTTCTTTTACTTTTAAAATTCCGTTGAAGAGGTCACCTCTGAAATTAAAAGCCACTGCTTTGCATAGACTGTGTACATCCAATTGGGATCTTTCTTTCTGATGTGTTGTTTGACAACTTCCCCCTACTCCTGTAAGTGGAGGCCTGCTGACAGTCTTGGCTGGGCCAGGGCAAGATAATCTGATGGGGACCCTGCTCATATTCCATAATTTAAGGAGGGATCAGTTCTTGACCCCCCGGGCCTTTCCCTGGGCCTGGGACAAGAGACCCGTTTGCCCGCCCCCATCAGCGGGCCTGAGTGGAAGTGGGGTCACATCAGGCATTCTATCCTGTGTCTGTATCCAATACCCTTTCCTTTCAAATTCCACATTTAAAATTCCCGTGCCCATTACACAATTCCCTTTCATTCTCTTCAGGATGCTGTTGTGTACTGCATTAGTATTTGGAGACAGCATAAGAAAACAGGTACAAAGAGATCAAGCCCTTTTTTGTTATCCTCAAGCCGATAAATCTCAAGGCTGAAAAGCGTGATGAAACGCATTGCAAGTTAAAGGAGAACTTCGGTGTAAAATGAAAATTGGCATGTTAAAATATCATACCGAGTTGGTATGTGTACCGAGGAGCAAAATTGATTTAGCCTGTTGCATTCGGAGTTTAACTATTTTTTATCGTTTGTCCCAGAAGGCTAACAATGGAAGTGGTAGGTGCCATAGACGAAGCATGACGACTACGCTATTTTTAAACCATTAATCATAACATAATAATTTCTCATCGCCGCCATGATGAAAGTCCGCACCAGTTGATTGACAAACACGAACCAGCAGGAAGAATAGGAAGAGAGGTGGTACAATTGAGATAAAGAAGTACCAAGCAGTACCTTGCTGTAGTTTCTCATCGCCGCCATGATGAAAGTCCGCACCAGTCGACTGACAAACACGAACCAGCAGGAAGAATAGGAAGAGAGGTGGTACAATCGACTTGTTTGGACTTTCATCATGGCGGCGATGAGAAACTACAGCAAGGTACTGCTTGTCAAAACTCTTTTATTAATAAATGTTGTGTACACTTACAAAGTTCTCAGTGCCTCGTTTTTAATGTCAGGGCCTTTGTTGTACTACCGATGGAGTGTGGAGTTTCTTCGAGCTGTTTTAATGGTTTAAAAATAGCGTAGTCATCATGCTTCGTCTATGGCACCTACCACTTCCATTGTTAGCCTTCTGGGACAAACGATAAAAAATAGTTAAACTCCGAATGCAACAGGCTACATCAATTTTGCTCCTCAGTACACATACCAACTCGGTATGATGTTTTAACATGCCAATTTTCATTTTACACCGAAGTTCTCCTTTAAGAGTGGGATTTCGATTTGTCCTTGGCCTCTAAATTATTATTATTTGGAAACAAACTCCTCAGACACATTCATTTCGTGTCTGCTGGCTGTAGAGTAGTAGAGTTTTTATTTCAGAATAAAATTAATAAGTGGCTTTTTTTTACATTCACTAGGTATGCTGTAAGAGAGACTGAGAATGAATAGGCTATACTGCATCATGAAAAGTCAGCCTCAAATCTCTCAGGCAAATCTGAGGTACATCACACCCACCAGGTCGAGGTCACAAGGCATTTACAGTCACTAATGAATCGCGAATTTCAAAATAAACAAACAAATAAACACGACAAACCTGGTGGATGGGCTATGAGGAACTAAGTTATGCAGTGATGTTTGATGCGTCAGTTATTAATAAGAGGTCAGTACTGAGTCGTGAAGGATTTGCTGGTAATTAAATGCAGTATATCTAACATGAGTTAATACTGTTTATCATAGTGTTAATTATTCAGGTAATATGACACCTGAAACTCTAGGCATCACAAACCAATTCATATGTGAATTAATTAGCAATGTTTTTTTTTGTTGGTTAGTAGGGATACACCACATTCTATAACTGCACTTATCCACCCTAAGCCCATCAGATCAACGTGGAATTTCAGGATTTCAGTGGAGCATAATGTATACATTACAGTCATTCATAATTTATGTTCCAATATTGCACAGTCTTACCCAAAACTTTCTATATAGATTCCCATTTAAGCGTAAAGATAAAGAGATTTCAAGACTCAAACTTCAAGACTGTTTATTATAAATATACCATATTACAAGTAATACATTATACTATAATGGTGTTTTCCTGATGCCTATCTTTTGGTGCTATAACCAAACAGTAATATAAAACCTACGTATAAAAAAACTACGCTACACACAACACTGTACTCTGAGATATAACACTTGTACAAAAGGACACATGGACAGAGTGACACTGTGCAAGAGACTAATATGGCCAGGCTGCACAAGGGTGTGTTGTCTATGGGTCAGGTAGTGCAAAAGATATTTAGTCCTTGCTGTGGGTCTTATCCAGAGTGACAGGGTACAGGGTACAGTCCCTGGAGCATGGTGGGGTTAGATGCCTTGCTTAAGGGCACTTCCATCATGAATGAGGCAGGTCCCCACCCACATTCTTCCTACAGGTAGTGGATTTGAACATGCAGTTCTCCAATCCCAAGACCAACTCCCTAACCATTAGGCCCCAGCTGCCCCATTACTAATACCTAGTGGTGAAATGAATCTTACTCCGCAGTAGGTTCAAAACAAAGCAGTGTCTGATAAAACCCAAGAAAAACAGGGAAGATGTGATGTATAGCGCATTGTGTTATGGAACAAGATGGTACTGAATAATCTATAATCTTTTAAACAAGGCGTTTCGTGATCTGTATCAATACTGACATTAAGATATATTCCAGTGATCTTTATAATTACACGGTATGATCTTATATGACCTTTAGGATAACATTGCTAAGTTAGTTTTTAACAAAAAGGCGCATTAAAGCCTTATCCAAGCAGTTATAGCTCCTGCATGAAAAAGTGGATTTAGAGTCTATTGTTAAGAAAGTGACATGGTAATAATAACACAGCAAAAGTCACATTTGGAAATGTCACTGCTTTTTAAACGAAAAATTTACATTTGCCTGCTATTCATTTTCATGCTGAGAACTAGAGGGCAGAGGAAAGAAAACATTGCTAAGCTTTAAACTGATTGTGTCTCTCAGTACCAATTTATCAGTGAGGGACGATGCTTTTGCACTTAGTTTACTCTGTCAAATGGCACTGTTTCAATGATCGGCAATCTTTCACTAATCACAGAAACACTTATCAAAGAGCCACCACTATACTTACCCCTGAGAGGAATCTCAGCCTGAGCGAGAAAAGACGCAACGGCAAGCATCTCAGATGGCAGAATGATGGATCAAACTATCAGCTGATGTCATGGCAAGACAGAAGAGTAATCTGGGTATCTGGTAAGTGAGGAATGGAACTATCCTTGATATCAACGTAAACCTTATCGGTCGACAAGAGTTGTTATCTCAAATCCTTTCGCAAGCCGACCGAAGTACAAGTACAGGGGAGAATGGAGGAGTCGGTTAACATCTGCGGTGGTGAAGTTTGGTGAGAACAAAAGTGAAAAAAGAACATCAAAACAATGCTAATACTTCTTTGAACAATTTTATGTAGAGCATTAAAATGTTCCCATTGCAGTTTACAATGTAGTTTACTTGTATTGATGAGAAATGGTACTGGTGCCATGCTTACACGGTTGAGAAACTCACAGGGCCACGGTGGATCAGTCTGACAATGCTTGTTAACCATGTGGGCCTTACTTACGGGGGCTTTGCTGGAGAGCTGGAGCAAGACCTGCATGAAGGACACGGAGTCGCCCGATAATCCCCCTCTCTTTCCTCTCCACGGACCACACGTAAACACATATGTGCAAGCGCTCACAAGAATACACACACACACACACACACACACACACACACACACACACACACACACACACACATAGCGAAACGTACATGAATACATAAAGACACACCCGCAAACTTAAAAAAAAAATGTGTACAAGCACTCATCGTCACTCATATACACACAGACACACTCAGAAACACACTAGCACTCACAATCACACAAACAGTACATACACAGACACATTAAGACATACGTGTGTACAAAGACACACGCACATATACACATATCCACACACTCCCACATAAACACAAACAACGGCATGACACACACACACAGAAACACACACACACACACACACACACACGTCAGTGTGTTGTGAGTCATGTGGTGGAGGAGCAGGAAGTCTGGGAATCAGACCTTTCCATTTAACCCCGCTTTCCATTAACGCTCCCATTGATTATGTGCTGGCGAGCGCATCGGCTTTGGCTTCGCCTTCGCCGGAAGAAAACAGAGAAGGTGCTCCGCTCCGTCACCAACCCAGCCAGCCACCCACCGCAGGCAGTCATACCTTATGCATGTGACCCCCCGGACACCACATGCGCATGTGGAATCGCTGAATTCAGCGCTCTCACTCTCTCGTTCTCTCGTTCACTCTGTCTCACTGGTCGGTCCCAATCACCCGCGGTGAATTGATTCCTTTTATTAAAAGCACTGAAGTGAATTATGAGCAATTAGACACATGTATGGCACATTAGCGGTAGCTTAAGGAACATGTGGACTGTCTTATGGCTTGGCTCCCTCCGTAAACAACTTATGGTCCTCGTTAGAGAGACATCCTGAGCTCACGCACACAAGCCACGGCTTGTACTCTCTCACGGCTTGTACAGGGAGAGAGGTAGAGAGCGTGCGGCCCGAGAGAAAAGAAATAAAAATAGCCCCTAAAAAAAATTAGCGAGAAACTCAACGCCGATTGTTCATCTTTTTGCGTGCGAGGGTTTTGATCTCCATTTCACCTCAATTAGCAAATCGTTTCTGGCTCTTTGGAGTGGGGGGAGATAAGAGGATGAGAGCGAGCAGGAGCATGGAGTGGTGTCATTTCCGCATGCCGGATGCGTGCGTGGGATTAGAGGTGCATCCAAACGAGAGGCCCGAGCCAGCTGTGGCCTGGGAAGAGGACATGGAGATGCCGATCATAATGACTTCAGAGGAGGAGGAAGTGCAGGATTGATCCGATGACTGCATGCGTTCCTCGTCTAAATACGGCAGACGTTATAAACAGACCGAAAATATGCGCGTCTAAAATCGCACTGGTTCAGAGGCAGGTTTTGTATGAATAAAACATGGCTGGCCCCGTTCAAGTGTTTGTGATTAATGCATGATAAAAAATATGATATTTTGAGAGAGCTATTGTAATAAACGGTGGAGGAGTAGGTGAATTGGGGTCAAGAATATGTCATACGAACTAGAGCAACTTTTTTTCCATAAAGTTGGCATCAAACCCACAGAATCACTTATGCTGACTTGACCTTGAAAATAGTTTTGATTCTTTTTTAAAAGTATATATTTCACAGCGAAATCCTACATGCCACTGAGAGACTTGGAACCACTGGTAAGCTTGCTTGTCCCGATTTTAAATGTACATGATACACATGTATGCAAACAAAGACCAATACACACACACAAACACACACACGCACCCACATACACACACACACACACAGTAGACAGAAAGAAAGAGAGAAAGAGAGAGGGAGAGAGAGGAGAGAACAAAATTATTTCGCTAGTGTTTAAAATGTGGAATCTACACCAAGCATTCAAAAGTGGGCACCCTTCCAGTCAGACTCCCAGGGTGCAGTGCAATCTGACTGTTGAAACACTTTTTGCACAGACACTTTCTATTTGTCTCTGTTCCTTCTCTCCCAGCCCAGCCCCACTGCGTAGCGTACTTGCCCTCTATTTGAGTGTGCGAAGCCTTGATATGTTACAGTGGCCAATGGCCTGCAAACAACGATAAGCCAAATAGACAATGTCTGCACTCTGGACTCTGCAAATCTCTCCCAAAAGTGCACTGTGTCAGTAAGGGGAAGCACTCCTGTCATCGTGTCCCAATGACAAATGGATAAAAAACGGTCCTTTCCTTGGGAGATGATGTAAACCTCTAAACCCCACTGAAACAAACAAACACAAACAGTCATTAAAACTACTACTACTACTACTACTAATACTACTACTACTAATAATAATAATAATAACAATAATAATAATAATAATAATAATAATAATACTAATAATCATCATCATCATCATCATCATCATCATCATCATAATAATAATGCATGCACCAAAATGGCTCATTAAGGCCTGTGATTTGCTGTGATCAACATCTGACTAGCGGGCTCTTATATTGTTATGAAGTTTTAAACATGGCTGACTGGCACGTCAGCTGCTGTGGGGAGAGTATGGCAGACAGATGGCATGTATGGCAGGCTGTTTGTGTGCATCCAGGAGGCCATTAGCGCATCGCTAAACAGCACCCGTCACACAAAGACCTGATTTGTCCAGTGAGCATCTCTCTTCATTCACCCCTACACCCCCAACACACACACGCACACACACACTTTATCTCTCTCTATCTCTCTCTCTCTCTCACTCACTCACTCACTCACACACCCACACACACACACACTTTATCTCTCTCTGTCTCTCTCTCTCTCTCACACACACACACACACACACACATACTTTATCTCTCTTTGTCTCTCTCTCTCTCACACACACACACACACACACTTCATCTCTCTCTCTCTCTCTGTCTCTCTCTCTCACACACAGACAAACGCACACACAAACATACACACAAACACACACACACACTGACGCACCACTGTGGCACCTAAGGGATGATTTCTCTATCACCATTACAGCATCAGGAGGCAGGAGAGGGCTCGGACTGGCGGGAGAAAGATGGCATTACTCTGACCTGATTGCGTGTCGTCGCAGACCCATCAGGGTGTGTGACAGACTGACTCATGTCACCCCCCCCCCACCCCCACCCCGACCCCCCCCCCCCCCCCCCCCCAACTCTCCATCCTCTCTTTTCTATCCCTTTCTTCGGTTTGAAAGTCAAGAAAAGACATCTCAAAAATTCACTGCTCCAGGGTGGGAGGGAGGGAGAAAAATCTCATTTTCACAGTCCAGGATAGAATTCAGATGCTGGCAGGCAGGGATTTGCTGTGTTCTCTGTGTGTGACACTCCGCCGAGGATGGGCCATGATTACTCGTTTTTTTTTCCAGCTCTGGAGCTTTCCATGCGCGAGACACCTCTTGACTACACCACAAATGTTACCGTCTGTGAGCGCGTCTTCTTCACACGCTCATGGTGGTGGAGGAGGTAGAGGTGGTGGTGATGTGTGGGGAAGTGGAAAGACACCGCTTTTTATTCATCTTCCCCAAAAAGATAAGGCCCTTTATGGCTTTTCACTGAAATATGGGGGAAACTTTTCTCATGGATCAGAGGAAAAAGACCATGTCAGGTGAAAGAATAACACATAATATTTAACACTTGACAATGTTCCCACAAAACCAGATCACAAAGCTGTCCTGTCTTTTCACGTTCAACACAAGTGCATAAAGGAGAATGGCTGTGTGTGTCTGTGTGTGTGTGTGTGTGTGTGTGTGTGTGTGTGTGTGTGTGTGTGTGTGTGTGTGTGTGTTCTTATGTCTTCTTACTTTTATGTTATTGTTCTTTATAAGCTTTGGCAACACTGATATACACAGGCATGCCAATAAAGCAAATTTGAATTTGAATTTGAGTTTGAGTGGCAGTGTCTGTATAACATAGTTACAGTGGTGTCTTCATTCGGTGCTATACGTTGTGGAACACTACCTCCATTTACCCCGGTCTTGATTCTGTCTACCGACTGCCAGGCTTCTGTCTTTCTTCTTCGTCTGTGTTCTCCTTCTTCAGGGTCTCACCAGTCTGTCTCTCTCTCTCTCTCTCTCTCTCTCTCTCTCTCTCTCTCTCTCTCTCTCTCTCTCTCTCCCTCTTTCTCTCTGTCTTTCTCTGTCTTTCTGCCTCTTTCTCTATCCATTTCTCTCGTCCTTCCCTCTTCCTTTCTCCACTTTGCTCGCAATCCTCCGCACAGCAGACCCCTGTCTGATCTTTGCTTTTGCTTCCAGTGTTTGATTGACAGCTATGGTTCTCCTGCAACTCCTTGGTGACCACAGGAACAGCAGAAGGGAGTCTTACAAGCCCAGCCCTGTGTAAGGATTTGAGAATGTGGCAATGGGCTCTGTCTACTACAACATTAATAAAATATATGGTTTGGGGACAGAAGCAAGGCAGCATCTACTCTTGGGACAGACCCTCTGCCATGTTATGATGCCCTCTGCAGAAATACTTTTTTCCACAGTTGTTTCTGTTGGCTAAAGCAAGAAAATGTGGTGGTAGCTCTAATCAATGTTGTACTATTGTATCTGAGATTGAATTAAATTCAAATCTCACATAACCCTTAATTGTAGATTTCTTGTAATTTCAATGGGGAATGCCACTGATTAATTCAACTGATTATGTTTCACACTCTGGGATGGTTTCAGGATTTGATTTTATTGGCTTTATTTATTCTTGTGATGGTTATTTGACTGTTTAATTTGTCTGGTTGTACTGCAGGTAAATACAATCCAGTAAGATCACAGCCATTCTTAAGAGGTTTAGAGGATATTAGATACTAGACACCAATATATTATTCATTATATTATAATTATAATATTAATAATAATCATTGCAGCAATGTTATACAGTAAGTTAAAATCGGGTTTGCATTATTTAACAGATGGAAATAGCGCCCCCCTACAGATACAAGTCTAATGAGGGTAACTACAGGAAGGGAAATAAAACTGCTTGTAATATGTGATGTGAAACCCACACAGCTCTCTCTTTCTCTCTCTCTCTCTCTCTCTCTCTCTCTCTCTCTCTTTCTCTCTATCTCACACGGACACACACACACACACACACACACACACACACACACACACACACACACACACACACACACACACACACACACACGTATACACCCACCTCACTTAACAAATGGACTGTTACAAGGCTTCACATATCTCTCCATATGGTTTTAAGTAGACTTACACCCACAAAGGCACATATGGCTTCTTCTCGCAGTTCTCTTCCATTCCCTCATTTGCCCCAATGAAATATTCAGACTTAACCACTAACATGAAACGCGGGTGAGAGTCACATCTGCTGTCAAGTTTGTGGTGGGTGCACTTTAAATGTCCTCTCGGATTGTAAGGATGAGGCCCTCCACACTTTAGGCAGGGGGTAGTAAACAAACCTAAGAACAAACATCCCCACTGCAGTGCTCTCAGTGCAAATGCTGTACAGTAAGACTACAGCAGTGAATGATCATTGACAAGAATGTGAAGTTTTGCTGATATTTGAACAGAATTCATGTCCATTGCTTTCTCTTTAGGGGAAGTATAGATCAGATTTTGTCTATATTGTATATTGTGTTTGTTTGGATTTCAGAGTGCTGAACCTGTGTTTGAGGGTTTTTGACTTTTTGACACACAGAGAGATAGATAGAGAGAGAGAGAGGGAGAAAGAGAGAGAGAGAGAGAGAGAGAGAGAGTGAGAGAAAGAGAGAGAGAGAGAGAGAGAGAGAGAGAGAGAGTGCGAGAGAGAGAGATCGGACAGCAGACATTTGCAGGTACATGACGAGTATTGTAAGTGTATAGAAACAGTAACTCAAGCTACACCCTTGCGGTATACAATACAGAAAGTGTGGATATAAAGAACTGCTGAGGTGCCTCTCACAATAATTCACTTCAGTTCATTTTACGATTTCCTTATTTAACGATGCTAAATGAATGAGCCGTGACCCCATGGAGACTTACTGAACTCCTAAGGGCAAAGGTCAAGGATCTTTGCCCTACGCAGTGGCTGTACTCCACAGCTTGATGTCAGTAAATCCGTCCTGTAGATAAAATGATGTCAATAAATCAGTTTTGTTATACTTAGTATATATCTCACTTGTCAGGCAATGCTCTATATTGGAACGTTTTTTTTTTTTTATTATTTCAAGTCAGTGAAATATATGGTGACTGTGTTTACACACAGCAAGACTGATGCACAGCACTGTGCGCATAAGCGAGACAGCATGTGCGTGGGTGACTTGTGGGTATGACAGTGCATATGTGTACATACATATATATATATAATTCAAAATGTCTATATATATATGTCTACACAGGGAAACCAAAGCCTTTCACTCACACGTTTGGTCCAACACTCAAGTTAATACTACAGAGAATAGTCTATGGTGTGCTTTCCAACAGTGTGGCTGAAAACAGACATCCAACAGAGAGAGGAATACCATATGGAGCAAAGACATCAGCGTGTTAATTAAAATTAGTAGTAGACAGAGACGGTATAGTATGTGAGCAAACTTGGCCAACAGCAGAAGTAGGCACAGAATGTCTTACATTTTATTACAGTGTGTGTTTCAGTCATCTCCAGGGTACGAGTGCTATATAAAATTAATAATTCAGTATTCCTTTTGTTTGAGAGTAAAGAATTGCAGACATATTCACTCACCTTGCCGCTTATGCAATACTGTTATAAAACCTTTCACCCCATATATATGGCTTCATTATAGCAACGGTAGTCCCATTTAGACACCACTGTGCATATGAAAATACAGCATTAAAAAATGGGATGTGAGGAACTTTCCTTGCCAAAGAATGCATGAGTGGGGGGGAGAAAAGGCATATTTTAGAAGGTGGCGAGGAGAGAAATTTGTTAACACAACAGCGCCATGCATGACATGCCCCATTATTCTTCCCAGCAAAGTTATTTGTCATGCTAAAATCAGGGCAAGCTCGGTATTAGCTTATCAGTGGTATGCCATGTATGGCTGCATTTAACAAAACTTCCCACAAACTTGGTGAATTACTTACAAAAAGAAAGAAAATTTGGTTATGGAAAAGGGACTTACAGCAAGAATTAGGGCATCTCTGCTCCATAATGATGAATGACTCACCTGTAGTTAGATGAAAACATAAGGAAAAATGCATAATTGAAACAGGGACTTCTAAGAGCACACACCTACACACCTAAACACCTACACACACACACGCACACGCACACACACACACACACACAGTTGAAATAGGCACCAGCCCCCAGCCAAATGCTGGTGAAATATTGAAGTAGCTGGTAGATGTCAGATACAAAATAATGATTCTCTGTTGACTGGCTGGTGAAATTTGCCATTTTTTTCACAGTGGCTGGTAAAGGTTCACAAGTTAATTTCCACCCCTGTCACACACACACAAACACACACACATGCATGCATGCACACACGCACATATGCACACACACACTCACACTGCTCTACACAGTGTTACTGAGGAGCTGAAAATATCTCCAGTTCGATACTAATAAAGCTTCAGGGAGTGCGTCTATGCTGACATCTCTATGACGACTGCTAATTCCACTGCTTCATTCAAACTCAAGAATAAAGATGCTATGTTTACTTTTTGTCAGTAGGCAGATGTTGTGCAGGTGTGCATCAATTACATCCCACTCCTATTTGCTGATGCACACTTTTTTCAGTTGAAAATGGCATAGCAGTTGCCCTGAGGTTGGATTAAGAAGACTTATGATGGGTTGCCGTGTCTTTCAGACAGTGCAGTTGCCTAGGTGCCGATCTTATCTGGCATGAGGGCCACAGCATTTTTTTCTGCTGTATATGCTGAAAGGTTAAATGGCGGAGGTTAAGATACCATAATGGCGGTGTGTTTAAGTGGCTGGAACATAGTGTCTGACAATTTTGCAAACCCTTCTAAATCACAGAATGTGATTAAGCACTTGCATTAACAGTAAGGATAAAACTAATAAGACAAGTCTTTTTTGCAGATGCTTTTATCCCAAGTGACTTACAAAGTTGCAGTTTCAAGCCTAGATCGGCCATGCTCTAATGTTCTATTTTTACTGAAGTGTTGTTATATTTACATTTTTAGGCAAGTATTTTTAGTTTATAAGCGGGATGTTTTCTGTAGTGTCCGTCACTTTGTAAAATAAACATCTATAAAACAATAAACATACACATCATGTGCTAAGCAATGTACCACCACACTCAACAATGACTCAAGAAGATTCTTGATTCTTATGTGATTAAACTCTTTTTCAGTGTAATGAAATGAACAACACAATCTTTTCAAGCAAATAAGCATCACATTTGTCTCTGGGAAAAAAAAGAGATGCACTGCAATTTTTCCTAAAGTCAGCATCTCTACATGTATGACATTGTTAGGGTGTGGTCAGGGTCAGTAACTGACTGCCAGGTGGGAGCCACTGGGGGGCGCTGACTTTTGGGGGGCGCTACCTTTGCCAGGTGTTGCTGAGTGGCCTAATGAGTTAAAAGGCTGCATGGAATCAACGTAATCGGAGAATCAGCGACCGAGAGTGAGCACGAGACAGACTGAGCAACACGCGTATGGTCTTTCCCCTCCTCCCTGAAGCGCTTTGTATCATTAGTCACGTTTTTGGATTTATTTTTCGTTCGTTACCATTCAACATTTGAACGAGGATTACTGGAGCTTGTGCTGGCCCTAATTAGCCTTCGGAAACCGACTACCAACCGGCCTGCGCACACACCACACAGGAACCCAGGTGAGCTGGCTACTCGGTGGCTTCTACCAGTTAGCATCACACATAAGATCAGGTCTACTCTCTCGTCTTTGCATACCTCTAGGGGTAATCATAGGGCATAGCTCAGGTGTAACACTTATGGGAGAGGGGCTAGGAGCCTGTATTGTGGCCATCTTCTGTGGTTGTGTTACAGACAGCCGTTCCTTTCCAGTGTCAGTTGAATTTGGAATTTGGGAGAAATATTGTTAGTAGCTTACAGAATAAAACTGTGACATAAAACATGTTAACTTTACTCACACATATATACCTATAAGTAGTTAAATCAGAGAAAGTGATAATTTTACAGTGGTTAATTTTTTTTACAGTGGAATGTACACCGAGATGAATTTTATCTGTGCAGGAAATACAAGGGGAAGGTCAAAAGCAGGAAATGCTAATTCCTCACTAGCAAAAGTAATTTGACATCTGAGGGATATTATTTTCACAACAACAAAGGGCGGTGTGATTAATCTTTCCAGGTCATTGGTGTTTGTTTTGGTAATTTATTGAGCTGTGATATCTCTTGAGAGAACACTCATGGGGGAAATGTTGAATGAAACGAATGAAAGAAACTGTAAGTAGTGAATTGAGATTCACACCACATCAATCAGTTATTTGGTGCGTGAGATAATTAATTGGGGTTTGCTTTATCATGTGGTGATCACCATGGGGTTTTACACCAATAGAAACAAAGCCAACAGTGCGATTTGGATATCTCAGATCACTATCATTACATTGTTAGGCTCATGAAGGAAATGAGCCTCACTTCATTATAAACACTTGAGCTGTATGCACTGATTCACTGTTTTACAAATACACTTGCAGAACTGCTCTTCAAATATACAAGGTGGGCCATAGTACATGCAACTCCTGCATATCAGTTATATAATATGCACTACTCAAATCATTAAGGGAGCAAGCAGAATATATGTTCAGCTGTTGTACTGTACACTGACCGTGGCCTGGTCATGTGGAATATTCCCCAGTCTCCTGGTAAGGTGTCCAGAGTCGACTTATCACGCTTCGTGACACAGCAAAGCGATGAACGACCTCCCTCTGAGTGTTCCCATCTTCCAACAGTTGCACTGCTCTGCCCACGTCTGCTGGATCCAGGTAGCGCCTGGCAGCATTGATTACAACCAGGAACCACAAGCTCAGCCATATAACGATCCAAACTGCACGGATTTTAGCCATTGGGGTACAGAATGCAACTGTGAAACAAATGTGGGCACCTTGCCTTTATAAGGGGCGTGCTGCTACAAGGTTTGAGCACACAAGGTCCCGCATGATTTGGCTCAAACTCACCAATTGAAACTCACAGAGATACACTGGCAGTCAAAACTAAAGAAACGATTCAAGTAAACTTGAATTTATATGAAACATTTGAAAACATGGGCTTACTCCCTTAATTGTTTTCAGTAGTGTATTTGGAATTTTGTCATTTTTTTTAATCCAAGATTCTAGCATTTCAAATGTGTCCAGTATTTATGGTCTACCATGTACATACACACACATTTCAGAGATCACTCTTCTTTGCTAATTTAGATCAAATCCTGCAGGCAGTCAGTTTCATAGCCTCAAAGGTTAAAACTCATTTCAAGGTTGCTGTACTGTTTACCGTTAAGCCTACCAGATGCTGATTCACTGTTAGAGTGTGGGCGACTACAGGAGTAGAACATGTGCATTTGATACACGGACTAACCACATTTCATTACAAGAAAGTGTTGCAAAGCCCATTTTTCCCACACCTGAAATGTTGTTAATAGACACAGCAAAAGCCTAACACAATACCAACAGCTGTAGGATAGAGAGGGAGGGAGAGGCATAAAAATGGATGAGTTTACACCCTGAAAGGGAAAACAAATTGGTGTTGGATGAGGTAAAAGGGACTTATAAAAAAGAAGAAGAAAAAACATGTTTCTTAACTTCAAAAAATATCTAACAATGTGAAACTACAGTCTAAAACAAGCATTCTCGAAGTATTGATGAAGACAATAACTTTTCTGAAACTCAGAGAAATGACTTTAAAAATATTCTACTTAACAAAATTGACTGAAAATATTTGGCCACATGATAAAACTGATGTTTATTGTTTCAAAAATGACAATTACTCATTTTCGGCAAACACTGAAGTTACAGACTTTTGCCTTTGCGCTGCAGTACAGCCCTCACCTTTCTTGACATGAAAGCTACTGAGGATAGTGAAAGGTCACATGATCAGCATCCCTGCTATGCAAATGCATCCGTTGCAAATGAATTGCTGTCTATGGCAGAGATGGACAAACCAGCTTCAGAAAGTAAAAGTCCTGCCATGTGTTCCTTCTGCCTGTGCTCTTAACACAGGTGGTTTCATTAGTAGCTCATCTACCTGGCTTAAGGGTTGTGCTGATTAGAATCAGCTTGTTCAATTAATTGGCTAAAACAAATATGTGGCAGGACTTTTATTTCCTAAACCTGAAAATGTTCTCCTCTGGTCTATTGATAACCTGAAGGGGCTCAATACCCAGCCCAGCTGCTGCTGCCAGATTTGCTTTCAATGTCCTTTGGAAGAATAGTTTACCAAAAGTAATTTATTTACTTTTACCTTCAACCTTGCATCTTGGCTTTTCAAAAAAAAAAAAAAAAAAGAAACTCTTGGACAATTGCAATCTGAATCCTTAGCTTATTTTCTTGTTAGAATGCTTTACTGCATTCCATACCCTTCAATTCCACTTTAACCACTCATCTTGGCTTTTTTTTATATATATATAGGAACATTCTTGGACTGTTTTAAAGGAGAAGTTCGGTGCTCCTGTTGTTCAAGGTCGCTGAGTGCTGTTGGTAGGAAAAAGAACGAGAACATTTGATGCAACATACACCAAATAATAAACTGGTAGCTAACGCTATTTAAATGGGGCATAGAAACTAACTTTCAGTTTCACTTTCCTATGCCGCATTCAGTTAGTGTTAGCTACCAGTTCATTATTCAGTCTATGTTCAATAAAATGTTGTTGTTCTTTTACCCAACCAACAGCAATCTGTGAGCTCAAACGACAGGGCTATGGATTTATTTAGACCAAACTTTTCCTTTAACCTGGATCATTAGCTCATTCTGTTAATTGTGGACCATCAGGACACAAAGTGGTCTGGCCTGTGAAAGATTTTATGACCTTAGGGTATTGTTTGTTTAGTACACAGGTGATTGTGAAAGTCATTGTCCCCATCGTCACCTTGCGAAGTTCGCAGCTGAGAATACTTTGTATATGAACACAAAAAGGCATATCAATCTCATTGTGTTTTCCAATGGGGATTATTTCAGTAAGTAAGACATAAACAAACAAACAAACAAACAAAAAACAAATTAATCCACTTTCACTGAAATGCCAGCTGTACAACCTAAGACATGAGTTATCATGCTAGCAAGGCT
>CM050201.1:16105000-16177500 GCA_027475355.1 Coilia nasus | reverse complement strand
GTGTCCTTATATCTTATGATATTTATTTGTGTTATTTATGTTTTCTGTGTTACTGTGCATCATCTGGGCCGACATTTATGTGTTTGAATATTATATTGGTATGTTGTGCATCGTCTGAAGTTTACTTTTGTTTAAAAACACAATCTCTTTTGTAGAAAGAGTTTCATCTTATCTTAGTACAGGCTTGCCTGGCAAAGGTGTTGTTCTGACATGATTTTTTCTTCTTTGCTTGTTCAATTTTGTAACAAAGTCTTTCACACTCTTTGAAGTGCCTTCCTTATCTTCTTTATCGCTTTACTGTTACCATGGCAAGGTCTGACCAAGCTGTTCCTGGCTTAGCCTGTGATGACTGGTGGGTCTTTGCTTTGACTTAGTAACACGTCGGCAACATCTGACCAAACTATTCACCAAAGGATCTATGTTCATACCCCTCAGCCAACAGGAGCAGGATGTTAAGCTCGATATCAATAACATGCCCTCTGTTGCCCAGGAAATTACATGTGTCTTATCTCAGCTTCAAACAAGGATGATTGCCTAGTCTTACTTCTGAGTGAGAGGCATTTGTTAAAGACTGTGTCAGTCTGTAGTGTACAGTGAGTGCCATTCACGGAAGCTACAGCCCAGGGTTCGAATTATAAATTTGACCCTATGGGGGTCTCTATCTTTAAAAAAAAAAAAAAAAAAAAAAAAAGCAAAACGCACTGTCCTTTTTATTTTTTTCCGCTGTGAAGCCAAACGACACAAGGCCAGCCAGTGCTGTTTTTTTTCGGTGGCATGGCGGAAAGTTTAGGCAACCTATGTATTATTTTTGTATTTCTAAAAACGCATTACAAAATGAAGGAAGATTGATATAAGATAGGAGGTAGATGAGAAGTCTTCTTCGGACTGAACGTCACGTTCGCAAGCCCCAAATTTCAGATTTGCGCGCATAGTGGTGTGATGGTGAATCAATATCACGTCGTAATTAAATACAAAGATGGCTGCATGGTGATCGTAAATGAAGCGAATTTTATTTATGTTTATATGGTGATATATTTAAGCTTATCATGGTAATATGACATATTCGAGAAGCCTCCACAGTAAATGAAATTTGCTTCTTTCATTGGAGCCTGAGGGTATGGGAGCTCAGCTCCCATTGGCTCCCACGTAATTCGAACTATGCTACAGCCAAATGACAGACTCAATCATTGTGTGTTTTGTGATGCTCTTACAAATGCACTGATACCCCACACTCCATATATTTTTGTCTCTGCAGTGCTCTCACCAGGCATGAATAATGATTGAATAAAACCATTGTTTGTTATTCAGCACTCCCACCTACTTGGATTCACAGCACATCATTTGCATTTGTGTGTCGGGGCACAGTGTAACCAACCTCCACTCTCTGAATCATAAATTGAATCTTCTGAGCAAGTGACTGCTGTCTCCCATTTTGTGTGTTTTATTAGCATTTTCTGTATTCACACAACTGGACTTTGACTGACCTGTACAGTAATGTGTGTGGAGCTGAGCATCCTGGCAAGGGTTGACTTATTAAAGCGCGCCATGCTGATGGCACATTATGATGACACCCACTGCTGATTTACTGAGGACATCTCACTGATCTATCTATAAAACCTATCAGCGCTGTTTATTATGGGGTTTTTTTTCTCTTGCTGGTGTCTCCTTTTGTTTCTGTTGATGCAATTTGTTTTGTGTGATATTGCTGGTGCTGCGGCAGGTCGGTCCTTGATTACCGCTTGCATATGCATCTCGAAACGAATTACTTTCGCAGCAGAAACTGGCTTTTGATCAAACCGGCATGAGCAGCGTTTCAAGCAATGTGTGACCATTTGCATACTAATTCCACGTAGACCCGACTCCCGAGACAATCACACACAGAGACACACAGAAGCATACTGACAATGTAATTACTTCTCGCTTGCTTTGCTTTGCTTTTGCCTGCATAATGTTTCAATGAGCTTCTAGCAGGCATTTGGCTGTATCGGGCAACTACACGGGCTAATATGCACGAGTGAGGCAAAGTCCTGAAATTATGCGCAGTCACCCAACATCAAATTATTTTGTAAATGAGACAAAAATGACACCATTGTCTTCAATTATTGGGAATGGCTGGGCTCTGGAAGAGAGAGGCTAACAACCTTTGGAAAATGTGGATGTGCAAGCACTTTTCATTTTCACGTAATGCCTCTTCTCCAGTCATGCTAAGCGTGAGCTCCCTACAAATGGCAATGCGATGGCCTGCGGATCTCCCCATACTATCTTTTTTTTTTTTCCTTTTATTCTTCAGGTATGACATGTTGGTTCGAATAACACAATATCCTGACATGCTGGAAAGACGTTCAGTCCATGATCTTACTCCCTCATAATATTCAATCTACATGCATACATAGATATAGAATATAAGTTGTTCTATATATGCTGAGTCATGGTGTATGGAATGAATTCTGCCTTGTACAGACAAGGCATCCATTGTGGTATTAAAAAAACAATGCAACCTTTGATTGTGCCTGATTATTTAATCACCTGTGACAGACAATTTGCATCTATTTTACCATCATTATCTGATGAGGAATGTTTCTCTCTGTTCTCTGCTCACATTGTCATATTCACACAGAGGTATGTCTATACAAATACATTCCTCATACAGTTTTACTCAGGTACACAAAAACAGCAGGGCACTGTCCTAGAAATGCAACGCAAACATTTTTTTTAAGAGTTGTTAATGGACCTGCCTACATGTGAAGAGAGAGCGAGTTGCAGGTTATTCAGATTGCTGCGGGGGCACATTTGGTCTTTGATCATCCAAAAAGGATGCATCCAACTCCCTCTTCCAGTCACCCTTCATCACCGGCTTCCTGTAGGTCCTCGACTTTAATTCAAGCACCTCGCTCTCGCCTATAGGACGCCCACTGGATCATTGCCGGCCTATTTAAACGCTATGATTCAGCTCTATTTCCCCATCTCAATGACTTTGCTCCTCGGATAAGTGTCTGTTGTCTTTGCCTCCTCTTTTAACAGGAAGTAGGGGAGACTTTTTGTTCTGGTTACTTTTTACACAGAAATAACTTGCCTAAGTATTGTCTGTTCTACCAGCCTCGGAGCATTGAAAAAAGTGTTGAAAAAGCTCACCCTTTTTGAATACATTTGCCTGAGTAGTTCATTTGTTTGATACACAATAGTGTCTGCAAGAAATACCTCAACCAGAGCGAGGTTCGAGGTTCATTGTCTTTCTGCAGGAGTACCAAACTAATGGGAGTACAATAGCCGTCATTCTCACCCAGATGACACCAATATTATGTGAGAAAGAGTACTTGTTCTCACTCAAGGGCACCAAAGTACTGAAGAGACTCTGTGGACTGTAGCTCTGTGGACAGGTGCCAGATTAATGTCGGTGCAGTTGTGCGTAAGAGCAAATATTTTCTGCGCAAGGGCCAATATGATGTTGGCGCTATCCTAATTGCAGCACCAAAAAAATGTGTGATTTATTCTGATTAGGTGGTCATCAGCTATTTAACACAGCAGATTAATGTTGAACACTTGGAGGTGCTACAAGAAGTATGGCGTCCACTATTACTGTCAAAAAAACAGATAAGTTACAAAATCAGTCATCAGTGATTGTGTTACCAATAAACAAAAGGATTGTGTGTTTGTGTGTGCTTGGCATGCGGTGTGAATACATCTGTGTGTTTGTGTGAATATACTGTATGCAAACATGTTTGTTTCAGTGTGCACGTCTGGTGCATGCCAGGAGGAGTATGCATGTATTTTATATGATCTGCGTGCACGTATGCAAATTGTGAACGCCTGGATAAGGTCAAAATCAAAGGAGGTGGGATCTTCATGTTTCCCTGTGATGTTCACAGTGAAGTGCTGTACACGCGTGTAGTCTGACTGAGTAAGACAGAGCTAGGTCATATCAGGGTGGTTCATTTGCAAACAAGTCCATGCATCTGTCTGAAGCATAACTTGGACTTGGATGACATGCTGTGTCCTAGTGGTTAGGGAGTTGGTCTTGCAATCGGAAGGTTGCCGGTTTGAATCCCACCCATGGTTGCCCTTGAGCAAAGCATCTAAGCCCACACTGCTCCAGGGACTGTAACTGAAACCCTGTAAATATCTGTATAATATCTCTGGATAAGAACGTCAGGTAAGTGTAATGTAATGTAATGATGCTCCTTTTGTAAGTCGCTTTGGGTAAAAGCGTCTGCTAAGTGTAATGTAATATAACATGTACTTACATGAACATAACTGACTGTAAATGAATGTATGCAGCTTACCATCAAAAGATAAAGTTCAGTGAACATTAAAGTTCAGTGAGCAACTAAATCAATAACATGATCAATAACAGACACTTTTCACAACACATCACTTATACACAATACCATGGCAATAGCCATGACATCAGTTGAAAGTTTTTTTGTTTGTTTGTTTTTTTTTTTTTTTTTGCTGTTGTATTAGTTGACTTTGGCAGAGGGGTTGTTGACATGGAGGTCACACAACTAAAAAAACAAAGACAACCTTATTTTATTATACAATACAAAATATTCAAAAGAAAGAAGAGACCACAACAAACCAACAAACATGGGGTTGTGGACATTAGGAAAGTACAGGTGAATGGATTCATGGAGCATGTAGTGTGGTGCATGTTTCCATAGAGCGGTTGGTTCTCAAATGTGGGGGGTTGGTGTGGGCCAGTGGGGTGGGGTGTTTCCAAGTACAGTTAAACAACTTGAGGGAGGCTTGGCTTACATACACATAGACTGTATAAGAAAACAGGACAAACCGTCTTGCACAGACTTTCTCACAGACCAGATAAAGTCTATTTTAAGGTACCTGGCACTGTCATGTTTTCCATTTCAGTCTAGGAATAATTTCATTCTATTAATGAATTCTAAAAAAAAATCACCCCTACCAGAGAGATCATCCACCAAAAAACTACCAAAACATACCAAAACACTACCAAAACATACCAAAACAGTTTTGAACCAGGCTGTAAATACATTTCCTTTTGCTGTAAAAATGGACTTTTTAACATGGAAGCCTACAGGACGTTGCTCACTTCTGCAGTCAACCCCCAATGGACGTGTGAGGTATTGCAACTTTAGAACGTTCAGTTTTGGCTTTATTGTTTAACCTGGAACGTTGCCGCTTGCACAGACATTTCAGATACCCCTTTGTATACATCAACTGAAAAGACCACTGTGTGGTATAAGTGGAAGAGAAGAGCTCCATCTGAGGAAGGGGACAGAGAGGTTGACTTATCTCTAAATGATCGATAAAGTACAGTAAGGGCTTCCTCCTAAGAGGAACATCAAAGTCATGTGGTGAAAGCTTTATGTAGTTTTGTTCAGTTATTATTGTAATAATGGCCATATCATTCATCAATGGTGTGGGTTACTGGATGCATTAACATTTTATAATACGTTTGATAAACACTTGCTTCACATAATGTTGTACAAAGTACAATTATGCTTTCCACATATCCACTGTAATATTTCATTTCAGATTTTAAATTTCCAAATGCATA
This sequence comes from Coilia nasus, assembly GCA_027475355.1. NCBI lineage: Eukaryota > Metazoa > Chordata > Actinopteri > Clupeiformes > Engraulidae > Coilia > Coilia nasus. The sequence continues at coordinate 16,171,970 of CM050201.1, read as the reverse complement.
ATTAAAACAATCAACCAAGGCACGTTTTAACACAGCGGTATACAACAGATGTTGTCTGAACTTGCATGTTAATGTTGAATTTAATTTAAGTTTATCCAAAGGAAAAAAAAAGCAGGAAATGCCATTATGTTGGGATGTCATTTAGTTGCTTAGAAACAAGGTGTGTGTGTCTGTGTGTGTGTGTAAGAGAGAGAAGACGAAAGGGAAGAGACTTTGGGGAGATGAAATCACTTGCACATTTAGCATAACAAATTGTGATTCTTTGAGACTAAGGCAAACTCTACAATTACCCTTATGAGATACTCACAGGAATTCAGTTTGAAGATATTGCACTATCCACACATGCAGTGCTCATATGTCATATCCTGCAGGATGTGTTTCCTCATAAATTATGATTCATACGTGAGGGCAGTAGTATGACTCTGTGGTGCTAAAGCTGAGACTTTAAGTATGGATTTGGCATTAAAAGAAAAAAAAATGGCCTTGGGTACAAAAATGGAAAAGCTACACTGAAAGAAAAAAAAAAACACTGGCCTCGACGTTTTTATGTTGAACTAAGCTTTGGGCACTGAAAGTGGTTACAATAAACCAAAGGCATCCTTGAGAACAAACTTGAAATAATTAACAAACAACTAATTTCAGCTGTTTGACCACACATTTTTAATCTTCATATTTGTGTATTTTGATGCACAAAAGAAACATTTTCTTTAATTTCACCTTCGTCAATTTTTTAATTTTCAAAGAAGTTACTTGGTCTTGTTGTGGTGGTGGTGGTAGTGGTTGTGGTGTTATCTCTTTGAACATCATCTTTCCGTCAATGTTTTGATGTGAAATTTAGGAGGAAAGAACTACATGATTTACAAAGATCCAGAGAGAAACCTGTCTCTACACAGGGCTACATCGGGGCCAGAGTTCTATTCGAGTCCAGGAGAGCAGAATACATCCCTTCAGCATAGGCATAGCCACGGGTGATCTGGGGTGGGCCTGTGCCCACCCACTTGTCGATCAGCACACCCAATGAGAAGGCTCTTTTTGTTTGATTGACTGTGCAAGTAATCATCGTGACCTATGTGTTTTTGGCTAGGCCCACCAGATTTTTTTTCTGGGCCCATCCATTTTATGATTTCTGGCTACACCCCTGCCCTTCAGTTTTACATTTTTCACACTTGCCCACAGCTTGTTGTATAATTGATTACAGCATACTGCTATTAGTCTATAACTCACTGCATAGTGAAGGCTCTGAATACATATCTCTTGTATAAATTACCTTTAAATGTTATCTAATGTAATATATTTCAGAGAATATCACCTGAGCAGTCCTTTTTAATTCTGTGGTAACAGCAAGATCAAGCAGCATTTTGATCCAAAATGACAAAGCTCCCAAATTATTCTTATAACAGTTAATCCTTTTTTACTCAGCACTTTGTCTTCTTGTTTTCTCTCCATTTTTTATGCACTTTGTTTCAATTGCAATCATTTTCCGGATCTCATTTATGTATGAGCAAGCACAATATATTGTCTATGTGCTATATAAACGAATTTGGTTTTTGTTTCCTAGTTATAGACGGGATTTAAAAAATATACAATAACCTGCATAGGAGCAGTTGGGCTGTTGTCATGCTGTTGAGTAAGCAACTGAAGACGCTGAAGCTGTTGACTGTCCTTATTCATTGAACACTGATCAGCAAAGTTTTGTAACTGTTGGATATGAACAAACAAACAAACAAACAAATAAATGCATACAGGGGGCTATGTGGAGCACTGATAGAAGATGAGGGAGGATCAGGTGAGGAGAAGAAAGAAGGGAGGTAAAAAAGAGGGGAGAAAAGAGAACACCGGCAGGGGAAGCAGAAACAGGCAGAGCAGAGCAAAGACAGAAAGAGCAAAAGCTTCCTGTTTTAGTCACACTAATTACCTCCACTTACTAGGCTAGGTCATTGCCAAGGCCAGCTATATTGGTGTTGTGCCAAATGTCAAATACAGCATTTTGTCAACAACAACAACTGTGGTTTATTTTTGAACAGAGGTGGACATCCCGGGTTCAGACAGTAAAAGTCCTGCCACATATTTTTTTCAGCCAATTTACTCATGTAGCTGATCCTATGGAGCTAATCAGTGAAATCACCTGTGTTGAGAGCACAGGCAGAAGGAATACATGGCAGGACTTTGTTTTTGAAGTTGCAAGTCTACCTGTGTCTTCATCACCCAATATATGTAAGGGATAACAGCCAGCGAGGTGACCTGTTCCATGCAAATAATGGCAAGGTGGAGGCAAAGAACTCCATGAGGTGGAGTGAAGTTTCCTCCGCCGAGTCATTACTCCAGGGAACAGGTTACCTCGAAGGCCATTATTTTGCTCATCTCCTGTCTGCATCTAGGAAAGATTTTAATCTACAATTACCTTTACATTTATAACAAAATATATCTAAGCCACAAAAACAAACAGTGTATTTGGTACTTTCTACCACCCATTTGGAAAAAGTAGAGCATGAATGGTCATTTAACCATTAATTTGGAGACTGGAGTTGTTATGGTTACCATTCATAAGCGTATTGATATGGAATGGCGATTCGACTTTTCTTTTTGAGATCTACATCAAAGTAGCCTGTTCCTAGAAAATGATGCCCACCTCATCAGCCAAATGTAGAACAGAATAGAATTCCATCGCTAAGGAAGGTAAATTGTAACAGGACTTGATTGGTTTAATGTTCACTGTCAGATTAATGACACTCTTTCTTTCTTGCATTGTTATATATCAGGCCCTATTTTGTACAAAATGAAAAAATGCATAGCAAAAAAATAAATAATAATAATAATAAAAATTGAATCCAGAATCAAGCACCCTTCTCCCTGATCCAAATTGCATATCAAGCAGTGCATGATGAAGCTCTGAGGAGACGAAACAAACCTCAGAGGGAGACATGGCTCCATACTTCCACGCTGCCGCTTATCTCTGTTTCATGCATCAGCCATTTTCATATAAAATTATTCTAGTCGGAGCTTTGAATATGAGAGGGAGAGGGAGAGACCGAGAGAGGGAGAGACCGAGAGAGGGAGCTTTGAATATGAGAGAGAGAGGGAGAGACCGAGAGAGGGAGAGACCGAGAGAGGGAGCTTTGAATATGAGAGAGAGAGGGAGAGACCGAGAGAGGGAGAGACCGAGAGAGAGCGAGACTGAGACATAGACACATAAATGCTTACATGTCAGCTCAACCACCAGTGTGTAGTAGTTTGTGACGGTCAGTCTGCCTCCTTCTGAATCCATGTAAACCAATATAAATGCTGCATCAGCTGGATATCACATCAAAGGTGGTCAGAGGGAAATACTCTTGGGCTAACATTCCAGTCTGTTCCTGGTTTTCATGCTTTTCACTGAGGACATGATACAAATCAACTCATGTCTCTCCAACGCATGACCAGACAGGATGGATTAGTAATGTAGATGGGTAAGCCTGGGAATGATGAAAAAGAATATTGACCTGGATATGCTTGTTGGGCTTTCGAAATGCAAATACTCATCTTTTATTAAATGTGACTATCATGGAGAAATTTCTTCTACTCGATACGCATTTGTGTTTCCCATTACAAATGTAATCAGATAAATGTTTTCAAATCATGGATCAAAACTAGACATACTTTTCAACAAAAAAAAAATCACAATCATAATGGCATGAAGTTATGAACAGCTATTTTGCAAAAAAAGAATATATAGACATGGAATTGGCGGGAAAGGCTGAGTAATTAATAGCAGATGATGAAAATGCAGCACAATATGGCAAGGATGATTAGCCTTACGTTGTAGTCCAGACTGATCTCATTAGTCGGGAGTCTGTGTTCTACATCAGCACGGCTACGCATGAATCAACTATTTGCCCGTATGGACAGAGTTTGTGGAGGTAATTAGTTGACAGACAGATGTGTCAGGAGATAAGGCTCAGGTGTGGCGTCTGACTTCATTTGCCTGAGTAATCACCCCTCTGCATGGGCAAGTCTTCAACTCAACAGCAAAGCAGCAGACAGAAGTCAGCAGACAGAAGTGGCAATCAGACACACTTGAGCAACATAACCATTTCTCAATGTTGCTTGAGAAATATAACCGTTTTAAACCGCCCAGTCGACTCTGTTTAGATTTTGGAGGGCTTTTTTGTGTTTTTTTTTTTTTTTTCTCTCTCTTCTTTCTGACGGGGAATCGAATAAAATAAATTACATCTGAAAGCATGAGAGCTGCAGATGTAGGAAATATCAGTAAAAAAGAAATGTTGCACTGTGCAATAGTGTGAAACAGTATCAGGTGATTTATCCTGGTACAAGGAGTGTATTGAGCTCCAGTCTTTAAAAAATTGCATTTATTTATTTATCGTATTATAATGAAGCAATGGCTATGAACTCTTTTGATCTCTGTGTCTGTTTAGGGAAAAAAAAAGTTTTGTTTAATTGTGTTGATCACTAACCAGACGGTTAAGCAATTTTGGATCAAAAAGAGTATTGGGTCTAAGCTAAGGGAACTCAATTACAATTTACACAGATCATTCTGTTGCTATTGATTTCCGAAATGAGTTCTTGACAACATTCTTACACTGGGAATACTTCTGGGATTTTTTAAAGTGCTCATCTGGTCAACTTGTAACAAACTACAACAGAAATAGAACATGAACGTCGAAAAAAAACTTGACATTGGGTACCCTTGTTGTTTCCTCTGTGTACTCCCAATAGATGTAAAGGTATGTTTGAAAGCAATTAGAGTTCAAACAAAGCACGCACATCCAAGTGAACACTGGGAGCAGGACCAAAAGACAGTCGACATAAGTAAAGAAGGAAAAAGTCCGCTCTGTGAGGAGACGTTTAGCCAAACCTAATTGAAAAGGCAGGCAGGCTGCTGGACAGCTACATTACCATATAATGTGACAACTGCATACAATTAAACTCTATTTCATCATGTCTATATTAAATACACAATAATTTACCAGTGCTGATATTAAAACCTATTAATTATCAGTAATAATATATTCTTACTGTTTTATACATAAACAGTTTACCAATTACCTACGTCAGGAATTACATCCATTTGTTTTTACATTAGATTTAGCTAATTACAACAAGCAGGTATCTTACTGTCATGTAGAAATCTTCTCACAGTCCCACGCCCAAATCACTACATATTCAGAGTTATACTACATACAGCTTTAAGGGCTGATATGCAGGGTAAAACTAGTTCCGTGGTTGCAGGGTCCTGGAAAACTGCACATAGTGACACATTTCCGATGAGCTGTGCATGTGTTGTGTTTTTTGTTTTTTTTGTACAAATCTCTTAAAGCAAATGGGGCTTGACCCTAGTGACATGGGGAACATGAACAGGGAGTGTTTTGTTTGCCTTGGAGAATTGAAAGTCTTCGAATCAGATAACAGGCCACAACTTAATTGGTGACCTCATCTTGTCATGCACTGCGTGCTGAATTGGAATCTGGCCAGCTCCCCCATCGCCCCGTTCCCACTCCACCCATCCTCTCTCCCCTCTACCGCCCACCACCACCACCCCCCTGCGGTCAGCTCCAGTGTTCTTTTTAATAGCCACCCCTGTGCAGTTCGGAGATCTTTTAAGATGAACGAGGGGGCGGGTGTGGAAGGGATATGCAGAGGCATTAATTAAAGGTTTCACAAATGCGCACACACACACACACACACACACACACACACACACGCTCACACACATGCTCACACATATTTACAGGATGTTTGAGTGTGACACACAGGCATGCTCTTTTGATAAGTAATGTACTGCTGAAGGTAGGGGAGATGAGCGATAATAATCAGTCAAACCACAAAGTACTACCGCATTTTCCAATGCAGCTTTCATGCTTCAAATATTTTTTTTCTAATTTCGACATGTAGAGAGGGGTCAAAATGATCTGTTCATGGGGATCTCAGATCTATCGTTATGATGACTCTAATGTGAGGCTCATTAGTGAACTGAAAAGAGACTTCAGCTTTGGTGTTTTTCCCCACTTATTACGCCCATGTGGGCTGCCATTGATCCTTACAGCGTGGCTGGTCCCCCCAAGTTGTAAAGTACCTCAGGGGGTAACCCATCACAGTCAGACCAATTTACTGTGAATGTTGACTTGAGCTGGAGACATTATTGCCGCAAAATATAATACCACTGACACACTTTTTGGCCTTTATTTGGCAGTGCAATGAGAATGTAGACAGGAGAAGAGTGGGAGAGAGATGGAGTGCAGTTAGGAAATGACCCAGGCCATATTTGAACCTGGGCCCTTATGGGGACTCGCCTGTTCGTGGTATGGGTGCCCTGGGTCATAGCGTCATTGTTACAGCACCCCATAACATTGACCTTTTTTTAAGTGGGTCAAACATACAGGACAAGGGAAGGGGACAGTTATCTTTACTGTACTGCATATGGTGTTTGTAGTGATATATTACAGCTGTGGTCTAGTCGTTAGGGAGTTGGTCTTGGGATCGGAGGGTCGCAGGTTCGAATCCCACCCTATCCATGGCTAAAATACCCTTGAGCAAGGCATCTACACCCACATTGCTCCAGGGACTGTAACTGAAACCCTGTACTTAAATAACTATAAGTCGCTCTGGATAACAACATCAGCTAAGTGAATGTAAGTATATGGATATTTCTCTTTTGAGAGTACAGTACTTTTTACAATTGTGTCAACTATATTTTAGCAATGTTTCGAGCTTTGGTTTCAGAAATGAGCATTCAGCAAATCGGCAATCTGTGTTGAGCAACGCAACAGGTTATAGCACAACACGAGATAGTGGTCGACAAAGCGAGGAGGTCCATCAAGTCAGTGGCATCGGTTTCCCCGACATGCTGGGTCATGTTTCTATGGCACTAATATGGTGCCAAGGAAATGTGTTGGGAAAGTGACATTAAGTGTGTGGGGGGACAGGGTCAGTCTGTCCCCAGATGATAGGGGTCACATCCACCGCCCACCCTCCTAATACACACACTTACAGATGGCACCCGTGCTTTTTTTATTTAAAGAAGTTGCTGCTTTACTTGCTTGTGCTCTGAACTGATATTGTTCCTACATTTCAATCAAAACAGCAGTAGATTAACTTAGACTTTTTAGGACTGACAACAGATCAAAACATTTCCTTTAGGCCAGTAAGTATAGAACCAGACTCAATAGCATGAATACTGTATCTGATACACCAAATCACGATAACAGAGGCATTTTACATTTTAAGGCATGACACTGTGAGATTAAAGCAATACTACCATACCCAAGCTCCATAATTTAGATACAGCAAGTTCATTAAGAACAAAGTCAAAACAAAAGAAAAAAAAGGAATGACCAGAGGCACAGAAATAATGAACGCATTCCAGGCCAATGTTTCAGACTGACGACCCATGTCTTCACTTTGCCAAGACCCAAGCAAGCCTAATGTTTTTGTTACACTAGGGCAACTGCAAAGAGGAAAAAAGAAGACCCAGAGCGTTATGCTACAACTCCATTCCTGACATGGAGATAATGAAATGTGTCCTCTGCTGTCAGACGTAACCAGAATTAACCTGAATTATCTACTCTGTGGAGGGATTGTTAGTGTTGGAGTTTGTTGGGTTTTGCTTTACCTTCGTAGTGTCTCAGGAACACCTTATTCCCACAATGTGTTATCATGACAAGGGGTGCTGCAAGATATTGTGGGCCACCTGAAAAAAAAAGTATTTTGGGCCCCCATCCCCAACCGTATCATAGTCCTCTGTGGGCTCCTTAGCAGTGCCCCGGAGTATGACTGCATATGATACTTCTTCAACTGCTGAAATGCTAATATGTCTAAGGAATAGTGCAAAATAGGTGGGGAAAAACTGTTTAGGTACAGCTTGTATACACTATGCGTAAACAGTAGAATTATGGGTAGAATTTACAACATCTGGAAACTGGCCTAACAACACCAGCCAAACCCTGCCCATCTTGTTTATGGAGCAATTTCATTTATATATTCATTTTCATTTAAAGCTCCACTGAGCAACCAAACAAAATAACAGTAGCTCATATCATCCACATCATAAGTCAACCACCGTGAAGTTCTGAATAAATCATACCCAGTAGCAGCATGAGCTTCCTGAATCCTCCATTGTCATGTGTCGCGCTGCTTCCTATCCAGAGGCTGGTTCTTATTTTCAGCACGCTTCACAATAAGAGTGTCCTCAAGGTTCTCAGGGCATCTCTTGAGGAACATGTGGCACTTCTCCATTTAACTGTCATGGGGCAAACACTTCTTCTCTGCTATGCTCTACTCCATACCCTGTACAAGACCTCATGAAGACAGTGCGTGCATGAGGACATGCTAGGTGTGTGAGCCAAAAGAAATGGCTTTTTACTTCCCCATGACTGCACAAGTGATGCTCGTGACTGCACAATCATACAGCCATCTGATACTGTTCTAAGAAGAGGCCTAGTATTCCTAGCCTCATAGTTTCATGTTGAGTGGCTATACATTTGCTGAGAGGTTTGTAAACATTAAACTTCTGTTTGAAGCAGCCAACAAAGCTGTAAACATTTAGATGTTATTACTGTAAGCTCTTTCTTTTATCTTTCCCCGTCATGGTGAAATCTCAAAGAGAAAAATATATATTTATTATGTCATGTTTTGTTCCCGCTGTTCGTTTAAGCAGTTCCCAGCAGCTCTTATTTGTCTTCATGTTACAAATTCTGTTTGTCTCCCCACACAGATGAAATATTGTTGACATATGTTATTTGCATCAATGTTCAATCCCTGAGTCAACCTCAAATCTTCTAAATTTTACTAAGTTTGACCACCCCCAGCCCCCCCTTTCTTTGTCAGTGACATATGCTCTTCCATCCCCTATGCCGTGGCCTATGTTAGTATTCCATATGTAATTCTATTCTTTCTTCCTCCACCGATTTCCTGGAAACTGTTTCCTTAGCAGTTAAGTGTACATATTATTAGACTCCAATGACGTACGTTGTCAGTGTTTCATTATTAACTGTAAAAGGAATGGTCAAAAGAAATAATTACAGGCAAAGCCTAGGTCGCCATATGGTGGTGTTCATCGAGCTTAGTAAGATGGAATGGTTGCAATGACTATTGTGAGTGTACAGTAGGTGTCCAGAGAAGAATGTTTGAAAATGTAAGAGCTGACAGAAAAATAATCTAAATCATATTTATCCGATTTATATTTACCCAAAAGAAAAAATGTGTACACATCATATTTGGCCAGAAAATAGCTAGAATGTTAAAAGAGGACTTCCAGATTCCTTCAGTAATGAACCACTGAACCCTCATATAAAATTGTGTTTGTAGTTTCCCTTCTGAATTGGCATGAGCTTTGCAAAACGGCTAGAAACCCCCATGTTTCATACAGAAGCCTTCAAAGAGGGCCTCCACAGACGGCCTCCCTGAAATGCTGAAGACGAAGAACAAATGCATGATGACAAGCTAAGAATCCAGAGCATCACATTTTTTTACTCGGTTATGATAACTCTACTCAAAACACCCTGCTATTCCAAAGACTGCTCATTTTCAAAAGTAAATACCCATTTCTCACAGGCTTCCCTGGCACCCCTTTTAGGGGTAGACATAGTTGTCAGCTGATCGCCATTTTGCATCATCACCTCCGCCAGTGGAGGTTATGTAATCATCAGCATTTGTTTGCTTGTTGGTTTGCTAGTTAGCATCATAACTCAAAACGTTATGAATGGATTTTGATGAAATTTTCAGGGTAGGTTAAAACAATGGAAAGACTTAAAAGTGATTAGATTTTGGTGATTATCTGAGCTGCCCTGGTGGAGTTCTGCGCTCTCTGAGTGCTTTTCTAGTTTCGCCAGGCCTTTTTTACTGGGGCATGTTGGGCCGCGGGGTCCAGTGCCCCGGCAAAGCCTAATTCCTAGTAATGCCCCTGGAGTCACTCTAGGGGACTGTGCATTAAACTGCCCACTCCTCAGACATGCGATGGTGGTGATTAGATAAGAGCTACCCTCTGAGCTCCACGCATGTGGGCAACTCTGCGCTGGGGATTGATGCCTGCACAGGGGGGGGTTATACAACAAACATATTGTATAACAATCATGAAAAATAAATTGTGCTTTTCTTCTAAGATAAAAACAAAATTAATTTGTGTGTCATATTGTGTAATGTAATGTGAAAATGGAAAAAAAATAAACCCTGAAACATTTTTACCTTTCTATATGGTACTATACTATTACTATTATAACATGTGTTGTTGCTACTATGCTATTTATTAGACATCTTACTAGTTATGAAGTATTAATTACACTGTAATCAATGTACCTATTGTGTTAGTACATGTTGTTATTCATGTTATAACTGTATGCACCATAAAGCCAGGTTGTTAAATCTCCACAAGTTAGAATACTGTATGCACTTTTTCCACACTGAATCTCTGTAGCTTTGCAGAACCCCAGTACTGACTGTACTGACCCACTGCTTGATCCTCAGTACACTTAACAGTCTGAGAAAGCTCCAGGATGCTGAGATGTTGAAAGTAATAGGCGGGAAGAGAAGCTCTCTTATGCCTGGAGAAAAGAGTATAACCCATTGGCCCAGACTAGCACAGCTATACAAAAAGTCAGTTAGGGAGAGACCAGTGTTCCTTCTGAAGGGTTTAAATAATAATAATAAAAAATAATAAATAAATAAATAAATAAATACAGAGTACTCTGAGCTGTCCCTTGGGATGTAGACTGCGGAGTATTTACATCATTATTCCAGCGAGCCATTTCATTTACATTGTCTGTGCCTCCTCATCCTCCTCTCTTACTCTGTTTACACTAACTCGTCTTTCATGAACCCTTGTTTACATTTGCAGAAATTTAATTACTACATCCAGAGAACATGACCTTCTTCTCCCTCTCTCTTTCTCTCTCTCTCTTTCTCTCACTTGTTCGTTCGAAATACAAGTCATCTTACAGACATATCAGAGCTGTGTTGTTGCCCAAAGCTGGTAATTTGTCATTAGACATTCACTGACAGGTACAAAGGACTGTGGATGTAATTACTGCGCTGATTTAAATGACCATCATTTAAAACCTCATTATTTGTTCATTTAGCGGTATGCACAGGCACAGACACAGACATAGCCACCACTGGGATTGAAGTATTGCCGAAGAGTTGCCGATGGATGTGGAGGAAAAAGTGGATTCTCAAAACAACTCGGTGAAAGTTTGAAATGGTAAACATTCTTTTTAAGCAGAGTCTTTGTGTGTGAAAGCTCAATGTAAACCATTTATAGCTGCCACTAGGGGTACCCAGGGGAAGATTTAGTTTATTTGTATATCTCAGGAGAAAAAATGGTGATTCTCTTTAAGGCTCATTTAAAGCAACACCAAGTTGTTTTTTTTTTCAACCTAAAAATAATTCTTCCAAAATCATTTTGATGGTTCATTAACTTCTAACAGGGTGAAAGGCACTTCTGAATTTGCTTTGCCGCCCTCCATGGGCTATAACCACACAAAAAGCAAATTTGGAGGAGCGGAGCGTCTCTCTGTAGTTCTCTATGAGAGACAATTATGCTTCCAACCTGCAGTGCGACGGAAGATGAAAAGTACTTAGTATTGCTTTAAGTATTACTTTTGTCACAGTTCTTCCTCCTCGGACAAATAAAAGAAGCACAATATGATAAATAGCAATGAGACAAGTAGGAGTCACATAAGAGATGATATTTTGAGAAGCAGAAGACTTAGGGGAGATCTCCTACATGTTTGTTCGGGTGTATTCTCATTCATTTACAACTTGTTTCTCCTTAGGAGAAATACTACAGCAAATGAGGAGATACTGCAATGAGAAACTGTTGAGAAGGAAAAGTTACGCTGCAAAAAGTCAGTCAGTTCTAATACAGTATCACTGTATTATTGCCTAGGAGAAACAATTGTGAAAGAGAAGAGATCTCATTTTAAAATGTTCTTTCCTCTCAAGTAGTCATTTTAATGCAGGCACTTGCTTCTCTGTACAGAGCAGTCGACAGTATGTTCTGATCCGAGTTGCATTAGTCACAGCTTGTCACAGTAAATAGGGAGTCACCACCTTGTACTAACCCAAGTGTCTTGAAGCACTTCATAGAAAGGCGTGCTGCATGCAGAATGCCTTTAACATGCATTACCTCACTCTGAAAACGTCTAAACAAAGATGCAAGACTAAACAAGGGAGTACAAGGCATGCAAGAGTGCTTTCTCTCAACTTACCCCTTGAGTGCGTTTTGAGATATACTTTTCATACACACAGTAATGGAGTCACGTTGTTGTAACGGTTAGGATGGGTTGATGTTGATTGAGTGTTCCCTTACCCCTTACAACACAACAACATGTTTTGTGGTTGTAGTTTTGTGGACAGAGATCTATGCACTATGACAACACACACGCATAAACTTAGTAGCAGAAGGTGCATCAGAGCAGAGCTCATGTGGCTGTTCAAAGGGTTCAGTTTATTCCCCACATCCTGTTGTGTGGGAAGAGTGGGGCAATGGGAAAGGTGAACTGCTGTGTAGCACCGTATTACAGACAGGTTTCCTCAGGTGGTAATGCGATGCTATCAAGCAATCACGAGCCTGATAATATTTGTTTGTGCCTGTTTTTTTTTGTTTTTTTTTTCCTCCCCTTCACCAATTTGACAGTCTCTGAGGGTGTTAATATATTTGATCCAATTTACTTAACCTGGATGCTCCCTCCCCACTGGTGAAGACGGATTCCCCTCGAGCCGGCTGATGGTGTCTCTTTCAAGTGCCTCACCAATGTTTATCTCGGCTCCCCTGGGACACACCACCAGCACTTTGATCACGGAATGTGAGAATATGCAGCGAGAGGCAGGAAAATGAATAAATAGCGCATCCGTTTAGCAGGTCGGAGTAGATACGCAAAAAATGGATTACGATGGTGAGAAATATGTTATATTATATTATATTATATTATATTATATTATATTATATTATATTATATTATATTATATTATATGCATGTGATTATTACTACATGATTATAGAAATATTGGGTTACACTTTATTTTACAGTTCCTCTGTTAGTGTATCTACATGTAACGCCATGGAATATTATGTACTTACACTGTACATACTTAACACTAACCCTAACCCTACAGCACAGTGTAAGAACATACTGTTACATATTATTACACACATACCTATATGATGTAACAGAGACAGTAAAAGAAAGTGTAACCAAATATTATGACTAGTGTAATTGCACTTATGTATCAATTTCACTCATAGCTTAATATCAAAACAACAATAACATCAGGAGCCTTACCATTATCATCATCATAATTACCACCATCTCATATAAATGTAATACTCTTAACGCCTGTACCTGAGCTATGATGGCCTTACTGAATCTTTACAGGTTGGGAAGGTTTAAGTAATTTGGCATAATGCAACTTAACCATCACTATTTGTAACTTCATAGTTGGCTTTACCAGTGCTTCAGGCTTTACGTTTCCATGTCTTTGTATCACTAATACATTTGCAGCTTAAGAAAGTTTTCATTAATTATTTATACTGTATATTTCACAGAGCTTCTTCAGCTGCATTTTTAGCTTCAATTCCTCATCTTGAAGCCCCTTAGCTCCATGTTCTCTAATCGTATTGTAATTTATTCTTCTAAAATGTGAAGCATTTCGGTCAGTACAGTGCTTGCCATGGCCATATGCTTTCATTTCTACTTGAAGAAAGTTCCTGAAGAACCATTTAGTCAGAGTCCAAATGAATATATGTACGGTTCAGTGAATGTATGGTTCGGGAACATTTCTGATGACATCGATGCCGCAATGGGCCATCACCCTGTGTGCTGCAAGTGCAATGAGATGAGCAAAAAATGACTGACTTTCACAGCTTTAAAAGTCACTGTCCCCTTTTACATGCGCAAGACCTTTCATGTCCGTCACCATTAGGAGAGTTATGTGTTTACTCCGAAAGCATTTTGTAAGTGAGTGGGGGGAAAATGATTTAATATCCTAATTATCTCTGTCAGCTAATTAGAATTTAGATGTTGGCCATGTTAATGGAGACAGACATGAGCACCTCTGCTGCCGAGGGTGGATGGGTGGATGGTGGGGGGGAGGGGATTCTGTCAAGCGAGGAACTGCTGCTTTCACACAAAGTCCTCAGCCTCGTTAATTAAACCCACCACAAGAGTGGAGGGGCCGCGCTAATGACCTGCACCCATATTGACTGAGGAGTGTGCAGCAGGGATTTTTCTACATTTCAAGTCCGACTGCTATTGTATTTTTGTTATCTGCACTTGGGTTCTCAGATCCTGGAGGGAAAAAAAATGTTTTGTTTTTTTTTTCCCACCACTCTGCTTCTGCACTGTTGTTATGGCAACACACATAGAGTTTTCTTGTATCATAGCTTCTCATTCTGTTTTTCTGTTGGTTGGATATTTATGCATTGGTGAAGACTCTTTGTGTGGTGTAATGGTTTCAAATGGGTCAAATGTATTAGGATTTTAAAGCTCTCCCTTTTTTGGGTCAAAATTAGCTAGACAGAGGTGACTGCTTTTCTCTGTATGAAATGACTTTCTAGCTTCCTTGTTAAAATTAAAAAGAAAAAAAGAAAACTTGGAATGGACATTAAAATAAAGTTTGCTTTGTCTTTGACAGAGATGTTTGACCTCATCTGGCATCATTTTCAATTGATGACAGTACTGATTAAGAGGAAATACACATCCTTTCTAAGACTGCAAAGCATGCTTATGTGTCCTTGGCCTCAAAAGCAGGTAACCACATGACCGCTTCTGGTTAGGGATATTTCCTGTAGTGTTCCATTGTAAGCTAAATATAATAATGAAATATTTGATGCCCTCTAAGTTTGATTTGTTGTCACAGGCAGCAAACAAGTCAACGAAATGAAATTTGATCAAGTACTTTTAAACATGGATTTTTACCTTGAAAGATCATATGTCATGCTTACTTTTTTTCTTTCAAAAGTTGCTTCAGAAGTAATGTCTTCAGTATGTGCATCTAAACATAAATCTCACTTTTCTAGCATCACTTGATATCTGTGCACCTCAGGAAACACTTAGAGTGCTGAACCTCTTTCTCCTGGTAGCGTGATCAATGAGCGCTACTTGCAGCAGGCCGCAGTATATTTATATTCATTACGCGCGGACATAGCTGAATAGCTGAGTAAACAACTAAATACCATCACAAGAGAATCGCTCTATTGTGACTCGTTCATTCATCTACAGTACAGCAAAGGGTAACATTATAAATCATTAGGGCTGCAACAAAATGGGTCTTGACAGTTCTTGCAGTTTAACTAACCTTTTGGACTCTTGCTTCATTTTCAAAACATCTCCATATTTCATCTCAACGCAAACTCGAAAAGAATTATCTCTTTATTTTTTTTTCTGCAAAATGCCTCAACTGTGGCAAAGACGAATAAAACAGTAATGCCCTGTCATACTTCCTGAAAATAAGCTTTGATAGAACCAGGCGACATTAATAATATCTTGCCACTGCTGAAATCTGGGGCCCTTTATTTAAATGACGCTCAAACTGCACAGTCTAAACTGAAATTAAGGCTAACTTAACAACTGGGCCAAATCTATTTGCTGATGCAATACCATGCAGTCCAGTAGAACCGCAAAATAACCATGGAGTACGATACTAATGCAAATTTTGATATATATTGATAGTGTAGGGGACAGTCCTCCAAGAGCAATGAATAGAGTTAGTAGAGTAGGGTTACTTTATTGATCCCAAAGGAAATGAAAGTGTCTAGCAGCATACACATAATACACATTACAAAACATAGCAAACATATTGCACACATCTGCATACATTCTTCATTCACTTAGCTGGAAAGAGAAATAGGGGGTTAGATTCCTTGCTCAATGGCATTTCAGCCATGAATGATGGTGCAGGAGAGGACCCCAGGATTTTTTTTTCCTACTGGTATAGGAATCGAACTAGTGATCCTCCAATCCCAAAACCACCTCCCTAACCATTAGGCCACAGCTGCCCCAAGCATGCAACTTGTAACATGTAACATTAAGGACTGCAGCTGTGAACTTCTGGAAATGTTCACAGCTTGTAGAATGGTTCTTAAGTAACCCCATCTCTGCAACTTAAAATTTGAACAAGCACAGAGGCAAAATGACAGCGTTTTAAGGAAATATTCTCAGAACTGTTGGCTG
Source organism: Coilia nasus (assembly GCA_027475355.1). Taxonomy (NCBI): domain Eukaryota; kingdom Metazoa; phylum Chordata; class Actinopteri; order Clupeiformes; family Engraulidae; genus Coilia; species Coilia nasus. The sequence goes on along the minus strand of CM050201.1, from coordinate 16,155,810 downwards.
GTTCGTCACATGGGCTCAGTAGTGATGTGAGCTCAACACCAATGGGTGCTACTAGACCTGGGTGCTGGGGCTATAGCCATGGATCTCAAAATACTTTTTTTGTCTACAAACATAATTAAAGTCATACCCAGATCTACATATCCATCTTTCATCCAGATCTTTTCATATGACATTGTTAATTCAAAAAAAAAAGCATTTTGGTTCCCCTGTGGGCTATTCAAGCAGCAGATCTAAGGTCACTTTACACTGCTTGGGTTTTGTGCATTTTGATAAAAACAAAAAACGTAATGTGCATATGAGTTTTAGACCACCACCACCACCCAGCCTGCCACACACACACACTGTGTAACGCGCATATGAGTTTTAGACCACCACCTCCCAGCCTGCCACACACACACTGTGTGACGCGCATATGAGATTTAGACCACCACCTCCCAGCCTGCCACACACACACTGTGTGACGCGCATATGAGATTTAGACCACCACCTCCCAGCCTGCCACACACACACTACAGAGGACAGCTCTCTCTCTCTCTCTCTCTCTCTCTCTCTCTCTCTCTCTCCCTGTCTCTCTCTCTGTCTCTCTGTCTCTGTCTGTCTCTCTTTCTCTTTCTCTGTCTGTCTCTCTCTCCCCTTTTCTTCTCTCTCTCTGTCTGTCTGTCTCTGTCTGTCTCTCTCTCTCTCTCTCTCTCTCTCTCTCTCTATGTCTCTCTCTCTCTCTATGTCTCTCTCTCTCTCTCTATGTCTCTCTCTGTCTGTCTGTTTCTATGTCTCTCTCTGTCTGTCTGTTTCTCTTTCTCTCTCTCTCTCTCTCCCTCTCTCTCTCTCCCTCCCTCTATATGTCGCTCTGTCTCTCTCTCTCTCTCTCTCTCTCTCTCTCTCTCTTTCTGTTCGTCTCTCTCTCTCATTCAGTTATTGACTAGGCAGTGAACAGTCTAGCTCTATCCATTCAAACAAATTCATTTGTATGCAGTGTTATGGAGCATGAATGACTTTCACATTAGTTAAGAACTGCAGTGTCAAAATGTTAATCAAACGTGATGATACTGTTGTTTCACCAGAGAATGAGACCTCAGAATAACTTTGTGAAAAGAAATGAGTGTCTTCTATCATAATCCCCCAAAACAAACCAACAGGCAATCACATGATTAGATTCATGTTTATTGAGACAGTTTATACAGACTCAGTAGTTCAAAAGGAGCTTAAAATGTTTAATTTAAACAGGGTTCCTCATCTGCATAAAAGGACATTGTGGGTCTGAGTGGGGAATGGGTGTCAGTGCACGGCCTAACCAAGAGAGGAGATGTGCGGGCTGAAAATAATCATGCTTCATCTTGTTCCACGGCTCTGCACGGATGCACACTCACAACAGTGTTAAAATGCAGTCGATGGAAATATTTCTATGCGGGCAAAAATGGCACATTCTGTGCAAGCATGCCACAAAAGAGGAACACATATTGAATTTGGCTCGATCGTGATGTGAAAGAGCCACAGGAGTGAGGACAGTGGTGTCCCACTGATGAAACTGCCGGTGCATTTGAATGTGCCGAGAAAATGGTCTGCCACCATTCAGCAGTAAATTAGTCCCCAAACGATTTCAGATTGCATCAGAGGAAATGCACATTTAAATGCTATTGGAAACCAATGGCAACCCCTTTAGCTAAAAAAAAATAAAGGAGGCCGCCCTACAGTGATTTTTCTGTGGCAATGCTTCCCTTTCTGTGTTTGCCAATTTGGTAACGGGGACAATTGGAAAGATGACGGGCACATTGTGCAGAAGTTTATGAACCATTTTCCCCCCTAAAAGAATGCTATCATCTATCCATATTTTCTTTTTTTATATCAAATGTGACTGTTTACGACAACAAATAAACACTCCAGGAAAAAGAAGTTGGCCCCATTCACAGCCTTTCAGCCGAGGGATGCCCGTCACTGTGAAATGCCAATGCCAAGTGACACCACCACTGGAGGAGATGGGAGAAATATACTTCTTGTTGTGAGAAGATATACACCCTGACCAACAAGGATGCCAAGGGCCTGGTAAGGTGTGCTCAACACTTACAACAGCTTACCCTACCCTGTAAAAGCCTCCCCTTGTGTCCCTGAGCTGGGTGTGAAGAGAAAGAGAATGGCTGTTTGTCTGGCGTAATATGTGTGACTATCGCTGTAAGACAGTTGCAGCAGTAACACCAGGTACAGACTGTGTGACAAGCAAACATACAAGCACCAGGGCCAGTCGAGGCTGAAGCCCCGACTTCACCTAAGGCTGGTGGCGAGAATGAAAGAGTGCCAGCTCTCCTGGCACTGTTGTTGGCCCAGTTGGTGTTGTGAAACAGCACTGTGCATTTGAAAAAAAAAGAAAAAAAAAAACTTGCCCCTAAGTCAGTGTCCAGATTGCAAACACGGCACTCTAATGACATTCTCTCATTCGCACCTCTGTGCACTGGAGACATGGCTCTGCTTGTGCAGTCAAGTCACGCCACTGAGCAAATACTCTTCAATGAAATCCCTCTCTCTCGCTCTCTCTTGCTTGCTCGTTCTCTGTCTTTCTGTCTCTCTGTCACTCTCTCTCTCTCTCGGTCTCATTCTCTCTCTTTCTCTCACTTCTCTTTTCACAATTATTTTCTCCATGGAATCCTTCTGCTGTGCTGCAGAAACACAAGGTAGAAGTGTTTAACTGACACCTTTATGTTGTTAACAGTACCGGAAGATGTCTGAGCGGCAAATCCCCTGTTAAGACATGCTGAGCTTCCCGACATCTTTATGAGGGATTATCGCCCCTCTCATGGACTGAGCGGTCATCTACACTTAATCCCCCCCTCGCGGATTACCTTTAATTGTCATAACCTTAAATTTATATTTGAGTCATCGAGAACAAAGACCAATGTGGAATCAAGTAGTCACAGTGATAAAACCCACCAATACCTGCTGCTGAATATATAGTGCATATTGAAAGATGTGACTTACATATATATATATATATCTTACATATAACATATATTTTGAATACAAAGTGAAGCCCTGAAGACTGTATAGCTTCTATTATTGACAAAAAATGAATTCTGTTGTAGTGCTACAATACTGTTATTACAGACAGACTTTGTGCTTTCTTCAGCTAGTGGAAATGCACAAAAGCCACTGATATATATTTATTTTGACAAGGACACGCACTGATTTTTGAATGTCTTTCTCCCGTGTTAAAATAATATTAAATCACCCCTTGCTGAATGCTGAATATTACACAATATGAGAACCATGACATCCGCTGTTGACTTGCTGTTGACTGCCTGACCTTTCGCTGATTGGCAGGAACCATGGCATCATGGAAACACCATGGCAAAGTCTTCACTTGTCTCTCTGCTGAGAAACTAAGCTAAATTAAATGGCCAAAATTATCCTGTTCTACCAGGAGGGGAAACTGGCATGATCATGTGCACTAATGTGATGAATAAGCACCACTCTGGAGCGATGAGATCACTAGGATATGTCAATTGCCTTTTTTGTGCAGAGGCATGGGTTTGTGGACACTGTGTGTGTGTGTGTGTGTGTGTGTATGTGTGACAAACTGCCTGCATTCTCCATCATGGGCAAAGACATCAAAGTGTACATGTATGCATGGCATGAAACATACTGCTACCTTGACCACCGCTTTAACATGGCAGGCAAATGGCAAGAACAAATGCAAGAACTGGTCAATGAATATGTCACAACATTAGAACTGCTAGACTTACTGTATACCCCATTCCCCTTACAATGAAAAATACAAGCAATTGGAGGAATCGCTCTCTGTAAGGTACACCATCTCTTTGCCAATAGTCATGTTCCTAGATCCATCCTAATGGAATTGAATAACAGAGCGGTGTCCTTGGTAAGGAGCTGCATCGGCTTAAATTTCCATTCAACAAGAGATGTCCTGTTTCACAAATCTGGAGGGGAGGGGGAGGGGGGGTCCCTCACTTAGATTGGCCGTTTGTCTCCACTAGGCTGTGCAATCTACTTAGAAAGCTCAATATGACGACCCAGCTGTGCATGAACTTGCCCGAGCGTCACTTCTACTTCCTAATGGTACATCGGAGGAAAACGGCCTTCTTGGGTTTGCAAAAAGGCCCAATGGGAAGTCAGACACAAACATACAGTACTGTATTTGGCTTTGGCGTACTGTACGTTTGGACTGGCTTGACTTGAATGACGCGCAAATGTACAGCTGCACTGGCAGCATTCATAGGGACGGCCAGTCCGCATTGACAACAACATGACCAAAGACATCCGCAGCCATCACTGTGGGGGCAACCATCACACTGGATGACAACGCACAACATCTTAGTGCACAAAACTGCAGAAGATGCAATGCTTAATCACTTTCGCTCCCATATGGTTCAGCACTGGACAGGGCTACGCATTCAAGGAAAACTGGCCTGCTTGCCCTGCATTGATCACAATGTATCCCACAAAACACAGCCTTGCATGAGGGCATACAGAAATTCACAACTAAAGCCAGTTTTACAAGTACTACCAACAAAACCTAACTTGTCGGTGTGGTATCCACCTAAACATGAGCTGTTCTGTAAGGTGCACTGCGCCCAGCAACGAGAAACCATCGCACATATACTGAATGGCTGCTCCGCTTACAAGGGACTGTGTATCGCACAACATGACTGCTTAGTAATGTTAACCCTGAAAGCGCTGCATAAAACTGCTAATGCTATAGCAATTCATCACACTGAACGTGTCAAAGCAGACAGGTTTTCTCTCACACTCTAAACAACACATTACACTGGAAGCTGCTATCAATCACTATCCAAACATGCCTGATCTCACATTAATGAACACGTTGAACAAATATGTTAATGTTTTGGAAATTGGCTGCTCTTTTGATGCTTACACGGACACCTGTTATGCATCGGAATTATTTAAATACCAATTGTGTAATGCTTTAAACAACTGTGGCTGCTCTATGTAAAGTCATTGCCTTAATCTTTGGTAGATTGAAACATGTGCATAAAATGTGTGTGCATGGCCCACAGATCTGTGGACATTTTTAAAAAGGGCTTAAAAATGTAAAGAATGTTTTTGTACGTGAGAGAGAGAGAGAAAGAGAGAGACGGAGAGATATATTTGTTACCCAAATAAAGTCCATTGCACTTGGTTCACCTGGAATGACTCCAGTCAATGACTCGAATAATTTTTTTTCTTCTATTTGTTTCTATTTTTTTGTGGGTAATGTTTTGAAGTCAAGGTCTTATGTCTCAGTGGAGTCCACAGTAGCTAATCCTCAAACAATAGTCAATTCACTCCACAAAAGGAAACTCCTGGGTTCAGCAAGGCTGCGGGTGGTGTGCTTTGACTCTGTGGTAAGTATTTAGGAAAATATTTGAAGGTGTCATCATGCCGTGCACAATTCAGGTTTTGATCATTTGTAAATAATGACGGCACATAAAAATCACAGCGAAGAAGTCAGCCCCTCAAGGGAGAAAAGATTTGACACTCTTTAACCTCTGGGATATCAAGGAATGTCGTTCTCAATATGTGTCAGAGTAAAATTGTGTCTGAGATGACAGTGTAAGACCACCATCCAGTGGAAAAGACAAATGCATTTCTGGCCATTTGGTGGACTGAACAGTTGTATACTCCAAATTCTGTGCTGTTGTACAATATCTACATGTAGGTAGAATTCCCTGTTGTGACATGTTAGGTTTATGTAGTAGATCACACCTACTGTATAGTATATTAATTAATTCCACACCTATAGTATATTAATTAATTCCACTCCTATACTAAATTAATTCCACTCCTATAGTACATTAATTAATTCCAATATTTTCTCACTTACTTGTTTTGGCTTATTATATTAAATATATAGAAAGTATGTGTTTATATAGAGTTAATGTATGTGTGATGGAGTAACCATCACTGGAGTTGTGGGTGTGCTCTGACTGCCATCCCAACGAGCCTGGGAGTTTTGTACCTGTTTGGTATCTCGGAGACCCGGGTTTGAAGCCGGGTAGGGTGACTTCTCCTCCCCTTCGCTACAGTATGGCTGAGAAAGGGATATCTCACGTCCTCTCTCCTCAGCTGTTTTATCATGCACACCAGTCTTTAATGTTCTCTCAACCATGTGACCAGTTCTGCTCTTTGCTTTTCTCTACACTTTTCTGATCCTCGAGGTTGTGGAAAATGTACACAATTTGACCACTGGGAGTGCTGCAATGAGCTAAAACGTCTTTATCCAGTTTCAGTTTTGATGTGTTTGCCTGTTATGTGAAATGATATCACTGGAAATGCAAAGGGTGAGATGTTACATCCTACCATGTTCACCAAACTCATATGGCAGTCATTCAGTCATAAACCTTGAACAATCTGTGGCCTCAAGTCCTGGTAGAGATATTAAGCCTGACAAATATTTGATAGATTCCCTTCACTCCAAGATCTCATTACAGTCTATCAAATGGAGTGGCAACCACACAAGGAATGAGTTCACATGTCGGCAGTTCTTTTGTCCGTTTTAACTGACATGAAACTTCCTGTGAGTGCTCACAGTCATGCTGTGGACAAAATGACATGGCAACGGTGGTCTGCTGCCCTGTCCCCCTTCCCGCCCGATTACAACGTACAGCTGTTATTATTGTTATAGTTATTATTAGTACTATTATTATTGTCCATTTATTGTTGACAAATGATTTTGAAAATATTAAAAGGCTTGTGCAGTCTAAAGTAGCAAGTCTTTGTGTTTTTCAGGATATATCCCAACATACAGTATATGGATTAAATATTTATGGAACTAGACACTTATGAACACTTGTCACTTTTTTTAAAGCATACTGTATGACCCAATGACTGAAGAATCACTGCATAAAGACAGTGAAGTTTATAGATTTATCCTGAAAAATTTCAGAATACTGACTAAGATTTAAAAAATCCCATTGTCTAAAAAAAACATTCATGACAGAATTGATAATTATAAATGTATAAAATCAATCAGGTAATCACAGACTCCTAGTATTCATAAAGATCTAATTCATCCTGACTGAGAGCAAATAAACAGTGATGTGTTTGTGGGTAGGGTCCACTTATGCAGCAGCCCCAAATAAAGGCAGCAACCGCATCAACCACAAAATGGTGGAGAAAGGCTAATTCACAAGCGACCAACAACCAACACTCCGTCTGCAGGTGGAGCCCCTAGCCCCTGCTTTGTCCGACATGACGGGCAGCCTACAATGGCTTCCTGACGTTATTAGATGTGTCCTCATTCAGCAGCCCACTGGGATCCCTGTCTGATGCCACACTGCTCTTGTCACTGGTGAGGTCTCTGCCATTCAATGGGGGGAAAAAAGGCGCCCACCAGGCTTTCCTGCGGATAATCCATACGACATTTGAGGCCAGTCTGTGTGAATGCCACCCGCTGGCGAGCAGCAGAAGCTGGAAAGCACAGGGAGGGAGCCAGCCTGACGTGCCCACTGCTTTGTGTTGGGAGCTGGTCGTGCTGTTAATACTCGGAGAGCCGACAACCCCGGCACTTTTTCAATTCCATCTTCCTCGTTGGAGCTCTCGTTCTTGTGCGCCTCACCCCTTCAACCCCTCTTTCTCCTCTATGGCTTTCAACAATAGCTGGGGTGGAATGCACACTTTGTAGGCTGGGGTGGAATGCACACTTTGGTGGCTACTGGAATGGGGGCTGTTAAAAGAGGCGCTGAAGGCAGTGTATCTTTATCACCTTGCAAAGCTGGAAGCTTAAAGGCTCTAAAGCTCTTCTGTAACCTGGGGTGACAAGGGCACCGGCAGTGACACTCTTGCACCGTGTTTTTATTAAATGGCTTCCACACTGCAGTTAAGTCAAATTTCCCAATCTGTGAGCAACTAAACCATTTAGCTTTAATTGACTGCTACAAAAGTGGAAGTTCAGCTTAATTTCCACAAATTTTGGATCACCTTGAGAAGCTGACAGATTGTCTGGGAATGCTGTCCACTCACATGCCAGCCAGTGTGAGACTTAAATTGGGAAATATTTGATGCCAACTGTCTCCGAGTCCTAATGGAACCTGTTGCAGAAATCGACCAATTATATCAGTGGCAATCCCCACAATGCTCGCCACCTTGCACTTTTCACTTTGTTTGGACAGAAAAAAAAAATCAAGTGAAGTGTGCTGCCATCTTCACCCCAGCTCCTCTCCTTCCTTCCTACATGCCACCCATCACAAAGTGACGTTCCCTTCAGATGGGATTGGCCCTGACACACAGACCACCACAATACTGAAGCAGCCTCTCATTAGCGTGAGGCCTCAGGAGCGTTACCATGGAGAACAGGCAACTCGGGCTGACCAGGCCAGACTCAGGGGACCTTCACGCCACATGAGTCGCTGTGTACGCAAGACAACTCTGTTACCTTGACAACGCTGAGCTCTAAGCTCATCCCTTTTTAGAGGGAAACAGGGACAGACTGTGAACACTTTTAAATGGAGGGAAATTGTGTGGGGCTGCTGATAGCTTACCACTGATGTGAAGGTGAGGAATCGTTACTGGGAAACTGGCAAAAAGCAATTCTAAGAAAGAAATAAAGATGAATAGGGTGTATTGACTTGATAATGTCTTGAGACAACTGTATCTCAGAACAGTGCTATATGTTGACAAAAAAAACCCATTCCATTCAAAATTTGTCCGTTTTCATTTTAAGCACCATTTACGTCAGTGCACTTACCTCATGTCATTATTTTTAATGAATCAAGGCTTCACCTTCCTCCCCTATACATTATTACTTCCATAAGTCTCAAGGCAACATATGTGATGCTGTATGAGTCATTTTGAGTCACTTTTAAGAGTCGCTCTGATATAATAAAAAAAGAACTGAAATCTCTTCAAGATTTCTTTGTATTACACAACCCTTCATACACAGTACTATGATGTGCACTTTGGTGTGGGAGCATGGCACTTTCTTTTAGCCACTTTCTTTGAATGATGAAATGTACGTATTCAGCACAAAACCTAAATTCTATGTAAACTTGTTACACAACAAGGTTTGTTGCAGGTTAAAAGTGTGTTTGTACTTTAAGCTACAGGTTGGAAAAAAAGACTACGGCCAAACATGTATATGACCACACTGTCTGCAGCAGTAGCAGGAAACACAATGCCACAATGATCATCTTGATTCCACTTGCATGTTAGTCACTTAACGAGGCCCCACATTTTCACTTGTGTCAAAGTCTTACTGCACATTCACATACTAGCGAGGCGAGCAAAGCTAAGTTCTATGTTCCATTCATTGTAGTTGGAAGCAGGCAATAGTGACATGGACAAGTGAATTCGGCAAAGCGACCAAGAAAATTCACTCAAAAAAGTTTAGCAAATTTTGGTAGTTTAGCCAGTTAAATGTCACAGCACACCCACTCAAAGTGAAGCCGGCATGTTGCTTTGCTGAAATGTCAGTGTTCTATCAGGCTGTGTTTTGGCTAAGAGGAATGCCTTTATGGTGCATTAATTGCTTTCAAGTTTACAAGAATCGATGGCCCACATCCGCTGAGGTAATTATACCTTTCAAAGTTTAGCCAGTTGTTTTGTCAATAAGTCAATAATGGCATAGGCAGCTATCTGAGGCTTTTGCATTGTTTTATGTAGCAACTATTAGCATATTTAGAGCATGCTTTGGTCTGAGACGCTTTAGGACGAGATTATTACCAGGCTGCAGGCAGGCTGCTTTACTGGAATTAGCCTAAAATACAATTATCGAGAGTTTAAGAACACCCCAATGCTACTCATAAAATGCATTAAGTTGGTCATAAACGTCACATCAGTAGAAGCCCATTCGAGCAGCACCTTGTCTGCATCACTTAATCTGTTGCTCATTAAACAAATAATATTGTTTTACCAGTACATGGTAAAACAGCAAATTAGAACAGGCCGACGTTACAAGCAGCCTGGATCCAAATCAAATCAACAACTTTTTTTTCAACACAATATGGTCCAATGGCATCATTCAACCACATGGAAGTAAAATATTTGCCTAATTTTCACCGCGGGGTCAGGAGGGTTTTATGTAAATATTTTAAGTAGGCAGGAAGAGCCCATTAGAAAGAATTTGAGAATGAAGTGTTGCTGCACGAAAGCGCACAATATGGTCCCTCCGTGCTCTTTCATAAAACCCCTGCCATCTGTCATACTGCAGTCGGTGATAAACTGCCACAGTTACACGGGCTGAACTCTTTGAGGTTTGGAGTGTGGGGAAAGCTACAGCAGGCCTTAGCACATGTTTCTATGAGGACTGTTCTCTCTCTCTCTCTCTCTCTCTCTCTCTCTCTCTCTCTCTCTCTCTCTGTCTCTCTCTCTCTCTCTCTCTCTCTCTCTCTATCTTTTTCCCTCTATTTAAGGAAAGGACGTGGCTGCACATGCTTGGCAAGAGACACGTGGGCTGTTCCTGTGGAGATTGTATGCGCAGGGGTTTGTTTGTTGATCCTTGGAATCAGGCATGCGTGAAGTCGGCGTGGATCTAAATGGAAAACAGAAAGAGAGAGAGCGAGAGAGAGAAAGACAGGCTGGTGTGTTTTTCAGCCCAATTGGAATGGAATGTTTCCTCCTTCGCTCTTTTCGCTCTTTCACTGCTCTGTTCTCTGCCAGCATTCGCCGATACCAACACACCCACCCACCACCATCCACCCACACACCCACCCGACTCATCCACCCTGTTAATGATGATGGATTGGATACAAGGGCAAAACAATGCGAATAAAAGTCAATGTCACTGTTCTGTTTTCAATTCACCCCCTCTCACCCTCCCAACTCGCAAACGTGCCCTCTTGTAGGACGGAGTGTAAAGATGCCTGCGTTCTGTTTCGAGAGGTTGTAATTATGGAAATGTTTTGGCACATGGCATGCGAGTGATTTGGATGGGGATGTGCAAGTGCGTAATGCAGACCAGGATCCAGCTCCGCCATTTGGAGTTCAAAGACTTCCGCTAATTGATCAAAAGCAAGCCGGAAAGCAGCATTTGTGGCAGCATCCACACAGGGGAATGATAAGCATGACTAAAAAACAAACAAACGAAAAATCCCCCAAAAGAACAAATCATTGAAAAAAAAAAACTCTATTTTCCAATAAAAAGAGGAAGAAAAAGAGGGGAAAAGTCTGTCAGATAAGATAAAATGGTTATAGCTTTTGCACTTTGATAATGTGTATTTCTGGGCAGCTTTCTGAATTATGGATAACAAAGCAAATGAGTACTGACAGCCAGTGACTTGAAGGTCAAAAGCTATTTTGGGTTGGTAGAGTGATCAGTTGGAGTATAAGTGTTTTTTTTATTTTATTTAGTAGAAGCATTTGTTTATTTATTTACTTCCTGGTTAAAAAGCAAATAGCAAGTGGGTGACACCAGGGTCCTTGGTCAAAAGGTGAAAACTATATTGTTTTTGTTATTTTGTTTTCATTTTTGGGGGAGTCTGCTACATATGAGGTCCTTCAGTGTCCAACTGCAATGATGCAAGCATAATAATGTCGATTAATAATTAAAATACTCCAACAAGGATAACTGGAGAAATGCATTTTCTAATAACATCATAAAACTGGCCATTGCATGTTTTTGAGCTGTGCTGCTTCCGAAAGCTGCCGATAAGCAAATTAACTCAGGCATAAGTTTCATCACACAAGGTGCCTTTGTTTCAAATATTACCACCTTACGCACCTGCACTCGTGTCTTCCAGACCAGATCTAATCTGTGCACGTCCTGCATTCGTCACCACAGAGAGAGAGAGCCACTGCTCTCAGGCAGGGCCATGGCCCTCACATGGGTCTGTGTGTGTGTGCGTGTGTGTGTGTGTGTGTGTGTGTGCGTGTGTGTGTGTGTTGGTGGGGTCCTTTCCTTCCTCCCTTTGTGGCCCTCATTAGCAGTCTCTTCTCTTTTCTTCGTCTCAGTCCACCCGTGCATCCAGGACTGAAGGTCAGCAAAATGTCAGCGTCTCTCGACGACGCGCTCTGCTCTAGCCCGGGATCTTCATTTGCATGCACAGTTTACTCACGCCACCTGCCTCCATATCGAGAGAGCCCTCTCATCAACTTGCCGCCAAAACGAGTACGTACCTGGCTGCTGTCAATTATTCCCCTCAGATGACACCAGCTGAATGTCAGCAGCTCCTTTCGGATTTGTTTTATATATCTAATCTATATTCTATCTTAAGTCATATTCCACATAATACCTGACTTAGAAGAAGGTTGACAGACAGACAGCCTGACTTAAGTCGATAAGAATTCTTATACCACACTGGTCAATAATTGAATACCAATGAATTATTAATAAGTTGATAAGTATTGTCAATCGCTAAGTATTATTTCAAGTATTAACTTTCTACATATGATCTATTAAATGCAGTGATCTATTCACAGTAAGATGTACCTTTTTTTGTAAGGATTTTCATTGGAGTATAAGAGTACTCCAATGCATCTACTGTGGTATTTAAAAAAACAAGAGGACTTGTGCAAAAGAATGCGACAGATCAGAATTCACAGCCACAGCAGTGTAAAATGTGTGCCCAGGATGGAAAAAAGACAGGGAGGGTCAGGAACAGACAGAAGACAGAGAACAGGGGGGGATGACGATCAATATTCTTTAGTGTGTTGCCTGCCACTCATCCATCTCTGGCATGACCCACAATTCTCCACAGAGATTGCGTGTCAGGCGATCGCCAACATATTATTCCAAGCAGGTCTCATTTCCAAGCCTGAATAATAGTTTCATATTGGTCATGTCATTAAATGTTTCATCCAGTCGATAGCAAGAGAATCCCCACTGAGCGAGTGATACAGCCTGACGTCTGGCTAAATGCCCATTGTGGCCACATCTCTTTTGTTTTCACATCAAAGGAGCTGAAACAATGCTGTTCTCCCTGGCTTAATCTTGCCTTGTTTGATACATTGAATTTTCTACTGTAGGCAAAAACACAATTCAATGTAGAGTTACTTTATCCATAGAGATGTATATAAAATGATAAATGTGCTTCACTTTGAGCAATAGCTGACTGCTCGCTCATGAGTGATTAGTGATCTCAGTTCACCAGTATCTCTACTTTATCGTTATCATTCGATCAACTAATCAACCAACCATCCAGCCAACAACAAATCAATCTACTAGTCAATCTCATGTATTCTCTTTTGTATTTTTTATATTCATTTTTTTCCTTTCTTTATCATTTAGGGAACTTTATTTTACAGTTCATTTTTTAGTGTATCTACATGTAACACCATGAAATATTATGTATTTACACTGTACATACCTAACACTTCCCCTAACCCTAATCCTAACCTAATGGTACAGTGAAACTTGTACTGTACATGTTGTTACACACTTTTATTATGCACCGTTAGACTCCCCCCATTATCAGTCTTTAGGATGCATGGCCTGTTCCTGCCCTATTTGTAATGCTCAGGCAAGAACATGCAAATAGGATTAACAATCTCCTGTCCCAGGGCCTGTTTGTGAGTGCATCCATGTTACACGGATTGTCTTAGAAGAAAACACAGTCGTTTGACAAAAAAAAAGTGATGTCAAAAGCGGAGTCATATCTAAATTGGTATTCAGCATGGGTACCTACCCTGTAATATATGTACACTTTTTGCCTGCTGAAGGACAAAACGATAAGCAGTCAAGTTGTATAATTTGGGGAGAACATCTATCACATGACAATGCACATTAAACAAAAAAAGTGTGGTGGAGGTAATTACATTTTATATAGGTGTACTACAGGCATAACATCATTATTGACTTTTTTTATATGTTTAATTATTTGTATATTAATTGTATGTCATCTAAACTGTAATTATATCTGAGATTCACACAGATAAAAGGGTTTATGTACAGTGGGTGCTTGGTTGTGAGCTCTACATGTACATTCAGAGCTGGTGGGTTTGGTTACTTAATTGCTATCAGGGTGTGACGTTTTATACCTGGTCTCATTGAACAAGCGTTCCTCCGACTACATTTTTGCAGACCCGCCTAAACGTGCCTTGGAGCACATTTGCAGGAGGAAAATGTCCCTCCACAAGGGGTGCTAAAGAGAGAAATAAATGCATTACATAAAATATAATATTTCTGGCTGTTGCTGTTCGATATTAGTTTCATGAACTAATTTATGTTGAATGATATGGGGTTCTCATTGTTCTGTGTTGTTCTGTACCGAAAAAATGTTGCATGTTTAACAGTGAAAAGATCACACAGCACACAACCAAATTCACCTCTGCATTTAACCCATCACACACGTGAGCATGGGGCAGCCGTGACAACAGTGCCCGGGGAGCAGCGCGTGGGGATGATGCCACGCTCAGGGTACCTAACTGGCGCTACTGGCGACCCGGGATCTGAACTTGCAATTCTGTGGTCACAGAGCCGATAGGACACCGTAACCGCTAGGCCACCACTGTCCTTTCACTTGTTCGATTTATTCAGCCCAGTTATTAGTTAGTAGTACCCCCAAACCCTGCTATTTTTGTGTTTTTGGGGGGTACTAGGTACCATACCCCCAGTAACCCTATTATTTCTATTATGAAATCAGTTTGATGAGTTTGAGTCAGAGACAGCAAAGTTAACTGTATGCTTAGATGTTTTTTAACAAGAAAGGATGCTTTGGAGAAAAAAAGTGATGTTTCATGGGGAATGAAGCATTCCCATTGGGAATTGTCTACCAGAGGTACAGAAGGTTTCATTAACTGTGGAGACATGGAGTAATTAAGCACTAAAAAGGGAGGAGTCAACCATATAAATGAATATCCGCTAGCCGACAGCACACAGACATGTTCAGGAGCGGAAGGATTTAGATGGGGGATGATGAGACAAACACTTGAATCCACAGGAGATGAGGAGGAGGCAGGGGGCGGCGGTGAGGAGAAATTCCCAGAAGATCTTGAAGAACAGTAGTACTGTCGCTTACAGAAAGCAAAGCAGTGGGGTGTATGGTAAACAAAAAAAAAAAAGAATGATGAGTCCTGCAGTGCAGCTTGTTGCATGTATAAGGATAACCCATTAAGTTAAATATCACAGTGAGTTGCTTGTAATGATCTTCACAACATTATAACTAAGAAATTATTACCTATTTAATTTGTTGTTAATTTTTTCCACTGTATAATCCAGCCAGTATAGTTGCGAATGATATTAAATTAGCATGTTATTGTTGATTAAATACAAATACAGTTCAGGCTTGTCCTTGTAATGTACACATGCCCTCCTACACTGTTTTTTTTCCCATAACATTTTCTCTCTCCATCACCATGGCAACTCCTTACGCTACTCCCCAAAGTTTGTGGCTGCTGTGAGAAATCACGCTGGCATACACTGGTCGAGCCAGAATGACCACCAAGGAAGAACATAAACTGTGCTCTTGCACACCATAAAAAAACACTGCAACGAGAACACAAATGGTTGACACTTTAAACACAAAGTCGACTAGCCTCTTTGAAAGGTCAGTGGGAGGAAAACGATTACAACAAGCACTGTAGGCACAAAAACGGTGCAATTCACCTTGTGTTGTGTACTGTGGCCATTTTTTTTTTCTTACGGCGCAGGGTGATATTCTGTTTTCATGCAAGCGTCTGTCTGTTTTTTTTTTTTTTTGCCCTCAACCGCCCCTCAAATGTCATCTGCATTAGATCGGATGACTACAAGTTCCACTTTCACTGGGCGAATCGCGTTCAGCATATGGACAGCAATGCTTTTTAAATGCCATCTGTCATGTTGCACAAACACACATGAAGCAGGTTGGTCAGAGCGCCTTGGCACAGTATCTACAGATGGAAAATCAGAGGCTACAGTCCTCAGTTGTACTGTAAGAGTTATAAGAGCCTTATTAGATGCTACTGTTAATATTAAAGGATTATTGTGTTAAATACTAATAGCTATAGAGCAATTTTCCCAATTCTGACACCTGTATCCATCTGTGAAAGATTATCAGTTCTCTTCCCCACTACTATGCTAATGTTAGCTTAGTGACCTATGCCTGACCTCCAATGTGCCTCCTCTGCCTCCCCCATACCTACACACAAACATACACACTCAAACACACACATACACACACCATGCAGACGGTGCCAACAGTGGAAGTTTTGTGTGGAGGCTGACATTAGCGTGAAAGTGCTACAAACTCGAGGGAAGGTCATAAAATATTGCTTTTGCTAGTGAAACATCCATAATTAAACCCATTTTGCCTTTTTAAATCTATGCAGCCATGCATTTTTAAGTAGTTGTCATGCACCTGAACCCAGCTTCTCATGTCATGCACCTGAGCCCAGCTTTTGCCTTAGACATACAAACAAAGAATCAGTCACAGTTGACACAGTCACAATTTGTCACTTTTTTTGCGACTCAATTATTTTTTGCCAGTCAGATTACTTGGTACGGTCACATGGTTCATAGCTTCTGCCCTGAGGCTGTGTCTATGTCTATCTCCGCCTGTCTTTCTCATAATGTAGTTGGTGAGGAGGACTGTCACACACCTGTGGTATGCATCCATCCTGCACACACTTTCCATGAGCCTCTGGGCTATGTTCTTGTCTAATACTGTAATTCCTGTCTGGGGTTTAGAGTTTAAAAAAAATTATGTGATTTATGGTGCTTTCTAGGGTATTTCGTGGATTTAGAGTCTGGCTTTTTATGTCTACAAGCTTAATTTAGTTTCCCCTGTGGTGGTCCACTTTGTCCACCGTTGTCCTGTGCGACATGATCAAGTACCATATTCCTCCCCCTCCCTAAGGCCAATGTAAAACCAGGCACACATTGTCTCTCTGTCTCTCTCTCTCTCACTCCCACACACACACACACACACGTCTCATTCCAATTTTGCATAGAAGATTGAAGCCAAATACCTCTTCATGTCTTTATCCTACTCCTTTGGTAGTGTTCTAGAACAGTTAGCATGGCTAATACAGTGAGCATCAACCCAAAGAAAAATCCCAGTGCTGTCAACACTTGTCACAAAATAAATTGTATTTCTGAAAGGGCTGAGTGACAACAGCTGTCCTATTTCCAAAGGTACAATAATGACAAGAGTTAAAGGTCAGCGAGACCTTAGTCCCCTCGCTCACCCAAGACCTGAGGTACCAGTCCATTAAAGAGCTTAATCACTTGGGTGTGATACTAAAGGTCACAGCACTGGCCTGCCAGTGTCTTGTGACAGACTGCCCTGGCCATGACCAGTTGAGTTTGGCAGTAAGGGGTTGGTATTTGAAACAGCATATACTGTAACATTACCCAAATGCCTAGAAATCAGAAAAATCGGGCTCATGTACCATGGCTGTTTGTCTGGGTACTGGATTAATGGACCTAGATTTTAGCTCAAGAAGTTTCACTTCTGTACTATGCCCTACAAAGGCAAAGTGCAGGAACTATGTGGAAGAAACTGAGAAAAATGCCTTTAAGGTTTTCATACTGCCCAGTCAAACATGTATGTATAACAGTGGTGATGCTTTCGTGTACTTTCTTAATAGAAGTAAAAGATTTAGTCACAAGACAAAAGTATGTTTCTCTGTATTTATACCTCTTTTGAGTTTAAAATTTGCAGTCTAAACTCAGTTTGAGGAAATATGGAGTTACTGCCTTTTACCTTTGTAGGGCAGTACTGACCATGATGCATTGTTGTGGTATGCGCCTTGTGATGTGATGCACCTTAGCTTTGCAGCTTTCCACTGAAATGTGTCTTGGCAACAAAATATTATTATGAGTTCACGGAAGTGTTTCCCTCTGAACAGCATGCTAAAAAAAGCAGAATATGATAAAACAGGATGGAAATTATTTTAATTAGAAGAAATCTTCAAACAAGTCTTTGGACATGATGCTTTAAAATTTTGATAACCTGATGAAAAAACATGTTAGCCCTAGGACATTACATTGGGCTAGCCTTTAGTATTTTCTTGTTATTTTCATACTCAATTACAAGATTAAGCACTGGATATAGACCTATGTAACTTTAAACCATGGGTATGTCTTGTGCAGGGAGCACAGTGTTTGACATTTTGAATGGCAAAGTGGTGGCATTTGTAAGCCACACAATCTGGCAACACATTATGAGAACAAATTCATAAATCATAGAAGCAAGTAGTTGTGTGTCAGCAGGAAGTCGAACAGAGATTAGCAAAGCAAGCATTAGTTAATCTATGAGTAGCTGTCACTGCAGCAAATGTTCCTGCCCAAAACACTTCAGAGGCTTTATACTGCTCCTCTCCAGCCTAGATGTGCTGTGCATACCAATATAAACTACCAAATAAATAAATTGCACTGTTTACACCAAAAACCTCAATGAAAATTATCTTATTTTTGTTGTGTGCTGTTGAACAGATGAATAGAACTGGTGGCTTAACCTAGCCAGTAAATTGGTATGAAGCCTGTGCCAACCCATACTGCCTGTTATGCTGCATAAAATGTTGTGTTCAAGTCAGTCTGGCCAACTGGCCTATCCTTGGCTGGTCCCGAGAAATCAGGCACCAATGAAAAATGAATGCTACGCATACATCATCGGAATCTTATCAATCAAATCAATGCTCTGATTGGTTGTAGTTCTATAGATGCTTAGGATAGATGCTCATTTATCCCGCTTCTAAGAACTTTGTGTCTATGGGATCTTTGCCAGACGAAGCTCCATTTACAGGCTTTGTGCAACAGCCAGGCTAGTGGTATGGTAATATAATTTGGAAAATCTAGGTATGTTCTCAATTGGGTGTGATAGATAGTACTGAGAGTGGAGTACAATTGCGATTTCCTAAGTACATACCTCTCTGACAGTACTTACCTACTGACCTCTAGTTAGCATAAGTTATTTGCTCCTTGAATTAGGGCTGAAGAAATACACTCGAACTTTATCTTGTTAACAAATGTAAGCAGCCAACATCGTGGCTTAAGCAGAGCTGAACTTGGCTGGCTGAAGATGGAGCTTTTACTTAGGGGCAAAACTAGGCCTACTGCTGTAAAAGTAAATGGTCTGCTTGAGATTTATAACGCAGGACAAACCAAGTGCATTGTACAACAGAATAAGCCAAGACGACCCTTCTTCTCAATTACTTGGTTTCCATAATTGTAAGCAGCCGTAATCATTGCTGAAAGTTAAATTTAAAAGTTAAATTCAACCGTACCATGTTATCACTAACTTTTGTAATGACCGAGTACAAACTAAATGCTGCACACTGTTTAACTTTAGTTTAAGAAATGTGTTTAGCAGCATGAAATGCAGATTACAAACAACATGGATAAATCAAAATGATAAACACTATATAGTCACAAAAAGTCTGCTTCCTTTCTGCAAGGCCTACTGTATCTTTAGAAATAGGTCACATACATCCTAAACCGCATAAAAGAGACCATGCTATACATCATAAACTCATTAGCTTACTATGTGCACTCTGGTAATACACTGATTTAACCTATATATTGACTGTCTTAAGGTGGTGCTAGGAGCACTTGTGAAAATATCTGCATTCTATTCAACCTGTAAGGATCGAGCTTTGAGTGGAAAAGGGTAAATGGTAATAATTTGTATTGTTTATATATCTTTTATTGTGCTTAGTTAATTGGTAAACATTCAGTGCTGTACAAGGATGGAAGCAGAATGCATAATACTGTTTTTTCACCTGTACTTTAAATATTTAAACACATCTCGTGTCAACAAGGTCAAGTATTGAATGGTTTCGAGGACAAACAGGCATTTGCAGCAATACCAAGTTGAGTGCCTAAATAAAGGTACAATAGACAGATCTCTCACTGAAGCAGCACCAGCTTGCTTAACGATTCCAAATATGTCTGAGGCATCTTAGGGCTTTGTTTATGCTGATTTCCCTGACCTAGCCCTCAGACTTACTAGGGTTTTGTTTTTTAGTTCAACTCCAACCCACTTGCATTGAGCCCCGCAGGTTAACGGTAGTGTGAAATCATCAAAGTGTGCCATGGTCTTTCTGCATTTCTGCAAGTCCCACTTGACACCTTAACCTCAAGCAACACAAAGCCATAATAACCTGCAAACACTTCTTCTCCCCCTTCACACAGACGGTGGGTCTAGACTGGTCTGGACTTGGAGAAGATGCAAGGTCCAAAGGAGTTCTGAATACAGAGAGGTGGGTATAAAAAAAGATAGTTTACCGAGAGGGCTCTCATTGAAATGTAGTCTGTCGTATTTATTATATATTTACTTGTTTATCTTTTTTACACTGGGGGGAGGGGGTGGGGGGGTGTTGATGGGAGGGGGTTGTTCTTGCCTTCAGGTGTCTGCACACCACACATTCTGATGACAGCTCCACTGTCAGCGTTGTCACTGGGAATTTATTTCTCGGTTAAAGACTCTTTCTTCTTGTGTCTCTCTCCCCCTCTTTCTCAGTGTGTGTGTGTGTGTGTGTGTGTGTGTGTGTGTGTGTGTGTGTGTGTGTGTGTGTGTGTCTGTGTGTGTGTGTCTGTGTGTGTGAGTGTGAGGCTCAGTCTCTCGCTCTCAGTGTGTGTGTGTGTGTGTCTGTGTGTGTGAGTGTGAGGCTCAGTCTCTCGCTCTCAGTGTGTGTGTGTGTGTGTGTTTATGTGAGAGACGCTCAGTCTCTCCCTCTCAGTGTATGTGTGTCTGAGGCCCTCTCTCTCTGTCTCTCTGTCAGTGTGTGTGTTTCTGTGTGTGTGTGTGTGTGTGTGTGTGTGTGTGTGCGTGTGTGTGTGTGTGCGTGTGTGTGCGTGTGTGTGTGTGTGTGTGTGTGTGCGTGTGTGTGTGTGTGCGTGTGCGTGTGTGTGCGCGATGCCCACTGAGCCTCGGCAGCTGGCCTTCCGGGGCCTCTCTGGGGATCACCGATTCCAGTCATCATCCGTTAATTAGCCAGTTAACTCCACTAATTAACTCTCTACCCACAATGATTGAATTGGGGAGGCAGGGAAATGGCATTTATAACTCTCGTCTTCTATGAGCCGCACTGATAAAGACATAAACTCCGGTGGCGAACCATTTTCGGCGGGGAAATAGGCGAGGTGGGCAGACACGCGCTCCTTTTGTGTTGTATGATTACTGTGCATTACCTGGGGCACGGAGCTGGAGAGAGCGTTGTTTAATTTTCCTAAGCGACTGTGGAGAGACTTTTAATTGGAACAACACATACAATTTAAATAGCATTTTGCCGTAATACGATTTTTGGGTTGCCCTTCTCCAGCTGAGAAAATTTGCATTAAAAGGGTTTTTGGGAAGAGCAAGGGGTTTGTATTTTATTATTTTTTTAAAGAGTGCACTGTGAAGGTTGCTTTTAAAAGAAATAAGTTAATTAGTTTCTCTTGACCAAGCTGTTTTTGTGAGCCTGTACCGTCGAGGTCAAGTAATGTGGAGCAACTTCTCTTTCCGGTGCCCTCGGAATAGAGTGCCTGTAATGGCTAACTCCATCTGACAATTTCAGGTTGCCTTTGCCAAGTACATTTGCATCTTCGCTGTCACCCACCCGCTCAGATAAAGACCAAACACAACAGATGAGCATCCCCAGTGGCCTCCTCAGATTTTAGAGGGCTTGCGACTCTCAGCAAATGGATGAAGAGGCTGAAAACAGGACTCCATTGTTCATATCCACAAAACAGGCTGTAAATTAGAGCTGTTTTCTTCCTCTTTACATGAATAGCACAGTGTAGTTTAATCAAAGGCTTTTATTTAAGGTTCAATTAAGCTAGAATTTCAGTCTGTATTAGCTATGAATGTAAGGCATACCTAATATAAATTTAAAAGGGCTATCAGTGGTTTTAAGTGTTATGTAAACATGTAAAACTTGTAATTACATTAATACCTTCTCATAACCTACTGGCTCTGCATTCACTTGAGTATACTGTGAAAAGTTTGGTCTTGTTGCTTAAGCAGCCCAGACTCCCTAACATTGTATGGAGTTATATAATTTAAATTTGATGGTGTGCTCAATTCACAAAAAAATGTTTGAACTTCTTGGGTTTGAGTTCACTTTGGTTCAAGGTAACAACTTGTCAAAAAAAGAGAGAAAAGGGTTTCTCAAGTCAAGGCACTAAATTAAAACATCTTTTTTCCAAATGACATGTCCTGGAATGGACTAGTTAAAAAAGCCTACGCACAGCTGCATGTGGCCTTCCTTAAGGCACCATATGGAGCTACTCAGCAATCACTAAGGTTTAAGATGAGCTACTTTTCTTGTATGTTTTATTCAGACCTTGGTTCAAATATAAAATTAGTTTATTTATACAAACAGCTACACATCAACAAATATACCCAACCAACCCAATATCTGCTGGCGTCAATAACAGCACTTTGAATCAATTTATTTACACGTGTTCTTTGCTAGTAAAGTTGTGGCTTAAGTTAGCAGTGTACACCTACAGTACAGCTGACATGGTTTCTAAATTATATAATGCATTTAATGTATAAGATTAAATTTGGCTTAATTGTCATTATAACAGCACATTTACAAAGCCAACTAACTGCCGTTAGCATGGAACCAGAAATACCCAATGACAGTGTCACACTATTCACAGGTTAGTTCTAGGTTACAATATTTACAGTAATGAACAGAGAGGAGTTGTGTGTGAACACGTATCTTATCAATGTCTGTGTTCTACTGTTACACTTAAGGGCCCCAAAGGTCCAGCTAAACTGAATGGAAGTAACTATAGACAGATGTGTCTAACAGCGATAAGCCAGGCCAATATTCAATTAGAGCGACAGAGCAAGGGCAATATACATTAACTGACTGACATTCATGTGTCGCAGTGAGTGCTTACAATGAAGAAAAAAAAGAATTTGTCTATGACCCGTGAGTGTGAGTGTGAGTGTGAGTGTGAGAGAGAGAGAGAGAGAGAGAGAGAGAGAGAGAGAGAGAGAGAGAGAGAGAGAGAGAGAGAGAGAGAGAGAGAGAGAGAGAGAGAGAGAGAGAGAGAGAGAGAGAGAGAGAGAGAGAGAGAGAGAGAGAGAGAGAGAGAGAGAGAGAAGTGAAGGTAATTATGGTAAGCCAGAAAGGCTGTAGCAGGCCGCTCACCCCTGTCCACCACCTTTTCCATCCGCCTGCATTATCTGCATTCATATCACATTTGATTGGCACCGCCTCTCGTGTTTGTCCATAACAGTTGAGCCCCGGCTATTTTCCCTCCAGGTCAGCTGATGGATTTTTTCCTCAGACGAGAAGACGCGGGAATCTGCCTGTAGCTTGAGGTGCATCCTTCCTTCATCTCACTGACAATAGAGACCGCTTTCTGACATGAGGGGCGCGCTCTTCCCTGAGTACCTGCTATTGACTTGTTTTGCAAGAGGCTTATGATGAGTGCGACTGCCTCATCTCTGCTCTTCAATGCTTCTGCATGTTCACTCACCAACAGCAGCGATGTTTACTTACAAACAAACATGGATTTGAAGCACTGAGGGCTAATTTATTACGCACAGCCAGTGAATAACTTTAATCTTGATAACAGCTCAATAAGGAAACATGTCTGGTAGTAGGGTAAGGTATTAATAGCTAAATTGTTTATATATGTCAATACGATCTAAAATTATTAGGATTATGGTTATTAAGGCATCAGCATAATTCGAGAGTTTTCATTAGTTATGACTTGGTATACACACAAAATACATGTAGTGTATCTCCATACCATTACAGCATAGTAATAAAGCTCAATCTCTTGACCAGCCAACAACTCTGACATTGTCATATGTCATGTATGTCACTGGAGGGTTTGTGGATTAAAATAAAATAAAAAAAACAAACAAAAAACAACTAAATAACAAAAATGAGCCTAATTAAAGCTGACTGACAAATGTCATGTCTTTCTCTCTGCATTAATGCAAAGTCCTGTAGGTCGTTTGACTGATGAACTGGTCCCAGTATGTTCAGCCTGAGGTTTTTTGACTTGCTGCCTAGGTGCCTGGCTGCCCTCTCTTTAAGGTGGCAGAGTGTCAACAAAGATGCCACCAGGGTTAAAGCAAAGGATCTGGGCAAGGACAGTCAATTGGATTGCTTTTGCCTGGAAATAGACGTGCCGTAAGGGGTCTTCGAACAAACATCCCATATTGCACAGTGAACAGCAATGCATTCTGCACATTTCTATTAGACCATAAGGAATTAAAACAGATTGTGTTTACATTGTGTTCCTGCAGACACATGTGCAGTTTCCCAATGCCACCACTAATCGTCTAAAAAGGAAAAGCTAGCAATCTGTCCACATGCAGCAATGATTAAAAAGAGAAATATCAGCTGTGTCATTCTTGATTACATCTGAAAAAGAGACTGTGAATAATAACACTAAAAGTTTTAGCTGAACATCACTTTTTTTCAGTTGAGGAAAATAATTGTTTTGGATACCAGCTCAATTCAATCGTCCGCCTGTAGAGAAGTAAAATGTATCACTATTAAACATCCAATTGGAGAGTCCTTAACAATGACTTAAGAAATATAGCATCTGCGCATCTCTAAATGAGCACAACAAAACACACAAAACAGCTACATCAGACTTGTCCTGCATTATGTCACATATAATATACTTTTTAAACATACTTATATGCCACCTCACCGTTAGCAATGGACAAAAGAGAGAGAGAGAGAGAGAGAGAGAGAGAGAGAGAGAGAGAGAGAGAGAGAGAGGGGGGGGGGGATAGGAATAGAGAGAGAGAGAGAGAGGGGGATAGGAATAGAGAGAGAGAGAGAGGGGGATAGGAATAGAGAGAGAGATAGGAATAGAGAGAGAAAGAAAAGAGAGATACAAAAAGAGAGATACAAAAAGAGAGAGATAGGGATAGAGAGAGAGGGGAAGAGAGCGAGGCAGAACAAGACAGAGAGCAGGAGAGAGAGACAGATAGAGATACAGCTCGCCCCTTTAGATGGGATTTTCCATCCTGGCACAAGAGCAGGTCACAGAGGACACAGCAGTTGTAGCAACATCTAACTTCAATTGTGAGGCAAGGCCAAGGCAAGAAATTTCAAGTTTGTGTGTGTATGTATGTGTGTATATATATATATATATATATATATATATATATATATATATATATATATATATATATATATATATATATATATATATATATTTATTTTTTTCCTTTTTTTTATACATCAACCACTTACCCATACAAAAATAATTCTTTCTTTTTTCTCACAGAGAGGTGTGACACGGAGGTCAAACTCCTCTAATATTGATGAGAAATGGCGCGATGCACAGACGTGTTCGCCTTCCCGGCCCCTCTCAGTCATTACGCACAATAAGCACCCTGACAGCATGAACTCTTTGATCGCAGCTCATTCACAGTTCAAGGCAGTGGCAACTTCTCATCCAATGCGTCAAGGTCCCATCCCAACATTGCAAGATTAAAAGCCTCATTTCAGGGAGAAAATAAGCATGTGAGCGTGATAAGCAGCCTGTGTCATGACGAGCTTCGCAAATTACCTCCACCGAAAAATTTTGCTCTTAGGTTAGTATGGGAGAATCTTGCCGGGGGTGCTTGCTGTGTGATGAAGGATAGAATTCCTTTTGCAGTCCAGATGACATGATTTCCCCCAAGCAGTAGGCCTACAACTATGACAAAACTGACCAATAACACTAGCATAGGTTCTGTGACAAACTGTCATTGGTATTTTTTTTACTTTTGTTCTATAGGCTATGACAGGGCTACTGACATTGGTTATCAGCTCTGCTTAACAAATCCTGTTGATCAGAGGAACACCTTGTTTTGAGGATGAAAGCCTCTTTGTCTTTGGAATCTTTGGCTGGATGTTTTCCATCTTTCAGGAAGAAAAAAAAGCAAATACCCCTGACTCAGTCGGGATGGAGTATCCGACTCAATCAGGATGCAGTATCCGTTTCCAATAGAGTGCAGCTAGAAGATGATGTGTCCATTATCTGAGTTCTTATGGACAGCCGCTCCCTTGGCTTCCAGGGTTATTTAACTCTGCACTCCTCGGAGTACGCCGACAAACAGGGATCAGCCAAGGCATCGTTTGATTGGCAGATAATGGTATTCTAAAGCAACCTGATTGGGCTCCAGCGACGCTAAAAAATCAAACCAATCAATAAACTGGATTTGCCCTGAAACAGCCTAAATCTCTAAGTCACATCAGCCCCTCTTAAACAACAAAATGGGACTTTTAAACTTGTGCTATAAGGGAAAACATCCTTCTTTTACTTTTATAACACACCAGAAAAACTCCCATTAAAGTCCTTCTTTATCTTCTTTTAATTCATTTTTTGTTTTACTTACTGTGCAGATCTTCTTTTACCTTACAGATGGCTAGCTTTCCCGATGCTCATTTAATTCTCACAAGTCGAGATTCATGCAGTCACGAGAAGTGTTTACCACTGCCGCCGCTAGGGACAGCATAGGACCACAAAGGTTTACGCTGAAGTAAAGATCTCACTTCCGAGGTTGACCCACCCACAGCAAGACTTGCAGTATTTAGTTGACTGTAAAAGTGTTATTATCTCGTAATCCTCACGAGAACCTCACGAGATTCCTTCTGAGAACTGAGAATCGGGAAAGCTAACCATCTGTATATCATCACCTCATATCTACAGACCAGCTTGTGCATTGCAGAGACACTTTTATTTAATTGTACATATTGCTTTTAGTGGTACTTACTCTCGACCATTGCACTACAGACCAGCTTGCACTGAAGACCGCTTTCGCATTACACAGACACTTTACTCAATTGAACATGTTGTTTTTTTTACTATGTCTTATATCTTGTACTATGTCTTAAATGTGCTTATCTTGTTTGGTATTACATGTGGCATTCAAGCCAGACAGCACAGAATTGAATCGCGTTGTGTAGGCAAACATGTTTTCTAACTGTACATACTGTATGACAATAAACTTTTAATTGAATATCTAGATTCATTACACATTCATGCACGACACATTAACACTATACTATCACAAACAACTGGGCGTTCATCTTCACACATTTGTACAGAAATGAGCTACCATATAAAATAAATGTATAATTTCTCCTCTCTGCCACCTTGTAACTACTTTGCCAAGTTTGGTTGAACTCTCCAGCACTGAATTTGCCTTTTACCTAAGTTTTAATGAAATCTCCTTCCTTTGACCTCATGACATCTTTCATGAAGCTCGAGGAAAAAGTGATTCAGCACAGGACAGACCATTCGACTGCAACCTATATGGCCTATAGGTTCTTTAAAAAGTAGGTCTCAGGCCACTTCACAGGGCAGACCGGTACTGAATGTTAAACTTTTCTGGGGCAACCTGCGGCCAAGCATGAAGTTCTCACTCACTCGGGCACTTGAATGATAATGAGTGGAGTTGCACATCTTATCATCTATCTGGAGGCAAACATTAAAAGGCATTTGCATTTTGTGTGCACGCTAATCTTCCCATCAGCGTGTGCTTTGTTTGTTTTTACAGCAGGAAGTGGTGTCATGGTAATAGATGTGGTGCCAGGAGATTAGCATGAAGCCAGACAGTGAGTCTGCACAAAAGGGGTTTGGATGGAAGATACTCACAATCTTTCATCTGCATGATAATTACACAGACACACATATCAACAAAGTTGCCTTGAAAATTACGTATGTGCCGTTAAATGCCAATTAATTGCTAAATTATCGTCTTTTTTGCCCTTTTATTAGCTGATGACAATGACGGGTAGCATCTAAGACACTCAAAATCTTTCATTTGCATGATAATTATGTACACATACACATATATATCAACATAATTGCTCTGAAAGTGTGGTATGTAGAGTTAAATGACGATTATGTGCTGATGACAATGAGTTACAGCCTTTTAAAATAATGTTAAATGGTCAGAGAGAGGTGAACTCTAAACTTTGCAGAAGATTGATTCTTGGTGATGTTGACCTGAAGAACACAGAAGCTCATGAGCATTAACATAGCTTAAGTATTTTTGGAAACAGCCGGCAACACAAACAAAAAATTCAATCATGTTTCTTTTTTGCCCTGCATTCCATCTGTGCTTCACTCCTCGGCTCTTTGTTTCCCTCATATTTATTTCATGGTGTTGACTAGCTGAGACACAAACACACTGGAGAGTTTGACTTTCTCCCCAAACCACTCGCTGTCTCCCTGGAGATAGCTCTGCTTTGTGTGATGTCGATCTGAGACCTTTTGCTCGGCAGAAGAAGGGGTGAAGATGAGGAGGAGGAGGGGGAGGAGAGGGGAGGAAGTGGAGAAGGGGGAGAGGGAGGGGCAGAAGATGGTAGGGATGTATACTGGGGGGATTGACTTATGCTCTTGTGTGGGTTTTCTGTGCATGTGGAGGGAGAAGCCTCCTCTATCCACAACACCCACTAAAACCCTTTCTTTCTTTCTTTCTTTCTTGCTTTCTTTCTTTCTTTCTTTCTTACTTTCTTTCCCCCACAAGAAGATAACTCAGAGACTGAATTTATTGCCAGGCTGACAGTCCAGATTCATGCTGTCAGCTGTGTGAAATTGCTACTACTACTGTCCAGTTTTAAGCCAGGCTTGTGCTTTGTCGAATTACTTCATGCCATTATATCAAATAAGTTGGAGCGAGGCAACTTGACCTTTAACAGTTTGTGATTTGAATGGTTTGTGATGTTGCAATATTATAGCCCTATTATTACATGATGGAACACAATCTGACCTGAATTTTATGTGACACCCATAACAGCAAAAACAGTCATTGATAGAATATAGAACAATATCCATCGTATGTTGTCTTGTGGCTGTAAATGTCATGTTATGGATTTTTCATGCAATTCACTCAGCTCAATTGCCCCTTTAAAAAAATAAAAATAAAAATAATGTGTTGCAGTCGAAAACTGTGCAGCATTCGCATAGGTACACAAACAAATAGCATGCTGGTATTTTTCCTGCATCTGTATTTTAGGTAAATTCCATAATGTCACAAATTAATATGGGAGTCCTGCCCCTGCATTGTACGTGTTTACTAGGAAACAAATGTGCTGTTGCAATGATGTTACTATGTTGTGCTTCAAAAAGCTTAGGGAAACGGGGTTAAATAATAACTGCTGTTAGCACTGGGACACATGGGTTAAGAGAGTTCCTGTCACACACATTAATCTGCCCTGATGCAGTGAGTACAGGCTTTGCCCCTCCATCATAAGCCACTCGCTTACAGGTGAAAGCATTACAGAGAGTCTGCACTAGTCAGGTAAACACGATTTTTATGACACATGTTTGACACCTCCGACTGCAGTCAGACAGACTGCAGTTTAATCTGCTGTTTACAATTGGTACTACAAGCGGCATACATTTATCCCAAAATCATTTCTCTACCTAGAAATTACTGTTGACCAAACAGCTGCCGGCATCTTCTATTTTCACTTTTCACATAATTTTTTCACACAATTTTCAAGTGTCACAAATGATCTATTCCACTTCTTTTTTCTTGCTCATTGATGTTCATAAAATGAGCAGGCTGTCTTGCTCTTGTCCTGGGACATGGGCTGAAAGCCATTCCATTTCTCATTGCCCAAGGACCTGCCTCACTGGCAGTATGAAACTGTGAGATGGTATGGTAAATTCATGACTAGACCCAGTCAGTGTGTGTCTCTCACACACATGTACACACACATCTACACACACATGCAGACAGACAGACAGACAGACAGACAGACAGACAGACAGACAGACAGACAGACGCACGCACACACGCATAGACACACACAACACAAATGCTGTCTCTCTCTCTCTCTCTCTCTCTCTCTCTCTCTCTTCTCTCTCTCTCTCTCTCTCTGTCTCTCTTTTCTCTCTCTCTTTTCCCTCTCTCTCTCACACACACACATACACATACTAACATACACACAAATAGTCACACGCACAGTGTGTGTGACACACACAAATACTCACACACACCTTTTTGTTTGCCTTTCATTTTGGGATTATTCACATGTTCATTCTCCACAAATGCCAAACAATAGGTAGGATTACATACTAAGCATTTGCCATAAGAGCACAGTTCGATATCTAAATAATGTTATTGGGTTAGAGAGGGGAGTGCAGTAGGTTTTTCAATAAAAATCACAATACCAAGTGCAGCAGCTGTGGAGAATAATAATAAGCTCTAAATTATTACTGGTCTGTTCCTGCGTGTAGTTTAAGCTAAAAAGCCAGTAGAAAGCGGCACACCTGATTCCTGTTTTGCTTCAGTCATCATGGGAGAGGCTTTGGGTTAAAATAAGGTTACAAGAAAAAGAAAATCTTTGTGCACATCCAAAGTCCAAGAGCAGGGCAAGTCAAGTGTCAAAATGCTCATTTATAGAGCTATGCTTCATACTGTATAGCATCATTTGTGATATAGGTTTGGCGAGTGACGAGAGACGCACCAAGGAGAGATCTCCTGTAGAAAGGACATGGGCATGTCATAAATATTGACTATTTCAGGTCAGTTTCAAGTGGCTGAGCAAGTGCTGCTGACCAAGTAAAATGGTAATGCACTTCCATGATCTCTGCTAATACACCCCGCCATCATCATACAGATTGCTGTGGGAAAGGAAAGGGGGAAAAAAGTTATTAGCGCAAAGTAAGTAAGCTCTCAACGAAAAGCTTTTCTTTAGCCATTTTTTATGCAACCACAGAGACCACTGTTTCAGATGGGCAACTTACCACCTGACCCCTGTGCCCCGGCTGTTTAAATAATTATTTCCCCTTGGGGAAGCTAATCTTGCCTCCTTTCTGTACCCGAGCCCCTTAGATAGTGTGTCTCTGTGACAAATGAAAACCGCAACGTGTGATGAGAGCTGCTCCCACCTAACAACCACCCCCCCAACACACACACACACACACACCAACATTTCAACATTTTACTGGAAAGACGTGTCTGACTAACAGCCCGTTCCAGGGGAAGAGTGCCAACAGCATTAATTAGAGGACAGAATTATCAAATTACAGCAAGGAATGGAATTAAAACCTCAGCATTACCGCACCACCATCTGCCTATTAAACAGTGGGAGAAATAATGTGTCAATCATGTTGTTTAATTTCTGCGACAGCGTCTTGTTTAATCAAAAAGAAGAATGGGGAGTGACAGTTATGACCTTATTACGATTATTAAAAACAATGGAGGTCATGATAAGGTGGACAAAGAAATGGCAACTGATTTATTGGCTTTAAAATTGTGCAGTTAATAGTTTTGTCTTGGAAATGGATTGGGATAGGTCAGTCTGTTTATGGGATTTTTACAGCTGTATGACAAAGAGAATTGACCTCTGTCAATTCTCTGGATATTAAACACATTGGGTGGAATCAGCAAATACACATTTAACTTCAAGGGCTGATGATCAAAAAGGCATTTAAAAGCTAGTCACCTGTGATTAACTGACATTGAAGAAAGTTTAGATGTCCATAGTGGCTTGTTTAACACATGCAGAATGTAGCTGTCTAAAAATGAATGCATTGAAAATATCCTATTTGAGCTTGCTCAAAAGGGGATTGGGGGACATTGTTGCTACAGACTGGAATTGAGAATGTTTACCAATGTCCATGTCTTTTAAGACCATGGCGGGAATTGTGGGCAAAATTACAGCACACAGATGCAGACATTAAATTGAATTCACAGAATTGTGAATAATATGTAGATTTTGATAAGGTACTCCTATTTATCAAAATCTACGATAAGCCTCATTAATAACATGATTTGATAAACCTACTCGCAAAGAGGACTAGATTCTTTACCCTGGGATTTATCCAGTGGTATATGCATCATTTTTATCCCTGATGATGGCAGATTGTGGTTGGTTGGGTATGTCTGGGTCTTTCAGAGATGCTCTATGGACAGACAAGTACCCGTGGATTGTAGCACTTGAAAGCAGATTGAACGTCCAGGTCAGTGATACCTAAACGATATCTTTTTGCTAGTTTGTTAGTTTGTCTTTTATTTTGTGTTGCTTGTGACTGCTTGTTTAATATCTTGGCCCATTAAACCAACTTCTCCATTAACATTCACTCAGGTCTTTCATATTAACAGAATTATGTACTGTAAACTACACTCCCAGTAGGCACTCTTTAGTCACCTGCAGCAGATACAATGATGTATGTGTGAAATAAAACTGTGGCCTGTGTAAACCCTTTCTGGTATCAGACTATGCTTAAAAGGGGATTTATGAATGGATTATAATTGATTAGATAATTAGGTGGTGAACATGTTATAAATCATTAATAAGCTGTTCTATCTCATTACATGATAAGGTTAAGTATGATTGAAAGATAAGCTATGATAATAACTAATTTACAAATGGTGATTAATTTTAAACTGTACAGTGAGTCTCATTTTTGGTGGTTAGAAAATGGTAACGCATTAGTAAATAGTTCATACATGAGATTTTAAGACAAATTAAGATAGATGAGAAAGAATAACAGATATTAATAATGCTAATTTATATAGCAGATCAAGTAAATATTTTAATTTAGTAGATGAATCAATCATAAACCTTTCATAACGGTCATCTTTTTGTTAACTTGCACCAGATTTTGCTGATGTCTATGGCATGGTCTTTAATATCATCAATCAGAATCTTCTGAATTCTGCAAAATAAGCTGGAAGTCCCCTTTCCTACAGCCCCCTTTGGATTGTAATACAGTAGTCATACATAAATTATAAGAACTATAATTATAATAGAAATTGTTAGCTCAGAATGAAGAATGAGAGGAAGTGGGTCCACAGAATCCACCCTGTTGTCCTGCTACTGCTATGCTAGTGCTAATGGTGTGTTTTTACAGTAGCCCAGAAAGGACAAACCAAAACACCGGCACATGAAGGGTCTTTTTAAAAATGTTATGGCCCTCAAGGGCATTAGCCAGTATAGGGAGAGAGTAGAGGTATTCCATTGGTCAGTATTCTAGACATGATTCTTAAATGTTGCCGATTCTGTCAGTCTCTGACTGGAAATTGTTTCCTTTTTTCTGTTTCTTTCGCTCTCTCTCTCTCTTTCTCTCTTTCTTCACTCTTTTTCTCTTTTGCCACAGTCTTACTCACTCCACCATGAACATTGTATCAAAGCAGAGCACAGCACTGAAATCCAGTCATGACCAAACCCCAATCGATCACGTTTAACCACTGGCATCCATCAGCCCTCCTGCTCTCTGACAATCACACGGTGCCCGCCGTATCCATCACGGCTAACCAGGTGTATCAATCACACATGACTGGCCACAGTCGCACTGGCCCAGCGAACCCCACGGGAGGCAGGAGAAGTAAGTATATAATCGTCATGAAAAGGTCATTCGTTTGTCCACTGCCCACTGTCTCAGTTGGGGGATTACTGCGAACCGTGACGTTAATAATACCACAAGAGGGGGGTGGGTTCTGAGCTCTTTTGCGGTGACTGGTCTATCTGTTTCGAGCCTGCTCGCGTGCCTGCTTCTTTTAGCATGTGAAGATGTATGCAAAGTGAGCCTTTGAAAACTTTTGTACACATTAAAATATAATGAAACGGTGACGATGGATCACACACAGACACGATGTGACAGTGTGTTGCATCACTGTCCTTCATGTCCCTGTGCACGTCATTTGTCAGGTGGAATGTCTACAGAGAGAGGGGGGGGGGGGGGGGACAGAGGGAGAGAGGGAGAGAGGGAGAGAGGGAGAGAGAGAGAGAGACAGAGAGAGAGAGACAGAGAGAGAGAGACAGAGAGAGAGAGAGAGAGAGAGAGAGAGAGAGAGAGAGAAAAGAAAAAGGAGTGAAGGTAATTATGGTAAGCCAGAAAGGCTGTAGCAGGCCGCTCACCCCTGTCCACCACCTTTTCCATCCGCCTGCATTATCTGATTTCATATCACATTTGATTGGCACCGCCTCTCGTGTTTGTCCATAACAGTTGAGCCCCGGCTATTTTCCCTCCAGGTAAGCTGATGGATTTTTTCCTCAGACGAGAAGACGCGGGAATCTGCCTGTAGCTTACCAGCTTGAGGTGCATCCTTCCTTCATCTCACTGACAATAGAGACCGCTTTCTGACACGAGGGGCGCGCTCTTCCCTGAGTACCTGCTATTGACTTGTTTTGCAAGAGGCTTATGATGAGTGCGACTGCCTCATCTCTGCTCTTCAAAAGGGACACTCTGCAAAAGGTTTACAAGAATGTTCAGTCACATAACACAACACTTCCTGGCAAATTTCTAAAGAACCAATTACCTCATGAATGTGCAAAAATAGGTTTTAAAAAGAGGCCATACCAGCACTGTCCTGTCATTCTGACAAAATTCATGTGACAAGCAACTGCTAACGGCTATCACTGTGACTAATAATTTTATTTCTGACAGGTGATATTTTCATCCAGCAAGAAAATTACATTCATTTGTTTTAGTAGTGCCATTTATTATTACATATTGTATTAAGCAACGTCTCCATATACACGTGGTGTGATAGTAAAAAAAAAAAAAAAAACACCTTTTTCATTGTTAATAGATTCTCATTTAAGTGCATGGCACTTCAGTGCATAATTGCTTTGTTAATAACAACCTTTGCCACTCAACAACCTATCAAAACACAGAAGAACCCATAAAGGTTTAGGTTAATTTATGCAACCATTCCCATGGTAGAAATTAGAGGTGATGTTTCAATATCCTCTAGGGTAATACAGGCATTTAAAAGACCATATGAATTATGTGCTCATTTTGGTAATTTTCCCTCTGTGTTTGCTGTGAATAAATGGCCAAACTAGTGGCCTGTATTCTCATCTTCATTCAGAGGAGCATTCTCCATTTCCCATTCAACTAGTCATGACCACTTCAAGATAAATATGAGGAAAGAATATTACATTCCAATGTCAATGTAGTAACCTAGAGCAACTAAAAAAAACATTAAATATGTTAATTGAAAACAAATGTAAATAATTTTTTATGAAAAGCTACAGTAGCATACTTCAGTAAAACTCTTTCGTTTTCTCACAGATTCAATGGGGGTGGAGGGGGCGCTTACGAAATTGAAATACAAAATGTAGACAATCTGTTGACTATAGTGTAGATGACAGAAGATTAATTTGAGTATAGCGAATGATCATTGTCTATAATGCCGATCCTCCACTTCCACAATTAGTGAATATTCCAATCACATTTCTGTCTTTCTGTCTGCCGGAAGCATTTGATGACAATTCATTTTGTGGTATGACTGCATCTCAGCAGTGTCATGTTCTGTCTCCTAATTGATTATTGTACAGCTTTTATCATCATCTTAATGGGGCATTCATAAGAGAAGCTCCATTTCATTACTCCAAAAAATGTGACCGTCATTGGAAGACAGAGGTTTTACAACAACAAGTTAGACCTCATCTGTCTAATTAAAAAGGAGTGAAAGAACAACGGCCTTGTGACAAAAAGAAAGCAGGAAATCTCCTCAGTATTATCATCATGTTATAAACACAGCATTATTATGCAGATGAAGATTTGCTACAGTCTTGAAAATTCTCCATCTCGATCACACATGGGTATTGTGATTCAACTTACTCTGGTGATTAGCTGCACTTTGTCACTGCAAGCTTTACTGCTGTATTTGTTGCTGTGGCAGATGTTGCATGTTGAAACATCAGTTGTTTGTTATTTTTAAACTTATTAAACTTTAAAAAATACTCTAGTCTGCAGAGGAAAGTGGCCCAGGGCGTACTTCTGGGGCGATGATGGTGCAGGTGATAGAGGTGCCGTTCATCAACTGGAAGGTTGTAGGTTTGAGCCCTGCTCTGCTTGACCCTATCAAAGTGCCCTTAAGCAAGACACTTAATCCCAAATTGCTCCCGATGGCAGGTTGGCACATTGCATGGCGGCCTCTGCCACTGATTTGTGAACGTGAGGCATACATCCTAAAGCATTTGAGTGCTCGAAAAGTGCCATATAGATGCCGTCCTTTGCCATTCTGCTCCATTATTGTATTTCATTCTGTTGTCAGATGCACAGTTAAAGACTCTGTGGACGCGTATGCCTGGAGCCTTCACATGTTTGCCTGGAGCTGTTTAGCGGACCTTAAGCATGCCCCCAGAGCTGCTAACAGGGGCCTGCCATCCTGTCTATCTCCGCGGGTGGCGAGGTGATGAAAAGTGTGGGCAATGGGCATTGTGAAGCCCCAGTGCGGCTCTGACTGGAAGCCCTGTGTGATTGGCAGGCTGAATCAGGAGCAGGTCTCAGACCAACACAGACCAACACGGAGAGCCACATGCCAGACCCATTACACACACACATGGGGTG
Source organism: Coilia nasus (assembly GCA_027475355.1). Classification (NCBI taxonomy): domain Eukaryota; kingdom Metazoa; phylum Chordata; class Actinopteri; order Clupeiformes; family Engraulidae; genus Coilia; species Coilia nasus. Next base: position 16,119,728 of record CM050201.1, on the reverse strand, counting down.
GCCACAGACGCCTGCAGGACAGGCCTCGTCAGGAGTGTAGTCTCCTGCAATCTCCTCAGACAAAACCGTCTTCAGGCTCCTCACTTCTGAACCCAGCACAAAGATCTTTATGGAACCGATTTCGTGGACACAGCTGACATTTCATGCATGATTTACAGTAGTATGTGGATAATAAATGTTATAATTCTTAACCTGTCCATAAGTAAAAAATGTAAAAGGTAAAAGGGGGCAGCTGTGGCCTAGTGGTTAGGGAGTTGGTCGTGCAATCGGAAGGTTGGTGGTTTGAATCCCATCCTACCCATGGTTGAGATGCCCTTGAGCAAGGCATCTAAACCCCACACTGCTCCAGGGACTGTAACTGAAACCCTGTAAATATCTGTAAGTCGCGCTGGATAAGAGCGTCAGCTAAGTGAAATGTAATGTAATAAAAGAAAGAAGAAACAGTGAGCCATTGTCTACATGAAAGTTGCATGCAATATATCTATTGCTCAAATGGTGACAGGGACCATACGGTATCATGCTGGGAGGGAGACACTGTAAGGTTGAAGCTGCAGGCGACTCTGAATGTGAAACGTCAGTGGGAAGGACCCACCATAAATATAGCCCAGATGAGATGCCACACTTGGCCAGGGTGACTGACTAACACTGTTTAGGTGATTTCATTTACACATGGGTAGTCAAAGAGTGCTCCATGACTAAAAGGGGACAGATTCTGTCGGTAAGACGGAGGGCAGGGTAGCGGTGGTGATGGTGGTGGGGGTGCAGGAGTCTGACCTTTCTGCAAAGCCACAGTGTCAGTTTTAGGATGTTTTATGAGGTGGGACTCCATCCTGTGAGATCTGACCTTCCTGTGGTGATTGGTGGCTTGTCAGAGGAGGCCAGATGAAATCAGCCTGAGTGACTGTCGCTTGGTTGACTCCCTTTATCCGCAAGGAGCGCAGATGGTCCTGATACATAAATTAGTCAAATAACTGACTTAATAACGTATGACAGAGACTTTTGGGCTTGGGGGTAGTTTAGGAGTACATGGCGAGAGGCATCTGTCCATTGGAGATGAGAGTGGAGATTGGAGATTTTTTTTTTCATAACACTGTGGTTATTCCTTGCTAGGCAATAAGGCAATAATAGCTTTGTTATACTTGTACTGTATAACTACACGTTTCTTAGAAACTTGATAGTTTTTTTTTACTCCACACAGTTTCTTGGAGTAATGCAGTCTCTTGGAAGTATAATAAAGAGCAATATTAAATCTGAAACACTGGGCTCCACTCTGGACATCCTTAGACAGTCTCAGGCATTCATGTTTTAGGCATCATTAGGACATATCCAACTAGAGTGTCTGGTTTGTTACACTTGCAGAAAATCAAGGTATAGCAAAGACACCATATCTACATGATTTGTACTGAATATGTATTCCCATGCCTACTCCAGATTGTACAGTAGGGAGTTCCAATGACACTAGAGAACGGCTTATTCACTCTCCAGTGGTCTGCAAAGTGAATGTAGTGGCCTACAGGGTGGGTTAGAGGATGTCCTGAACACAGCTTTTGTCTTCTGACAACATTACAGTGATAACTCCAGAGAGCTACTGCTGCTGGCTAGTCTTAAATTTGTGATGCACAAGTCTTTCATGTGATGTAAATAAATAAGTGAATGTATGGAGGAATGAATGATTGAATGGATAAATGAATGAATGAATGAATGAATGAATGAATGAATGAATGAATGAATGAATGAATGAATGAATGAATGAATGAATGAATGAATGAATGAATGAATGAATGAATGAATGAATGAATGGGGTATTTATGCCATATTGTGGATAGTGTTTTTTTACTGTAGGTTACAATGTCAGAATGCCCAAACTATCAATGTGTTAGACTCTATTGACTCAAAACTTTAAATATAAATAATTTGTTACAAATTCTTAGAGATATAGATTCACCATAGATCACTTTGTTCCCAAGCATACTCACAGTGCAGCAGAATCACTTCACCATATAATGTAACCAGACAGGCAAATTCATATGTTGAATGTGAGACCCAACACTGACATGTGTGAGAATACTCGCATGAAGGCTGATACCCAGGGGCTGCTGTTGGGTCTTATGTTCTCATCTAACAGCCACATGCCTGAGCTGACAGGCTGTACACTTGACACTTTGGTCTCTGCGGGGGGTCACAAAGGTGGGCAGTAGCGTGGGCTTGCAGCCCCCTTCTCCCTTCCCCATGTGCGGATGTCTCGATGTAAGCGAGCGTGTGTGAATGTGTGTGTGTCAGTAACTGTGTGTGTGTGTGTGTGTATTTGTGTGTGTGTGTGTGTCAATATCTGTGTGTGTGTGTGTGTGTGTGTGTGTGTGTATTTGTGTGTGTGTGTGTGTGTGTGTGTGTGTGTGTGTGTGTGTGTGTGTGTGTGTGTGTGTGTGTGTGTGTGTGTGTGTGTGTGTGTGTGTATTTGTGTGTGTGTGTGTGTGTGTGTGTATTTGTGTGTGTGCGCGCATGTCTTGGTCATGAATGATGCACAAATAACACTGAGCTGGAGTGTGGCGGTGGGAGAGAGCACAGAGGTCTGGAGCTGCCGCAGGTTCTCTCTAAGGCGAGGCCTGAAAGTGGGTCACTTGCCCCTGGGAAGGTCTGTGGTGTTTGTCTGTGTGTGTGTGTATGTGTGTGTGTGTGTGTGTGTGAGAGAGAGAGAGAGAGAGCGAGAGAGTGTGTGTGTGTGTGTGTGTGTGTGTGTATGTGTGTGTGTGTGAGAGAGAGAGAGTGTGTGTGCGTGTGTGTGTTTTAGGGAGGGGTACACCTTAAGGAAGAAGACATGATGGATGCTCATCAGATACCAGATTGTCGGCTCTGTTCCTGTGAATAATAGAAGGAGTCAACAGCAGATGACAATCTGCGTCAATTTCAAAGATGACTGATAGAAAAATATACCCGCGTGAGCTTACTCTATCAAACCTCGACCACTCTGCTAAGTCTCTTCTCTCTTGTCACATTCAGATACCTTAATATATCAAGGATCATCTCCACCTGTAGGCAGCTCTAAGAGGTATAGGTGCTTCATTCAGATACCTTAATATATCAAGGATCATCTCCACCTGTAGGCAGCTCTAAGAGGTATAGGTGCTTCATTCAGATACCTTAATATATCAAGGATCATCTCCACTTGTAGGCAGCTCTAAGAGGTATAGGTGCTTCATTCAGATACCTTAATATATCAAGGATCATGTCCACCTGTAGGCAGCTCTAAGAGGTATAGGTGCTTCATTCAGATACCTTAATATATCAAGGATCATGTCCACCTGTAGGCAGCTCTAAGAGGTATAGGTGCTTCATTCAGATACCTTAATATATCAAGGATCATCTCCACCTGTAGGCAGCTCTAAGAGGTATAGGTGCTTCATTCTGGGACTGCTGCCCCTTCTTATCTTGCCACTTACCTACCTACAGTAAACCTCTGATGAATCAAAGGAACTTTGCGTGTCGTACAGAGTTTCATGATTCTACCATAATTTCTCACATTTTGCTCTATGCTATAATGTGATGTACGTTTAAAAAATAAAAGCTACATCCATGTAGAAGCCACAGCATAAAGTAGACTAATTGGGCAGCTGTGGTCTAGTGGTTAGAGAGTTGGTCTTGGGATTGGAGGGTTGCAGGTTCAAATCCTGTTCCAGTAGGAAGAATGGGGTTGGGGGAGTAAACAACTAGTCCTCTCCTACACCCTCATCCATGGCTGAAATGCCCTTGAGCAAGGCACCTAACTCCACATTGCTCCAGGAACTGTAACTGTAAAACCCTGTACCTAAATAACTGTAAGTTGCTCTGGATAAGAGTGTCAGCCAAGTGTAATGTAATTGTATAGTAAAATAGGCTACTGTATTCCCAGTTGGTGTTGTACACTATGTAAAGACTGTCTATTGCTTTTTCAGAGGAACCAATTGTAATATCTCACACACATTCATCATGTGCAAGCCTGTAGCCTGAATACTGTAAGATCGGTAGCAAACAGATCACTAAAATGTAATTAAAAGTAGCATAGATTTGTTCTTGGCCCTTGTCACAACAATCCGTCTCTCACTGATGCACCATTGCTGTGTCACATTCATAGCTTTTCTGTGCTCTCTCTCTCTCTCTGCACGCTATTCCTGTTTATTGCCACAACCTTCATTTCCTCAGTTACACTTTACTTTTATGCTCCCTGTGTACAGTGTATCAACATCATGAAGTACAGTGTAACAAAGTTTGTAACAATATGTACCCTAATCCTAACCCATATGTAGCCATATGTAACATTATGTACTAGCATTGTTCCACTGGGTTAGGGTAGAGTTAGTGTTAGGTATGTATAGTGTACGTACATAATATCCCATGTTGTTACATTTAGATACACAGTCGGGCCTGCTAATACGGTGGGACAAATGGATCTGTTGTCCCATGCCCAAGGAAAGAGGAGGCCCAGAACTGGGCCCTCCTTAAATTCTGGAATAATTATTGACATTTTTTTTTTTATCTCAGATTATCTTGTCCTGGGCCCAGCCAAGACTGTCAGCTGGCCTGTACACAGCTAAAACAACCGTAAAACAAGGTTTTACAATTTCTTCTCATTGAAATTCAGTACTGAAAGACCAACTCATTGATGGTTGGTAAAGTGCAACTGTGACCAATTTTAAACCATGCAACACAGATAAAACAAAAAGCACATACATGACATGGTGACTGACCCTAGAGAATGTGTTTAGTAACATTAAATTGAGTAGTTTAGAGTAAAAGCAGTAAGCCTAGCCTCTTAAAAATAGTTTCTTCTTCTTCTTCTTCTTCTTCTTCTTCTTCTTCTTCTTCTTCTTCTTCTTCTTCTTCTTCTTCTTCTTCTTCTTCTTCTTCTTCTTCTTCTTCTTCTTCTTCTTCTTCTTCTTCTTCTTCTTCTTCTTCTTCTTCTTCTTCTTCTTCTTCTTCTTCTTTTGGCTTTTTCCAATGGCTTCTCTTCTGCCAGAGAAAGAAACACTATGATCCGGAGGCTTGTCAATAAAAAATGCACTTGTCCAAATAGTTTCTATGCACATCCCATTTGTCTACAGTGTCTCTTGTGTAATTTGTCTGTGCCCTGGTGTAATTTTGTTTTTGATCTCCCAGAAAGCACTGCCTGGTGATTATGTCCGTCAAAATTATTGTTGTGGGCTTGTCGGATCCACTGTGCCATGTTTGCCATCACCCTGGGCTGGCAGGTGCTTCAGAATGAAAACACAACAAGGGTGGATTGCCTTCCAATGTCTTTCGTGCTGTTGACCTTCTGAGGGCTGATTGAGTGCTATTGTGCCGCTGAGGGGGATTTGGCGGTATGTCATAAACTGGGAAATATCTGAGCAGTCAAGATGTTCTCTCAAGCTGATGCAGGATAGCATACTCAAACTCAAGCTACCGCCCTATTGGGGCTCAGGGGCAATCCTAACAGGGGCTTCAGTTTTGTAAGGAATGAATGACGTGGAACGAGGAACTGTTTTACCCATGGGTCTCAGTAACGAGGCTAGCACCATTGTGGTACCTCTACTCAATATTGCATTTCACCCATAGACAGCCACCCAGAGAACTGGACAAGCCATCTGTGACATCACACATAGACTTTCACACATACTCGATGAAGGCAAAGAGAGCAGCTCCCTACCAAACCACATTTTGTATCACTCTCCCAAGTCACACTACCTCCACCACTAGAGGTCCGATAGCCAAGATGTAACACTTGTTGTACCTATGGTCTAAAAAAAGTGGCAGGAATGTGTTTAACATTATGAGCTTACTACCATTATGAGCTGACTTTACAGAATACAGGCTTATTTAAGACTGAAACCAATGGGAAGATATAAAAGGTAGTGCCAGTTTAGCCAAATATGCTCCATTTTGGGTGGATCTGGATTTGGGCTTTTGGTATTTACAATCTAATCACTGGCTCTAAAAAGCAAGCACTGCAGAGAACGTCAAAGAACATTTGAATTTATGCAGAATTGGAAAGGCATGGAGCGTGCCTCATGCATTACCTCATACTCATTATTACAATACTGAGAACATGGGCACCCAATCAAATTTAATTTGCAATTACACAGACTGAGATTGCAGTTAAATGCGCAAGAGAAGAAAATAAAGTTTTAAAGCCTGTTTGCACCATGCATGACCTTAATTGCATAATTATAAGTGCCAAAGATTTTTACAAGACCTACTTTCTTCAGGATGTGATGGATTGCCTTAGTCACTAAAGTGAGCTTTTACATGTGAGTTTCACATGTGGGGCAAGCCGTTAGCCACCATTAATTGCATCCCATTGGGTGAAGTGCTTGGTTCGGTGTCAAATTAATACTGCTCACACTTGGCAACAGCAGGGATCAATAGAAGTCAATATACTCTGAATAAGTGAGTCGATAAAAGTGTCTGCAGCATCCGTCGTTACACTTGGGTGTCCAGCTCATATCTGTGGCTGGTTTTGAACTCCATAGCTTGTCAGTGTCAAAGACTGGCATTGTCTGTGGCAGCTGCCACTTCTGCCTGCTCTCAGCATAGACTGCATAAGAGAACTGGGCAATCCGTCCGTGATGTCACGCATAGAATTTTTCACAGACCGGATCCGAGCACCGCCATCTTTGCCAATTCATTTTTTGAATGTCAAAATAAATCATCTGGGGATCAAACTAATGGATTTTTAAGAAAAAATCATCCCTCTCAGTCATTATGGACTGAAACACATCGAAACCGTTTTTTTGAACCAGGCTTTTTACCATGGGACTGAAAATATCCACCCGCCATGAAGTAAACGTATGCCTTTGGAGAGAAGCCAGACTTGGAGCCGCAGTGCTACTAGGCCTGGGGCCCTAGTGAGAATCACAGGAATCTCCAAACCACAAAGTTATTAAATAAGAGAAGGAGGGAGAGACCTAGCTATGTCTTTTTGCTGTCTAAGGTGACTGTGGGTGATATCTCACATGTTTGGACAATCTGTTATTGCTGTCGGAATGTCGAACCTGTCAGCTGTCTGTGAGCAACTCAGAGAGAGTGATTTGACAAGTGCAGCTCTCGATGATTTGAAATGGTAGAATGCCAATCAAACTAAGTCGAAAATTCACCTTGGACCCTGTTGTCAATTTGATGCTTTCAGCAAAACAAGCTTTGTCATCTTTTCTGCTTCAAGGTTATCTAAGGTAATGAGGTTATCTAAGGTTATGAGTAAAGGATGGACAGTTTCCTAACATAGGAAGGGATAAAGATGTGGGTTATGTAAATGGAAGAGCAGTGAAAGTTCTGCGAAGATGACTAAAATGCTTCGTCATTCATTTATTGATTTTCTTCTTTCGATCAATCAGCTGTCTACACCTGTGTTTTTATTGTTTTGGCTAACATACCTTTTCTGCTGCTGGTCTTGAAATTCCCCTCCCCCCTCCCCCCTCCCCAACCATCACCAGCTTGGGCCCAGGGCTTCAATCGAGGAGGTCTGCGAGACTTTCGAAGCTGGTTCAAGGACAGGGCCTACATCAGAGACTTTTATCATACCAATCTGTTTCATTTTAAATCCTTTTGGACGAAACTTATTTGGTAACTTTTATTTGTGGCATCTGAGTCTTTCTGGTTGAAACCTATAAAGCTTGAGGTTATCTGAGCAGTGTATGTGAAGATGATGACAAAATCTCAGCAAATGGGAATAGCAAATTAAGCTTTTTTCATGAATCGTTCTTGCAATACACGCAACGCAATTCAGGAATCAATTCATCTTCCATTAGCAAAAGAATTTTTCCTCGACTAAATACATTACACTTCAGGTGTTTACACTCAGAATTCTCTACGCAAGTTGACAAAGTTTGCTTTAAAAAGTTGGATGAAACCTTGGTAATGATAAGTTGCCAAAGGCGGTGGGGTGTGTGGGTGTGGGTGTGGGTGTGTGTGTGGTGGGGTAGGGTGGTGGGGGTTGGGTGGGGGTGTTGGATTAGATTTTACTTAACTTGGCAGCAATGGTATTACCAATGATGCGTATAAAAACAACACTTATATGAGCGCATTTTAGCAGTCTCCAGCTATAGCATATAAGAAATATTTCAGCTGTAGTTTTTTTTTCATACTACAGTCTATTTTACATCAAACCCCAACTCTACAAGATCACACAGGGACTCACAATTTTACCACCACAAGACCCCCTCGTCTGCCGGCTTGCCAAACACCTCTCAGCCACACACTGATGATCTCCCTCAGCGCAAGAAAATCAAGTTCTGTTCCCTCCACAATGTGTGAACATTTTACTCTCCGTTCCTAATCAAAATGGAAACAGCCGTCACTTTCATGGCTCTCATTACTGCTAAGGATGAAAAGAAATAGCGTTAACGCAGACTTGAGAGAGGAAGCGAGAGAGGGAGGGAGAGAGAGAGAGAGAGAGAGAGAGCAGCCAGCAACACAGAGGACTTGCTTTGGTGCCCTGGTTCCAAGAAACGATTTGGCAGTGCAGGGTCCAGAGTTCACGAAGTGACAGCTCCTAGCTTTTCACTTCCACCAATTACCCAAATGGGTGCGGTTAGCACATTCGGCTAATCAGTCTGACACTGCAGGCAGTGTGAGGACAGAAGTGATGTTATTTTATTGTCTTGTAGGCTACTGTTTTGTACTGATTTATACTTTGTTGTTCATCCTGAACGAAAAAGGACAGTAATCTCTGATGAGATCAGTCATTTTGGTTGACCATTTGGTCAACAAAATTATTTTACAGTAGTTGTTTAGTTGTTTACGTATCTCTCTCCATATTCTACAATCCTCAACACAATTGAGGATTTTTTTGACTGGAGATGAAAGTGTATGACCAAAATCCACAAATGCGTATACCCTTTCTCTAAGCTATGGAAGACGCATGTGGAAATATAGCAATTGATGCTTTTCATGGATGGATTCGCTGCTAGGCCAGGAAAAACATTGCATTGGATGTGGATGAGGTGCTGTGGCCACACAAAAACAGAAGAAAGGATGCAGCGTAATTTTTTTTGTAACTGTATAAGCTACAGTAAATTCTTCTTTTGTGTTGCATGTAGACCACTGTAGGTGCAGCTTTGTGTTGATTGGGATGCACAGTGTGTACACTGTTTTTGTGGGAAAAATAAAATATATTTGTAACAATGTTTATGTGCGTTCTGAGTATAAAAACAATATACTAAAATATAGCACACTTATGTATGTACTGTCTGCAGCAAGTGTAACACTGAACAAAAAAAGGCCTAAATCATTATGAATGGAGAAGAAGTGTTTTCCATTTATCATAGTGTTTTACATTTAGCACATCAGTGTTCAACTGGTTGTTATAAATGTCTATTCATATGATGGTTTGTGTTTGTCATTTGACAACAAAATAGCATTTTGAGAAGAAATAATGCTGTTTTGAATGCAAAGTTTCATTTTGCAAGAGAAGTGAGGGGTTTTGCCCATTGTGTGTGTGTTTTTTTGACTTGTGTGTAGAGTTCTGAGAGTATGAGGCATGTTTTCAGAAAATGTGTTTAAGCAACTGAGAAAAACTGTATTATTATTATTATTACTATTGTTGTTGTTGCTGTTGTTGTTGTTATTACAGTTTTTGCCCATTGCTTAAACACATTTTGCAAAATTTGGCTCGCTGTGCCAAAACTCTACACCAAAGCACATAGGACACAACACTTGGAAATAAACCATCCACATCTATGTCAAATTGAAACTGCAATCAAAATCTAACAATCCTTTGTCAAAATGTCACTCTGATGACAAAATTGCACACACTTGCACCTTATGAAAACACTGTCACATCAGCAGCAACACACTAGTCTACTTTATATAAAACACTGCAGTCTTTTGTTTTTATTCAGTTCAGAAAGCATGTCTTCGCAACAACAAAAAAATGAAATACTCAATAATGTACATTACAGTAGTCTACTTTACAGTGCAGTAAATTCATTTTAAGCAAAAACAGCAAAAAAAAAACAACCACAAACAGAATTGGCAACCTGGTCCGCCAAGTGGACAGACAAGGTCATTGCGGGCGGACAGATACAGACACACGCGCACACACACACACGGACAGGGTCATTGCAATACCTGGTCAATCCCCTCCAGGGGACCAGGTAACAGTACACTAATGTAAATATAGAAGGACACAATTGTGCGTAAGTGGGCTTATGGATCTTGCCGTGTGTTGGGGTCTGGTCACAGGATCTCATCAACATCACAAGCAATGTCTTCTCTTGCTAAGCATATGGTAAGCATCTCTCTCGCTAAGCATCTCTCACAATACAGTAAGCAGCCATAAACTGTATTGTGGTACAATCCTACTGTAAACATGCTGTAAGATAAGATGCATTTTTATATTTATTGATAAATAACATGAATACATTCACGAAACACAACACATGACTAATACTGTTCACTAAATATATTTTACATAACGCAAGTACGCAAGTGTTTGCTTGTTGCATGGTTGCATGTTGAAAATTGAAACACAATCATTTTCTACAAAGAATCATGTTCACAGTAAACACAGTAAAACACAGTGTTGTTGGAGACAAAAAGCTACTGTAAGCATCATCTCTTTCCAATTTGGTGGCATGTCTCAACCTAGGGTTTTCCAGGTGGTCAACCAATGTTATTTGCATGTTATCACACATTTGTCTTCTCTGTCAATGCTCTCCTCAACTGAGCCATTGTTTTGTTATTTGAGTGGTTCAAAAAATGTGGGAAAGATTTTATTTTAGTGTGTAAAAAAACTGTAACTGAGGCCTTTTTGTAGCTGGCTGATTGGTGTTCAATTTTGTAAGTAAGTATTTTCTGGTGTGTGTCTGAGTGTTGTGTGTTTTGTATGTGTTTTGTATTTTGAATAGATGTGTTTTGCCAATGATACATCGGTATATCATTTTTGAACGAAGTGTCTTATGTATGAAATAGTGTGTAGTGTGCAGGAGCAAGTGTGTTGCAGAATTGCAACTAAAGTGTAAAGCAGCGATTGTGTTTAAGGTATGGTTACACTGTGTTTAAGGCATGGTAACACAACTTCAAGTTATGTTACTTTGGTTTAAGCATATGTCTATTGCGTTCAAGCAATGGGCAAAAACTGTATTATTATTATGTACAGATTTTTTCCTCAGGAGAAGATATTATGCTGTACTACATCAGTATTTCTTTGCATCGGTGTGAGAAAGTGGGGGCTCCCACTCAGACACCCTGTTTAGAATGTGTGTCAACACATAACAGCATGGTCACACTCACTGCACATCGGTAAAGCCACTGAACCCAACATGGCCTCCATGCACGCCCATGAGTGCCACCCATCATTAGATCCAGTTATAGCTACAGACACTAAGACAGCATTAGCCTTCCCGTCCCATCTTTGGCCCACTTGCGAGAGCCCCTAACCATATACACAGCATGAAGTGGTGCTGTTGATGTTGCTACATAATTGTATGGTTACCACCCCCGCCTCCCACTTGTGCTCAGGCATATCAGAGGGCATACGGTCACACACACACGTACACACACACACATACAGAGAGAGAGAGAGAGGGAGTGAGAGAGAGAGATGCTGTGGGCTGGAAGAGAGTACTGGATTTTTGCCACAGAGTCTAGATTCTAACAGTCTGTCCCAGTGTGTGTGTGAGTGTGTGTGTGTGTGTGTGTGTGTGTGTGCATGTGTTCCTATGTGTAATGATAGTGTGTGCATGTGTGTCTCTGTGTGTTTTTGGTAAGGTCATGTATGAGTAACTGCTTTGCTGTAGCTCACTATGTGTGCATGTGTTGTGTGTGCATATCCGTGTGTGTGTGTGTTTACATGTGTGTGACTATCTGGCAAATGCTGCTTTACCCAAACTGGACAGTCATGAGGAATCAAGTGGCCAATAGAGGCCTTGCTAAAAATGTTAAATGTTAAAAAAGAAGATTCAGAAGTTTTGGCTAATTACTTTATCTCAATGGACAGGGAAAGATGCACATGCACACTCACGAGAAGGTGCAGGCTAGGACAAATTCCAACACAGAGTGTGCGCCTATATTCTTTGGAAGTGTTGTGCTTTTTGTGTGCCTATCTTCTTTAGAAGTATACCTTACATATTTGATAAAATAATATTTTTTTTCTGTCTTTTGTCTTTCACAAGTGAAGTAAAAGTAGGAGTAGAAGTTGGAGTAGGTGAAATCTAAAAAGTCCAAAAAAAAAAGTTATACTTGGTGTCTTTTTTATGGTGACATTGATGGTGACAGTAGCCACCATTAGAAATGGATAGAAGACTTTTACTGTGTTAACAAAAAAGCAAAATATGACATTTCTGAATTAATTAAATATATAGTCTGAGTACAGCTGTACTTCTTGCAAATGTCCTTTTGAATTTGCATGTGAGAAAAGAAAATATTACTGCCATGTTCTGAATAGGACACTGTGAGTCTGTGGGGGGGCCTAGCTCATAATTTGTCTTCATAGAATACTTTCACTGAATGCCAGGGTCAAGGGTCACCTTACCAAAAGCCATAGCATTTGTTGAAAGCATTGTTCTTTTTTTATGAAGGTGAAAGTCTGGGTGAACTGAAAGCATTTCCTTCTGCAAAATTAAGTATTTCTTTCTCTTTTCAAGATGTTTGGATGAATGGGCCTTAACAGCTCAATGCCATCTTCAGCATACCTCTCCTGTCACCACAACAACAGAAGCCACTACTTTAAGTTCTCTTTAAAAATCTTTTTTATGTTTCAGTGAAAGTACGTTTATGCACAGATGAATTGGTCACACCACAGATTTTAACACTTAAAAAGAGAAACTGACTCCTTGAGCAACAGCTGCTTTTTTACCTACAATATATTTTTTAAACATGCAGTACTTTTGTATACACTGTACAAGATTCCTATGCACAACATGCAATAATGAAATAATATACTGTAGGCTATAAAGTATATCTTCTCTTTGAGTTCTGGCATTTATTGTTACTTAGCTATTAATAGTGTTTCTGTGTTGAGATGCTTAAAGACACAAACGTCTCATTTTAAAAGTTCAAGGCTCCTGTTCTTCTAGTTTGTATTGCAAAGCAATTCAAAGCATTGCTCTTTGTATCAGTGGTGATATAGCTGGTGACTCTGTTAGAGTACAACACATGTTCAACTATGCTCTTACAAACCCTGTAGTGTTTGCCCCTCTGACACACACACAAACACACATACACACACACACACACGCACATACACACATTTTAGAGGTGATTAGATGGGAAATGTAAGACAGTTTTATGCCTTTTTAGTGTTTTCCCCTTATTTCATGCTACCCTCCATCTTTGCTGGATGAAGTTCAATTCAGCACAACACCAAATGACATGGCAACAAACCCTTTCCATGCGTTACCATGACTACCAGCATATGCACTATTGACCCTGTGCTGTGCTCACATTTATTAGACATAAGCATTAAGCACAATAGTTGGCTATAGGTCATGTGATCAATGCTCAAACCCCATCTTACATTCCCTTAATGTTATTCATACACATCCCAGTTCCTGAGGAGTACAGTTATAAACTTTCTCCAGCGTCCATTTAATTGGATTTCACTGGACGACTAATAAATGGATCAAATGAGGTTTTCGTATTTTTTATATGTGGCCCACAGTCTAAAATTCCTGGAGGCTTTAATTTTGGTATTGATCAAGCTTTAAATGTCAGACCACAGTATGGAGATTATTAAATCAGCCAAACGGAAAGAGTTTTGAGATCCTTCAGCCTTCGACCGTTTCCCCTCAAACATGCACTCGCCGCGTGCTTCACACAGAGGCCTGTGATCGCATGCCCAGCCAAAACCGCCCAACATGTTGCATGCATCAGTGAAGCAGCAGAAGCTGGGGTAATTGTCCCAAAACGATCCACATGCCTCTTCTGAAATTAAGAGTATATTTTGCCATCTGTCACAGCAGGGGGAAAATCATCTCTCCCCGTGCCGCCTGAGTGCTTTTACTGAATCAAAAGAAAGAGGCAATTCAGACGCCACTCATCTTGACTGGCCCTTGAGAGAGATTTTTTTTTTTTTGTGTTTTGTTCTGTTTTGTTCTCCACAGGAAAAAATACTCGAGAGGAGGATTGGCAAAGTGCTACTTTTCAAAAGAAAGGAAGGAGCACAACCGATGATTTTTTTTTCCAAAATTCCATTTGGATGATTTCTGGAATGTATTTGTTATTACTGTTTTACCTTCTGTCTATTTCCCTATTGTACATTCTTATCGCTGATCAAAAAAAAAAAAAATCATGACAACCAGCCTTCTGTCTGTGATGGACCTCATGATGGGGTAGAGAGCATGGGGTAGGAAATGGAGTAAGAATCATGAGGCTACAAAAACAGGACAATGAGGAATACTTGCGGTCAGAGTTTCCTTTTTCGTAGGGAAGTTTCCCAACCTAATACATGCTGTCTTCACTATCTGTATTAATTACCTCATGATTTACTGAGTTTTCCTGAGTCAGTAAACCACTTTCACACTCAGACCCTAACCCTAACCCTACCCTGGTGACTGCTTTATTCTCTTAGTCTTCAAAGAGTGACCATTTTCTGTTAAAATCACTTGTGTCAGTTCCTCTGTTATACACTATGGCCAACTGTGTAGGCATTTCTAAAACCATATAAGGGTGATCCATATAACAAGAATTATTGAATTGCAGTTATGTTATCATTGCTTAGCTGTCTCTAAAAAAATATCTCTGATGTGCTTGTGTCTCTCAAAAAATGTTCCCTACAGCA
>CM050201.1:16065000-16100000 GCA_027475355.1 Coilia nasus | reverse complement strand
CATTGTCTTACTCTACATCAAAAAAAAACTTTCAGTTCCTGGACACTTTTACACCACGACTTCCGCAAACACATCATATGTCCCAGTCACCTAAAGCGACGGTTCCTGAGGGTGACAGTTGCGAGTGCTGACACGTCTGTCATTTGTTCCCAGTGCTCTTGCCATGTCGGATGAGACTCATAGGGGTGGCCATTTATAAGAACACACTGCTGGCGATGGCCCAGGCCCAGAAACCCCTGCCCACACTTACTGTAGCTAAGTCAAGGGAAAGCTTATCATGCATATGAACAGGACAAGCTGTGCATGCTTTACTGCCCCCCCCCCCCCCCCCCACACACACACACACACACACACACACACACTTTACAGTGCAACCACTCACGTCACACGCTACTACTGACACACACACTTACTGACATGCACACAGACACACAGAGTATGCATGCACATGTACACATGCACACACACACATACACATGCACACACACATGCACACACACAAACACACCCATACACGCACACACACACATACACATATGCTGAAACCATGAAGGCTGTATATATGATCCATTTCACTTTTACCCACTATTCTGAAGTGTCCTTGTTCCACACTTGCTATACAGCTACTGTGATATGAATTTTGATCAGTCAGGCCCTTAACTCCTCATTGATTTTTCTTTCCAGTGTTCCGATCGCACGCCAAGAAAATGTCCAAGAGCAGCCAGCGAGGCAGAACATACAGGTACGTAGCAGCCGACGCAGAATAACACATCCCTACCCCCCATTACAAGAAATTTCTCCTCTTTGTTTAAAATGGCACATCATTTCTAGGAAATCGAATTATATTGATAAATAACTGAGAAACTATATTGCTGAAAAAGCTTTAAAGAAATCGTCGCTCCTTGTGCGAGATGTCATTTACTGACTGAATTGGTGTCCCTGGGGCGGATATATTAAGGACAAACAGTAAAAAGGACATAGACAGCTGCGCCAAAACTGATTGTGACATTTACGAAAATGCTTGTAAGCAGGAATATAAAAGAGAAGATGACAGCTTACATCAATAAAATGCAAGCTTTAGACTTTACATTGTCCCATCCTTGGATAAAAGACTTCATGGAGAAATTACTTATTCACATCTGTGACCAATTACATGGAGGGTGTTTTTTAGGACACTGCATTTTGTGTAATGGTTCGTTAATGTGTACCCAAAAGCGGGTATTTCAGACACAGTAAGGACATGGATAAAATTATTTTAAAACATTACTTTAAATGGTACACAAAATGTAATAAAAAGTAGGACTGAACTGCATTTGTTGTAAATATGAATGTGTCATGTGGTTATTTGCTTTGTTCTCAGGGATTCTTATAGGTGCTATGTAAGACAGTTATGGCACGTCATCATAACATGGTCATAATATGTCATCAGAGATCAAGGAAAATGTTAAATTGAAACACTAATTTCATGGACAACAATAGTGTAGCTTGGCTATTTGCATTTAAAAATTC
This sequence comes from Coilia nasus, assembly GCA_027475355.1. Classification (NCBI taxonomy): domain Eukaryota; kingdom Metazoa; phylum Chordata; class Actinopteri; order Clupeiformes; family Engraulidae; genus Coilia; species Coilia nasus. The sequence continues at coordinate 16,098,491 of CM050201.1, read as the reverse complement.
AGTGTGCAGACTAAAAATATGTTTCTGTTTTGATGTTGAGGCCTGCCTCCTGCATCTACAAGGGGAACATTTTGAATTTGATAGCAGTAACAGTTTTGGGCACAAATCTACATATAGGCGTTAACCTACACACACACACACAGGTTCCCAGACACACAACGACTCATGAAGACACACACACACACACACACACATGCACACACGCATGTGCACACTCACACACACACACACACACACACACACACACACACACACACACACACACAAACACACACACGCATGCGCACACTCACACACACACACACACATAGTCAAACCCAAGGAGCAGCCTCACTGTGCTATAAATCCGTAGCCTTGGCTTTTACATGTAAAATGTGACAATTTTGTGTCCTGTCACACATCTCAGACTCCTCTCCTCATTTCAGTGATTTGCTGACTCATTATGTCATAAATTACAGGAAATGCATGAAGTTAATCATTGAAACTGTGGACAGCAAGAGTAACCCATATAATCCTTTTTTTTCCACAGTTGATGAGATTCTACTGACAATGGCCCATTTGTTGTTTCAGAATATCCCGAAACACAGAAGAGTGGCATCTTTTATGCGTTTGTCCCCAGACAGTCATCCTGACACAAACAAAACAAACAAAAACACACAGTCCAGAAAATAAGAAACACAGGTGGGCAATCTGGCTTCCGAGAGTAAAAAAGCTCACACCCCGTGTTTGTTTCCCAGCATTCACAAAGCCAACTGCCTCAGCTTCTTAGCCAGGCTAGCTGAGCTAATTAATGAAATCCCCTGAGTTGCATGTGTGCGCAGGTAGAACGAAAAACATGGCAGCATTAACCCACCTCTAATAAGAACATACTGTAAGTGATGTTAGAATCAAAGCTTTAGCAGAAACGTGGGTGCCAAAGACTGAGAAATCAGAATAAATGACAATGACCAATCAGCAGTGTCCCGCTGCGGTAGCACCACAAGGATAGTCTGTTTTTAACGGCCAGCCACCCCTCCATCCCTCCTCCATCCCTCCTCCATCCCTCCTCCATCCCTCCTCCATCCCTCCTCCATCCCTCCTCCATCCCCCCTCCATCCCCCCTCCATCCCTCCTCCATCCCTCCTCCATCCCTCCTCCATCCCTCCTCCATCCCTCCTCTTCTGCCTTTGTCCCCTCATCTCATCTCTCCATGCAACTATTCCTTTCTCCATCACACTGACTTTTCATTAATCCCTCTCTGTCTCATTCCCTCACTCTCTCTCTCTGCCTCTCTCTCTCTCTCTGCCTCTTTCTGTCTCTCTATCTCTCTCTCTCTCTCTCTCTCTCTGACCCTTCTTCTCCTTCTTCCGTGAATAATCTCTTTAGCTAATAGGCGTCTCCGCCGCAGTGTGAGGCCTCTTAATGATTGAGGCTTTGCACATCAAATTCATTATATATGATTGGTTTGTTAGGGTCCAGGCCAGTTTCATAATGGCCACTTTAATGAATATTCAAACATCCCTCCTTGGCTCTGCTGGGGAAGGCTTGGCCATGACGGCCCTCTTCTGCTGCGGTTCCAGGACAAAGCCAAGTTGTCTAACAGATTGCGAGGCTTGGCTGCTTCGCCGAAACATCACGGCTCTGAAATCCACACAAACAGCGGTCAGTCACGTTCAAGAACCGAAGTGACGTCTCATTTTATTTGCCTCCCGGTGCTCTACATCTCTCTCTGTGGCTCTTATGTTCCGGTGTTCCATGTCTCTCTCTCTGACCAGCGTGTAGAGAAAAATGTTTTGAATTCCACAATGTTCTCACCACTTGGGTTGTGTGTGTGTGTGTGTGTGTGTGTGTGTGTGTGTGTGTGTGTGTGTGTGTGTGTGTGTGTGTGTGTGTGTGTGTGTGTGTGTGTGTGTGTGTGTGTGTGTGTGTGTGTGCATGTGGTGGTGGTTGTGTTGGGTGCAGCTATCTTAGGCACAAGTTATAGTCAGCATAAAAAATATTAAAAGTGCCAGCCTTGAGACTGTACTGAAATGCCCCCAGGACAAGGATCAACAATATCCACTCACCAAAGACTGGGAGAATATTTAATATCTCGGCCCAGTAAATCCAGTAGGCAAACTTCAGGGGTTTTTAGCTTATGCTCATCAGGTTGGATGGCAGCACCTAGGTTTATCAACTTCTACAATTAGGACTCAAAGAGTAGGCCATAAGACATATTTCTTTTTAAATCGCTGGTTCTGTTGAGCATCTGGGCCTGCATTAGTTAGGTTAGCAATGCCATAGTGCCTCTGCTCAATTATGTATTTTGCTGCAGTACTACGTCAGGCAACTCTTCTAAGGCTTCGGCTTGCCTCAACTAAATCTTTTGGTTTCCAATCAGATAGGATTAATTAAAGCAACACTAAGTAGTTTTTTCAACCTTAAAATAATAGTTCCAAAATCGTTTCTGTGGTTCATCAACTTGTAACAGGGTGGAAGGCCATTCTGAAGTAAGTTTAGATGAATAGTTTTAAAATTCACACTAAGTACCCATGCACCATGAAGTAAACATATGTCTATGGAGAGTAGCCAGATTTCTTACACAAAGAGAAATAAAAGAAAAAAGTCTAGTTTTAGACTAGGTCCGCATTAGCTTGGTAAACCAGCCCTTCGTACTTCATTTTATTTTGTACAGGCGGTCTGGAGTGGAGGCCGTGAGAAACAATTTCTTCTTAGAGGTGTGGACTCTGCTGAAGTTTAAAACAAGTGCCTCTGCCTTTACCCAATCGTTAACGCCTGGTCGTCACATATGCAATTAGCCTACCTACGCACTATAATTCAAATGTAGCACACAAAATCAACATCATGGCTCACGAACACACCCTCTGTTCACTGATTGGATAGGAGTTGCTCGGTCCTCTTACATGCTCCTCAACAGATTACAGTCCAGGCCAGTCCATACAAAATGAAATAAAGTACGAGGGCCGGGTTTACCAGGCTAGGTCCGCATGGCATGCATCACACTGTCAAAGCCCACCATTTCCCTGCCATGACCTGTTATGAGTTCACCTTCATTCCTGAACGCAGCTGAATTGGAAGCGTTTCAATTACTGGCATCATCATGTCGGGCTCTTTAGGCAGTGCTGGATCGTTGAGCTGACGCCCCTTGATTCGTTCTTCTTGCAAAGGATGTCTATCTAAGGGGGTCCACTGCTTTACACTTGAATGCACTTTCGTGGGGACCAGGACCAGCTGATTAATTTTTGAAGTGCGGGCTGCAGAGTGGCTGTCGTCAGCACGTGTCTACAGCACACGTGGCAGGTTTCCTTTTTTTAAGGCATGTTTTTGCCCTTTTCATTACTTCATTTAGATAGGATAGTGAAGAAAGTGGGAGAGAGAGAGATGGGGTAGGGTTGGGAAATGACTGCAGGCTGGATGTGGACCTGGGTCCTCATGGGCGGTTGCCAATTTTGTGGTTGGGTGGGCTATCTACTGTACAGTACCTCTGCACCGCAATGGCAGGTTCAATGACAAACGCAGTAGATGAACCAAACATGGGTGATTTCTGTTCACATATAACAAAGGACACCCAATCTTGATAGATTGTACCTCAGCTACAGCTTTGTCACAGGATGCATCTTATTATGCAAAAAAGGGGGAAACAATCTTTAAGCAGTGCACAGTTGATGGGCGGCACCACTTTTATCAGTAGACTGACGTGTTTCGGTCGTCAAAGTTTCATCAGCAATCACGACGGTGAAGGTCTGATGACCGAAACATCAGACTACTGGTAATTCTGGTGCTGTCTGTCAAGTATACAGTGTTGCACTGATTTCTTTCTCTTTTCCACATAAGGTAAGTTTTTATTTCTCAACTCAACTGAACTACCAGGGAATGATCTTCTTCTTGGTGTTGCTGAGTTATTCAGAAACCGTTTCAAAGACAATTAATGTGTTTTACATTCCTGTCAAGCTGAACATTTATAAAAAGAAGAATGGACAACAGCCTGATCATTTGTGTTGGTACAGACAGACATTAGTTTGAACATGGGTTCATTGGCACGATAAGGGTACAAAGTACAGGAGTGGGAACATATGGTAAATAAAAACATCACTAGTCCTCTGTGCTAAATTTTCTCTCAGATCTGCAAATGCCTGCAGATGGAGGAGCTTGAGTTAAGGCCAGCAGCTTTGTGCAGCTAGACTCTGCCAACCAATCAGAAAGCCTCTTTTCATGCCTCATTCCCTTTGCCACACCCCCCACCCTCCACAGGCCAATGATAGATACCAGCCACCCATTCAAAGTGACGGGTGCTCAAAAAATAGCCCCAATTGTCACTTCTAATCACCTAGGCCCTTTAACCGAGAGAGGATGCTGCTGAGGTTTCATGACCCAGCAGTATTCTCACAGATGTCCAAATGTAAAATCAATTTCCAAATCGTGACCACCTTTTTTCCTTTGAACTTTTCTTAACATCTTTTCCCCACCCCCTCACTCTCTCTGTTCTAAAGTGTTCCTGCTGCATTCCTGGAAGAGCAAAATGTAACTACACCGAACAAATGCTTTTAAGATAATAAAATCTCTGGCACAACACGTATGTGATTTCAAACTGTTGCACCACAGTTGCTACAATGCTACTATGCCATTGGCATCTCCTGTGAGCAGAGAAAGCTTTATGACTCAATGCTTTCATATTATTGCTACGTGTCAGAGCACTAAAACATGTTAAAGGAAATGTAAGGCACTACTTATGACTACCTCGCTGAAGTAAAAGAGGCATCTGAATGACTGATGCGCGGCCTAATGGTGTCTTAATTCAATTTGTCGTGTGCATGACTGTTGGGTTAACGTTACTTCAGATAAATCAGTTCAATCAGCAGAAAGTGGTAAAATATGTCTAGCTGAGTCACTTTGCTCAACTCCAGTCTTTCTCTGTTTTTCTCTTGTCTCTGTGTGGGAGAAGAGAATGGGGCATCTGTAGACTTGCATCAGGTTCGGAAGGCCCTCAGTGCTGGCACACTGGAAGCTTGTCCTTGTGTTTGTGTGTGCGTGCATGAGGGCGTGTATATAGGCCTATATATATGCAGAGAGAGAGAGAGAGAGAGAGAGAGAGAGAGAGAGAGAGAGAGAGAGAGAGAGAGAGAGAGAGAGAGAAAGAGAGAGAAAGAGAGAGAAAGAGAGAGAAAGAGAGAGAAAGAGAGAGAGAGAACCACAGTGTGTAACAATATTTATTGGCGAGCGGTAGGGCAACGACAAGAAAATTGAATTAAAAAGGCAATATATTGTGAACGTGAACCATATGCTGTTATAGTATAAGGCATTGTAATTATACTGCATTATTATTGCCACTACACATTCAGTTGGATACAATGCCTGTAATGGCTAACAAGGTGTCCTAATGCATGAAAATAATGAACAGTGTGGGGACAACAAAAAAAAACCTCCATGATGCAAAGTAAATCAGAGTGCCCTCCTTGTATCACTGGCTATTGTAATGTCCCTGTTGTCATTCCCATTATACACTCTCCCTTTAATTGCCCGTAGACTGTAAACTGGGTGACAAGTTTGATGTGGTTCAAAAGTTTGTGACTAGGAGAGGACTAGGAGGACATAGACCTATACTGTATGTCTCACCATGTGTGGAGTATGTGTCTACCAAAAGCGAATGAGTATTGAACAAAGATTTTTCCTAATTTGTTTTCCCCTCTTGTAAACAATATTGTGTGAAAGCAAGGTAGAAAGGATTGCATACACCATTACTTCCAGTGATCTGTGCAAAAATAGATCTTTTGAAGTCTACTCATTTCTGTTCAATCATTGACAGATATTCACCAAGTAATTGACACACATATCTCACAGCAGTATGGCATATGCCTTGAATAGTGGCTTTTAAAAACAATACCGGTTGCCTTGAAGGTGATGATGGTTAAGCTAAAACCTGGGTAGCTTTACAAGATATTTACACTATTCGTCTTTGTTGTTAGAAAGTACAAAACACAATCTTAAACACCAGAGGCAAACACAAATACTGCATCAGTAAGGAGGGAGTTGTGCTGAATTTTGTGTGAGCTACTATGAGCTATTTTGATGTGAAAAGGTTTAAACACCGTCCAAGGACAACAGTCGAGGCACTGGTAAAGTTGCTGGAGGCAGTGAGTACACCCTCCTCAGTAAAGAGAGTGCTGTATCGTCATAAACTCAAAAGCAGTTCCCTGAGGGGGGAGAGCAATACTCCAAATCCATTCTTAAAAAGCAAGACAAAAGTTCTGTGCATGAACACTGTGGCAAACACCACAGGAATATTATTTGGTCAAGCAGATGTCCTTGGCCACAATTTTTAACGTTATGTACGGAGGAAGAAGGATGGAGCTGGTTACTCAAGAGAACACTATCATAACCATAAAGTAGAGAATATGGTAGCATTATATTGTTGGGTCTTTTTGCTGTCAAAGGCTTTAATGCACTCCAGTGTGTAATACACTTCATAAAATGGGTGGCTATATTAAGGGAAAGAGTTAGATGGATACGTAAAATATTCATCCTGAAGCCATCAGCCTATAGATTTTCCATCTGAAAAGTGACTGGAAGCAGAGATCGTAACCAAATGAATTATAAACAACAAAGTTACGGTTTTGGAGTGTCCATCACAAAGACCTGGTATTAAGCCAAAACAACATTTGTGGACTGAGGTAAAAATAGCAGGTTTGTGCATAGAGGTCTGTATACGAAATCAGTTAGGGCAAATACACACTGATTTGAGAAGGCAATGAGTACCTTGGCTTGATTGCTGGGTGGTGTGAGAGACCATGGAGGTAATATAATAATAATAATAATAATAATAATAATAATAATAATAATAATAATACTTTTTACTTGTACACAATTCGTACAAGATGCAGCTTCACAGTTTGACAAGAAAAACACAAGACAACATTAAGACAACATTGTAGTAACTGAAGAAAGTGCGGAAGTCCCCCCCATTGATTTCAATGGGAAATGCTAGGCTAGTGAATTCAACAAAAAAATTGAACACATTTTCACAGGGCTCATTTCCACCGCCAAGTAAGTGCTACGTTACTGATTGATGTGAGGTAGAGCAGAAAGCTAGATTGAAGAAGGGCACTGGATGTTCAAAAAGGGATGGTGACATATTCGGGGACACCCTCGTGCATGAGCTGAGAGTGGAGCACCCTCTCCAATCAGCATGTGGGTAATGGGGGAGGATATGATGAAATTTCTGGAAAATGGCGACGAGGAGAGGCCCTGCTAATTGGCAGAAGCTGACCAGCCAAATCCTGACCCCCTGTGAGAGACCAGGAGTTGAAAGATGCCTACACAACAGTAGCTGAGAGAGAAAGAACTGAGATCCACAAGGTTTACCTGTGTAAATTATAAAATTGAACTACTATCAAAGGCATCTAAGGAGAGCAGGCTGCTCACTGGAGCCCAGACTGTGTTTGCCCTGGAAGCCTGGTAAGCCTAGTCTAGTTGTGAATTTGCTCCTTAGTTTCATCCATTACTGTTATAACCTGAAATCCACATTATTACCGATACTGCAGGGTAAGTTATACCACAAGTTATTTGGCTTAGGATTTGATGGAAACCCTTCACTAGTGGCACCGTTTGATTATTTAAGGATAAGATAACTCTGTTTGTTATTTTTGGTAACTCACATTGGACATCAAGAAGCAGAGAATCGTGTGGTATGACAAGTAAAAATAGCAGGTTTGTGCATAGAGGCCCACAAACCTGATTCTGCTGCACAGTTTCTGCCAGGATGAATGTGCCAAAATTCCTGCCAAAAATAAAACTGCGAAGCCTGAGAAAGAGCAAGCCAAGTGCTTGATTTGAGATGCAATACAAATTTGCATAAAAAATAAATGAATGAGTTTGAATTCAGGTAGCTGAGGTGTATGCAAACTCCTGGACTCGACATTGCTGTCTTTCTTAACAGAGGATGTATTTTTTTGGGGCTGAAAAATCCTCCAGCAAAAGAGGTTCTGCTACGTGGGGTCAAACAGGGACTTTTCTCTGTGTTATCCACTCCATGGAACACAGGAAAACACACATATAAACAAGCTCTTTGATGAACGAAATTGTTTTTTTTCCCTCTCTTCTTATCTAGACAGTAGAGAGAATGTGCAAGGAGGCAGAGTGAGTGAGTGAGTGAGTGAGAGAGTGAGAGGGGGAGAGAGAGAGAGAGAGAGAGAGAGAGAGAGAGAGAGGAGAGGAGAGAGAGAGAGAGAGAGAGAGAGAGAGAGAGAGAGAGAGATCGAGAGAGAGAGAGAGAGAGAGAGAGAGAGTGAGTGGGAGTGAGGGGAGTGAGTGAGTGAGTGAGGTGAGTGAGTGAGTGAAGTGAGTGAGTGAGTTGATGTGAGTGAGTGAGTGAGTGAGTGAGTGAGTGAGTGAGTGAGTGAGTGAGTGAGTGAGTGAGTGAGTGAGTGAGTGAGTGAGTGAGTGAAGTGAGTGAGTGAGTGAGTGAGTGAGTGAGTGAGTGAGAGAAGATATTCTCATACAGGGCTGATTTTAAATCAAACCTGGATGCAGAAATTGGAGACTGAAAGAGAGGGTGATGCAAATTGTATCTCTGTGCAGTGCAGGGCAACATTTAAAAAAAAAAAAAAAAAAATTGAGCAAGGATTTTTAATATTTGGGGATCAAACTGTTACCCATCTACCCCGTCATTTGCAGTTTTGTGAGTAGATTGGTCTTGGCCTTGGTGAGGAAAAGTGCCTCCTGATTTTTCTTTCATATGTAATTACCCCCATCATCATTCTGACAAGCCCTAGTGGCCTAAAAGTATATTTAGACACCGGAGAGGGGTTCCTGGCCCTCTACTCAGCTCCCAGATTTGCTTTTCAGACACGGTGATAATTAAGCACCAATTTCGTGTAATTGACAGATTCAAATTAATTATGGATTGCAAATTATAACTTCAGCACCCTTCCTGGATGGCGGTGGGCTTTCACACCAGAGGGCCTCGACTTTTTGGCCTGCGTGCATCATGCCTCCAGATACAGTATCTTACAAAAGTGAATACACCCCTTGCATTTCAGCAAAAAAAAAATGCAAATAGATCTTTTGAAGGGAAAATAATACAGACATGAAACTTGGATATGTTTTAGATTAGTCAGTGTACAGCTGGTGTAGCAGTATATATTTACCAGGGCTTGCTAGTTATACAAAAATGCCTTATTTGTAAAGCTTTATTCAGAGAACAACATAAAAGTGAGTACACCCCACAGTGAACATGTCCAAATTGCGTCAAAATGGTCAATATTTTGTGTGTGTACCATCGTTATCTAGCATTGCCTTAATCACCCTAGCGATGAAATTCACCAGTGCCGCACATGTTGTTTCTGGGATCCTTGTCCATTCATCCATGATGGCATCAGGGACCTGGCACTGTTAGACACTGGTGCTCCTCTATCACCTGCTTAAGAATGCCCCACAGGTGCTCAATAGGGTTCAAGTCTGAATGTGCAGCTGTGGCCTAGTGGTTAGGGAGTTGGTCTTGCAATCAGAAGGTTGCCGGTTCGAATCCCACCCTATCCATGGTTGTGATGCCCTTGAGCAAGGCATCTAACCCCGCACTGCTCCAGGGACTGTATCTGTAAGTCGCTCTGGATAAGAGCGTCAGCTAAGTGTAATGTAATGTAATGTAATACGCACTTGGCCACTCCATTACCTTCACTTTCAACTTCTTAAGGAAGGCAGTGGTTATCTTGGATGTGTGGCAGGGGGTTGTTATCACTTTGAAAAACTACCGTGTGGTTCTGTTTATGAAAGGGGGGCATTATGTTCTGCTTCACAATGTCACAGCAAATGTTGGAATCCATGATTCTGGCAATGAAGTGCAGTTCCCCAGTGCCAGCAGCCCTCAAGCAGCCCTAAACAATAATCATACAACCATCATGCTTGATTGTTGGCAAGGCACAGTTATACTCAACAGAGAGCCACCACACACGCTGGACACCATTTGAACCAGACAAGTTTATCTTTTTTCTCATTAGACCACGGGACATTGTTTCAATAATCCATGCTTTTGGACTGCATGTCTTCAGCAAACAGTTTGCAGGCTTTCTAGTGAACAAGCTTCACAAGAGATTTCCCTCTGGGATGATGACCACGCAAACCGAGTTGTAGCAGTGTGCAGCATATGATTTGAGCAATGACAGGCTGACCTACCGCTTCTGCAACCTCTGCAGTAACACTGGCAGCACTCATGCATTTGTTTTTTGAAGCCAACTTCTGACACTGAATATGAGGTATGAGGGCCCTAACTTTTTTGACTGACCCTGTCAAGGTCTGTTCCAAGTGGAACCCTGGAAAACCCCTTTATGGCTCTAGCTTGGTTTAGTGGTGTTACTGATCTTTTATGACATACGGTATCATTGTGGAGAGCAGCCCTTCCATTTCTTAAATCCTCAGATATGTTAGACATCCAGTTGCTTAGTATGAGAGTGCCAAAGCACTAAAATAAATAGCTCTATATAGCATGAATAGGATGATACACACATTTGTATGGTCTAGTCAACCAGACCAAAACATGAACATGATGAATTGGACAAGCAGCTTTGCATGGTGGAATGATATGTACAATTATCACTTAGGGTGTACTCACTTTTGTGGCTGGTATTTATACAAAAATGCCTGTGTGAAGTTATTTTCAGAGGACAGTAAATCTATACTGCTACACAAGCTGTACACTGACTATTGTAAAACGTATCCAAGTTTCCTTTCTGTATAGTATAATCCCTTCAAAAGATTGAATACATTTCTTTGCTGAAATGCAAAGGGTGTACTCATATTCAGGAGATACTGCATGTGGGCAAGAGAGTGAACAAGGATGAAAAAAATAGAAACACCACTCCACTAAGGGACTGACATGGGACGATGGCTGTTCCTGTGGCTATTGCAGCCAGCTAGATGGGTCTATTGATGCCTGAGGGTGTGTGTGTGTGTGAGTGTGTGTGTGTGTGTGTGCACATGCCTGTGTGTTGTATGCATTGCTACATGATGATCACAGGGAGGTGCAGCATGTCCATTGTATTTCTTTGGGGGTGTTCTGCTCAAAGGTGCTGCCTGTATTCTTTTAGACTAGCCCACTACACTCTTACAGTGTCTGTCTGTCTGTCTGTCTGTCTGTCTGTCTGTGTCTGTGTGTGTCTGTGTGTCTTTTGTGTGTGTGTGTGTGTGTGTGTGTGTGTGTGTGTGTGTGTGTGTGTGTGTGTGTGTGTGTGTGTGTGTGTGTGTGTGTGTGTGTGTCTATGTGCGTGTCTGTGTCTGTCTGTGTGTCTGTCTTTCACTTTGAAAAGGAAAATGTGCATCCATAACAGCTAAGGACTCTGACATATTTGCCACGCTCTGTCATTTGCACAGCACCAAGGCTCTCTCTCCTCAGCATTGCTATGTCCCTGAGGCAGATATTATGGTCATTGACACAAAGAGAAGGGAGGAGACACCAAGCGCGAACACGAGGGAACCGTTGCCACCTGAGGTCATTCAGCTGAAGGGTTCTGACAAAGAGCGGGACCACTACAGTGACACCCACACGGCCCTCAGCCACCGTTTGACGAGCTAATACCTGTTATCCTGAGTCAACCCTTCCAACTCGCACTCATTGCTGTTTGAAAACACTCTTTTGAAGGGGCAGGGGTCGCAACTCGCACTCACACTTTGTTTCCTGCTCTCTCTCTCTCACTCTCTCTCTCACTCTCTCTCTTTCTCTCTCTCTCTCTATCTATCTATCTCTCTTTCTCTCTCTCTATGGCTCTTTTTATTTCTTGCCTCCCTCTCTCTCTCTGGCTCCCTTTCTCTCTCTCCTCTCTCTGTCTCTCTGACTCCGTTCCCCCCCCCCCCCCTCTCTTGCTCTCTCTCTCTCTGTCTCCCTTTCTTTCTCTCCTTCCCGTCTCACACCTCTCTGCCCCCTGCTCCTCCATCTTTCATGAACTGTGTCTCAGATCATCTCTTCTCAAATTCAAATTCAAAAGGGGCTTCTTTGGCATGACCATAACATTTTCAACTTTCAAAAATATTCAAGATGAGTGGCGCACACACACAGTACACACACACACACACAGTACACACACACACAGGATACAGCAGACAGATGAAAAGGAAAAAGGGAGAGGCCTTCTGCCTCTATTAATTCACCGATTTAAAACACTCTCTTTCTTTTTTAGATGAATTAGTCAAAATTGAGCAGAATGCATATGGTATCTGCATCATGCTTCATGCAAAGCCATATGGTGCCCACCTCCCCCCCACCCCCTTTCCCCAATTTGACTGCCACATGCCATGCAAGGTGTGGCAATTAACCGGCATCATAAAAGGAAGTCTTTCATTTTCCGGGACCCCCATAAATCTCCTGAGGGTGAGTAGGGGGGGGGGGGCTGTCAGCCTCGCTGCAATAAATAAATTAAAATATTTAAAAAAAAAACGCAGTGGTGGGTGGGTGGGTATCGGCAGCATGCGACGCGTCACCTTCACAGGGGAAGATCCGACGCCATCGGGTTAATGAGGCGTGTGTGCGAGGTCACGCGTACAGTCAAAGCCACAAGCGAGAGTTAGCTCCAGAGGTGGCTGTCATGCCTGCTAAAATAGTACTAGCACATATCCCAGCGTGATCCCACCCCTTTCCAAAACATACTCCGTGGCCCCTCGCACCTCTTGTAAAAGGATAAGAGGACTTTGTGTGTGTGTGTGTGTGTGTGTGTCCTTTGAGACTTCGTTTGGAAGCTTTCAACAGGAACCCAACTATTCAAGTGTCCTCCTGGTCACAGTGGCATTCAAAAAAAAAAAAAAAAAAACAGATCACCTTTACATAGAGTTCCATTTTTTTCCAGCTTAAAAAAGAGGCCCCAGTGAACTCGCTCACAGTTGTTGTGCAGTCAGTCAGTTTCCACTTCCTCCTCTGCCAGTCGGGATGCGGCTGCGGGGTGTCACCCTGTGCTCGGACACGTGTGACAGTTAAATCTGTCATCTGTGTGATTTCCGAGTGGCACAATAAACCGGTCGCAGCATCGCTGCATGGCTGTGGGACTCGTCCTGAAAGGGTGTGTGCAGTGAGCAGCGGGGGGAGGAGAGGTGGCGGGGGAGGTATGGGGGCTTAATTTTGTGATTCCACAGGGAACACGGGGGTGACCCCTATGCCCCCCCCCCTCCTCCCCCTCCACCTGGCTCTGCCCCTGCACTCTGCACTGACATGAGGGATGGGAGTTTGATGAGGTGCAGTCATGAATCATCCACCCTGCTTTTCCGCCCATTCCATTCCATTCTCTCTGTCTTTCTCTCATTCTTTCATCTCTTTCTCCCACATACACACAGACACACACACACACAAAGAAACACACACACACACACACAGCTGGATGAAGAGAGAGACAGAGCGAGAGGAAGAGAAACAGGGACAGAGAGACAGGGACTCTTGTCTCACACACACACATACACGCTTGCTGAGAGAGTGATAAAGAGTGTGGAATATTTAAAGGTCAGGCACCCCTGACTGCAGCTGATTTGGTGGCCTTTACATTCCTCAGAGTGGCAGGGTAGGCTGCTGCCCTAATTGACACTGAGAGGCAGAATGTGATTCACCACTAATTTTCTGTGCAGGGTGAACCCTGGGCACCTCTTTCCTTTCCGTCACCAAAAGGTGACATCCTCCCTTGAGACACCCCTCTGCTACCCAGCAGCAGAGGAGGGGACACTTATGCCCCATACCAGCTTGCAGACAAGATAGGAAATATGACCTGACAGAACTGTACCAGGTCTATGGCCAAAACTTCTGGGTAAATAGCTCGTAGTCTCCCTGTACAGCAATATTCTCTCTCAGGTTAGATAAAGGACAGTGTAAAAAAACAACATTATCCATGGTGTCACAAATGGGTGGCAGCTAGCAGCTACTGTGACATGGTACAGTACATCACTATCTGACAATATAAAACCACTGCGAGGATTGTGGTAGTGTACTGTCCAACATACAGTAGGTAGGCTATAATTTTCTTTGGTATCATACAAAGCCAAACGGCCGTACCATAATGGAACAATGCTTGGACCAGAAGCCATGGACATTCCATAATATAGTTATGTCTGGACCAAAACCCATAGGACACATATAATATTGGAGTTATGCTTGAAGCAAACATATAGATACATGGAAAAGGAGAAGATGAGCTGAGTAAATGTCTGATTAGGTAGATCATTTAAGGTTCATTGATTGTTTTTGGGCTGAGGGCTAGCAAAGAGTCCCTCAAAGACAGCAGTTTATCTTTGGATATTTTTTTTAAACTGAATACTTCCTTGGAATAGTGAGACATGCTTCGTGTATCTGTTTTCCTTCTGCATTTACCTCACACCGAAGTGTCCTATAATCCATTTGCTCTGTCTAAATAGCTGTTGTAATTTAATGATGCTAAAGGTGACAGGACACATACGCCTTGCGGGGTTTTTGTAATGTGGGTCAGAGTATTTAGCACTGGTTGCTGGACACTTGGAAAGTTCAAAAAGGCATGTTCGCGTTCTGGTTGGTATGCCTGCACTTGCACAACCACACTGCTTCCTAAAGCTGATCCCGCACACGCAGTTCCTGTACAGACAGCAACTCTCACAGACGTGTGCAAACACACACGCATTGATTCTCCCGGTCTCCACTCTCATCTGATGTCTGATTTCAGCACCATGGAGAGTTACCAAACGCGTTCGAGCTCGAGAAGCCATATGTCCGGTAGCCATTTGCTTATGCTAGCGAAATCACGGATGGTGTAACATAATTCGCCTTACATCAACGTTTAGAGAACGTCCAAACCACAGCCAAAACGTTACAAAGCTATCATGGTTGTTCGCTTTCATTTCTGATAGAAACGGGGAAGCCACACCGATTTTTATTTAGCTTCAAGCATTATGTTTGGTTAAACTATCCTTATTAAATGATTAGCAGCTATACCCTTCACATGTAGCTTTAATGCACCTGCTTGTGTCTATGTATTGTGTGTACGTGCGTGCCTTGGAGTGTGAGAGTGCGGAGAAGAGAGATGTGAGCAGAGAGAGAGAGAGAGGGAGAGAGAGAGAGAGACTCAGCTTGCCTGGTTGCCGAAGAGGGGACTTGACAGCACACATAGCCTGTAGATGGCAGGAGCGTCCTTCCACAATCGCACGTCTACCTTGAAAATATCTGCAAAGCTTTCAAGTGTAAAAAAAAAGCGGTGAGGAAAGTCTGAGTCTGGAGTGGTACATCGGTGCTTGATATCTGAGCAAGTAATTGGCATCGAATCCTTCTGAAACCTGATGTTCTAAGGGATGGTATTTCATCTTTGATTTGACAAGGATCTTTTCTGTAGTCTAATTACATGCAGTACATCACCCATACCCAAGAAGAGCTTTAGACCACAGGTCGAATCTCAACTCGAACATTCCATTCCACTACACAAGCAGTGCTTAGTAGAGTATGATTTTTAGTCCACTTCCCGCCTTGATAACAGATGATTTGGGCTATAAAGGGTGTAATAGTGTGGCTTCAAACCTTAAGGCGTTGTATGCCATTGAGGGATTCTGAAAAACAAAACAATTCAGAGTTTTTATTTGTGTGCATCTGAATTTCGTTTGAGAAATATATTTCATTACGTTATATAGACAACAATTTAAACTTGTGACAGATTTAGCCCTATCTGTCAGAACTGGCGAGACAGTTGTTTAATTATTTACTTTACATAGCCTATCTAAACCGCTTGATTCATCTACTTGCTCTATGTGCATTACATTTTGTGTGAATGTTTGTGCTGTAGCAGCTCGAAGATGAGTCTTTAACAACGATATTACGTTGGGAAACTGCGGAGCTGACACGGACGCACCGGAGACTGTTTATGAGAGCTGCGAGTATTTGCCCCTGTTGGCGAGATGGTTGAGTCCTAGTCAAGGTTGCTGTGGTATCCCGGCACCGCTGTTCACTTCGAGCTGTGACCGCACGCCAGCCACAACGGAAGACGCTCCGCTTCTGGCCGAAGGACGGAGAGCAAAAAAAAGAACAATTATCTTCATGTGAACATGAAAATAAATGGCATAGAGGGGTATCACATCAGGTCGACGGAAATCTTTAACATTTTCAAGAGAGGATGTATTAGACGTGGTCCAGTGGACTTTTTACAAGCTAAGAAAATGAGGATTAAAACTGGAGTTATATTTTGGAATCTCGTATTTTTTATGATGGTCACGTGTGTGCGAGGTAGGTAATCATTATCTAAAGCTGCAATCTTTTTATTTGTTAATTAATAATAACTGCGTAGGAATTTGTGTCCATTTATAGGGAAATATCCGCCTGCCCTGCAAAAATACACGAATATAGGCAAGTGCTTGGGAGACGCATTCACTTGCCAGGTTTGCCGTTCAATGCAGGCATTGAGCAAGAGCTCAATAAAAATTCTTGCAGTATGCTCAAGCGGATACGTGAGCTGCTTATGTCCATTAAGTGCTGAACTGTTTGGGAAATTGGGACATTTAAAATGAAATATCATCGCGTTTATGTAATGCTCAAGTCACTCTTGGTGCAATATTATGATGAACTGGACGTTTGTCCATTAAAAGTCTTTTTACGCGCGCAAAGAAATAAAATGAGGTTCATATTATGGTCTTGGTATGCTGTCATGATATTTTAAATTCTATTTCAAACCCCGGCAGTTCGTGGATAGGATTAAACGCAGGGGATGTTACACGGCTTAAACAAAATGATGAGACATAGTTAAATAACGTTACCAAGCCAGTCACCTAGAAATCACATCGATGTAGAATTCGAACGCTGTCTCAGGCAATTGTGTGGACTCTGGTACAAGATGAGAGGGGCTTAGATTTCAGCACACAATGTCTGGACTGTGATTGAATTGGGACCGTCCGTGTCTATGTGATGTGTGGTGGGGCTGTGATTCCGTCTATTTAACTGTTGCGCGCTCCAAACACGCGTTGACATGAAGACTTCATGCAAATAGATATCGATGACTTCATGTCTGAATAGAAAACACCAACACGATCTTAAAATATGTTCCCATTCTATACCCCCTATATCAGACTTCTTACACCCACCAGCCATCACACACACACACACACACACACACACACACACACACCTACACACACACACACACACACACACACACACTTTAATATACAGAATACGCTCAAAGTAGCCTGTTGGGATGGACATGGGATTAGTCACTCAGCTGTCATGAATCCGGCAGAACTTAGACGCAATTTATTAGGTGGGCTGATGTATGGAATTGGCAGTGCTCTTGCGGCATTGCATTTCCATAAGGTAGTTCTGAAGACAGAGTCAGTGAGATGAAGGCAGCACATCAACAGGATCTCTGGGTGTTGTTTTGTGGTCATTACCACCTACCTCGCATTTGAATTTGCTTTCGAGTTACATTCATTTACAGCTAATGCTGCAGATTGTGAGGTGGACTTCACACCGATACGTCATCGGTTATGCGGGGATATGGCATCCCTTGGGTTGTATAAGATGGTCTTAGTATTTTATTAATGCCATTTAGTATTGCTAATGCACATTTCCTCAGCCGAAATCAGTACATCCAGCGTTTGATTAGGCGGTCATGTTAGCATACGCAGAGAGAAATGCTGAGATGTTGCAAGAGATTTTTTAAGTCTCTTGATTTCTTGATTGATTTGATTGGATGCTATGTTTTAATGCAGTTTCTGCAGTACATTTTTTCGGCAAACAATCGCAGTGAGAAGTAGTTGGCAAGCTGCAGTGGCGTTTCTTGCTGGCCGATAACCCGACGCATGGTGGCGGTGTGATGAGATCCTGAGGATAATTCATGCGGTCTCCTTAACAGCTCTGGCTCCCAGGTCCTTACAGCATCCGTACAGGGACAGATTTTACGATTTAGGGTTTCAGTTCTGGAACAAAGTATCTAAGTGTAAACGCAGATGACACCGTTTGATGGGCTGAGGCTAGTGGTGACAAGTGGCTATGCTTGTATCATCTAACTACCACACACATTACTGATGTTAATTTATAAGACCCATGGGAATGAGTAATGTACACGACTAGCCTTTTTTATATGACTCAGATATATGGTCACCGTAGTGGACGCCATTCCCTTGCACGTCAAGTGAACATAAGACAGTGGATAGGATCTTATAATCTGAACAAAATTCATGAGGGTGAGACACGACATACCTAATTATCCACCTTTAAGCTTTGTGGTCCTAGATCATCTGATTTCATCGATCCTACCCCTCCAAAGCTTGACTAGCATCCCGGGAGGAGAGTGGATACCCTTTGAAATGAGTTACATTTCACAGACTAGAACGAAGCTCATAAAGCGGAGATTCCCACAGAGGTGATTAGGGCTCCGCACGCCTCGCCGCCTCCTCTCCGCCTTTCCCCGCACCCTCACAATGAGGAAGTGTTAAGCTGCAGCTTCGGCCTATCAATGATCAAAAGATTTAATAGCCGTGAGTCTTATTTCTCCACCCTTTGCGTCTTCCACCCACATCTGTAAAGAAAACATTGTCCTGAACTTGAGTCACAGCAGTCAACAAAGCAACTGATGTAATTAGTGGAATCATAGGTGGAACTGATTGAATATTTCTCCTTGTGTCGAGCTCACTTCCCCTCAATCATTGGCAGCATCAAGCTGGGTAACCCTGTTTGAAGGAAACCCACCTGTGAGCGGCTTAGCTGTAGTGTTGTTTTGGCGCCCATGTCATCTCAGAGGGATTTTCTGACTCTGATGTAGTTGACCCCAAACAGTCATCAGAGAGGTCTGTGGTGCTGTGTGTGCTTCGTATGATGCCTTGAGGTGACAAATAGGCATGAAGAGAGAGCCTAGGCGTAGGATCACTTCTAATGATTTTATCCAGAACCAGATCGGAACTAGAATCTCTCTCTCTCTCTCTCTCTCTCTCTCTCTCTCTCTCTCTCTCTCTCTCTCTCTCTCTCTCTCTCTTCTTACAGACACACACACACACAGTGAGAAAGAGAACATTCATGTTTGAGCATGTAGAGAGTGAATGAGTGAGTGAGTGAGTGAGTGAGTGAGTGTGTGTGTGTGTGTGTGTGTGTGTGTGTGTGTGTGTGTGTGTGTGTGTGTGTGTGTGTGTGTGTGTGTGTTTGTGTGTGTGTGTGTGTGCGTGCGTGCACACGCGCTGCACCACTCCGTCTGTGCACATAAAGAGGGCATTTAATCTCTGCAAGTTGAGCTTGCTGTTGAAGGCAGGTGCAGAGGATGGTCACTAAGATCTGTGTTAAGACATGGATTTCACTGGACTGCCAGAATTGCTGCTGTAGAGAGAGAGAGAGAGAGAGAGAGAGAGAGAGAGAGAGAGAGAGAGAGAGAGAGAGAGAAACAGAGAAACAGCACTTTTGAATTAGTTATGTTTTCTCCACATGCGCACTTTTTAAAGATGCAGACTGACTGCATGTGTGCTGAGTGACTGATGTATGCTGTGTATGCTATGTGTGTGTGTGTGTGTGTGTATGTGTATGCTGTGCGTGCGTGCGTGTGTGTATGTGTATGCTGTGCGTGTGTGCGTGTGTGTGTGTGTTGTGTGTGCATGCTTGTGCACAAAAAATGCTGGTTAATGTGTTTGGCATTTCCTACTTATTGACAAATGATGTACCACACTTACACACCAGATGGAAATCTCTGGGGAAATTGAGGTCCCGAAACGTAATGAATTCTATTACATGAGGCACCGTGGTTTTCATTTGTTCGCATGGCTGTAATATGGACCTGAATGGTTACAAATAAAGCCACCACTAAGCTAACGTGCAGTAGAAGGCAGGTCTACAAGCAGTATTCCTCGGGGGGGAAATGTACATGTGTGCAGGCTATGTTCGCAGCCAGCTCTAAATATATACGCCTCGTAGGGATCTGGTCTGAGCTGTATTGATCCGTGTCTGGACAGCACTGCCGAGATGCAACAATTTGCATCCAAGTATCAGGTCCAGCTAGTACAGCTTATGGACTGGTGGAACCTTCCAGAAGGTTTTTTTTTATTTCTAGGGTATGCCCTATCCTCCCACCAGCCAGGAATATACAGCTCTGGCAGCTCTGGAAGAAATTAAAAGACCACTGTACAATTATCAGCTTCTCTGATTTAACTATTTATAGGTATATGTATAAGTAAAGTGAACATTCTGTCAACTGACAACTGTCAACTGACAACATGTCTCCCACATTTCAAATTCAACTGACACTGGAAATGAATGGCTGTCATACATATAGAGATGCTGATTTTAGGAAAAATTGCAGTGGTCTCTTCATTTTTTTCCAGAGCTGTATTTATCAACTGTAAATTTTTCTTTTACAATGGGACTACATGCGTTACACTCTGTTCTCTTAAAGTGGCTTACACTTTCAGTGTCGAAGCAATTAAAAACAAGGCTGTGCACTCACAATGGAGTGCGCAGATGATAAACAGAACATCTTCCAGTGAATTTCTTTGAAAGCAGACAGAAGTAACAGAGCACTTAATGGGCTTTCCTGTAAGACTGTCTCAGAGTGAAGGTGCAGCTGTAAAGTCTTTATCCTCAACACCACCCTGCCATGGTTGACACATGCGCCATCCTCTCAATCAGTGTCTCTTTAGGGAAGTCATGTGTAGCCTTTAAGGGTTTCCCCTCTAGTAACCGTACTGTAATGAATGTCCTGACTTGTGCCAGAATGGAGACTCGTGCGGAACTTACTGCTTTTTCCCCCCATAAGGACTCCCTAAGGCATGTGAGCGCTTAACATGGAGGCATTCTCCATGTTAGTCCTCTCACTGTAATCAATCACTCAATAATACTAATCCCTTACATGTGTTCATTTCTTGGTAAAAATGTAGCAGGTTGCTCCACCAATCTCCTGGCTTTCTGTTTAGACGAAATACACACATAAATACATAAGTAAATAAATAAAACTCAGTGTTTACACACATTCCTTGTTTTGCAAAATGAAATCAAACATACATAGTAGCTCAGACAGAGCTATACACTATCCCAGCCAATGGAAAAGAAGGGAGTTATTTGATTGGCTTTTAAGCACAAATTCCATAAACCTTTTGCAAACCCAAAATAGAATCACAGGCCTTGTCTTTAACTGTTAATTCAAGTGCTGTTTACAACCTATGTAATATCAGGATAAGCAAGGGGCTACAGAGGGATATATTCTACCCACCAGTGTACTTTGTTTTCACATAAAAAATAGGGTAAAACCAGTAATTTTGATATATTCTGTATATCAAGGTTATGCTTGGATATGCACTTAGGGGTCAGGGTAAAGTTGTCTAAATATCTGTCGAAACCCCCCTGGCTATTTTGGCTTTCTGACAGGACTGTGGGAATAATTACCTGGCTGCTGGAGTGGAGGGCTGTAAGTGTGCTTCAGGTGCAGCAGTGTCCCCACAGACAGAGACAGAGTCCCTACACACTCGCCATCCAATGGCCCCTGTCACTCGGAAGTCTGTTAAGCTCAGTCGTGGCCCTTGGGATGATGGTGTATGTCGACCTGTGCTGTCGGAGGACTAAAAATCAGGCCTCACATTTAGCATAACTCGAAAATAAGTTCTGAGTTATATGACTTCGGTTCTCTGGAGGGCTGGCAAAATTAGACTCTCGGTTTACTCGGATGGAAGAATTTCATTAAGCATGGTCCTTTTTAGGTCGACAACTCTGGGTATTTTGTTAAACATGGTCAGAGAGATTTGTACAGTACTGTATGTGAAACCAGTGTGTGTGTGTGTGTGTGTGTGTGTGTGTGTGTGTGTGTGCGCGTACATGTACATGCTTGTGCACACGTGCGTTGTGCATGTGTGTTGTGTGTTGTGTGGGTGTGTTTGTGTGTGTGCGCACAAGCGCACGTGAGCATGTGTGTTGTGTCTCTCTCTCTCTCTCTCTCTCTCCCCCTGATCCACCTATTTATAGACCAGACCTGGCAGGAGTTATGCCGAAAAGAATCCACCTATTTTTGAACTCTGGCCTCTGTCCACCGCCATCAGCTCACTATGGTTTTCTAGGTTAGCATTTGCTGGCTGATGAAAGAGTCTAGACATTATCCCAAACGCGTGACATAATTACTCTGAGACTTTCTCGACTAATGGAAGCCCTAAGAGGTCGCAGTTTAGAATCCGAGAAGTTTCTTTCTTTCTTTCTTTCTTTCTTTCTTTCTTTCTTTCTTTCTTTCTTTCTTTCTTTCTTTCTTTCTTTCTTTCTTTCTTTCTTTCTAATTGGCCACCCCTATTTAGCATGCATTTGCATCCTGCAAATCAGACTTAATTGTCATTGTGTCCTTTATGTAATGCGCAAAATCCCGTTTTGCTGCCCTCTCCAATTGTGTTATTACCTGCAGTGGCGTGATCCCAACATCATTTGTCATGCAACCCCCGTCTCCTAAGACATCCTCCCAGAGACTCAATTTAGTCTGTGTCCTCCTGTCTTTTTGACGAAGCCACAACTGCTGCAGCCGGCCAGCCCAAGTCAAAGGTTCCTGTCACCACCTTCCTGGCTCAGCTGGACAGTGCTCGGGGCAAAATTGACCCCGCGACCTTGTGTTCCTGGGCTTTGCAGCGATGACAGTGGGCACAGCTGTCTGCTCGGTGGTTACAATGAACTCTGCCATGGATCAGACAGTGCACCCTCTCAGGTGTCAGATATACCTGGACTTTTTACTAGTAATTGTTGGTTGTGGATATTCTGTGCAAGACCAGATGTTCACCAGTGACATAGCCATAGCAGAGCTGCAAGAACTAGGTTTTCTTGGCATTATTCTAGGTGCCGAGAAACATGTGTATTTAAATTACAAATGAGGGTTTATTTCTCTGTCCATTTTCTGTAGTCTTCCAAATGCGTGAGTGATCACCATGTACATAGGGTACTGAAGGTTAATAAGAACAGGCATCAGGCCGTGGCAAAGATATCTGAGCAAAGGCAGAATTTAGGCACCAGCTACAGAAAGCTGTAGCTGGTGCCTGAATTGTTTCCAGCAGCCCTTATTGTTTCCAGCGCTGTACATTCCTGGCTGGAGGGAGTTGGGAGGCATACCCTAGGAATAACAGACCCTCTGGAAGGTTCCACCAGTCCATAAGCTGTACTAGCTGGACCTGACACTTGGTGCCACATGAACTTGTCTCGTTTTATGAGGGCAAAGCATGGACCGCTGATGATGGGATTTCACATGGCCTTTCATGAAACATTGAATCTCACCTATGCTCGCTTTTAATGTTCTCAAGTATTGTTACTTGAGAAAACCTTAGCCATGTTGTGATATGATTTATGGATTTCTCGAGGCTTTGCTCACTTCTTTCGCTCTCAGTGTCATGTGTAAAGGCTGCTTGGCTTTAGTAGTCATCTTCTGCAGTAAAGAGACAGCGATTATTAGATGGCCCACTCTGGGAGACAGGCATGGGTAGGAATTGAGTTTGCTTTATGTACTGCCATTTTGAAGATTATGCTTGCTGCTGTGTTGTGTTGGTTTTTCTGTCAATTTCACACAGTTAAGCAATGAAAAAACACTTTGGCACTTGGATGACTCATATTTTTCTCTTGAGGGCAGTATATATATACTTTTTTTCCTACTTAACCATATCATTACCCCTGAACTGATGACATTCTTCTCCATGTATGCCCAAGACTGGTACTGTGCAATGTGATAAACACCCCACTGTTTCTTCAGCTCCTTCCTGTGCCAGTGTGATGCAGTGCAATCTCAGAAACGAGGAACACGCAGGCACAAACTCAGGGGAGAGGAGCAGTGTTACATTAGGCTGTAAGTGCTATGCAACAGCAGCAGGTGCTAATGTGTTATGTATGCATACATACATGCATACATATACACACAGGTACGCACACACACTGACACACATGCACATACACACACGCACATACACATATACGTGCACACACACACAAACACACAGACAGCAACACTCACAGAAACGCTTACAGGCACACACACGCACGCACGCACACACACACACACACACGCACACAGACAGCAACACTCACAGAAACGCTTACAGGCACACACACGCACGCACGCACACACACACACACACACACACACACACACGCACACAGACAGCAACACTCACAGAAACGCTTACAGGCACACACACACACACGCACACACACACACACACACACACGCGCGCGTGCGCGTGCGCACGTACACACACACACACACACACACGCGCGCGCAGACAGCAACACTCACAGAAACGCTTACAGGCACACACGCGCACACACACACACGCGTGCACACGTACACACACACACACACACACGCACACAGACAGCAACACTCACAGAAACGCTTACAGGCAGACACACACATGCACGCACACACACGCGCGCACACACATACACACACACACACACACACACACATACGCGCACACACATACACACACACACACACACACGCATAATCCTCATCATAACCTTTGTTGATTTCTCATGTGTTCTGTGGTTCTGTGTGTGCCTGTTTGTGCGCTCACCCTGTTTCTCCACGGGCAGTTCACAGGCCCAGCGCCAGAGACAATTTGACTCAGAAGAACGCATGCCGCACGGGTCTTCCAATGCATGTCACGGCAGCGGGGGACGGCAGGTAGACCGCTGGGCTAGATAATGTAATAAACTCCACGGGGGAGGACAGCAAGAGTAAACAAGAAATACGCTAATGTGCCAGTCATGCTAGCATGGAAGCGCTGCGCTAACATGTGTCAGAAGCTTTGTTTAGTAAAAAGCGAATAAACAACACATGCAAGTACACACACATACACACACACATACGCATGCACACACACACACACACAAACACACACACACACACAAAAGTACACCCCCACATGCAGTACACCCCCTCCACACTCTCACTCTCTGTTTCTCTCTCTCTCTCTCTCTCTCTCTCTCTCATTCTCTCCCTCTTTTGTCTCTCTCTCTCCCTCTCTCTCTCTATAATTCTCTCTAGGCACAGCATATATTTTTGGTGCTTTAAAACTCTGACACACGTACACACACACACACACACACACACACACACACACACACATAGTCCAATACCCCTTGCATCTGTGAGCGAAGAATTCATTTCAAATTGTGCACAGACAGGAAGTCATAGCTTAGCCCAGTAATTAGCCAGAGACCGTCTGACATAAGGCATCCCACCGGTTAGACTGCACAATTATCACATTGGCTGAAATGAGCTGAAGGGTTGTCCCTGTGTTGACTTAGTTCTATTTTTCTAAATCCTACAGAGTCGAGCTTCGTGTTCAGTCATAGTAGCCAAAAGCTGCGAGCTGTAACTTCTCTTCTGTGGTGTGTGGTTATCTTCAGGGGGCATTGGCATTTCCCTAAATTGGCCTAGCGATAATTCCAATAATTAGAAATCAAAACTGTAATTATTGTGCTTTCTAAAATGGCACCAAGCCCGTAATCGGCTTTTTGCATGTGTGTGTGTGTGTGTGTGGACACAGAGGGGAGATATCCCACACCAATTTTGTTTTTCAGAAATAATCATGGCTGCCTCGATATGCCTTAACATTTGATGTGAAAAACAAAAACAGTGGTTGTACAGGAAGACTTATTTAGAACTCAAGGCCTGGGGCTACGTCACATAATCGGATATGCTAGCTACGCTTTAAGAAGTGCTGCTACCATGGGACTTCCTGTAAAAAATGGATGAAAAAATGTAGAGCAGTCTTCTTTTTCTCTCAGACATGAACGTTACAAAGTGAAAGCATTGTTGGTGTTTATAAACTTCACAAGGTACAGAGTGTGTACGTGTGTGTACGTGTGTGTGCGTGTGTGTGTGTGTGTAGGTGTGTGTAGGTGTGTGTAGGTGTGTGTAGGTGTTTGCTGGCTGGAGGTATTTCAGCCATTTCCACTACTCTTAGGTAAGACCCTGCATGCATATACAGTATATATATATATAGACAGGTATTCAAATGGATGACTCAAGCAAATAAATAATGGAAACTTGTCCTCTGAGACCTGTGTTTTTTTGCGGGTCAGGTTTTATCTGTGCTCCTATCCAGTCTTTTTGGACAAAGCTTTGGTGGGAGACTGCGTATTTAAGTCCTAACCCCGGAAGACCCCTCACATCTCTCGCTAAGCCCCCACCGCATGCTACAGGGCTGGCCGAAATCCTAACGTATCAGGAATTATTCGAGGCTTTAAACCTAAATGTCAGTCTCCAAGAGCACAGGGACACTTAAGATTCTGATTCACGGCGCACCTCTCCCTCCCGCTGGTACAAATGTAATGTTGCTCTTCCGCATTACTGGAGGGATTTTCGAAAGAAAAAAACAAACCCGGCGAAATGTCAAGTGTTCCAGCTGGAAACGCGAGGTGCTCACCCATAGTGCTGTGCTCTGTATCACCCCCATTTCTCTGCGACTGTCTCCTTTCATTTCTCCTCTTTGCCCGCTCCATGACCCTTCTACCTCTCCTGGGTCCCAGGCCCAGCACACACACGCACACAGACACACACACAGACACACACAGACACACACACACACACACACGCACACGCGCACACACACACACACACACACACACACACTCGTGCCCTTCACAAAACAGGCCACGCACACAAACACATACACATTTATACTCACTCACTGAATATAGGTGAAGTTATACACATAGGTTAAATACACAAACGAATGCCCACAGGGAAACAAGTACATAAGCACGTGTAAATAAACACAAGCAAACAAGTTGGCAAATAACCTGTTGACACAAACAGATGCATATGAATATATATGCACTTACAGTTTCCATGGGTGCCGCCACTTTTTACACACTCTGTATGCATGCACAGATGCAAACACAGACACACATGCACAGACACATACACAAACACACACATGCACGTGCGCGCACACACACACACACACACGTAACAATGCATAAATACAATACCCATACACATGAAGGAAGATAGGGTAGGAAGGAACACCCCTACCCATATGCTTAACCTCCACCCACACACACACACACCGACACACACACACATACACACACACACACACACAATGCATAAATACAAGACTCATACACATAAAGGAAGACACGATGGGAAGGAACATGGACAAGGACAAGGAACAGACACCCCTACCCATGTGCTTAACAGCCCCCCCCCAAACACACACACACACACACACACACACACACACACACATACACGTACACACACACAGTGTAGCATGCACCTGGTTCTGTAGCATGCACCTGGTAAGCCTGGTAAGTGTGGCTCCCCTGTCGTGGTGCGGCACCAGTTGTTTTGCATGCCTGGGGAGTTTCAGTCCAGTCTCCTATTGATCCGTGTTTCTCTTGTAATGACTGTGTCATGCTGCATTGCTTTCATGTCAGACAACGCGTGCCTTTTGCACTTCATTAGCTTTCATTTGGCCCACTAAATTTGGGGAGCTTGACCAACCAAACACACCCACACGCCCACCCTTTCTCTCTCACTCACACACACACAAACACACACACACATGCACATGCACATGCATGCACATAGACACACACACATGGACACACACCCACCATTCATTCACACACACACACAAACACACACACACAATAACACACATGCACACATGCACATACACACACAATTACACAAAGAGAGAAAGTAAGAGAGAGAGAGAGAGAGAGAGAGAGAGAGAGAGAGAGACAGAGAGAGAGAGAGAGAGAGAGAGAGAGAGAGAGACAGAGAGAGAGAGAGAGAGAGAGAGAGAGAGAGAGAGAGAGACAGAGTCATGTAGGTGCATATCTCTTCTAAAAGCACCAAATGCATTCATTAACAGACCTGAGTGGACAAGCCCGAGTGGACTGAAGTGGAGCGGGATACCTCCGTTTGTTTTCTCCCATGCCATGGTGCTGTGCCGTCCCCTTCGACCATGTTCCTCCACAATCGCCACGGCTGCCTTCGCTTTGCTTCGCATGCCTCCTCACAGCTCAGAAAGGCTCGTGCTGGTCCCCAGGTCAGGGAAGAAAACAGACAAATGAAAAAAAAAAAATCAAAAACCAAAGAGACCATTAAGCATCTGTCAACAGAATAGGAAGGTTCTGCTTGAGGAGGTGTAAATCCTCCCCAGTACAATGCACGCACCAGCTAGCTCTGCTAATTACTGTAGCACAGCACAAGAGATAGAAAACATGGAGGTCAGGTTCTTTTGATAATAATGAATAGTGATAAATTTTATTTGAAGCGCCATTAAAGTTACCCAAGGACACTGTACAAAATTACACAAGGTAGTCATAAATCAACATAGAACCATTGCCGGGAACTTTGAACTCCTAATAACAGACAACTAAACTCACTGGGGACAAGAGATAGATGTCAGACAAAACAAGTCAGAGATGGCAACCTGGCCCCTCATATGGGGGGACAGACAGACAGACAATCACACACACACACACACACACACACACACAGACGGACAGGGTCATTGCAATATACCTGGTCAATCCCTCCAGAAACCAGGTAATAAAATACAAGATAAAAATCGCAAAAAAAAGAGATAGACAATAGACGAAATAAAACATAAGATAAAAATCGCAACAGAAAGGACACAATTGAGAAACAACTCAATAGCGAGGCTTGGGGAGAAGCCAGAGTGAAAAGGTGAGCATAGCTTACTGTAGCTTTGAAAGTTTTAGCACAGCTTTAAAAAGTGTGGAATGAGGTGCATTGACGTAGCGCTTTGTTTTGAGCCTAAAGCTACTGTAGTACACCATCCGCTGCTGATGTTTCACAAACCTCTATTCCTCTGTAATGAGAATGTTCAGAGCGGAGTCCAGAGAGTTCACCGCGGCCCCTCTGGCAGTGCAGTGTGTTGCTTAGCACCGACCACAGACTTTGACCAGGCTGTCAGGTCAGTGGGTGGCTAAAATGGGGCGCGGTCAAGCAGTCAAAAGTCGTTTAGTCCCCTGAAGGAAGAGGCAGGGCAGAAGTAGATGACTTGGGTCTATGTGTGTGTGTGTGGGCGTTTTATTTTGGTCTTAATTATTATTTTCATCTTTTTGTACTCCCGGTGCCTAGAGCAAGGCGCCCTAACAAGTTGTGTCAAAGCATCTTTGCCAAAAAAAGCATTGGAAAATGTCCCTGGATGGCACTGTGAGGTGGAGGGTAGGATGGGGTCGGGTGACGGAAGGTTACGAATGCCATCTGTGATGTAAATTCCTGTAACTGTGACTTCAGTGGCTGGTGTCACCCAGGGTGACAGAGTGATGGTGAAAGGTATGAGCAACAGAATGTGCTCCTGCTCCCTGAGCTTAACTGAACTGAGTGGAAACTGGAGTTTTGTTCATCATTTTTTAACTGTCATTCTGACATGGGAAACTGAGGTTTCATTTTTCTTTCGCGACAAGAAAAAGAGTTTTCAAATCTCATTCCTGCTACTGTTAGTTTGCTCACAATATAGGGATGTTTAACACCTGTTCCACACACACACACACACACACACACACACACACACACACACACACACACACACACACACACACACACACACACACACACACAGTTACTATGTTTCCACATGTATCTTGCCAGAAGTCCTCTAATTAGCCAACAAAACCAGCAGACAGTTGTGAAAATGTGTAGGGTTTTTTTTTTACGTAACCTGATGACCTTTCTTTTGGCAAGTAGGCGGCTAATTGCGTGGTGGTGTTTGCATGTTGGATAGTGCTACTTTGGTGGACAAGAACAGGGCTTTTAGTGCAGCAGCCAATTAAAAAATAACCACTGTTGCCCCAGTGTGTGTGACAGTAAGGACGCGTACACTTAAACTCCCTTACTCAAGAATGCTACTCCACTCCTAATGTATGCAGAGGTACATTTAAGCCCTTAATCTCCATTCAATTAGTGCTCTCTCAGCAAGGTTGTGTGTGTGTGTGCGTGTGTGTGTGTGTGTGCGTGCGTGCGTGTGTGCGTGCACGCGTGTGTGTGTGTGTGTGTGTGTGCGCGTGTGTTTAAGTGTGTGTGTATACAGTACACGCAGTGGACTTAGCCAAGAAAGACACTTAAATAGATGGGAGTGTTACTTGGAAGGGCCAATGCCTTAAGAAGTATACTGTTTACTTTCTTCATCCTCATCAGTCTTATTTCCTTGCTAACTTAAAAGCATTAATGGTAAGCATCTACATGTATATTTAATATAAAAAGTTTGACAGGGATTCCTTTTTTGCTGATCATTCAGTTATGTGAAAATCTCCTCCTGCAAGTTTATCTACTGAGTTTAAGTCTGCTTTTGTTTCCATAGAAGCATATCCCTTTTATTTATTTATTTTTCCCATACTGCAACTGTAGACATAGAATGACTGGATTTACTGTGATTCCATGTTACAACGCTACATTCACACTGACTTGTTGCTGTGCTCAACCCACGCACCCACATGTTCATGGCTATGTATGCACACACACACACACACACACACAGACACACACAGACACACACACACACACAGACACACACACACACACACACACACACACACACACACACACACACACACACACACACACACACACACAGACTTGACAAGTGTCAGCTCCTCTGGCGGATGCTGTTGTGTTGGCTGTGTTTTCCCATGTCTTCTGCAAAATGAGGAAGTGTGTTTTCTAACCATATGACATGCTACGCCTGGCTGTTGTGTCGTGACAGCTGACGCTTAAAAAACTTTGCCGTTCCATCTCCCTTCATGGTTTCCTGCACAATTTATGGCAACAATTTGAAGTAATGGATCCGGCAAGGGGGCTGACAGCTGAGAATGTGAGAGATGCCCGGAGGATATGAAATGCTTTATTTATTTATTTATTTTTCTGTTGTGCTGTGCTTTTTTTTTTTCTTTTGTAATGGACAGTCTTTCAAGGAATGAAAAGGGAATGACAAAGAAAAATGAAAACACAGTCTGTTTGACTTTGTGGAGAGTGTTGCGCACAGACACCGATAAATACATATTTGTCGAAAACGTAGTGCCTTCAAAACATCAGAGGGTAAAGTATATTACACTAAATTGTGAACGGCCTCCTTCACAGGAGACATTTTATTGGCTAGAAAAGGTATGGAATTGGATGTGTGATAAGCAGGGGCACTGCTAGGGACTTTCGGCCTCATACTTATTGTTATTACCTCTGCCAGGGAGGTTATATTTTTGCTGGCGTTTATCTGTCTGTCTGTCTGTCTGTTTGTTTGTTTGTTTGTTTGTTAGCAATATAAATCAAAAAGCCATGAACATATCGGTCTGACTTTTTTAACGGTATGTCGGTATTCTCACTGCCTCAAGGTGATTCTTTTTGTTGAAAATTGGTTCACTGGTTACCTCGCAAAAATCTGAAAAATGAACATGAGAGATCCCATGGATGAAATAAAAAAACTGCTTGGCAGAGGTCTGCACTCTCAGAGTGCTTTTCTAGTTAAAAAATAATATACAAATAATGTCTTCCAAGGGCCCTTAGAATGTTGGGCCTTTAGAGTCATCTAAAAATTCTCTACTGATACGCTTTGCTTTGCTTGGGGGAAGGAAGCCATAAGAATCTACCAATAGGAGGTTTCACCACTCACTTTGAGTTAACTTATCTAGGTCAGCCACCAAAAAAAACCTTCTTGAAAAACCCCCGCTGAAGTTGAACCACATCATGCACTTTAAACAGGCCTTGGATACAGAAACAGCACGCGGTGTTCTTAAGCACTTTGCGGTAAAAGGAGACTGAGTTTTGTATCATCCAATTTCTTTGCCTTAGCAAAGTCCTGCAGAAGAGAGATAAGCATTCTTTTTACCCCTCGCTGGTTTTTAACACTTATACTCATGTTTTATCACAAACATCAAACAACACACAGAGCTCACTGGGGGAAAAACAACATCCATTTTTCACTTGTACTTCCTCATTCTCAGTCATTCTCTCCCTTCAGATTCTAGCCATGTGTTTCATATACGCCCGTGTGATTGCTGAGACATTGTTGGACTTTTAGAATGATCACGTGCGTGCATTGCCTGTGATGTCTGTTAATAAAGCTTCATGCGTTTGGCCTTCCCCTTGCTCTCTGAAATGACAGATGAAATACCCTTTCATCCGAGACAAATTGATTCCCTGCTAGCATCCCATTGCTTCTTGCATGTTCAACAGGCCAACCATTGCCAACAAGCAAAACATGTAAAGCGGCTCTGTTTTTTAGAAGTAAGGATAAAGCAGCTCTGTTTTTTGTTTTTGTGTCTCTTAATTACCATTGCCAGCAACCATAAGTTCCTCAATGATTTGTAAAGTTCCTAATGCCATCATAAATCCAGACGGTTAAATGGACACTGATTACAAGATGGACGGTTGCCTCTTTGGCATTTCATTTAGGAACTTCCAGTTTTACTACCTGATTTTAAAAAAGTAACTTGCTGGCAAAATGTGAAAGCTGCATGGATAGATAAAAGATGCTCCATGTGTCAGACACTACAGTAAGTGGGCAAGCTTAGTGGGTGGGTCTGCTTTTAAAAGCACTTGGAAATAAGTACATTCACTTAAGTGCTGCCTCATGGGGAAAGGCCTGAT
Organism: Coilia nasus; assembly: GCA_027475355.1. Lineage (NCBI taxonomy): Eukaryota > Metazoa > Chordata > Actinopteri > Clupeiformes > Engraulidae > Coilia > Coilia nasus. The sequence continues at coordinate 16,065,984 of CM050201.1, read as the reverse complement.
TTCTATTGCTGTGAAATGTTTGCTTAAGGCCAACATGGAAAGTTCATTGAGGTGTCACATCTGATTCTGTCCCATCCTGCAAAGTAAAGGGTAGATGCTTAGAGATATAGGGATGGAAAGAGGGGGGGAGGGAGGGGAAAGAGAGGGCGAGATAGAAGGAAACTGATTTGGGGGTCAGAAAGCCAGTGTGAGAGTGTGGGGATTCTCCACTGACAGCAGGCATTTTGAATGAAGGAAACGGGAGGACACTGCAGTGCTTCTGTTGCCTGTACTAATCAATATTAATGATGATCATTTAAAGAAATGTGTGAATGTCTGCCCCCCCATCTCTCTCTCTCTCCATGTGTCTTTCTCTCCCTCGCTCTTTCTCTCTCTGCCTGTGTGTGTGTCGGTGTGTGTGTGCACCTATTACAGAGAGAGAGAGAGAGTTTGTGTGTGTGTGCATGAGTGTCTTTCTGTGTGTGTGTGTGTGTGTGTGTGTGTGTGTGTGTGTGTGTGTCTGTGTGTGTGTGTGTGTGTGTGTGTGTGTGTGCGCGCATGTGCGCGTCTGTGTTGCATTAAGCCAAGAACAATGCATACGAGTAAGCTCTTGTTTGCTGGCACCGTTGCTGGACGTCATGTGGCTCCTATCGATGCTGGCACCGCATCAAAGTCAAAATAGCGCCGAGCTGCCCAGAGACACAGGAGCTGTCAGCAGAAAATTGCTGTTTAGCTAGAAGCCCAATGAGACTGAGTAACGGTTAATTGGGGAAGCCAAGGTGGTTAAACTGCCACGCTCTCTTTGCTGTGGGGTAGGCCCTGCTCTGTCAGCTCTTCAAAACCTCTTCAATTTGAAGCCACTACAGAGGCCCACCACAGAGATGCTTATCTGACTGATTTCAGACACACACACACACACACACACACACACACACACACACATACACATGCACACACACCGATACACATTTACACAAACACACAGAATGTCTGTCTGTCTGTAGG
>CM050201.1:16057500-16060000 GCA_027475355.1 Coilia nasus | reverse complement strand
AAATAAAAAATACAAGATTGCAATTAAAAAATGTCAAATTGTGTAACAAAAAATTGCTTTCGCCTCTTTCTCAGTTTTGGATGTTGCCGTTTTCTTTGATCACGACTCCAGCCTTCTCGTTTGCGCTCCCTGATTTTTTGATTGCGATTTTGGCACAAACGTGCCTGGTGGGACGGGATTCTCATGGGTGCATTCCTATTGGTGTATTCACATTTGACGGACAGCTAAGCAAGCGTATGACGCGGCTCTGGCCACAGCAGCTACTCTGCTTCTGATTGGTTCTAACAACGTCATCACAGGCGCGACTGACCAAAAGGGCGGCAGAGATAACAGCACATTACAACCACAGCCACTAGACCTTCTGTGTTATAACCATAGACATACTATATATAGACGGAGCATGGGGCGTTACTGCCAATAGGCGCTGACGAGACGCGGAGCCGCCATCTTGGAGCGGGGATACGCTCCATTCAGCTTAATCCGTTTGACAGGACAAATGAACTGTTAGCGCATTTTATTAACAGTACCTCGCTAAACACCACTAATTTTAAACTGGCTGTATCGCTAGTAGGTTATAGTAGGCTATAACAAAGGCTTCTTGAAGGCTTTCATTATTCTTAATTAATTCAAGAGCAACTGTCTCTGCTTCCAAATCCCCTCAGTAACAACACACATTGATAAAATAAACATATGACATGTGACAACTGCGAAGAATTGAGCAGTTGTCTCAAGTTTATTTGAAGCCCCTTCTATTTTTTTTTATATAGTATGTCTATGGTTATAACCATTAGCCTACACCATACCAAAGAAGGACCGTCTTTGCGCATACGGTAAGTAATTGGCCGTTATATCATACCATTATATTAATAAAACCATGGCGAATGAGTGGATAAATACGATGGATGAAACCCCTTCTTTCTTTAAGGAAGCCAGGACTAAGTAGCCATAGCAGAGCAGGATATCAGATCAGTCTAGGGGTTTGTCATCCATCGTATTTATCCACTCATTCGCCATGGTTTTATTAATATAATGGTATGATATAACGGCCATTTACTTACCGTATGCGCAAAGACGGTCCTTCTTTGGTATGGTGTAGGCTAATGGTTGTAACACAGAAGGTCTAGTGGCTGTGGTTGTAATGTGCTGTTATCTCTGCCGCCCTTTTGGTCAGTCGCGCCTGTGATGACGTTGTTAGAACCAATCAGAAGCAGAGTAGCTGCTGTGGCCAGAGCCGCGTCATACGCTTGCTTAGCTGTCCGTCAAATGTGAATACACCAATAGGAATGCACCCATGAGAATCCCGTCCCACCAGGCACGTTTGTGCCAAAATCGCAATCAAAAAATCAGGGAGCGCAAACGAGAAGGCTGGAGTCGTGATCAAAGAAAACGGCAACATCCAAAACTGAGAAAGAGGCGAAAGCAATTTTTTGTTACACAATTTGACATTTTTTAATTGCAATCTTGTATTTTTTATTTGAAAAAAATTTTTTTGGTTGATTTTTTTAATTTGGTATTTTGAATTGATATTTTTTTATTGGGTTTGTAAAAGTCTTCTTTTAATTTAAAGGCACAAATCTGATTCCATACCAAACCCGGTGCTTGGCACACGTGAATAAATACATACGTATCCAGTCCTTCACCTCGCAGTGCATGTCTCTCGCGGGCAGACACAAACGCTATCCAGATCCAGTTCACAGCAGTAGTCCTGAGAATGGGGGAGGAAATCACACCGCTGTTATAAGTACGTAATGTCTACGTTAATATAATTGCACATATTTTTTTCTAAGAGAGCCTGGCATAAGTCTCTTTGTGCCTTTGGTCTTATAGATACCTCTGGATTAACTTGGGTGCTTTGAGAAGCCAGCGTAGAGGCCGGCTGCCAGACAATCCTTGTATTGTTATCTTGAACAAGAACCTTGTGTGAGAGGGTGAGCGGTCACCCCGGGTACAGGTGAGGCAAAACTGGACAGTTGAGAGATGAAGGAAGGCAGGCAGGCAGCAAAAATGTCCCCAAAAACTGGTATTTATTAAAAATACTGCAAATGGGCAATGATGGTGAATGCCATAAAATACCAGTGACAATGTATCCAAAAGCCCAGCAAATAAGAAAAAGGCTATTAGCACTGGTTAGCAAATAGCAAACAAGCAAAGCACTACCAACAAACTCTCACCACAAACTCAGCACCTACCCTCACGCTCTCAGAGAGCAGAATGAGGGCCCTCTTCATAGGGCTGCTGGTACCCTTTGATTGAACCCTACCACTTTACAAACAGGTAAACCCTCTAAATAAAGTATGTACAACATCCATAGCCCATGAAAAATATTTCCAACATAATCATAATAACCCACCACCAACATAAGAGCATACAACCACCACCAAAATTAAATAAACACTTATATGACAAAATACCACACACATTACCCCCCCCCCCACCACCACGCACAATGCCTGCTACTACAGCTCCAAGGCAAGGTGTAAAACCACTGCTCCCACAGGCG
>CM050201.1:16042500-16047500 GCA_027475355.1 Coilia nasus | reverse complement strand
CAGTAATTCATTTGCGCACCGCCGTGCCAGAACTTCCCTTCACTTCACTCACAGTGGAAATGTACGTATTTGTGTGCTTCCACACCTTCCCTTTCCCTTTCGTCCTGTTTACCAAGTTCTCCATGGTGCAGCACTGCCATTCTGTGCGACTGCTGAGAACTCCAGCCCATCGCTAAGAGGCTTACGCATCCTCATGCCCCCTTTTTTTTGGTGAGAATGCTTGTGCCACTCTTGGGTTCAGTCAGTGAGGTGGACAAGGTCGTTCCACGTTCATTCGAAATAATTGAAGAGGGTGCACACGGGATGCAGAAGAGGTGGTGAGGGAAAAATGTAGATGCCTTTGGCTAAGCCGATCACCATCTCACCGCGGCCCCCCCCCCCCCCCCAACACACACACACACACTTACACACACACACAAACTAAAGCATCCTTTCACCAGGCCTCACATCACAGACACATTATGCTCAACACACACAGTACACCCTAAAGAACACCAGAGTAAAACCACGACAACAAATACACTCATCTATAGCCCACATGCAAAAGCAAATAAACAAATACACTCATCTATAGCCCACATGCAAAAGCAAATAAACAAATACACTCATCTATAGCCCACATGCAAAAGCAAATAAACAAATACACTCATCTATAGCCCACATGCAAAAGCAACTTGAGATGAGCCATTTGGCATCATAAAACCCCATTCCATCCACCCATGCACTCTTATCCTGGCTCTCAGCAAGGCTCCACTCCTTCGCCCCCCTTCTCCAGCTAATTACCCCCTAAAGGGGATGTGGGGGGGGGGGGGGGGGGGGGGGGTAAATACTAAGTCTTAATTAGACTGATGTTTGCCGTTGTAGGTGTGTTTTTATCTGCAGGTTCTCTTGCAACCACACACACACACACACACCATCTTTCCTTGTGTGGGCAGAAGAGAGAAGAGAGAGAGAGATAAAGAGAAGAAAGGAGAGAGAGAGAGAGAGATGGGGGAGAGATACTGAGTGAGGAGGAGAAGAGAAACCTGCACATTAATCTCAGTGCTAGGTGGGGAAGGCTGGGATCAGAGCAGAGATTCATTTGGCTCAGGAGTCTATCTCTGGGGGTCGCAATGCAATCAATTGCAATGACCGAGGTTTATTTCACCATCAGCACCGCGCTCGCCTCACACAGCCATTTCTCATTAACTCTTGTTGCCCTCCTCTGTGTAAGTATTAGTCGATATTCACACAGCTCCCTGTGAAAAGTGTGCATGCATAGTTGAGTAGGATGTTCCCGAGCTAAGAATAGTCAGGGGGATAATTGTTGCACATTATTGTCGTGAGGCAGCTCTGCATGGAAAAGAATGAAGGGAGGGGGGCTGTTTGCATGCTAGCCTTTTGGCCAGTGATCTTGACAGGCTGAAAATTTCTCTGTCATTATGCTGTTCTCTTGCAGAGAAAGTGTGTGGGATTAAAAAAAAAAAACGAATAAAAAAATGGACCACTGTGATTGGATGCCATGTCTCATCTCATTTTCAGGGTTTCATAAAAAGTCCCATCAGTTCTGCTCCTGCTAACACTTCTGCGTCTATTTGAAGTTTATTATTACACTTTATTTGAAGGTGTCTACTTAAGGGTGACATAAGGGCCTTTTTAAACATGACATTTCACATATAATGAACTTTGACACTCCATTCATGCTTATGACTGTTATCATTATTTGCCATTTGATTTTTGCAATGTCTGCATTACAAAACATCAACTTCACATTAACAAAAAACAAATGACACTTAATAGCAACAGTCATAAACATGAATGAAGTGTCATTAATGTTCATGACGTGTCATGTCATGTTTATAACATGCTTATGTCACTCCTATGTAGACACTACTACTACTAAGTATATTTTCTGCATTTTTTGCCTATATTGATAGGGCAGGATAGTGGAAAGGAGACAGGAAACAAAAGGGAGAGAAAGTGACTGCAGGCTGGATTCAAACCTGTGTCTCCATGGGTTCCTGCCCCTTTAATGTATGGCCACTGCAGCCAGCTGACATGGCTGCTTTCTCTAACTTGTCTGCAGACGGGTTTTCTGATGGAGAAATCTAAACACTCCCCCCCCGACACCAAACCCCTTCTCATCCCACTTCATGTCCCCAATCCACCCAAAGCAGTGCCCCACTAGTGACCCTCAGTATCCCCAGAGATCTCGCCATTAGAGCGCCACAGATGCCCACCTCCTCCGCGCCGCCTCCAGACTCATTACCGTTCGGCGGGCAGCCGGGTCGAGTGCCACGCTCCGCGTTAGGTGGTGATTCTCACCTCGCCTCGCCTCTCCTCTCTCCTCTCTCAGCTGGCCTTTCCCTAATCCTCTGTGGCAGCTCATGGCGCAATTAGAGCCTTGAGTGCTGCCGCCCTTCACACTGAATCATGGGTAATCAGACGAGGGATGAGGGGAGGAAGAAAAAAAAGGTGGCGGTTCACGCAGACGCCTGCCCCCCCACCATCGCCCTTCGGCCTGAGTGACGCGTCCGCCGATTAGCGTATTAGCATGCATCGCAACTAAAGCTGTGATAGCCAAGGACAGCAAGCAGCTGCGGGGGCTGTGGCTCAGCAGAGCGCCATGATACAAGGCCTAGCTTCACACCCCCAGCCCCCACTCTCCCTCAGAGGAGAGTAAGGCTGCTCGATTATGGAAAAAATCTGAATTACGATTATTTGGGCCAAAACTGAAATCACGATTATTCAAACGATTATTTTGTTTTCCTCCGGAACATGCTTCATTTATTGAAATTGTATTCAAAAACATTTCGAAAAAAACATTCTTGTACCTTCGGATTTTCCCTAATACCTTTCTTCGTAAACATTAGTAAGTCTCCTTTGATGTCTAATGTACAAACAGTAGAAATGTCTAATGTATACATTAATGTACAGTACAAACAGTAGAAAATAATTAGGACAAAAACATTGTTGCCCTCGATTTTATTTGTTTTGAGATCGTTTGGACCTGAAATCGTTATCACGATTAGAATTCGATTAATTGAGCAGCCCTTGAGGAGAGGGTTGCGCAGATATTATATGTCTTACTTCATGTAGTTACAGTGTGATGCCACATAAATCCTACCCCTATTATGGGGGGGGGGGGGGGGGGGGGGGGGGGGGGGGGGTACAGGATTGGGTTACATTTTATTTGAAGTTGTCTGATATGAGCCCTTCGTAAACATGACATGACACATCTAATGAACATTCATGTTTATGACAGTTGTCATTAAGTGCTATTTAGTGTTTAGCAGCAGTCATGAACAGGAACATGTGTTCATGATATGTGTCATGTCATGTTTATAACATGCTCATGTCACTCTTATGTAGACACCTTCAAATAAAGTGTTACTCAAAAGGATTGAAACAAACGTGTAAGAATAAAATAAAAATCAAAACATTTCCGCACACCATGTAGCTCACATTCTGAATATTATAATTTGTGTAAGGTTTCGAGCAGTGTGGTTCGTCCTCAGACTGACTTTGTATGTACAACCTCCTCCCCCACTTTCCCTTCGAGGGTTGTGGAGATATTGTATGTCTTACTTCATGTATTTCAGACACATGGTAGGCGTCATGAAGCTGCAGTGTGATAGAGGGGGTGATCGTCTCTGGAGAGCCAATGCTTAACGCTTAATTTGGTTAGAGCCAGTGAATGTGGATGCGCTTCTACTATGGTCGAATGTGCTGTTCTTGTCACTTGTAATCCTTTATGCCTCAAGGGGCTAAACAAATGGTGGAGACTAGTTGCAGTGTGCAGTGCAAGGAAAAATGGTGGAAACACACACGCACACACACACACACACACACACACACACACACACACACACACACACACACACACACACACACACACTCACACACACGCGTTTGCATTGCTATCCTTGTGGGAACTCCAAATATAATAAAACTAAAGAATGTTAAACTGTGCTCAGACCAAATCCTAACCCTAACCTGTCAGTAAAGCAATATTTTTGCATGTTTAGTTTTTGTCATTAGCAACAAAATAACTGTTAGATTGGCGGGGACCTAAATTTTGTTCACAAAGACCACTTTTTGTCTGAGTTTCCTATTTTGTCCCCACATTGTAGCAAGGCAAAACTCTCTCTCTCTCTCTCTCACACACACACTCACACTAATTAATACACACCCAGAAGCTCACTTTCCAAGATGGCAGTCATACCGTCCTAGTAAATTGCCACTAAAACACCACATGAGGCCTGTTGTGTCTCCCTTTGTTTGGCACGCACACAACTTTACCTTGTCTTCATCGTGCAGTGAGCTTGGAGACCCGTGCTTTCACGGATGGAGCTTCATATTGTATACAGGCACCAAAAACAATTTATGCAAAAATTTAAATTGGTTTGGACAGAGTTCAAGTGGGGTCTGTTCTATTGCTTCTGAGGAGTGCAACCATTTGTGAGCTGTGAATTATATTTCATAAAAAATACCCTACTTCCTACCTCAACAACAAAACCTTTTTAACATTCATAGGCTCTGCAAGGCACCTCATGCAAGGATACCCCTCAAAACAAGCAAAACTATTCTCAGTCATTCACACTTGCCTTAAAATCCCTCAATTCCCTGACTTCTTTTCTAACCTTGCACCACAGGCCTAAGGTTGCCTATTGTTGGAATTAGTTACTTGACAAAGGCGCCTCCCCAGTGCTTGAAACAGAGGAACCATAGCAGCAACCCTCCCTCCTGGCATGGCAGTTGCCTGTACAGGCCATCTGGACCGTGCCGATTCAGAGCCTATTAAAATCACTTTCTGGCTGGAGTGCTCTGGGTACCACTGGGTACCATTGCGCAGGCAGAGCACTGGCGCCCGAGTGGGCCCAAGCCTGATGCCGACTGGCGCCCCATTGTATCCTTAATAGGAGACCGCTGCCTTGCTGATGGCCGAGCGAGGGATTCAATTTTGGCCCGGGTTCTTACCCTTGCCCAACCTTGTGGAAAGTGAAGGTGTCAGCTGGGGA
>CM050201.1:15967500-16032500 GCA_027475355.1 Coilia nasus | reverse complement strand
CAATGCTTATGAATGCGTATGTATGTGTAACACAAGTCAATTACACATCTTTATCCGTTTTGTGTCTTTAAGTGAAAACAAATAACAGAAATAAACAAATTTGCATTGTCTCCCACTGTGTGGAGGGTTCTGAAAAAAAAAAAACTTCCTTGACAAGGTAAGGACTTACTAGAAAAAAGGAACCACCCCAGGAGTGCACTGAGACACTCAGAAAAGCCTTCCAAGGCCTGAAGGCTGTGTTGTGTATCCTGTTTTGTAAGGCCCCTTTCTGTTAGCCTCCCTGAAAAACAATGCCTAGGCCCGGCACCCTGTGCAGGAGGAAATCAAATGCACCCCTGCTGCGAACGTGTTTGAGACGTGTTCCACTTTGCCACAAATCGATCTTGATAGCCTGTTTTTCGTCCAAGCCCAGAGATGCGATAATAGATTCTGAGCTTGCATTTTGTGTGTCTGGCTGTGTGGTGTGTGTGTGTGTGTGTGGGTCTGTGTGTGTGTGTGTCTGTGTGTGTGTGTTTGTGTCAGTGCATGCGTGTTAAATAACATTCCCCATCTGCGTAGATCACACCCTGATGGCATGGGAGGTGCATCAATGCTTGCCGCTATCAGAGCTGATGTAAAGAAGTAGAGGGAGGGAGAGAGACAAAGGGAGAGGGAGGCAGAGGGAGGGAGAGGGAGAGACAGCCTGCCTGCCATGGCTGTTGCTGTGCAGTCTTGTTTGCCAAGAGCAGACTGGTGCCCCTCTCTGGCTTCGGATACTGACACCTGGTGGTCAGCGGGAAAATTGCAGCTTCCTCTCCATTCAGAGAGGTTGAAGAATCAAGCATCTATTATCTACCCTCCTCAACCTCCACCTCCCCCACACCAAGCCCAGCCATGTTCTCTTCTGTTCATGTTCTGTTCATGTTCTGTTCGGTCACTCTGTCTCTCCCTCTTATTGTGATTCATGCTTCCAAAACCTCTCCCTTTACCGACTTGCAAGCACTAAGCAGTGATATAGTGGAGGGTAAACACATGGAAACGCCACTTACACCCTTTTTGAAAATGACAAACTAGAGTTCACTCACCTTTTTTTGTCATGACTAATGTTAAGGATGTTAAGTAGACATACACTTTTTTGTTTTACCACTGCACATATGGTTTTCCGACTTTTGCATGTTCCGCTATACAACTACGTGTGAGCTAGGAGCAGAGCCAGGCTTTCTGCATGAGATTATTCCATGCCTTGTTGACCTCTTGTTGACCCCCATGTTGGCACAGTTCATGGAGCCAACATCTGCTGGTGAATACGACCGTGGATAAGACCCAACCAGCTCACCCACGTATCCGCCGTTTAGTGGCAGGTGTTGGCGGGCCTGAATGGCACGATGAGCGGAAGGTGCACGTGTGTGTGTGTGTGTGTGTGTGGGTGTGTGTGTGTGTGTGTGCAGAGTCGGGTCAGGAAGTGGCTCAGGAGGAGGTCAGAGGTCACCATTATTAGTAAGGCGTCACATGGGGACCTGTTTTTGCATGGGGAGGTTGTCATCTGCCTGCAACGCGTGTTCCTTTAAATAGCATAGCAAATAACGCATGCCTCTTTAAATAGCATCCGACCTCCCAGCTCACTCTGCATGCTATATTTTTAGGCCCACTTATGTGATGTGTGGGAAAGCGAAAGGGGGATGGGGTTGGGGTGAAGGGGTGGGGTATGTATGTGTGTGGGGGACGGGCCTGATGGCTTGGCCCTGTGCCTTTATTTATTTGTGTGTTCACTTCCCTGCTTACCGCTTGCCTCTTGCCTCGGATTCCCCCTCCGTCATCATCTGTTTGAACGGCCCAGATTTTCCTCTTGTTTCAGGGGAAAAGGGCCATTTAGGCCAGTCATGACCGTCCGTGTCGAGGAGGCTCTACCTCAGTCTCTCTTCTCTTCCACTCCCCTGATCAATTGGGCCTTGTCTTGGCGGAATTTATTATGGGGCTTGACTTTGACTTTGCCATAATTGTTTTTTTTTTGTGATTAGCGTTTATTTTACACACAAGTAGCTTTACATTTACAGCTTGCCATGAACACATAGAACACATACAATAGAATGGAATGCCATTTTGTGTCCTTGTCATACACATACACAATGTACACTATACACCTGTATAATGGCATTGAAAGCAACTCCTCCAGTGCAAACATGTAAGAAGAATATTTACAACATAGAATAAATAAATAGTGGGAAACAAGATGGAGAATAAAAGTAGGGAATAAAAAAGGGGTAGGGAGCACAGTTCTGAGGCAAAAGTAATACATCAGTGATATTGCACATAATTCTGCAGTTATTGCACATGGACCCATAAACCATAAGCCACAAACTATCGTACAACAGACAGTATAGAACTCATGAAAAAGAAGTGTTGCAGACAAGCATAACAGAGCAGAGAGTAAGAACAAAGTTAAAGCATAAATGTAAAAAAAAAACATAATAAATAAAATAAAATAAAGGAAAAACAAAAATGACATCTTACTGTATATCAGACATAGACATGGATAACCTTAATTGACTAAATTCATACATCAGTTACCCTACATATGGACATTGTATGAACAGATAATGCTTACTACACTGGTAATATATAAAAAAATTGAAATGCAACTATGAAGTATCCTTACATTTTGATCTAGCATTTTAATGATTACATCTATACTGTATGTACTACAGACTGCCTTCTCCACACTGAAGCTGTACTGAATGAAAAAAACAAAACAACAAGAGAAAACCAAGGTGACTGTCCAGAGGGATGCAAACAGCTATGAATGACGGCTCTGGCCATGAAATGAACGAGTTCTTTTAATCCACAAGGGCATGTTTGTGATTAAACTGGTAACTTTGCATGGTGAGTTTGAGTTAGACGCTTGATTTTCGTTTTGATCTCATCGTGGGTGGGTGGGTTGGGGTGGGTGGGGGTAGGACCTTGAGCTCAGCACACAGCCCTGCTGCTCATGGCTTGGTGAAGAGAGCTGATTGAACCTTCTCTACGCCTTCTCCAACATGCCTTGGATCAAGATTGATGCCTTGCAAAAAAGAGACCCTCTTCTCACCTCTGTGTAATCCTCTTATGTCGTTGTCTTTGTCTGTAGCTGTACAATTAAACCTCAAAGCCCCTTTGTTGACTTTTTTCCCTTTGCTTAATAGGTATGAAGGGGGAGAAGGTTAGGTGGGAATAGGAAAAGAAAGGAAAAGAAAAAAACATTGCTGAAAGCCTTTGAAGTATGTGGGTACCAATGCAGTGTGCTGATACTGCCATGGCACCGCTGTTTACCCCTCCGGGAGACGTTGTTTCATCTCTTGTGCTCTCTTTCTCTCTCTCTCTCTGTCTTTCTTCCTATCACTTGTTCTCTTGTTCCCTCTCTCTTCCCATCTCTTGTTCTCTCTCTCTCTGTCTTTCGTCCTATCACTTGTTCTCTCGTTCCCTCTCTCTTCCCATCTCTTGTTCTCTCTCTCTCTCTGTCTTTCATCCTATCACTTGTTCTCTTGTTCCCTCTCTCTTCCCATCTCTTGTTTTCTCTCTCTCTCTCTGTCTTTCGTCCTATCACTTGTTCTCTCGTTTCCTCTCTCTTTACATCTCTTGTTCTCTCTGTCTTCCCATCTCTTGTTCTCTCTCTCTCTCTCTCTCTCTCTGTCTTTCGTCCTATCACTTGTTCTCTTGTTCCCTTTCTTTTCCCATCTCTTGTTCTCTCTCTTTCTGTGTCTTTCATCCTATCACTTGTTCTCTTGTTCCCTCTCTCTTCCCATCTCCAGTTCTCTCTCTCTCCCCCTCTCTTCATGTTCGATCTAGGCCACTTAGAAGGGCCTGTGGTTGAGGAGGCCAAACATACCCAGGTGGGGCCTTGGTTATCCCCTCCATGCAGTTATCCTCTTGCCTGAGAAGACATCTCTTTTCTCATTTCTTGTATTCATTTTTTTCTTTTCTTTGTTCCCTTTTTTTCTTCCATTTCCCAATCAGAGGTGCTTCCTTCGCTAGTAGCCCCTACAAGCTCTCTTCTTTCCATTAGGTAATTTAGCTGCCTAATAGGATTTTCCATTCACTCAATTCCGCTCGGTATTCCCAGGAGGTAGCCGCTTTTGTGTCTGTGCTTTCCTCATACCTTAACCCGGCGCGCCAGATTTCATCTGATTTAATAAAGATAGACACTTCTGTGCAGTTTTATAATTAATGAGAGCGAAGGAACAATGAATAAGCTACACACAGGGAGTCGAGACTCCTGGCCTGAGTTCGGGTCAAAAGGTATATTGGCATTACAGGAGCTTAAAGTTAATCCCCGAGTTCTTCCACCTGTGATGCCGCAATTAATGAACATTTTAGAGAGGATTTTTTTTTTTTCTTTTCTTTTCTTTTTTTCCTCACACACACTCTAATCGTATTGTACAATGTGGGAGCATGTTCATGTTTCGCATCTTAAAATGGAGGCTGAGGTTTTCTGGGTTGTTGGAAGACAAGCATGAGGCTCAGCGTGGCACAGGAAAAATGCGGTGAGGTTATTTTCGTTCCTGTTTTATGACACCATCATTTGTTATTTGTTTGTTTTTAGTTTTGCCACTTTTTTTTTCCACACCCGACTTCACTTCACTTCGCTTTCGTTTTATTTTTTATTCTCCCCAAGGCTGCTGTCATCACCTTTCTCAGCCTCCTCCAGTCATTTCCACTGCACCCCCCAGGGGGCCACCCCCTGTTGGTAATTCTCGAGGATGAGTTTGTGTGGACCGGCGCCCAAATCCCCTCAGGGTGTTATTAGCGAAGGCTTTGCCATGTGGGGGCGCACAGTGAGGAAGCAGTGGGGATGTGGAGGAGGAGGTGATGGTGGTGTAGTGGTGGTGGTGGTGGTGGTGTAGTGGTAGGTGGATGCCACTGTAGCAGTGTCCACCTGTTTTCACATGCTGGAGAATGACCGATAGTGGACGGAAGACCTCTGGAGTCTTCAAGCGAGGCAGACCATCCCCCTGGAGGCTTCCAGAGTTCACCTGCAGCTCACAGCAAGGCCCTCTGGGAGATGTGGGGATGTACTGGACCCTGGGACTTAACCCCCCCCCCCCCCCCCCAACCACCACCGCCACTTCCGACCCATACTCGGGTCAGGTCTGGGTGGACTGTGTACATAATGGATGTATGCACTCTGGGGATGCTTTGGAGGACAAATCACTGTAACGTTAAATGTCACGTTTAAAGGCCATTACAAAAAAACCCCGGTGTGTACACTCATGCAGACGCCACAGCACAGCACATTTGTTATGTATTGCATTTATTTTCCCTTTTGCTTTGGTCAAGAGGCTTTTAGCATTTTAAGCAACATGCAGTTGTCTGACAAGCTGTGTGTGCATGGCAAACATAAAAACAGAAATGTTTGGGATGCCCTTGAGTACTCTCCATACAAGATTGTTTTTTCTAAAAGTGGCACCAAGTCATTTGCTCACTCCTCTTCCTTCACCAACCACCCTCTTCTACAACTCTGTTTTCCTTCTGTTTCTCTCCATGTCTCTTTCTCTTCACTTTTTATATTTGTATATATTTCTCTATATCATCCATCCATCTTTTTTCTACCCTCTCTTCCGTTTATCAAGTACGACAGCAGGATTGCTGTGTTTGTGTACATAGCTACAAATAGATGCACTCTATATGGCCTGTGTCAAACTCCCCTGTGAATGCGTCCTCAAATGCTGCAACCCTGATCGCTGCTCTCCCGCGCCGCGTGTCTTAGGGAGGCCGTATGCCATTACGCAGCCCCAGAGATTACAGGCCTTAGCGTCAGCTCATGCTGCTACTACAGGAATCGTTTGGTTCGCTCCAATTGCATGTTAGAGGGCCTCTCACCCAACCTTTTGGCCAACGCTTGGAAGCACTCAAGAGGGGTCCTCTCCTGAGTGTTGTTACATGATCGAGTTTGCCACTGAGATGGCCTTTACTTGCATTTAGCCCCATGTGGCTTAATATCAGCACACTGGTTTACACGATACGGTTTCACTCTCCGTTTCCGACTCTGTTTTCATCGTTGGTGGTGTATGTCCGCGTTTGTTTTTGTGCTCAGGAGACCAACGCATACATGTCGCTGTGCATTATTGATGGGCGTTTCCCCGCAACGCATATCGCACTCGTGCGACACGAAATCCCACTTAAAGCATGAGGCCGTGTTGTAAATGTACAGGCAGCAGGGAGAAATATCGCAACGTCAGCTGTACTCGTCCGTGGCCGCAGGGCCTCTTCCGCTATGTTGGGTCAACACACCACAACCGTTCGATAACTCCTTGTGCTGTCCGAACACTAACGATCAAAGTCAGGATTAGAAGCAAAGTAATCTGACCATCAGCGAGCACAGTAACTGACTGATACATACACACACACACACACACACACACACACACACACACACACACACACACACACACACACACACACACACACACACACACACACAGAGCCTCACACAAAAACAGACACACACACACAAACACAGGCACACACAGCCATACACACAGGCACGAGTGCACACATAAATACACCCACACACATGCATGCATCCACATACTGCATTCTCCTTATAAGTCTGCCCCAAGGGTAAAAACTTCTGGGACAATCAGGACAATAACAGCCAAAGTGCTTGTCTTTATTTATGCATGTCATTTTTTGTTTGGTTTGTTGTGTTTGTCTGTGTGTGTGTCTCTCTCTCTTTGTGTGTGTATGTCTGTGTGTCTGTCTGTCTGTGTGTGTGCTTGTGTCACCATCTTCATCTCCCTTCTCAGCAGTTCCACAGAATAATCATCTCATCACAGCCATCACAGTTGGCATCCATGACCCTCTTGTGTTGCCTCTGTGGTGGGAAACAGATGTCAGGTCACCCCTGCTATCATTACATAGTCTGCCCACCACCACCCCTAAACCTTGTGCCACACTCTGACTCTTATCCATGACCCCCATCCCCCACATACATCCTCTCCCAGCCCTGCCTATTAACATGACACCTTTTAATCAGTGGCCTGGCATCTCCTCTTAAAGACAGACTAGGGATGTGGTCCCTATCAATTATTAATATTGCTCATTTTTGTGGTGTGTGTGTGTGTGTGTCTGTCTGTGTGTGCGTCGGTGTGCATGTGTTTGCATGTGTGTGTATGTGCATGTGTGTGAATCCATGCTTCTTAAGGGACATCAAGTAATGATGAATGCCTGTGTGTGTGTGTGTGTGTGTGTGTGTGTGTGTGTGTGTGTGTGTGTGTGAGTGTGTGCATGTGTGTACGAGTGTGTGCAGGTGTTTGTGAGTGTGTGCGTGTGTGTGTGTGTGTGTGTGCGCGCATATGTGTGTGCATCCAGGTTTCTTAGGGGACATCAAGTAATGAATGCCTGTGTGTGTGTGTGTGTGTGTGTGCAGGTGTGTGTGAGAGAGTGTGTGCATGTATGTGTGCATTCATGCTTTTTACGGGACATCAAGTAATTAATGCCTGTGTGTGTGTGTGTGTGTGTGTGTGTGTGTGTGTTGTGGGTAGGCTCACCTCTCCCTCCTTATGCGTCCTCCTGTAGCTCTTCCCTTCAGCCATCATGAGCTCTCAGCTCAGCACTGACAGACGAGAGTCCCAAGCTCATTAGAATCCAAGCCAGAGGGTTTTAATTCCCTTTATTTATGTGTGACTAAATTTCATTTTTTGCACCTTCTTCCCAAAATAAGAGAGGACAAAAAAATTGCCTCCATCAGGGAGATGTGTTGTTTACGCTCCGGCATGATATAGCCCAGGAGATTCCTGAAGCGGCTGGCGGATGTGTGAGGCCAAACTCATCCAAAACTCTCTTGTCTTTCGGCACCATCCTGAGAGACACGGGGGGGGGTGGGCCGGCGGTTTGTCTTGTTTGTTTCTCACCCGTCTCTTCTTCGCTGAGCCTCTCACGTCTGGCGACGAAAGCCACACACAATAGGAGTGTGATGAGACACGGCAAATTGCTCTCCAAGGATACTTTTAGCGGGGTAAATGCATCAATTAGTGAAGTTTACCGCCACGTTGTGCTGTCAACACTTTTGCTGGCTTCGCACTTAGCAGCTGGTGAGCTTTCTCTAGTTGCGGGGTGCCAGATCCCATTCTCTCATCTCAGTCGCGGAGATCAAATGGCATAATTATTAGCCATATTCTTTAGGCACGGTTTGTTTGATGGGATGCCAAAGCAATGTCAAGACCACAGCTATCCATTTTAAATTCATTTAAATCATTGCCATTGCACGTCAAGCTTTGGGACCTGAATACATATTTATTGAATTCGATGGGTGCAAAACATGACCATCAAGATTTGCAATTTAAATATGACCACTGGTCAAGGCGCTCTCGTTAATACTTGGCTGAGCTCTACGTAGTCGACATATTTTGCTTTCCATGCCTAGACAGGAGAGGAGGAGCTGGATTTGTGATTAGCACATTGCTGTGATGTGCTTTCCACTGATCCTCAAGATAAATGCTGGAACATGGTGCTGCACTCCGGCTGCTGTCCTCCAGTGAAGCATCCCAGCCGGGGGAGGTAGCAAAGGCAAGGCAAGGCAAGGCAAGGCCAGGCAAGTTTATTTGTATAGCGCATTTCATACACAATGGCAATTCAATGTGCTTCACAAAAACAAAAGCAAAGGACAATATGTAAAAGCATAATGGATAAAGTAAGTGTAGAAGCATAAAAGGTAAAAGCATAAAAGTAAAATCAGATAAAATATATAAAAGCATAAAAAACACACAAAATAAGTATAAAATTAATAGAAATCATTAACAGAAAGCATCTGAAAACAGTTTGGTCTTAAGTCTAGATTTGAAACTGCCAACAGTAGGAGCATTTTTTATGTCTTCTGGGAGTTGGTTCCAGAGCTTTACAGCATAGCAGCTGAAAGCTGCTTCACCACATTTTGTTCTAAAAGCAGGTTCCACCAACAGATTTTTCTGATGTGATCTCAAAGACCTAGTTGGTGCATATAACTGAAACATATCCAGTAGGTAACTGGGTCCCATCCCATTTAATGCTTTAAACACAAGAAGCAATGCCTTAAAGTCAATTCTATAACTTACTGGGAGCCAGCGAAGACATGCAGATGATGTGGTCTGATTCTATGGTTCCACTCAAGCCTTTTTTCCCCCCCAAGACCTTTTCTCCCGAAAGCTCAGAATTAATTGGAACTGAGAGGGAGTCGGGTGCAAGGGTCACCCTGAGAGTAAGTAATGTGCTCGCTTTTTTGTGGCACAAAAACCTTGCTGGCTTGCGTAGTTATGCATTCATTTTTATATTTAATTCTTTTCTTGTTAATAATATTGCCCCAAAAAACATCCTCAGGCACATCAGTATGTGTCCCATAACGCAATAAGCTCCCTTCCGTAATATCACAGAAGTGAAGGAGGACAAACACAGTGAGGATACTAATACCCATGTTCCATAATAACCAACCACGCACTTGCTGTCACCCCTGCTGTGACTTTGGGGCTCTAGCTTATGCACTATCCCCAATATAATGAAAACATGCCACATTTTATTCTCTATTTTTTTTGCTTTTTTACTTTGATCCAATGGCAATACCGCTGTTTTTGGCACAGTAGAAAGATTGCGTGAGCAATTCATGGCTGAGAATTTGTGGCGGGGAAACTTCTTCTTTCTCGCCGTCTCCTTGCCTGTGCCATAAACCCTTGCTCAATGGAGCAGGTGAAAGAAGCTGTGTGCAATAAAGCAAAGATCAAAACATTTTGCACTCCATTTAAATCTTTTTGCTGGGGTCCTTATGAGCTCCACATATGACTGATGTTGAATGTGCATGAATAACAATGCCCCTCGGTCAATATTACTCGGGCCGTTATTTCTCGCGCTGCTAAGCCTGTCTGGTCTCGGTACCCCATTTTAATTGTTTACAGTTTCAACTTGAGGCATCCACAGGCTCTGACAGAGGAAAGCCTGTATAATTTATTTATTAAAGCACTCCACATAATATTGACCCGAGAATAACTCTCCTCCTCCTATGTTCATGCCACTTTGCTTGATAGATACCACAAACATGGCAGTGGTGGGTTGCCTCAAATGCGTTGTTGAATCCAAAAGGTTTGGATTCAGGGCTTCGGTATGAAATCGATACCAGAACACACTTAGGCTGTTTTTGCTGCATAAATTCAAAGTCTTCTAGGCATTAATACATGGTGGGCCGAATACATTTTTCTTTAGTTGTTCATTGATCGGCATTAATAGAGTGAAGCAATTTCTATGTATGATATCGAATAGTTCTGTAACTTTAAAATGTGTCGACAGCGACATATGATCATATTCTCACCATCTGCATATGTTTTTTTAGCCTAATCCCTGGATAGCTCTAGTTGATTAACCAATCACCTTGTATTGTTTATGTCATAGAAAATCAACCAGTCATGTACAATATAAAAAGTACTGAAGCCCTGATTTATTGGCTTCCTTCTTAGTTGCTCCAGTATCATTGTCAGACTTTAGGTCATACTAAAATATATTTTTATTGGTCTGAAACTGTACAGTGCTCTCTAACTTAAACCTAGATAATTAATGAAACGTTGAGTGCAATGCTCATTATAGTGGTAACAGTTTCTCAGGAGGTAAAGGAGTTGACGAGCAATTGAACAGTTGCTGGTTCGATTCCAGCTTCTCCTAACCAGGCCAATGTGTCCTTGAACAAGGCTTTGAACAATGTGGCAGCCCTCTAACCATAAGTGTGTGTGTGTGTGTCTGTGTATGGGGGGGTGGGGGGTGTGAATAGGTGAATGTGGGGCAAATGAAAATTGTAAAGAGCTTTGGATAGAATGTAAATGTAATTTCAAAGTCTTGAAGCTGATAGCAGACTTTGGCCCATATCCTTCATCTGGCAGTGTTTTTAAAAAAACATATGAATTTCACTGGCCTCCCTCCTCTAACATGACTGAATAAAATCCCATATACTCTACCTGACCTGAACTCTAGCCTTCTCCCAAATTCTTTGTTAACAAGATTTTTTTTTCAATCCAAATGCATGAACTTTGTACATGTGCCGTTTGTTTGCAGCACAAACAATTTCAGCTCAAAGCGCCACTGAACCAACATGGGTCCAGATTGTCGTGTTTATCTAATCACCTGTGATGCCAGCTCCGCTGGTCACTAGATGAATAGACCCGACCTCAGTCCTGACCATGAAGCTCTGTCCCTTTGACAGATGCCTAAAGTGAGCACTGCATCACACTGCTGTCATGAGGCTTAGTGCCCCCCCCCCCCCTCCCACTTCCCCCAGACAGAACACGGATTTTTTGCCATGGTCTGTTAGGCAGTTCATTACTTTTGGGACAGCAATACAAGGATTCAATTAAATGGTGCCGTAATTTGACCTGTAGTGCCGCTCGACGCGTGGAAAAAGAGAGCAAGCTGTCGCAATTTGACAGGTCCAGTATATCATTTCTCTTTTAACAATGGATCAATTAATCACAGGGCACCGCAAAAGTAAATTAACCATTAAATATTCATGAAGGCCCCATGGGGGTGGGGGCGTGGCCTCATTAAGAAAAGTGTTGCTATAGTTATGCATCATATAATGTATGGTGGCACCATAGTTGTTAACCTGCCATGTTAATTATTGCTTTAGCGACGCCATGCTACATTTCCATTTAGTGTGCGTGGTGGCTATTATATGGTTTCTAAATGGACATGTTTTATTCACACCACCTGTCAGGACATCTTGCACAGCCATTTTTGAAACATTTTGAATGTTTCCTTTGAATAGCTTTGGTTGGCCAGGCAGTTCCAATATTTTTCCACAATAAAATTTACCAAGGGGACAATTGCATTGGCAGCACAGGAAATCCTACATTTGACAACACAGACAGTTCATGTGGATGCTTCTTTTCAGAACAGTTCAAAGTTTGTTTCATGGTCTCTGCCCTAAGACCAGAGATGGGAGATGGGAGATGGGAGTAACGCGTTACTGTACTCACATTACAGTTGTCGGTAATGTAGTAGTGTAACGCGATACTGTTAAGGTAATTAAGTTCATTAATCACACTACAGTTACAAATAGTGCATATGCTGATTACTGAACTTCCCCAGTTACCAGTCTGATCACAGATGTCTGAGACGGATTCCCGGTCCCTCCCCCAAAATCCTCAGGTGCACGCTTGCACAATAGTCGGGAGACATGTAATTGGAGACTGTACTTGATTGTTAAATTCTGGGAAATGGCTAAGCCGTCTACCATAACGTTTGGGGGGTGGCGATAAGCTAATTGTTTTTAATGTGTCGAGAGATGTTGCCGAAGTTAAAGTGCAATGGGTTAGGGAAGAGGAAAAGGGAGAAGCAGTGAGGATTTTTTTTGTGTCGTGTTTGCACCGTGATGTGGGGCCGGTTGCGCAGCAGAATCAGAAACCTGCCGCTATATAGCACTGTCGCTGAGAAAGATAATTGCTTTTGAGAAGGAATATACAGCTTCCTTCAACTTTGACACTAAAGCAACAGAAAATTTGAAGTCAGACATTGAAGTCTTTAATCGTTTCCCTCATATAAAAAGTATGAAAATTAACACAGCTACCCCATCTAGTGCGCCAGTCAAGAGGCTATTCAGACTAGACGGTCTCATGCTGAAGCCTAATAGAAATCGGTTGTCCGATGCAAGATGTGAAAGACTTCTCATGCAGTATGATCATCGTTTTAGTGGGCAGCACCCCCAATGACTTAAGAAAGTGCCTTTG
Organism: Coilia nasus; assembly: GCA_027475355.1. NCBI lineage: Eukaryota > Metazoa > Chordata > Actinopteri > Clupeiformes > Engraulidae > Coilia > Coilia nasus. The sequence goes on along the minus strand of CM050201.1, from coordinate 16,019,811 downwards.
CCCTAGACTATACAATGCCAATGAAATGTGTTTACCTTTTTACCTTTTATCATCTAATGTGGTTAAATGTTAGTTATTTTATTTAGTAGCACGTTTTGTTTAAATGGTCTATTTTGTTAAAGGATTTATACTGTAGCCAATATGCCAGTGTCTGCATGCTATTTCATTCATTCTATTTTTAGTGAGTGCTGTTATGAAGTGAGCCTTTTTTAGACTTTCAGCTTGTTTTTTTATGACATAAGCCTGCCAGCAGTGCAATACTGATACAACCCTGTGCAGTGGCCTATAGATTTTCACCAACTTTGTGGTGTAGCCTGTTTTCGTTAAGTGGCATGAAAGAACAACTTGTATTACATCTTGCTCATTGCAATAGGAATTTATGTGTTTTGCTCAAGGCCATTGATGAGTAACGCAAAGTAATGTAACGAGTTACTTTCCATAAGGAGTAAAGAAGTAAAGTAATGCATTACATTTTTTAACAGTAGCGAGTAATGTGTAATGGATTACTTTTTTTGAGTAACGAACCCAAGACTGCCTAAGACCAGTTAGATTTTTTTTTTTTTTTTCAGTTTTAGCCAATGTTCGGATTTTTCATCAACTTACATTGGGTGAGATTTCTTCAGGTGACTGATTTCTTAAGGCATGCCCATGCTCTTAAATGTACCTTCTCTACTAACATAGGGTTGTGTATCATCATGCTGTGTGCTGTCAGCTTTGCTTTATTTCGCTAATGTTATTTTGTTGTCAACCCTTGGGGCGCCAGCGTGCAAGACACCATTACTGAATCGTGCATCCATCGCAACCATTAGGCCCCAGTCCGGAGGATAGCCAGACATGCAGCTCTGAATGCTTAACAAACCCTAATGACAATTACTATTAAATGCACCTGAATAAAGACCACGCCCCCTCCCCAGAAACACTTGAGAGTGGTGTGCATACACAAGATATGTGGGCACCAAGGTGAGCTGGTGTCTGGTGTCTTCTGGCCGGGACTGCACAAGGTTGAGTATATTTTTGCACTGACGCAACCCACTGAAGTAGTGTCCACACGGGACTGCTGGGAGAGGGAGATGTAGTCTGTGATTGAGTTACAGATGACCTTTGCTGTGTTCCGCTGTGTTAAACTTGCCAGCTTTCTCCAGGCCTAAGATTTGCTCGACCTCTCTACTTCTCTCTCTCTCTCTCTCTCTCTCTCTCTTTCTCTCTCTCTCTCTCTCTCTCTCTCTCTCTCTCTATGTCACTATCGCTATCTATCTAATTGGCCATGTCCCTGCTTTCTTGCCCCTGCTGGAGAGACAAGTAGCTTTGTCATTGTCATTGGCTGAGGAAGATCATCTCTCCTCTGTGGGAAGGAACTACAGAATGATCTGGAATAGAATCTTCTGGAACATCCTCTGCTGTTGGGAGTGACGGGTGACAATGTTTAGGTTTCATTATGCACACATGGTATGTGGGTGATTGTGTGTGTGTGTATGTGTGTGTGTGTGTGTGTGTGTGTGTGTGTGTGTGTGTGTGTGTGTGTGTGTGTGTGTTGATGTGTGTGTTTGTGCGTGTGTGTTTTGGTAAATGGCCCTCAGAGAGAAAGAAAGAGAGAGAGAGAGAGAAAGCTTGTGTGTCTGTTTGCTCATATAACTGATGGATGGGATGATGGTATTGTTTCATCTATTGAGAGACCTTGCCATTCTCATGTTTGCATATCTGTTCAAGTGTTTATTTGTATGCATATGTTGAGGCTCAGTGGCATTGAGTTTGAGCATGAGTAAGTGTTTGTGTGTGTGTGTGTGTGTGTGTGTGTGTGTGTGTGTGTGTGTGTGTGTGTGTGTGTGTGCCTCAGTAAATAAATTGTGATTAAAGGGGTTATCTCCAAAACCTTTTTGATGAGCATGAATGTTTGTTTGCGTGCATTCGCCTGTCCCCATGGATGCACACATATGGTTGTGTATGGGTGTGTAGTGATGAGATGTGTGTGTGTGTGTGTGTGTGTGTGTGTGTGTGTGTGTGTGTGTGTGTTTATGTGTGCATTCACGTGACTCTCCCTGCATGCGAGCCCCATGTGAGTTGCATTGTCAAGCAGCGACGTTGCCATTCTCCCGCTCGTTCATGCTCCTCGCCTCATTTCCACAACTGAGGCGACCTTGCCTGCCATCCTACGCTATCTTCAGCCTGATGCCCGGGCTTTTCCTCCCCTCTGACGTCCTTGTGCTTTCTCTTTTTCTCTCTCTCTCTGTCTCTCTTTCTCTGTCTGCCTCTCTCTCTGTCTTTCTCTCTATCTCTCTCTGCCTCTCTCTGCCTCTCTCTCTCTATCCTTCTCTCTCTCTGCCTCTCTCTTTCTCTTTCTCTGTCTCTCTTTCTCTTTCTGCCTCTCTCTGCCTCTCTCTCTCTCTTTGTCTTTCTGCCTCACTCTCTCTTTCTGCCTCTCTGTCTCTCTCTCTGTCTCTCTCTCTCTCTCTCTGTCTGTCTGTCTCTCTCTCTCTCTCTCTTTCTCTCTGCCTCTCTCTCTCTCTCTTATCTCCTTTCCCACCCAGCTGCACCACCAAGTCTTTTTTTTTTTTTTTCATTTTCTCTGCCGTCCCCCAACTCCTTGCCAACTATTTTGTGTTCTTTATTTTTCTACATATATATGTCCTCAGGAGAAGCCACTGTGTGGGGGTTGTGGGGACCATCAGCAGCTTCAAAGGGACAGAGAAGGAGGGAAAAATCTGTCTTATGTATGATTATGGGTTCAAACTCTGACCACTGTCTCAGAGGAGACCCTTTTCTGAATAAAAACCCAAAACATTAGCATCACTTAGCCTAGCTTGCTCACTCTGCGGTGGTGTCAGTGCCTTCTCGTAACATCAGTGTTTTTATCACAAGCGAGACAAACCGATAGTCAAACCACAATTTTAATTGTTTTTTTTCTGTGCCTGTATATATGCATGTGTGGTCACTACATTAACTGAAAAGCCTAAAGCCTAAAACGATCTCTGAGATGGAAAAAACAGGGATATATATATATATATATATATATATATATATATATATATATATATATATAAACCTGGGACAAGGTGATTTTTACCTCTGCCAGCGGAGGTTATGTAATCATCTGCATTTGTTTGTTTGTTTGTTAGTTTGTTAGTTAGCAACATAAGTCAAAAAGTTAGGGATGGATTTTGATTAAATTTTCAGGGTAGGTCAAAAATTAACTAAGGACAACTTAAAAGTGATTAGATTTTGGTGGTGATCTGAGCTGCCCTGGCGGAGGTCTGCACTCTCTGAGTGTTTTTCTAGTTTTTCCACGTATTACAGGGAAAGAGCGGCAAAAACAGGGGTGCATGGCCGCCCTTCAAAAAGAGCAAGAGGATAACGGGAGCATAGTGTCGAGATAATTGAAAGTCACCTTGCTGTGGCATCTCAAGCTGGGCGCCCCCTCATTCCTTTACCCCTCCATCTCACTCCTGTCTCTCTCTGTCTCTGTCTCTCTCTCTCCGCAGCCACCTTGCCGTCTTCCAGCACAGCCGATATTGATACCCTTGATCAATTCCCGCTGAGCTATTTCCCGGCCCCTTGTAAAGTCCCTCTGTGCTGTACAGATAGCAGCGCTCCAAATGGAGTGCACGTGTTTGGAAGTCCTTTTCTTTTCTTTTTTTTCTTCTTCTTGGCTGAATCCCAGCACAGTGGAAAAGGCTTGGGTAGGAGTTGGGAGTAGGGCTGACAGTGGTGGGTGGGAGGTGTGTGTGTGGGAGGGGTGTGTGGTTGAAAGTAAACAGCTGACAAGCGATGGCGCAGATTAATTAGCATGGCCTCATTGTCTTGGTTAATTTGGTCTCCTGCAGGAGCAAGAAGAAAATGGTTGAGCCTCCTACTTTCATTTTTTTTTTCATGTGTGCAAAGTGTATTTGTGTGTGTGTGTGTGTGTGTGTGATGTGTGTGTGCTTGTCTATGTATGCGTGTCTGTTGTGTTTGTGTGTTTTGCACATCACTGCGTGTGCATACACAGCACCTACTGTTGGCTGCTCTTCTAATTGTACACACATGACAAGTTTGTGTGATTTATTTGTTTGTGAATAATAGCCTTAATTTAAACGGTGCCGGGGGAGTTCGTCTTACTCTCCTGAATTTGCGATTAAGTAGGCAGACCCGTGCAGCATGTATGCGTGGGTGTTTTGATGTGTACGCACGCACATCTCCTGAGAGGACTTTATCTGTTGTTCCTTTCACACTGCCTTAAAAAAGCTCAGCGTTGGACATCATCTATGCAAAAAAAAACCTCCACCGACGTTGAGTCAACGCAGCCTAGCGTAAGGATACTGTTAAGTAATTTAAATCACTTGATGTAAACATCATGAAAATCATGAACACTGATTAGAATAAGCTTTGTGGGTGTAGCAAGTTGTAGATCAGCGTACTTAACCAATTGTACGTATAATAGAAAATGAAGAACACTTAAAAAAAAAAAAAAAAAAAAAGAACAAAGGAGAGGAGGATATGTGAAAAAAGAATGAGAAAATTATGATTCACTACAGCACCGATGTTGCACTGCACCCTCAAATAAGGGATTAGTTGAGGAAATGTAGTTATCCTAAACTTCTCGAAAGGACATTTTTAATGGAGTCCACTGAAGTGGGGGAACATCTGAATGTGAAGTAGCTTTAATTTAAGTCTAGGTTGAAGAGATGAGTTTAAAACTGCCACTACACACACACCCACACCCACACACTCATACTCACACTCACACACACACACCTCCATCCCCCCTTGTGCCACCTCTTTCTTGACGTAGTTTCCTGCCCCAGGCTGTGCGTGACGGACGTGTGTGTGAGTGAGTGCATGCCGGCCCCAGAATCCAGCAGCCAGTGGGCGCCTTTGATAAATACTCCACATCTCTGTCAGATGACTTTTGCCGGGTACACATTAGGTCATAATGGTGCTGGCATTAAATATTCAGTGTAGTTCTGATTAACAGCCTCGGGCTCCTTCAAATGCCGATCAGCGTCATTAGTTTCTCTTTTTTTTTCCCCCTCGTCTCTCTCTCTCTCACTTGCTCTCTCACTTACTGACTTACTTTCTTTGTCATATGCTCCTCTGCTCAGTGTCCCCTGCTCCTTGTCTATTCGTTCCCTTTGATGTTTGTGTTTTCCTCACTAACATATCTGCTGATGTCTCCCATCAGCCAACTTGTATCTCTCCTTCCATCAGAACGTTATGCTATGGGAGAGAAAGGAGGGAAGATGGCAACAGTGTTTGTTTCAGTGATGGCCAAGTTCTCTTCTCCCAGTAATTGGACTCCACCTGCACAAAATGACATTGTTTGAATTGCCTTCGGGCACTGCATTTGCGTGTGCCGTAGCACATAAACATGTTTCTTCTTTTTAATTTGCCTAGTGTGATTGGCTAGTTATTAGGCATGGTAAGTTTGGCATGGTGTGATGTGACTAATTGCATCCGTATCACCTAGACTTCTCTGTATCTCTCTCTGCCCCTGTCTCTCTCTCTCTCTCTCCCTCTCCCTCTCTATCTCCCTCTCCCTCTTCCTCTTCCTCTTCCTCTTCCTCTCCCTCTCTTTCTCCCTCTCCCTCTTCCTCTCCCTCTCTCTCTCCCTCTTCCTCTCTGCGTATGAGGAGGATGGAAACCTCAAGCGGAATCAATCAGGGGTGTGTGAGGGACTGTAGTGGATTGGCGTGATTGAAAGTGTGGTTGTTGGAGGTTGCACTGTGAAACTAATTGCCTTCTGAGAAAAAAAATACATAATATTAATTTCCATAGCGACTTTCACACACAGCATTTTGATGTGCCATCGTTCTCTAAGCCTTTGGATGTTGACAGACCAAGAGAGGGATAGCCAGTCACAGGAAAAACAACAAGGCATTAGAGAGAGAGATAGAAAGATAGAGAGAGGATGAGAAAGAGAGGGATGGTGAGGAACTGAGTGCCGTTGAGTGAAAACGTATAGAAATATCATTTTTCTTCATGGCTCATGTGTTTACTGTGTGATGCATGCAGCATTCTTTCTCTCTTCGCGAGAGAACAAATCCAATTGTCGCATTGTGGGTGCTCTCCCTTATAACAATTTTCCCTCCGCCTGCTAGCAAATTATTTTTTACTCACTCTTCAGCCACTTCATCGAATTGCCTTTGTTTTTGTTTTTTTTTTGTGTTTTTTTGTTCTCTTCCCTGTGTTTAAGGGAAGACGCCATACAGCAAGCTCATCAAATGAGATACTAAGAATACATGACACACTTTCTGCCATCGTAAACAGATGGTTGCCCAACCGCTGCAGGCGTCTGAATCAGAGAGCCTACTAGTCTTTGTGTCTGATCAGATGCTGATAAAACATGAATGCACACACACACACACACACACACACACACACACACACACACACACACACACACACACACACACACACACACACATACATTCAAATCGGATAAATACGGCACATGAAAGAAAGCCTGAGAAACGAGTGCCTTATTAGCACCCTGCTAATTTGGCATCCATTTCGCACAGTCTGTTGTGGGGCTTTTTATAAAGGCCCTTGGAGTTGTTATCGCCAACTACATTTTTTGTGATGATGTAAGCTATTGATTGCCGTCATCACCATCATGATCATAGTCATGGTTCTGTTCATCATTACCAACACCATCCACACAGCTATTATCAAAAGCATCAGCTCACGAATCAGTGATGTGTTTTTATAACCAGAATCTGTTTTTCACTGTGTGTAATGGGAGTAAGTTAGTGTTGTTTTGATGGTCAGACAGCAGAAGGACACCACTAAAGTTGAATGAATGAATGAATGAATGAATGAATGAATGAATGAATGAATGAATGAAACCTTTTTTGTCCTAATCAATCACAAACCATCTCAATCAAAAACCATCACAGGGTGTGGAACCAAATGGTTTGTTATGTCTTAGTTATTTCCCATGGGATTAGGTCATTTTCAGTAAAAAAATCACCCCTGTCTGCCAATGCCTCTCCGCTTAATAATAATAAAAAAAAAAAAAAAAGGGAGAATTACAGAGGGTGATAAATGGATGGCTTGTATGTAACACAATAGAGAATTTCCTGCTTGGAACCTATGGATAAACAAGATCCTACTATGCTTTAATATGATTTGCAAGTAGGCATTCTTCATGCAAATCCATGTTTACACCAGTGGTCCAAAGACATATAGAGATGTCAGTTGGATGCTGTATTTATGTGCATGTGGTGTGGTGTTTTTGCACGAGAGGGTGTTGTTCATAAGAACGAAGGTTCAGACTAGACAAGCCCCAGTGACACAAGGTGTGTAGCATGGCTGTAACAAGAAGGGGCCTGCCGCCAGAACGAAGAAGTCCTTGGCTTGGCTTGTGTCACCCCATCCACCCTGACCTCTCCAACCCACCTCCACCCTTGTGGCTCTGGGCATGGACTAGAAGCTTCCCTCCCACCTCTGCCCACGTGCAGGCCAGCCAACATCCATCACTCACAGTTCAGGGTTCAGTGCCCCCCCCCCCCCAGCCTGACTTCAATTACGTTGTTTCATTGAGTCCAGCAGGTCGAAGTGAGGGCCAGTCTTCCTGCTAGTGGTTCAGATGATAGTACTTACCCCTAGAAAGCTCAGGTAGACCGAAGGTAAGGAAGGGGGCAAAATATATATGAAAGAGGACAACATCATTCACAGGAAATAGTTGAAGGGGGGAAAAAGCAGTTTTAAAGGCTCTTTTCAGAGCAGGTGAGTGCTGTTGAGAGAAGTTTTTCTTTTCGAGATGCTTTGAGTGGCTGGAAATGACTGTGAATGGAAGGGCCAAAAAAACAATTTTTCCATCTAACTGATAGGAGCCAATCGGCACCGAGGTGCATTGTGCTTTTTGTCCGGCTTGGAAAGGAAGCAGCGCGTTAATGGGAATCGTAGCTGACTCGTAGCTGTCTAGCGCTGAGCAGTTGGTGCGTGTGTCTCTCTACCTCCCCCTCGCTTCCGTCCCTCTTTCCTTCCTGCTCTAACAATCTCTCTTTCTCCTCCTCTCCCTTCATCTCTTCTTTCATCCTTCTCCTCCTCCTCATTCTCCTCCTCCTCCTCGTCATCCACCACCTCTCTCTCCTCTTCTCTTCTTCTCTGAACAAACAAACCATGCCCAAAATGTGTGTGTGTGTGTGTGTGTGTGTGTGTGTGTGTTCTGTGTCTGTGTGCGTGCATACGTGTGTGTGGCTGAGAGTTTGTGTGTGGTGCAAGTGTTTGTGTGTGGTGTGTGTGTGTGTGTGTGTGTTTGTGTGTTTGTGTGTGTGTGTGCATAATGGTAGAGCCATAAGAGGGCCTGACAGTGCCATCTTCCAAGTGGTATTGTCCTCAAAACCCCCCGTTCCCCTATCTCCACCATCACACAGCCATACGAGACCCTACCACCACCGTCGCCTGATCCCTCACACAGCAACCAGTGCACTTGACAGTCAGTCCACAGCTCTTTGTTGGGGAAAGAGAAGGAGGTATGTGAAGAAAAAAAAAACTTACTGAGGGATTGCCTCTGATTCGATTCCAGATTGTGTCAGTCAGGATGGCTTGACTTGGTGGGTTTGAAGAAGTTTGTTTTCTCTTTTTTTGGTCGAGGGGACTTAGTTTTGAGGCTGGGATTCATTTTACATCCAAGGGAGCTCCTATTTGTCTGTGTTTCATTAAATATTTCAACACCACGCAGGCCTCCAAGCATATTTAATGCTCAGATCGATATTGTTTTTCACAAATTAGCCCAGATAGGCTACACAAAAAATACACAGACCACACAGGAAAGAACTGGGGAGAGAGAGCAAATCCATACCTCTCCAGCTGCACGCCCTCAGTAAGCAACACAGCACAGTGAACGACGCAGAGGGATGACAGAACGAGGAAAAATTAAACTGACGCGATGCGACATGACGCGAGGAGGAAAAACAAAACCAAATGAGCACCCCGTACAGTCATTGCCACTGTCATGTCACTGTGCTGTTACGAAGGCAATGGGTGCTTGCGACACCAATCAGAGATGACATCCACCTTCGAGACACATTACACTTCCTGCCCACTCCACTCGCATATACCATGTCAATGTTGCACAACGGATGGGAGTGTATGTGTGTGCGTGTGTGCGTGTGTGTGTGTGTGGTCTGTCTGCAGTTATCACATGTAAAAACTCATTAGCCCGCCAGTGCACCCGTATCCGTTTGCTGAGCGAACAGAAGGTGCCGTAAACAGCTAGGGCTGCTGCAGAGACTCACGCCAGATCTGTCCTCTGCACCAGATTGTGAAAAGAGATTGGGGGGGGGGGGGGGGAGAAAGAGAAAGAGAGAGAGAAACAGGCAGACAGACAGAGAGGAAAGGAGGAAGAGAGGAAAGCAAGATAGACTTGTCCTTATGACAACATTGTTTTACAAAGGGACTGAGTAAGTGTATGTGTGAAAAGCAATGTTGGGACATGGATACATGTGTCCATACCTGCACGAAGACCTCTTTTGAGGTGTGTGTGTGTGTTTGTGGTTGTGTGTGTCTGCCTAATTAGGTGCATGCCCTCATCGACGTGGGTGTAGCAGGTTGCCGAGCTGCCTAATTAACAGTTGGACCACACTACAGCCAGGCCGAATTACAGCATGTACATGCACACGCACACCCACATACACACACATACACCCACAGCACATACACACACACACACACACACACATACACCCACAGCACATACACACACACACACACACACACACACACACACACACACACACACACACACACACACACACACGCACATGCACACCCACACAACACATGTACACTCACAGTGCACACACACACACACACACACACACACACACACACACACAAACTGACACACGCGTACACCCATGGCACACACACATACCCATGGCACACACACACACACACACACACACACACACACTGTGGCAAGCCCTGCATGCCTGGACCAATCGGAGTCCTCATCCATCTCTCCCTGTTGCATGAGGCTAACCGGCTGGTTGCACCAGACAGCTTTCAAAGTGCTACTCCCTAATTTCTACAAAAACACTCAGGTGTAATCAATTTTATTAGTCTCTGTCCATCATACTGTATATTATAAGGTACTATACTACACTATACTATACTTTACTATACTATATTATACTATACTATACTCTGATAAACACGTATTTGATGTGTTAAACATGTTGGATTTTAAAATATAAAGTAGTAAAATAGCCAATTTGTAATTAAGACTTTTTAAATATATTTGTACGCCTTCCTTGTTGTCACTTTTTGTAGTGTCAGGATAAATCTGTTTCTCCTTATAAAAGATGTCTAAATGGTCTTACTCCAAGTACTTTATCAGTTTTGGTTTTGCTGTCAAGTTTGCTCTTGCATCATGACTTGCAGGCTGCAAGCAGGTTGTTTGAGGGGGCCGAGGTTTTCTGTAAAAAATCAATTCCCCCTCGAGCGTTGGACATGGTGACACGGGGTCGGGGGACCGCGATGGTAATCTGCCCTTCACGGTTCTGCGTGTGCGGGAATCCTTTATGCTTTTGCTCGACCCGGAACATATCTGCACATCGGAATCGAATCGGCCGTTGTGCGGCTGGGGCAAGCTGGAGATATGAGAGTCCCAGCCCAGAGGCAGTCTGTCAGGGAGAGGGAACTGAAAAGGCATCAGGCACCAGACATCTGACTCAGCTGGCCGGAAGGTTATCTTGCGCTGTAAATGATAACCATCATATTCATCCATGCCTAACAGATAAGCTCATTTACAGAAAACACTAATGGCAGTCATGTACACTTGTTTGTACAGCATTTTCGTTTTCACGTCAATGTACTTTAAGCTATTAATTGTCAAGTGAGGATTCCAAAGACTTGCACTGACTGTGAGTATTGGAGTGTTTTGGTGAGTTCAAGCAAACATACTACTCACAAAATGAAGCCCAGAAAGGAAGAGACTATGGGTGGTAGAAGCCCAAACCTGGCTGACGCTGTTTTCTATCCTCTTACAGCAGTCCTCTATTTCAGCATGGCGTATTCTGTCTTCCGTCTCATCCCGCCCCACGTTAGCCCATTTGTCAAACGTGGAGACACGCAAGGCTCCCCAGGTCTCCTTTACACTTAATTTGCCCAGTGTGCATTTTTGTGTACCTGTGTGTGTGTGTACCTGTGTGTGTGTACCTGTGTGTGTGTGTGTGTGTGTGAGGCAGAGCAACAGAGAAACGGAGTGTGTGTGTGAGAGACAGAGAGAGAGAGAGAGAGAGAGAGAGAGAGAGAGAGTGTGTGAGCTTGTGAGAGGGAGAGAGATAAAGACTGTGAGAGTGTGTGTTTGGGAGAGGGAGGGGAGAGAGACAGTGTGTGTGTGTGAGTGAGTGAGTGAGAGAGAGAAAGAGAAAGAGTGTGTATGAGGGAGGGGAAGAGAGAGAGAGTGTGTGTATGTGTGTGTGTGTGTGTGTGTGTGTGTGTGTGTGTGTGTGTGTGTGTGTGTGTGTGTGTGTGTGTGTGTGTGTGTGTGTGTGTGTGTGTGTGTGTGTGTAAGTAAGAGAAAGAGTGTGTGTGTGACTCCACTCTCCAGCTCTGCCCATTCGTCAGTGCCACGTCCAGGCGGATCGTTGGCTGGGATGACGCTGGGCGGCGGCGTGAATCACGCACCTGTCCGTCGCTGTGCACGCCACACAGGTCACCGGCGAAGCGTGCACTGGATGACAGATGCTTCAATCACGGGCCGCGCCGCAGACGCGCACCAGGCTTTTTGTCTAGAATGCTTAGCACAGGCTTTTCTTCTCCCGTCCACCCCTCTCTCTCTCTCTCTCTCTCTCTCTCTCTCTCTCTCTCACACTCCTTTTTTTCCCCAACCGGTCATATAATACGTATTCATGACTCCTTTGCCTTTTAAGATTTACTTACATTCAAAGGGGGTGATGTGCAGACGGGGTCTTTTGGAAAATAGATTGTTTGCCCACTTGCTCCCTGTTTTTTTTTTTTTGTGATTTATCCTTTTTTTTTTTCTTCCCGCACACAAGAGCTTGGCAGACGCCCAAGTTGAAACCTGCTTCATTTTGATATTTGCCCACAGAAGCAGGCTGCTTTTCTTTCAGGGGAAATGATGAATGTGACAAGTAAGTGAATTTCACAAATGCACAGGAGCTCTTTAAGCCAAACACTCACTTCTTGCTCCCACTTCTCTCCCTCTCTCTCTCTCTCCCTCCCCCCGTCTCTCTCTCTCTCTCTCTCTCTCTCTCTCTCTCTCAGCACACAAACCATCACTCCTACTGTGCTGCGTTGTCCTCACCTCGGTTTTCATAACGCCACCGCGGTTCAATTAACTGGAGTAACTGTCCAGGTGGAAATAAATGGACAGGTTTTATCAGTGTGAGTTTGCATTACAGAAAAAAAGTGTTGTTGTCATTGTTGGTTGGAGAGGGCCAAGCTGTGGGCAAAAAAAAAGTGAGAAGGCTTTGGGGCGGCTGCTGGAAGCTGGCCTTTGATAATTAGATGGTCCCCGAAAGGCGTCTCTATCCTTTTGGCGTCGGTGCTTTTTGAAAAATCCCTGAGTGCTCTGCCACCCTCCAGGCCCCCCCAGTTACATAAGGTGCCTCCTAATCTAATTCAGAGAGTTTGCCTTTTCATTTGGCAAGATGGTGCTTTCAGGCTCCTAAGAGGTCCATCCGTAAGAATATGCTTCCAGCGAAGGCTGTTTTGTTTTTTGTTGGGGGGGGGCTTTGCTTGGGTTAACCATGGCTCATACTTTAAAACAACTACTCGAAAAAAAAATGATTACTTGGCCATTTTAATCACTGAAATGCCACTTAATTGCCACCTCTCTTAACTGCCTGCTTGAAAAGTGCTGCCTGCTCACTGCAGGAGAGGGATAGGGAAAAAGAGGGAAGAAGAGAGTGAGAGAGACAGAGAAAGAGAGAACAAAAGAGAGAGAGAGAGAGATACACAGAGACAGGGAGAGGGAGAGAGAGCGGTGAGTGAGGTGCTTTGAAAGACTGCCAGAGACGAGCCACCTCCACAGATGAAGATTTATGGCAGGCTTCACCCATGAGGGCAAATGCATCTTTCAGGGGCTCCCAGGATGTAATCAGTTTTCATTTGCCAGCGTCGCCCCATGAGAGGGACGGAAGCGACTGGGTTGATATTTAAAGTTAATGTCTCACATGACGAGATGTTTACTGGTGGGGGGGGGGGGTATGGCTGGAGCGGAGATGTATGGTGCAGTCTCATCCTCTTGTCCCGTCTCCTCAGGATGGCATGACAGTGAGCACAGGGGACTTCGTCTTCCTCCCTCTTCCTCCTATGACCCCTTAACTCTCTCCAGACACTTGGGAAAAATACTATATTCCACTCCATAGCAAACACATGCACCCCTATGGGACACGTGTATGCTGACTTCATATATATGTGCGTGTGTGTGTATGTGTGTGTGTGTGTAAACATGTAATGACTGTACTGTCCAAGAAGCAGTTTGACTGTATGTCAAACATGTGGCTACATATGGTGTTGTGAAGCTCTAGAGCATGAACTAACAGTGGCAGTTTGTGCTCTCGGGAGAAAGCTACTTAGGTCCTTTTTTGGTTATTTATTTATTTATAAATCATATATGGCATACATTGCTATAGGTCAGTCCTTATGTCAGTCTCTGCCTTTTAGAAAGATTCAACATGCAAGTACATGACCACGTATGAAGATGGCACACCAGCTTTGACAACACAGTGTTTAATTATTTAGAAACATCTTTTTCTCAATTTGCTGAAAGAAATTTTGGACATAGGTAGAGTCCACCCGAGAGCGACATTGTGTATGTATGTGTATATATATACACATATATGGGCATATAAGTGGTATGGGCATGTACAGCAAGTGGCTTGCCTGAACTCAATTTCCAGCTACATCCATTCTTATGGGGCCATGCATTTCTTTGCTTTGCCTGAGGTGTTGCACACCACTGACAGGGCCTTGCTAACATGGGCGGAAATAGGTGTGTCTGGAACCACATCAAAGCAAAAAAGAAATGAGGCTTTATCAAAAAAGACGATCGCAATACTCATTGACCCCTAGCAGGGAATTTGCCAGAGGAATCGACCTATACTTCCTAACAAGGCAGAAAAGCCACAATACATAAGCATGCAAAAAAGAAAGGCAAAGCACAAACTATTTTTTTTTGTTTATTTAAAAGCTGTAATGCACCCAAGGGTTATTTATTCTTACGTTCCCCATTTATGTTCAATGATGTGTTCCGTGATAAGCAACAATGCAAATACATACAGTACGTATCGTTAGGAATGTCATATCTACAGATGGGAACCCCTGGGGGAGGCATGCGATATGCACATAAAACAGGAAGCATGTGAGAGCTCATCATGGTTAAATCATGGCATGTCATTTTCACGTTAGACGCCATGCATGTATGTATGTATGTATTTATGTATGTATGTATGTATATGTTTATTTTGCCTTCACAGGCTGAAAAGACTATATTTGAAGTTCAACACCCCCCCCCCCCCCCCCCCCAGCTCCTCAAATGTTTTGATTATGCACACATCCTCCTTTTCTATTCACATGAAAGCTGTGGTTGCCAGTTGCAGCTGCAGCATCTGCAGTACATAGTAATATGAGAGAGAGAGAGCGAGAGAGTTCTCTAAAGTAGGTATAAAGTCCCCATACATGAAGCCCAAGGTGACTTCTGTCCTAAATGGATCCATTAATCTCCCGATCATAAACCTGGGCCAACTCGCCTTTGATGTCTGTCACATGTATTTTGGAGACGCGCCATCGGGGTCGTCGAGAGCAAATTGATCTCGGGGCCACCGCCGAGTTGTGAGAGACAGCAGGAAAAAGAAAGGGAGAAACAGTCACTTCAAGCCTCGACGGAATCTTAACACGGGCGCCTTTTGATGCGGATGTCAGAGGCTCATTTTCCAGGGCACCAATTATCAAGTGCCACGCGCTCTTTATGGGGTTTGGATCATGAGTTTACCCCATTTCTTTTCTTCGTGTTCACAATGAGACCTGCCATTGAACTGGATCAGTTGCCTGCTTTTTTGTTTCTTGAGGGAGGGGGGGAGTTGCTCTATTTTTCATTTGATTGATGACTTCCATTGAGGAATGTGGAAAAAAAGCTTTCCGGCATCTTCTCTTTTATGGGGAGTTTTCCACCTATAAGGTTGTCCCCACCACTACCACCTCCACCTCCCTCTCCCCTTTGCATTCTCTTATTAAACCCATCTGTCAGGAACTCAATCACAGGGGGAATCATTCCCAGTACTGCGTGTACTGCGTAGCTGGGAGTTGAGGGAATTCCTGAAAAGTGGATCATCCTTCAGCTCACTGAATGCCATCATCTTGGAAAAGCTTAGGCTTTCATTGTGGGGGTTAAAAAGCTGAGTGATATGACTAATGTAGTATATTCTGACTTATTACTTCTAGAAAAAGGAGAGTACCTTCCAGAAATGAGTTCCCATTCATTGATGAGAAAATGTAATATCTGTCAGATTCCGAGCTGGCAGATTCAGAGCTGGCTCATGAAATGGCTCTGAAAACAGATGCAGCCAGAGCCGTTATCTTTGAGCATCTCTTGTTGCAGTACCGCTGCTCGTTCTGCTGTTATTGAGCCTGTACGTCAATGCCTGAAGCCTCATATCTCTCTCTCTCTATTCCTCCCTCCCTCTACGCTTCTCTCTTTCTCTCTCTCTCTCTCTCTCTCTCTGCTTCCCTCCCTCTCACTCTTTCTCTCTGTCTCTTCTTCCCCTTCTCTCTATCGCCAACAACTGGTTTTTTTTCTTTCTTCAGCACTGTTGTTCTATGTCATGCCTCTCTTCGTCCCTCTCCACTTTGGGTCATGACACAAAAAAAAGCTTCTCCTCATTTTCAAGTGGCAGGGCAGGAAGTGGGTGTGGGGGGGTGGGGGGGGTGGGTGGCATCTCATCACGAGGCGCCACGTGAATAAATCGGTGAACACATTTGGCAAAATGTAATTACCAGATTAAAAGGATGGCCGCGGCAAAATGGTGAATAATGCAGCATTAAAAGTGCGGGGTGTAATGGCGCCTTTGTGCTCTCATTTTCATGTCGAGTGAGCAAGCAGATCAAAGTGCTTTCTCACCCTGTTTTAATCGCTGTGTTTTCACGCCCGCCTAAGGGGC
This sequence comes from Coilia nasus, assembly GCA_027475355.1. NCBI lineage: Eukaryota > Metazoa > Chordata > Actinopteri > Clupeiformes > Engraulidae > Coilia > Coilia nasus. The sequence goes on along the minus strand of CM050201.1, from coordinate 16,003,705 downwards.
CTTTTGTCCCCAAGGCAAACATGTGTGTAACTGACATGAGGAGAATGGAAGATAAAAGCTGCATTTATAATGTGTAAGTTCTTGTGGAATAATGGCACCTTAAGGGCAATGTATGGTCAAGGACTTTGAACTAACAGCCGGGTGGTTGACAGAATTGTGTCACTTTACTGTGTTTGATGATGATTTATATCCATATCATAAATGACATGACATATTTTATCTATCTGTATGTCTGTCTGTCTGTCTGTCCGTCTGTGTCTTTTTCTGTCTCTAAAACTTTGAGTGATCACCATCTTTGTTCTTGTGGCTCTTCCTGAGCAGGTCAGATGAGAGTGTGACTCATACACACACACACACACACACACACACACACACACACACACACACACACACACACACACACACATACACACCCACTCAATCAAACACACACACACACATACACACCCACTCAATCAAACACACACACACACACACACACACACACACACACACACACACACACACACACACACACACACTTAATCAGACACGCACATACATATGCACACACACATACATATGCACACACACATACATATGCACACACACACACACACACACACACACACACACACACAGACATGCACACACAAACAGACAGACATGCACACACAAACAGACAGACATGCACACACAAACAGAGACACACACACACACACTTACAGATACACACACACACACTTACAGATACACACACACACACTCACACAATGATGCACAAACCAGGAATCGGTTGACCGAGTATCAAACGTCAGCAAATTGCAGACAGCCTGGCAAGCTGCGGCTGCAGTTGACAGTCCAGGGGTCATTTGCAGCCTGATGACCGGCTAACGAGAGAGTGCCCCACTGCACAGTAGGGGACCGCCTGCCCCTACCCCCCGCCACTGATGCCTCTGGGCTGAGAGAGGGGGAGAGAGAGAGAGAGAGAGAGAGAGAGAGAGAGAGAGAGAGAGAGAGAGAGAGAGAGAGAGAGAGAGAGAGAGAGAGAGAGAGACAGAGAGAGAGAGACAGAGAGGGCGGGTGGGTGGGGGAAAGAGGGATGGAGGGAGGTGGGTGAGGAGGAGAGGAGATAGATTTGTTCCAAATGGAACAAACACTGGGTTCACATAACCCCTCGAGGCCCTGCAGACTTTTGGAGAGGCTTCATTGCTGCAGACTTCCAGCTCCCACTGTTTAAAAGAGGCCAAAGATGATCAGTGCAATTTTGTAGTAGACAGTGGTGGTCCTGTACAAATTAGCTGGGAGAATGAGACATTTGTTGTTTTGTTTTTTTAAGTACAGTACACTGCACAGAAACCAACCTAGTTGAAATATGGAGCCCATGCAGAAACTGTTGATGTATCGTTAATTGCTGCACTTGTTGCTAGTGTTACGTTTTATGTAATTTAGCTAATACTCTTATCCATACGCAGATTACAGTGAATTACGTAAAGGGAGACGTCCACTGGTACAATGTGAGGTTGTATACGTTGCTCAAAAGCACCACAGCCATAGGAGAGGATGCAGGAGAGCACTGGTTATTCACTCCCTTGCCTGCTGAGACAGAAATCAAACTTGTGACCCTCTAATCCAAAGACCAACTAACTCCTTAACCATTGGGCAGCAGCTGCCCCTAATGTCTTATATTTTGTAAGACAGACAGACAGACAGACAGACAGACAGACAGACAGACAGACAGACAGACAGACAGACAGACAGACAGACAGACAGACAGACAGACAGATTGATTGATTGATTGGTTGATTGGTTGATCATCCCAAGAAGAAGATCTCTCTACTTTAGTGTGGAAACACCCCCAAGCTCCAAACCCTTGGCCCGTTTCTGATGAGAAAATGGGTCACCATTATCCAATTTTTAGCCATGTTTGTCAGGCGTAGACTTTGTGTACGCTCCTCTGCACTTCGCGAAGTGGGATCCTTATCATTTCCTTCAGATAGGGAGAGGATTCCTGTTAATTACATTTCTAGCCGGAAATAGCACAGGGACAGCCAGAAAGATTTTTAGCCGCAGTTCAAATTCATGTAAAAATGAAAGAGGGGTTGAGGTGGGGAATGCATTAGAAGTGCTATTGGCGGTAACCTTTAAAGCACCTGAAGCACAAACACTCACAAACAGGACTTGGAACAAGAAAGAAAGACAGAGAGAAAGAGAGTAGGAGAGACATAGAGGGAAAGAGTGAGAGTGAGCATGACAAAAAAGGAGAGAAAGAGTCAGAGAGAGAGAAAGAAGGACGTAACCATGAGATGAAGGAAAACAGGAACTTGAGGTGGGGTGGGGTGGGGTCGAATGACTGTGTTGGTGAGTGTGGAGAGGAAGGTTGATGGAACACCTCGGGAGGAAACTGCTTTGCGATGCACAGAGCATGAGGGAAAGAGACGAGAAGAAAAGGAGGAAGTAAGAAAGCAAGCAAGCAAGCAAGGGAGCATTGGAGGCAGCAACAGCAGCTAAAGTTGAAGCTGGAGAGCAGGAGTGAATATGGCAAATATTGTATGGATTGTACGTTCTCCTCCACATAAATTTGCCTTGACCGTTCGTATTCCTTTGGTGCTTTTTTTCCTGCTTACTTTTTAAAAAAATGGCAAATATTTAATTGGAGTTGATCAGCAGTGAGAGCTCTGGCGAACAAACACAATGGGTCCCTCTCGACCTTCAAAAAGCTCCTGAAGACCCTTCTCTTCCGAGACTGCTTTCCTTCCTAACAAAACTAATTTCTACTAACCATCTCTTTACATAGGTACCTTCAATGTTCTCTACACATCTGTTAGCTATTATGTCCTCCTTTTGTAAGTCGCTTTGGATAAAAGCGTCTGCTAAGTGTAATGTAATGAGTGAAGGAAGATGTGGAAGGGGAGAAAGAGGAAGAGGAGAGCAGCAGCAGCAAGAAGATGGCTGCCAAAAGCGATGCAGTGTCAAGAAAGTGACTGATGCCAGGCTAGGGCTGCTCAATTAATCGAATTCTAATCGTGATAACGATTTCAGGGCCAAACGATCTCAAAACAAATAAAATCAAGGGCAACAATGTTTTTGTCCTAATTATTTTCTACTGTTTGTACTGTACATTAGATGTATACATTAGACATTTCTACTGTTTGTACATTAGACATCAAAGGAGACTTACTAATGTTTACGAAGAAAGGTATTAGGGAAAATCCGAAGGTACAAGAATATTTTTTCGAAATGTTTTTGAATACATTTTCAATAAATGAAGCATGTCACTGAGGAAAACAAAATAATCGTTTCAATAATCGTGATTTCAGTTTTAGCCCAAATAATCGTGATTAAGATTTTTTCCATAATCGAGCAGCCTTACTGAAGAGATTCCGGTCCAGACCCTCTGTACAAAATGAAATGAAGTACGAGGGATGGGTTTACCAGGCTAGGGCCGAGCCAGCACGGTGCTGTCCTGAGTGGCTACTGAGCTATGCTGTGCCAGGCTGGGTTGGGTGGGTGGGTGGTAGGGGGTGAGGATTGGGTTGGGGGTGGGCGGGGTGGGGGGGTGGGGTGTTGTGGCACTGCAGCACGAAGCTCCCTGGGGGGCCGCTGGCTTGTGTGCGGGAGCAACGGAAAGCTCATTAAGAGGCAAGCCAGGCAAAGCCGCATCCTGCAGCCCCGCAAATCCACCTCATTTCCGCCGCTTTGCAAAGATAAAGATGACAAGGTGGTGGGTAATGGGCATGGCCGCCCTGACCAGTGCCACACATCAGAAGCCTGCCGCTCTCACATCTCCTCTCAAATCTCACATTTCTAATTCTGAAAGTGGATTTAGATCAAGAGGTAAATCAGATCCGGGTCTCGGACTGATGGTGTCTCACACGCGGTCTCCCATTAGGATTCCCAAGCTTCCTTCTGGCCAAAGAGCAATCTCTTTAAGCAGGCATGCCTTTACTCTTTGTGTTTTCATCTCTGTCTCTCTGATACTCACACACACACACACACACACACACACACACACACACACACACGCACACACATACACTCTCACACACACGGAAAGAAAGAGGGAGACGAGCAGAAAAAAAGGTAGAGAGAGAGAGAAGCACAATTAACATGACACACTTTTTGCTAATGTTGCTGTCAGCATCCATTTCATCCTGTAGTTTGTAAACCAGTGTGTCAAGCCCGACATCAAAAAAGAAGTAAAAATATTTGTTTGAGATCGACCTTTGAGCCACCCAAAGCATAAAATTAGATGCAGGAATGTGCTCGTTTTAATCCATTCCTCTCTCAAGTTCCTTAAAACTTGTGACAAGTTTAAAGGTTAATAATATTAAAGAGGAATCTGTGTGATGCCCTTGGGGATATTATGCATAAGAATTTATAAATATTTCAGCTGCAGAGAGCATTAGCATAACCAAAAGGAATTCAGTCCACATCATCCCTTTTTCAGTCGGGGCCTTTCTAACACATGTATGTGTGTCCGCATCCGTAAGAGCGCAGATACGCGCATACACACACGCACACACACACACATACACACACACACACACACACACACACATACACACACACATACACTTCTGTGTGCGTGTGTACATATAAAATGGAAAAGAGAGCCTCTGTGCCCTCTAGGATCACACTGTATGGATTGTGCATTCCTCTCCACATAAATTTGCCTTGACCGTTCCTATTCCCTTGGTGCTTTTTTCCCTGCTTACGTTTAAAAAAATGGCAAATATTTATTTGGAGTTCGTCAGCGGTGAGAGCTCTGGCTAACAAACGCAATGGGTCTCTGTGAGGATAATCCGTTTTGGGATGATGGGTGGGTGGGTGGGTGCGTGGGTGTCATCTTGCTGTCTCAGGCCTTCCGCCCTGACCGAAGGCCTTTCTGAGGGTTACTGGTGTGACTATGCATCCACATCAGGGATTACCTTATCGAAAGCCTCCCAATCCAGCCCCTATCGCCCCCACCCCCCCCACCCCCAAGCTCTTGAGGCATGTCAAACATAGTGCAGCGTATTCCTGTGCTTCGTCATTTTCAGACCCAAAGTAACACTCATTAACACAGATGACAGACAAACCCTGACAACTTCATATTTGCTGCGGTCCCTCACCCATTCAATCAAGATTCCTATTTACACGTGTAGATGCTGCCATCAGGATGATGTGATGATGCACAAGGATATTTAGATAGCAATTTCGTGTTTTTTTTAATGAAACTTCATGATTTCTGTCAGTTTCTGGTGTGTGTGTGTGTGTGTGCGTGCGCGCACAGGTGTGTGTGTGTGTGTGTGTGTGTGTGTGTATGTGTGTGTGTGTGTGTGTACCACTCCATTTGCCTTGATGTGCAGTGTAAGTGTTCTATTGATCTCTCTCCTTGAGGAGAAATATAAGTTTGTAGTTATATGGCACATTAATATATGACTACAGTAGAACATCTGAATTATGTTACCTCAGATAGAAAAGGGAGCTGCAGTGATCTACTTCTGCATGTGAAAGTAGCTGCCTTTGTAGGCTAGCCGCTAGTCAATGTCCTTTTGTTTTCAAGCCTCGACAGAGAAACCGTAATAAAGCCAATTAGGTATTATGACCCAATATTGGAAACTATGATAGCTATTATTAGACATTATGACCCAAAATTGCGTCTTTCTTTGAGTCTTTGTTCTCACTACTTCTTATGTTTCAAAAAACTGACTTTCATCTGAATGAGCTACAAGTTGTGCTGTGAATTCTGTATTGAGTATTCTGAGTATTGACCAATGTCTTTGTCTCTTTTTGCCTCTTTCTTGTTTTTTTCTCTTCTATGCAGGTTAACAGGTTTTCAAATCCCGCCACCCGTCACAAGCACAGGGTCCGTCTTCTCCCTGCGCCTCACCAGTGACTTCGCCGTCAGCGCGCACGGCTTCAAAATATACTATGAAGGTAAGGCAGTCGTCTTTTTGTCTCTTTTCTTTTCTTTGTAGCTCCCTCCCACCTCTCTCTCTCTCTCTCTTTCTCTTTTCATGTCTCTTCTTTTCCTTGATTTAGGGCCTCAGAGGTCTGTTTGCACACACACATTTGTTTTTATTCGTTGGACTCGTTCGGCACCCGTTAGGAGAGTTTGTGTGCGGCGCTCGGCTTGTGTCGCTGAGCCGAGTTGGTACAGTAAGGCTCCCCTAGGGAGCAGGCTGTGGGCTTAACAAGGTTTAGTTGGCCACACTGGTTAGATCTGGCCCCCTTATCCTCGCCTACACACACACAAACACACAGACTCTCATACACACACACAAACACAAACATTGTCTCTCTCTTATATGTACACACACATACACAAACTCACAGACATACACACACACACACACATAAATACATAGACTCTCTCTCTCTCTCTCTCTCTCTCTCACACACACACACTCACACACACACACATACACACTCACACACACACCCTAACTCACAGACACACACAGACACACTTCAGCCCCCTTTCCCGTATTCATCAGGCTGTGATTAGATTAGTGTCCCTATTGGGGGGGGGGGGGGGGGGGGGGTTGTGGCGGTGGTGTTGGTGGTGTGAGGTGGGCTGCTGGGTGGGAGGTAGAGGGAAATGGGGAGTGGGTGGGTTGAATGGGGAGGATACCCGTCAAAGGCATCGGCTTCCCGGTAAGCTGCCACGGTTGCCCAGGGATGTCTCTTCTGCCTGGAGTCTCTGTAATCATAATGTACGCAGGGACATACAGTGATGCATACTGCTATAGTTATACAGGAGGGGATTGTGATGGAGAAGGAGGTGGAGGTGGAGGAGGGGTCTTGGAGGTTTGCCAGGGAGCTTTTTAAAACTGGTCTCGACAGACTGGTCTCCAGCATGTGTTTGTGTGTGTGTGTGTCTGTGGCGGGTGTGTGTATGTGTGCTTGTGTGTTTTGGGGTGGGGTGGGGGGGTTGACTTAAAGTGTAGTGTTTAATCAACTCCACATTCAGTTTATATGAACATATGAACACCAGTGATGGTGCAGGAGTCTGTGTGTGGGGCAGGATGGGAGGGGAGGGGAGGGGAGGGGAGGGAGGCTCTGGAACCTGCAGTGGAGGGAGGGAGGGAGGGGAGGGACGGAGGGAGGGAGGGAGGGAGAGAGAGGTTTGATGGAGACGGTGTTGATGGGCTCAATGCAAAGTCCCTGGCCTGGTGCCTTGGTGGCTGTAGGTCTTGCAGGCATGATCTCACAGCTGGCTGCACCGTTTAAGTATTTCATTTATCTGGGGGAAAGAAGGCTGGCGAGGCCGCCATTTGCTGCTCCACACAGGGGGCTGTTCTCCATTCTAATCCAAATGTCAATCATGTCGTTTGCTGCCCTTCTGCCCGTCTGCCTTCCTGTCTGTCTGTCTGTCTGTCTGTCTGTCTGTTTGTCTGTCTGTCTGTCTGTCTGTCTGTCTGTCTGTCTGTCTATCTATTGATCTTTCTATTTATCCATCTATCAATCTATCCGTTTATCTATCTATCTATCTATCTATCTATCTATCTATCTATCTATCTATCTATCTATCTATCTATCTATCTATCTATCTATCTATCTATCTATCTATCTATCTATCTATCTATCTATCTATCTATCTATCTTTGTCTGTCATTTGAAAATGAATGACATCTACTTTAGAGACTACCCTCTCCTTCTTGTTTTTACACAAATGCTTACATTTGATTTCTGTTTTAATCAGGGAGGCAAACACAGTTGAGGGGAAACAGATGGTTCAACAGTTCAATTGTTAGTTCTCTACAGTAGTGCCTGTGTTTGCCATTTATTCCATCCTTGTGCATCATGGTTTGCCTCACCTAATGTTATCATCCGCCTTATTCTGTGTCGTGACAGTGTTTGTTGGCAAAGGAAAAAAACGTATATGCTTGGAATACAATGACAGCTGTGTTTTGGCCCAGTTGGGACTCTTTGATAGACAGGCAGCTTATTTGCTCTTTGTGTTGAGACAGGGATCTGCAATCTTTGCACACACCAACACTGAGGCTGCACTCGTAAGAAAGAGACGGTCCCCAGGAAATGTGTTTGCCATGCACAATTAAACCTCCCCTGTTCTCCTAGTCTACTAACACACTTAATGATGTGGTGTGTTTCGTCTTTGTTCTCCTCCTAAGCATTATTACATTATTGTATTTATCAGTTTATTTATTTATTTATTTTTTTAGTTTTTTTTCTTTCACTTCTTTTTGTGTCACTCTGTCTCCCTCCTTTTACTAGCCTGGTAAACCAGCTCCTCATACTTCATTTCATTTTGTACAGAGGGTCTGGAGTCGCTGCCGTTGAAATTCATGTATGCGAACCGAGCAAATCCTAGCCAATCAGCGAACAGAGGGCGTGTTTGTGAACGATGATGTTTACTGTGTGTGCTACATTTGAATTGTAGTGCGTAGGCAGGTTATTTGCATACGTGACGACCAGACGTTAGTGATTGGGTAAAGGCACAGCCACTTGTTTGAAACTTCAGCAAGAGTCCACACCTCCAGGCAGAAATCATTTCTCAAAGCAGCAACGCCAGTTCGTCTGTACAAGATGATGTTATTACTTGCCTTCTGTGGCTCTTCATTTGAAACGACTGCGGGGGAATCACATCCTTTCGATACAGATGCCAGATTGTGCCCACTCGAGATGTACTGTGTCTCCATTGCCCTGTGTGAAAGAATTTGGGCACAGGCAACAAGCACGAGGCTGTAACGGCGTATTATTGAAGGTGTGAAATAGGGAGGAAATCCCACAGCCCCATGACTGTTGTGCCCCGGATTACTTGGGTGTTCCTTGACACGCCGCACGTCAAGCAGAGAGCTGTGGCAGCGGACAGCCACTGTTTTGTGTAATCCTCATTCAGCCCACGCACTCCTCTCTCTTCCTCTCTGCCTCTCCTCCTCTTCTCCCTTCTCCTCCCCCTCTCCTTCTCTGCTGCCTGCTCTCCCCACCCCTTTTCTTCTCATCTCCCTCTCCATTTTTTCTCTTTCTCTCTCTCTCTCTCTCTCTCTCATGCTGTCTTTTCCTGTCGTTGTTTACTCTCTCTTTCCATCTTTCTCTCTCACTATCACTCTCACTTTCCATCTATTTCTCTGCTCTTGCTATTGTTTCTCTCTCCTTCTCTCTTTCTCTCTAGCTCTTCCTCTCTTTTTTCCTGCCGTGCTGTCTTAGACTGTTTATCACAGCACATCCCTCTGCCTCTCTTGGCTCTTTGCCCCCCCCCCTCCCCAACCAACCCAACACCCACCACCCTCAGGTTGAGACTGCAGTAGCACACTGCTGAGAGTGGAGGGCGCTAGTGTGCACATCACAGCAGCTGCTGTCAGAGTCTTCCAGAGGTCTGCTGGCTAGAGAACTACAGGCACAGTGAGAGAGGGAAGGAGTGACAAGGTTGGGGGGGGGGGGGGATTATGTCGGTGGCATCGAGGCTGCTGTGACAGGCAGGCAGACAGGCAGGCAGACAGGCAAGCAGGCAGGCAGGCAGGCAGGCAGGCAGGCAGGGAGAGATGGCGTACGTGTGACGCAGGTGACGGACTGATTGAGTGACTCCTGCCGCCGCCGCCGCCGCTGCCACCATCGCCGCCACCGTCACCACGTGCCGGCGCTTAATCGACAGCACATATTTGATCCACTCCCCTCACCCTTTACGCGTATGGATCCAGCGGGCCCCCGAGATTGAGTGGGTTGCAGTCACGTCGGGAGAATTTAGCTTGACACCGAGGTGACTGAATGTCTGTTTATGAAGAGGGGAGGGAGGGTTGGAGGCGGGAGGGAGACTTTTTGCACACATACACAAACGTGTGCGTGCCTGTCGTCTGTGTGTTTGTCTGTGTGAGAGAGGATATGTATGTGTGCCTGTGACTGAGGGTGTGTATTTGTGTGTATGTATAAGGAACTACTCTCTAGTATTTGTTGTTGGTATTCTGTAGACAGACTGCCACACACACACACACACACACACCTTTTCAACTTTGCATAATCACACTTATCCCTAACCCAGGGACTGGGAGCAGCATTTCTTGTCTAATGAGGCGCTTTACACCTGCTAATGCTATGGATGAATGGCTGTGCGGATGGATCACATTAGCTGCACGTGGACATCCGTTGTTTCCAATGCGCGGTGCGACAGGCGGCCATGGTCGCTGGTCGTTAGCACCTGTGCCCAGGTGATCTGGCCCTAAATGAGTGTGTCATGGTGGACGTGCTCTGCTGGGCTGAGCAGGGAAGCGTAGTGGACGTCTCTTTTAGGTCCCAACTGTCTGCTCAGGTTTGGGGACCTCTAGCGTGATGAAAGAGAGAAAGAGTGTAGCTAACTAGCGTACATCTGTGCAGTAACATCTGTTATGTTATTACACCTCCCTCTCTCTTTCTCTTTGTCTTTCTCTCTCTCTTTTTCTTTCTCTCTTTTTCTGTCTGTCTCTTTTTTTCTCCCCCGCTTTCTCTATTTCTCTCTGTCTCTGCTTCTCTCTCCCTCCCTCTCTCCCCCTCTCTCTCTCTCTTTCACTGCCACCCCTATAGCTGCTTTACTGTGTTCCTCTGCCAGCTGTGGTGTGGAATATTCTAGAAGGCTTTCTTGCCGCCATGGAGGAAAACCTCAACACCTTTGCAGCCGAATGATCCAAGCCCTCGGGGGAACTCGGTGGGCCTTAGTTGTTGATAGAGCCCACACAACACACACACAGACACACACACACACACACACACACACACACACACACACACACCACGCACACACACACACACACACACACACACACACACACAGCCGAGGAAATCACTTGACATTCACCGCAGGCAGGTGCGAACCTCCCCCTCTCTCTCACTCCCTTTCTTCTTTTTTCTTATTGTCCACCTTTTCCCATTCTCTCTCTTCCTCTGTCTTTCTCCCTCTCTTTCTTTTCTTCTCTCTCTCTCTTTCCCTCTGTCTCTGCCTTTCTCTCTCTTTCTGTCTCTTGCTTTTTCTCTCTTTCTCTCTCTCTGTTAATTAACACCATAGCATGCACAATTGCACTTTACCATTTACCATCTATCTATCTATCTATCTGTCTGTCTGTCTGTCTGTCTGTCTGTCTGTCTGTCTGTCTGTCTGTCTGTCTGTCTGTCTGTCTGTCTGTCTGTCTGTCTGTCTGTCTGTCTGTCTGTCAATTTATCTATCTAACTGTCTAACTGGGTCTGACAGCTGGTGTGTGCTAGAATACAGGTAGAGGGTTGGCTGATGGGGTGGTGTGTGCTCGTAGCATGTTAGTGCTTGAGTGCTTGAGCATTCTGGCAGCGGGAGGTTCGCTAAATAATTGTGACTGGAATGAGCAGTTTACGTCTGAATGGCGTCCACAAATGATTTATTGTCCCAACAATGTCTTGGCAGTGTGTAAAATGCATGAAATGAAGCATTGTTTTTACCACGGCACACCATCCCCCCACCCACCCACCCTTCATACACACACACACCCCACACACACCGGAAACACACACACACACACGCATGCACACACGTACATATACTCACACAACTACACATTCAAAGATGCATACAAAGACACACTCACACCCATACACAGACACACACACACACACACACACACACACACACACACACACGTAGCAAACATACACAGTCCATTGAAGTGCCAAGTAAAAAAAGTAGAGCATTATGGAAGCAGCGAGGATAACACAATTGAGCTCTGTGAGAAAGTCCCCCAGGCTTTAAGGTTAGGTTTTTACACCATGACGTACAGCAAAACTTACCCAAGGCAGACAACTTGGCAACACATTCTGCATTCAAACAATGTTTCCCTCTTCTGCACTTTCTCTTTTTTTCCTCTCTATTTTATTCTATGCCATCAGGGAAACAAACAGCACAGCTACAGCTGAGTATAGGGCTAAACACTAAGCCTTATATACCTAATACCTTAAGCCATGCTGTGTAAGTACAAAGTCATTGCTCTCTGGCTGGAAGGATGCTCTGGGACCCCCATGCCTCCTGCCAGGTAAGGCCCAGGTGGGTAGAGCGTGCTTGGGCATGATTTACAGTAAAGACACCCCTTCACACACACACACACACACATACACAGACGGACCCCCATCAAACGCCTGCTACACTGTTTACAGCAGCTATGAATATTACATTTACCTGTGATAAACAAGCATGCAAAATGCATGCCCGCCGATACCGGCAGAAAGTGGATGACAGTGTGAAAAGAGAGGGAGATGGAGATAGAGAGAGAGAGAGAGAGAGAGAGACAGAGAGAAGCAGGGGATAGAGAAATATGTATATGGAGAGCGGAAATGCTCATATGTGTGATGCATACTGAATTATATATTATCAGCCTGCCAGAAGCCCTTAAGCACAGGCTGTTAGGCACCAGTGACAACATCTGACCGAGCCTGGCCTTGCACAGACGCCTCCGTTTATGATGCGGCCCAGGGCGCGGAAATAGAGACCCCCCGCTGCCCGTTCTCTGCACTCAGAGGGGGCCTAAAGCCGGGTATGCTGCAGTTTGTGTGTGTTTGTGTGTGTGTGTGTGTGTGTGTGCGCGCATTAGGCTTGGGCGGTATTTAGAAAATATTGTATACAGGCTGTATGATTTATGTTAATACTGTGGTACCGTTTCTAACATCAAAATGGTAGAGAAATGCTCTGATTGTTACGAAAGGAGCAGTTTCTTGCATTCCATATGAAAAGTTTTAATAACACAACAACAATATGAAACGCCTCAGGGCTGCTTTATTGATGAAACTTCTCTCATTTATGGCGAATAAAATTGGCCATACCTACTGACAAAAAACGGAATATGCATTTTCTTAAACAATTCTGAAATACCGACAAACCAGGGTATTACGTCAGAGAAATATTGGGGTATGAAAAATTGGATGTTGCCCAAGCCTAGTGTGCATGTGTGTGTCTGTGTGTGTGTGCACGCACACGTGTGTGTGTGTGTCTGTGTGTGGGGAAGGGGTGCAGTGGCAGCTGGGAGCAGGTGATTATGCCCTGCTAGTACGTTACCCGCGGCACTCAAAGTGCCACGGCCGATAAGATCTCTGCGCCTCCAGTGGCGCTCGCTGCTATCCTGCGGCGGCACCTCCTCTTCATAGCAAGCACCTCATTCCGCCGAGGTGGACAAGTGGCGCTCAGAGTAGACACAAACAATCCCATCTGTGACATCGAATCTGCTAATGCCGTTGTGGATTTATGCCGCCACGTTCGTGTTTTTTATTAGGGTGTCAAAGGTTATTGGGTTCGACTGACAGGGAGAGACAAGTGGCACCTCACCGACATCGTTAACATTTGAGTAACACAGGCCTAAGGGTTTTATCTCTATCTTTTCTCTCTCTCTCTGTCTCTCTCTCTCTCTCTTGCTCTCTGTCATTGTCTCTCTCCCTCTGTCTCTCCCTCCCTTTCTCCTCCCTCTTTTTTTCTAATCAGCAAATCTATCTCATGAAACATTTTTTGAACCAGCCCCCTTTTTTCCCCTCCTGCATAGCGTGTAATTAACTTGGCACTGTTTACAAGCACGTTTGACTTAATCAGGAACCTTCCTGCTTTTGCCAGAGCCTGAGGAAGCCCACTGTTGTTTGTCTTTTAGATTGCATTTCCTTTTCATTTTCTGTAATGTCCTGTTTGCCGGTAATCCCTAATATCGTTGCTAATGACTATTTATTCTACTATTGTGACACGCAGACGGGTGCCCAGAGGACTCTGAAGGGAGTTATAGAGATTATGTTTTTGAGGCGGCCTGGCATTTGTTGTCTTAGGCTGTGGGGGCAGGAAAAAGGCTCAGTCAACGACATGACAAAGGCCCCAGTCAGTGGGCCCCTGTGCATAAGACTGAGGGGCCGAAAGTGAGAGAGCGAGCGCGATTCCTTCTCCATTGGCCTGCCACTGAGTGTCAAAAGCGTAGATGGCGTCTGTAAGACCTTTTGCCAAAGCCGAAGGGAGTGTGGGGGAGCATAATTAGCATTTTAACTGACAGCAGGCTTGGGAAAAGAAATCTCAGATGAATCTGCGATGCGCTGGTGCGAGGACGTTGGAGATGTTGGACACGAGATAGAGATTTGGCTTCGTTTCGTGAGAAGAAAATGCATTTGTTTATCACTTCGGGCCGAAAAACACTTCACACGGGTTTCATGTCTGTCTGTCTGTCTGTCTGTCTGTCGTACACTTACACCCAGTTTTGATAGTTTATTTTAATGCCGGCATTAGCAAGTGCGGAGACTCTTATTCCATCAACTCACCACCCCTACCCGTCCTCCCCCTCTCCCTCTCTCCATCCATTTATCCCCCTAACCCCGCCTCATTAGTTTGTTTTGATTGGCAGATAATCGGCTCACTCACTTAACTGCGATTAAGTGGGAATTAATAAAGAAACGTCCAGTGATTGAAAGCGTATCTGTCTGTCTCCGACTCCCGGCTATTTTTAGGGGTCCCTAGGGTGACCATGAAAAACCCCAGAGAGTTTTTTTATATTATGATTGGCATGTTCGTGTCTGAAGTTGGTCCATCCACACTGATTAGGAAGATGCACTGGGGACCTTTTTTTATTGCTCAAAGAAAAAGTTTGAATAACTGTTTATTTTTTTTATTTGGGGGGGGGGGGGGGGGGGGGGGGTGGTCCTGACATATCTGTCATAGCTGAGTGGCAGCTTGCTGGTTGACTTGATAATGTCTAAGTGTACTGTCACCCAGTCAATCCTGGAGGTATTTTTTTCTGATAAGTTTGTTATTGTCATAATATCCATCTGTTGCTGCTGCTTAAAACATCAACATGTTTGCTTCCAGCTTCTAGTTAAATGGGGATTGTTAGCGAGGAAAACCTACACGCTCCCATTCAGCCCTAAATTGAAAATTATTTCACAATAAAAATACTCGAGAGGGCCAAATTTACAACCCTAGTGACGATAGCATCACCATACCTTCACATGTTAGCTTCCAGGCAAAGTGGACTTTGTAGCAAGGAAAAACCTACATCTACTTCTACTTCAGCCCTTATTTGGAAATTATCTCACAATGAAATATGACTGTTTAGGGCCACATCTACAAACCTAGTCACAATAGCATCACAATATCTTCACTAACGCTCTTTCAGTGAAAATTGCTGCAATTTCATAGCCTCGTGGCAGTGCTGCAATTCTCATTCTCCACACAGTCTTCAGCTGTTTCACTCTGTACCAATTTCCACTCAGTAATAGCCAAATGATAACTCCCACAGGCGAATTTTCTCTTTGAATAGCAAAACTGATTCAGAGCACAAAGACCTGCTTTGTTACTATAAAGCAGATAGCCATAGACTATAGACTGGGAGAGGTCCATAGTGCGTCAGACAATTGAAATGTTCAGACTTATGGTATGAGAGAGAGAGAGAGAGATAGTCTGTGTGTGTGTGTGTGTGTGTGGACTGGCAAGGGTTGCTGCCCCAGTCTCCTTCAAGTCTCAGAGGAGGGACTGACATTTGTGTGACCCCTCACCGCTCCACCAGGCTGGCCCCAGCTCCTTTTGATTGGAACTGAGTCCACAAGTAATAAAGAGGTTCTAACTGATTTGACAAAAAGGCATGACATCTTTGTATTCATTACCTTTTGCTATTCTTTTTATCATTTTTTTCTCCCCAGTATTTCATTGTGTGTGTGTGTGTGTGTGTGTGTGTGTATGTCAGTGGTCAATAATAAGTGTCTGCTTCGGCCAGTTGCTACAACACCCCCCCCCCCCAAAAAAAAAAAAAAGACAGGAAAGGTGAAGTGTCAAAGAGCCGCCTTCCTTTTTCAAATCAATGATTCCTGCCCCAGTCCTAGCTCAATAATCCATTAGTTGGCTTCCCATTTCAAAGATCACTGCCAAGGCTGGTTCATTAAAACGTCTGGGTAGCTGAGTCCTCATCTCATTGACTGCACCTCTGTCATCTTCAAAACCCTTAAGTGTGTGTTGTTTACAGCCCCTGCAAATCCCCCACCCGACCCCCAAGCCAGCAATGTTACATGAATACCCATGGAAAAACATAAAAGTAAAATAATATCAGGAGGAAGAAGGAATAAAAAGAAAAGACTCCAAATGCTGGCTGCTACCGTCCGTGTCTTTCCCTTTTAGCTCATGTACAACAGACAACTCTTATTAAAAAATAACCTCAAGGATTTTTTCCCTTCTTCATTTCTCACACTTCTTTTTTTTTCCTTTTCACAACACAACAGCCAATTAGTATGGCAGCAGATGTTAAGTTTGTTGTCATTAGCATGAAGTCATGTTACCCATCAGTACTGTGCCACTCTTCTGTTGACACTCTGTGGGCACGCGTTCATTCCACACAACATTCATTCCCGTCGCATTCGCCTTTTCACTCGCCGAGTTCCCCACTCACTTCATGCGGGTTGTCGCACATGGTCATAATATAACCTCTCTGTTCTATTTCTGCTTCATAAAGATATAACCCTCACAAGTAAATTACATCAGTCTGCAGCACTGTACATTACTAATTATCCCCACATCATAACCCCTCTACAATGACCCCTGTTTCTCTCTGTGCGTGGGAGAGAGATGACTATTTTCGTCAAGCAGAACCGAAAGAAGTCCCGGAGTTTGTCGTAACTTTATGTGTAGTTAACTTTAAAAGCGTGATACATCTGCCGAGGCGATTGAGCACACACTGTACTGCGCGCCCTTCCCTTTAGCCCGTAAGCCGTGCGGTCCACAAGGCTGACACGAGCGCTCTCTCTCTCCCTCCGTCCAAAATTAATTAAACATGTGCATGCTAATTGGCGCCATTCAATACAGATCGTTTGGCCCGTGGCGGCAGAATGAGATGCGCGGCTCAATTGAAAATCTTTATGTGTCCGACACTGCCAATTTGAAAAGCGGCGTGTTGCAGATTACCTCGCCGTTAGGAGAATCGCTTGACCTCCAGAGTAGGGGGGTGGGGGATGGAGGGGGGATGGGGGGGTTGGATCTGACACACTGAAGTGATGAGCAGTGGGGGTGAGGGGGGTGAACGGTGTGGGGGGGAGGGCGGCTAATCAATGAAGTCAAATGTGACAAGAATCTGAGCAAACTGCTGTGGCTTATAGGTGAGCTGAAGTCACGGCCGTTGATAAACCGAAGAGGAGCCCTGGTTAGTCGTGACTACCTGCCGGAACAAACGACCCATCCCAGGGTAATGGAAGGCTAAGTGAAGGGACAGATGGATGGGGACATAGAAGAAAAACGAAAAGTGAAACCTTGCAGTCTGAGCAGAGAGAATGAATCCATTTACTTTTTTTTTTATTCTGCAATTGTAACTTTTAACAACTCAGTAGCCACTCAGTGACCCAGCGGTGCAATATTCATTCAATAGTCATTATACCCAGTCTGGCTTGACTTTGCTCCAGACTAAGTAGAGTTTATCCACTGTTAAAGCCAATTTATTATTAAGTTAATAGTATTTGTGAAATATTAACCACCTGAGGGCACATCCAAGTCTTTTAAGTGATAGAGAAGTTAGCCCTAGGTAGTTGATTTAAACCCGGATGCTTACAGGCTTGTGGAGGCCACGTGGAGGCCTTGACCACGGCCATGTTGACTGAAGATATATAACATCACCAAGACTAGAAGTATATGTAGAATCAGTACATTATTGACATAAACATTTTAATTGATTTAAACTCACATACTCATCTTAATAGGATTAAAGACCAATTTCAGATCAGGCTAGTAAGGAAAGGATCCTACTCCTGGTGTTAGGATTTTGGTATCATGTTTGGATTTTGGTATCATGACATTTATTATCTTTCAGTGTGCGTCTGGATAATCCTCTCCCTCCCTCTGGAGTGGCGGTCTAAAAAGTTTTCGGTACGACAAACCACCAAAACATCCAGACAAACAAAAAAGAAAATGTCAAGAGGTTATCGGAGAAATAAAAGTGAAAATCTGAACATCACAAACACACAGACCAACACACACACACACACACACACACACACACACACACACACACACACACACACACACACACACACACACACACACACACACTTATTTGGACTGGCGTTATACTTTATACTTCCTAAATCCGCCAGTCCTTGCTGCCCACATTCAATTAGCCTGTGGAGCTGGACTAACCCCAGTGGGGGGCAGATCAACCGAGATGACTTTTCCTCGCCAGGTCCAGAGAGGCTGTTCTCCACATACAGTACCTTGGGCTCGCCGCCTAAACGGGCTTTGGCTCCACTCCAGGCCCGGTAATCCGGCCCTCCTCGTTAGTGCCGATCCGACTTGTTGACCAGCTTTGCTCCAGTCTGCTCTCTTACCTCAATTTGTCCTTTCGTCTCTCATCCCCTCTTTCTGTTTCTCTCTCTCTCTCTCTTCACACCCTCTCTCACATGCCAGGTCTCTCTATCGTTCCCTCTCTCTCTCTCTCTCTCTTTCTCTCTCTCTCTCTCTCTCTCTCTCTCTCTCTCTGACTCTTTCCACACTCTTGCTTTCACATCTTTTACATACCCCCCCTCTCTTTCTCTCACACACTCTCTTTCTCTCTCCCTCTCCCTCTCTCTCTCTCTCTCTCTCTCTCTCTCTCTCTCACTTTCTCACTCTCTCACTCTCTCTCTTTCTCTGTCTCTTTCCCATTCTGTCTTTCTCTTTCCTCCTTCTCTTAATTCATCTAAGCTTCACTCTCACCAGCCCTCCCCCTCCTCATCTTCCTCCTCCTCCTTCTCCTCCTCCTCTTCCTCCTCCTCCTCCTCTTCCTCCTCCCATCCCTAGCCAGGACTTGGGGGTACAGGAGAGAATGTCACATCAGTCATCAGACAGTCTAGCTATCCGCGCGCTCCATCTGCTGTCTCCACTGTGCCAGCACCTGTGAGGCCCAACAGCCACGCAGGCTCACACACACACACACACACACACACACACACACACACACACACACACACACACACACACACACACACAGACACACACACACACACACACATACACCCTAATCAGGGACTGCTTCCCATTATCGATTGGTACAAAGCAGCATCCCCCCCATCCATCCAGTACCACTCCTGCACCCCAAGAGGTCTCCTTGGGCCATGGGGGACCCCCACTGTGCTGCTCCATCATGGCCGCTCCCACACACACACCACCCGATCGGGGACTGTTCCCCCTTTTTTGTGGTGTACTTTTCATTAAAGCTTTTGGAAGACAGACAAACAAACAACACAGAACACAGACACATTGACTGTCATCACCACGAACACAAGTAACAAGTGCAAGGAGGAACATATACAACACCTAAGAACCAGCCAGAGAACTGGTAACTGGTGTCCATTATTAATCAGTGCCCAACAAGCCCCATCCACCCCCCACCCCAAATACAACCTCACACCTCACGAGTTCTCTGCGGGCCTCGGGGGACCCCCACGGAGCCACTCCATGTTCTTTCTCAGCTACCAATCTGCTCGCCGCCCTTTTCTTCTGCCCATTTCCTGGACATTTTCTTTTTCCTTCCTTCCTCCCTCCCTCTCTTCTCTTTCTCTCTTCTTCACGTTAACACTGTCCTAGTTTTTCGAGGAGCACTTTTTTTTAATGCCTTGTCTGTGCAAGGCTTTCACAGGCAGAGGCTCTCATGCCACATAAGAGTCCGTCTGCTCCGTAATGGCTGGGAAATAACAGGCTTTTTTGACGGCCACATGGGAGCTTTTTGAGAAAATCCATACAGCAAGTGGCTATCAATCACAGAGACACCCACGCACACGTATATAGACATGCATTTACACACTCACAAACACACACACACACATACACACATACACAAATGCGTGAGCACACACATGCACGCATGTGCACACGCACACACACGCATGCGCACACACACACATGCACACACACGCACTTACAGATATACAGACACACAAAACAAACACACACACACACACACACGCACACAAATGCACATGCACACACACACTTACAGATATACAGACACACAAAACAAAACAAACACACACAAAGACATCTACAAACACATTCACACACACATCCACACACTCACACTCACGACGCTTTAAGCGTGAAGATGTCACAACATGTCCCCTCATCCGCTTGGCAAGTGTGGGTAAAAGCAAGGCACCGTTTTTTTCCCTGTGATGGAGCCTTTATCTTTGTTCACAGTTCTGTCCCCCATCTCTCTCTCTCTCTACAGCCTGCTTCTCCTGTCAGGGCCGAGGATTATTTTTGAGCTCTTCTTCTTACCCTTCAGATTGTACGCCACTGTATCTGTGTGCCAGTGTCTGGTGCTTTTAAAACTTAAGCTGGACATTCTGAAAGTGGTTGCGTTTTATTTTTCTGTCCCTGTTACAAGTGTATCAACATCAGTAAGTACAGTGTAACAAACATGTGTAACAACATGTAATGTTCTGGACTAACACTGTACCGTAGGATTAGGGTAAGAGAGTAACACTTTTTTTTATGATTCCTTTTTTAGTGCATCTACATGTAACAACATGTACGCTGTACATACCTCAGACTAACCCTGAGGTACAGTGTACCAAAGGGTGCTGAAGTACATAATATTGCATAGTTACACACTTTGTTACGCAATTAATGTAACAGGAACAATAAAATCTCTTCCTAGTGTGTAACAGCATGTAACATTATGTACTTACACTGGTATGGATAAGGATTGGGGTTAGTGTTAGGGATATACAGTGTATACAAGTACATACTATTACATGTTGTTACATGTATATGCATTAAAAAAGGAACTGTAAAGTTTCTCTTGTATTGATTGTGTAGGAAGTAGGCAGAATACAAGTTTTCCCATTGCCTAGACTTGATTATAAAGCCCCTTTTGCCTCATTAATATGCCAATACTTGTTGAACAAGGTCTACATCAGTTACTCTTACACTGACATTTTAATTATTAGATAAGGCCAAAGACTTGTGTCTGTGTGTGTGTGTGTGTGTGTGTGTGTGTGTGTGTGTGTGTGTGTGTGTGTGTGTGTGCGCGCGCATTAGCTCCATATGGTCCTCCGCTGTGTACTTAAGGCAACCGTATTTCACGACCTGTCCTTTCCCTGGCCATTCCTATAAACACCTCAGATTGCCACTTACACTATCCCCCCACCCCCACCCCCACCGCACACATACACTTACTTGTACACATACACCTACACAGTGACATACACACACACACACACATGCACACTCACACACACATACCACACACAAATTTGCACACACAAACACACACACACACATTTGCGCATGCATGCACATTTGCACACACTCACACAGACATACACACACACATACACATTTGCACCTGCACAAACATTTGCACACTCACACAGACACAAACACACACAGACACACACACCATACATATTTGCACACACACACACACACACACACACACACACACACACACACACACACACACACACACAGTCATGCCCCCACCCCAGGCCACCCCCTCGCTGCTTGGCACTGGCCGTTAATGGGATGGATTGGGGTGGTGACCCCCCTGCGCGAGGACTCTGCATGCTCCTGGGCGTCTCGGTGTGCGCCCCCCGCAATACAAAAAGAATTGCTCACCGCCACCATTACCCACCACCCACCACCCGCCACCCACCGCCTTCACCTCCACTATCAGCGCCACTACCGCCTCACCGCCACCTCAGCACCATCAATAACACCTGCGGTAGGTGGTAGACAAAAGCCCATTTATGGGAGCGAGGCGTGTTTGGATTCGGAGACAAGCTGGATATTAACTCCACTGCCCCCCCCCCGCCCCGTGCATGCCTGTCGCCCATTTGAAAGGTGCAGTAGTGCTGTTTCAGCAGAACAGAGTGGTGTTACTGTAAGTTATTTCAGATTGGTGTGTATGTGTGATGGAGATACTGTGTGTGTGTGTTTAGGTTGTTTTTTGAGCACCTGTGTGTGTGTGTGAGAGAGAGAGTGAGAGACAGAAAGACAGATAGTGTGTGTGTGTGTTTTGTGTATGTGTGTGTGCGTGTATGCGTGTGTGTGTGTGTGTTTGTGTTTGTGTAGATGCACAGTACAGTATATCTTTGGTCTTTGTATGTAAGTAAGTTAAATTTGTATGAGACCATGTTTGTGTGTGTATGCTCCTGTATCTGTGTGTGTGTGTGTGTGTGTGTGTGTGTGTGTACTTGTACCTTTGCAGCAACATTGTCCTAGGGTCACCTTAGTGTGGCCGGTCTCCAACCTGACCTTGCGAGCGCGGGCCACTAAGCTTGCTCACAGGGTTAGTCTCCTGCATTTAATAGTCCGCCTAGGAGACCTCAGCATCCTCACTGGGCAGCTGCCATGGCAACCGATTCCCTAGGTGATGGACATTCATTGACTCCGCTGGTGCTTGTGCTGCAAACAGAGCCCAAAGCAGCCCCCCTCCTCCTCCTCCCCGTGTGTGTGTGTGTGTGGTGTGTGTGTGTGTGTGGGTTTGTGACTTTAGCTGTTTAGCTTATGTTTGCGTTGTGGTACATGCATGAGTTATTTTTGGGGGGGTGGAGGGATTAGTGCAAAGTTGTGTCTAAAGTTTGTATTTGTGTGTGTGTCTGTGTATGTGTGTGTATGTGTGTGTGTGTCTACAATGTCTGCAATGCCGCCACCACAGAGGAACATGCTAGCACCAGTGAAAACCGCAACACTAAACTCAACATCGCAACATAACTGCAACATTTAACATTGCATCACTTACTTAATCTTCTGACTGCCAAGCCCAATGCATTAGCCAGCCATTCTTCTGTCTTCCTGGCTTTTATTCATTACTGCCTCCATCCATTTTACTGACAGGATTGCTAGAGAGAAATCACAGCAGGGTGACCAGCAAATTAAAATTAGTAAAACTTCAGATGACTGCCTACATTAAAAGATATTGACCTGATTTGGACAGGAAAAACTGATGACTTAATGTTGGGACATTCCCTTTTCCCATTTCGCTTTGTGTAGTGAAAGAGTCTGGCTACTCTCCATAGGCATACATACAATTGCTTTCTGTTGGGTGGATAACAATAATAATAATAATAATCTTCACTTGTATAGCACAATTCATACATACATAATGCAGCTCAAAGTGCTTTACAGTTTGGCAAGGTCACCACAGGACAACATTTCTTGCAGTCCAGTGGCGTTGGAGTGGACGAATACTTTGTGTGACTTTTTAAACCAATCACAGCCGATTCGAAACCAAAAACAAAATGGTTGAGGCAAGCCGGGGCCTTAGTAGAGTTGGCCTGATGGTGAACTGTAGCAAATTATCAGGGATGGCAGGGATACCATATCTGTGTAAGCCTCACTCCAACAGCTCCCCCCACTCCACACACACATAAAATGACAGTGGGCTAACCCGTAAATTGAAATGAGTAAAACTTCAGCTGACTACATTAAACGAGATTGACCTGATTTGGAAGTGTGTGATATGAGTATGTGGTGCATGCATATTATGTTTGTGTGTATTTGTATATATGTGTGTGTGTGTGTGTGTGTGTGTGTGTGTGTGTGTGTGTGTGTGTGTGTGTGTGTGTGTGTGTGTGTGTGTGTGTGTACATACTCCCCCTGTGTGTGCATTTGGGCATTTGTGTGTATGTGTGTGTGTGCTCCTTCTGTGAGTACATTTTGGTGTGTGTGTGTGTGTGTGCACACTCCCCCTGTGTGTGCATTTTGGTGTGTGTTTGTGTGTGTGTGTACACATTCCCCCTGTGTGTGCATTTTGGCATTTGTGTGTGTGCGTTTCATCTTGGTCCCCATTCAGAGATGTCATTGTGTTCCAAGCTCTAACATGATTGTGACACTTCTTTCTCTCTGACTCCCCTGTTTCTCTCTCTCTTCGTTCAGTGTACGCACACAGCAGAGCTGAGAGCTTTGGGGTGCTGCATTAAGCATGACTACCCCCCTCTTTTCCTTTTCCTTCTTCTGTTCCAACGCCCCCCCCTCTCCCTTTTTCTCTCTCTCTCCCTCTCCCTCTCTCTTCCTCTCTCCCCCCTCTCTCCCTCTCTCTCTCTCTTTCTTTCTCTCTCCCTCTCTCTGTCTTTATTTCTCTCTCCCCGTCTCCCCCCCCCCCTCTCTCTCCTCTCTCTCTCTTTCTTTCTTACCCCCCTCCCTCTCTCTCCCTCTGTCTATCTCTCTCTCACACTTTCTCTCTCTCTCTGTCTCGCTGCACTCTGGGATAACATCAAGAGGTGTTGTGCCCCTCTCCCCCTTCTGGGTTTAGCAGTGGACTCTAGTGGGCCCCTGCCCTGTGGCTGCTCAGTGGCTGTGTCATGCCAGCGGTGTTCAGTGGCTGTGTCATGCCAGCGGTGTTCAGTGGCTGTGTCATGCCAGCGGTGTTCAGTGGCTGTGTCATGCCAGCGGTGTTCAGCGGCTGTGTCATGCCAGCGGTGTTCAGCGGCATGTTAACTGTGTTTTCCAGAGATAGGGGGCCTGGGCTGCTGCGTTAAGGCCAGGTCCAGACAGTGGTGGTGAGTGGCCATTCTATGTGTGTGTGTGTGTGTGTGTGTGTGTGTGTGTGTGTGTTTGTTTGCTTGTGTATGTTGGAGCGTGAGCTGTGGTCAGGCTGTTTTAATTAGAGTGGAGTGGACACAGCGTGAAGAGAGGCGATAGCATGCAGGAGTGGAGGCAATGTACAGGTGTTTGCAGACAGGCACAAACAAACATGTACACACATACATGCATACACATGTGCACACATACAAACACTCACCACATGCACACACACACACACACACACACATACGCACACACAAAACAAACATGACACAAAACGCATAAGCTTTCAGCTACAGAATCATTACCACCATTATGCACATAAGCACATAATGTTACATAAGCGTTCTATTGAGCACATGCACAAGTAGGTCCTACACAAACACAAACAACACAAACACCTTTTCATACACACTTTCATCATTATTCCATCTCCTTAGAGATAACATGTCACTCTTTTCCCAGTAACTGGCACAGACTATAGAGTCTCTCTCAGAAAATCCCAGTTGTCTCATTTCCTCTCAGTGGCGGAAAGCTCAGTCCCCCTGGGCCCCCACAGTGCAGCTTTCCCTGTCTCCCAGCAATGCAAGCTCGCAGAGATAGAGAGAAACAGAGAGAGAGAGGAAGAGAGAGAGAGAGGAAGAGAGAGAGAGAGGAAGAGAGAGAGAGGAAGAGGAAGAGAGAGAGAGAGAGAGAGAGAGGGAGAGGGAGATTGGAGTCTTGAGACCGTAACGCCTCAGTAGCAGACCAGGGAACCAGAGCTGCCACTGTGGGGAGGCGATAGGATGGAAAGCGATGGGATGGGGATGGGGATGGGGATGCGTTGGGATGCAAAGCGATGCGCTGATTGATGGCGGCGCTTCGTGACTGACCTTGCGGCTGGCGGGATGGGCCAGCAGATGCACGCGTGGTGGGGATAATGAGCGGGGCGCTCTGCATGGGCGCGAGGACGCCTGCTCCATCCGTCAGTTTTCTATCCCCACACACACACACACACACACACACACACACACACACACACACACACACACACACACACACACGGGAGCACCCTTGGACCGCGGCCTCTGCACCCACTGTTTTTTGTACTGATAGAGCATGCACACCCACAGGCCCATACACACATGTGCATGAACACACACGCACACACACACACACACACGCACACACACACACACACACACACACACACACACACACACATATATACAAATACACACAAACATAATATGCATGCACCACATACTCATATCTTTGCAACATTCTGAACCAACACAAACACATCCTTGCACACACACACATCCTTACACACACACACACACACACACGCACACACACACACACACACACACACACACACAAGAGTCTGAAAATATGTGCTAGTATTAATGCCTCTGACTGCCTGCACTTCCCACATGAAACATTTACAATACATTCATGCATACCGACACACTCAACCCACCCAAATCAGATTCAGCATCTAACGAGGTAAACACCTTAGCACACTCATGCATTCCCACCTCCCCATCAACGGCCCGTCAGCGTAGGAAGTCCCTCAGCATCTGTCTCTATGGCGAGCCCTCGTCTGTCCACATCGGTTCCGCCAGAGCGATCACAGACTGATGCCTGGTGCCCACCTCGACTCATTATACATACTCGCTTGTCCATTTCTTTATATTTTCCACATATTTACCTGTTAAAGCAACACTAAGTAGTTTTATCAACGTTAAAATAACGTTTCCAAAATCGTTTCAATGGTTCATCAACTGATAGCAGGGTGACCGACACTTAATGATTTTGCTTTGCGGACCTCTGTGGGCTATAACCGCACTGTGCAAGCTTACAGAAGCAGATTGCTGATCTGAGACACAATAAAGACAATTCTGCTTCCAACCTGTAGGGCGGCCGAAGAGGAAAAGTACTTCAGTGTTTACAGCTCTACAAATGTGGTGAATTCTGGGGAATTATGGGGACTTTACCACAGGTATTAAGTGGGACTTTTAATCCCATGCTGTTACAGGAAACTTAAAGAAGAATAAGTTCAAAGAGACTAGAGACCTTTTTTAAATTCAACTTTTTTTTTTTTTTACAACTACATGCTACTTAGTGAGGTTGATTGGTAGTAGTGGAGGTCTTTCTCATTTCTCTCCTAGAAGGTTATAAATACTTAGTCTCTACAATCATG
Source organism: Coilia nasus (assembly GCA_027475355.1). Lineage (NCBI taxonomy): Eukaryota > Metazoa > Chordata > Actinopteri > Clupeiformes > Engraulidae > Coilia > Coilia nasus. Next base: position 15,977,108 of record CM050201.1, on the reverse strand, counting down.
TGTACTTTTCATATATATATACTGTATACTGTACTATTCATATATACAACTGTAAATGTTGAATATGCATACACATTTTCAACAAATTAATGTAACCTCAATGTCATGTTGATGTATGCTCACTTTTGCTGTTCTTATACCCCTCTTCATTACTCTTTGAGATGCATCTTAATTGCACAGCTGGCAGATTACATATGCACAGCTGGAGAGAGAAAATAACACCCTTGTCATTGACCTCTGTGGAGCAGAGCAGGAGAAAAGGCAGGTAGATGGTGGGGAGATGATGAAAGAAGAGAGAGAGAGATAGCGAGAGAGAAAGAAAGAAAGATAGAGTGAGAGAGAGCGTGAGCGAGAGAGAAGGATCTGTAACTTATCAACTATATTTACATATGCATAGCTGTACCTTTATAACCAATGACAGTATAATCAACACATGCAAACAAAATATACCACACATATACAAACAAATGCGCACACACACAAACACACACAAACACACACAAACACACACATACACACACGTTGCCTCCATCATCCTCCGTCCTCACTTTTCTCTCTTTTTTCTACCTCTCTGTCTGTATGTCTGTCTATCTCTCTCCTTCTCTGTCCTCACTCTGTCTCTCTGTCTGTCTTTTGCACATGCCTGTCTATCTGTCTGTCTCTCTCCTGCAGTAGGGGAGGCTCTATCAGAGAAGCACCCCCGTCTTCCATCTTGTCTCTGCTGATACGATCTGAAGGACCTGTGCATGTCGTAGAGATAAAAATAAAATACACAAATTGAAGTAAGAACACATTGATAGCTTGTCTGGGATGCTTGTTCTGATTAAAGCTAATTGAGTTTGGTTGGGTTGTAGAAGTGGGGGAAAAGGATGGGGTTGGGAGGACTTAAAAGGAAAAAAAAAAACAGAGATGGGGGGAATGATAAAGAGAGGGAAAGTAAGAAAAAAAAGATAGTGACTTTGAAAGCCCTGTCCATTTGGCAATAAATAGGCATTTTGAACTTCCTCAAGGGGTTCCTCTGGTTGAAATTGTTCGCTCGCAATCTTTCAGGCTTTTGACATCAAGCCTCAATTTCTCTACTGGGAAGAGCCAGGGTGAAGCAAGTCACCCCCTTCGAGTGAAGATGAAGTACTGTGTGTGTATCTGTGATATGTGTGTGTATGTGTCTCTCTCTCTCTCTTTCCCTCTGCCACTACCCTTCGTCTCATCCTCCTCTCTTCCTCTCCCTCTTTAAACATATATATTTTGGCCAAAGCCCCATTTTATTCCCGCTCCGACACTGCCATTAATCTCCTCCGCCACGGAGCCCGTTGTAGCCGCGGGGAATGGGAATCAGTTTATCTGCCACTGTTACTTTCTGCAGAGGTCTTTGCACCCTGCCGGCATGGCCTGGCCTGGTGTGGTGTGGTGTGGAGTGGTGAGGTGTGGCTTGGCCTTGCCTGTTGTGGTATGGTGTGGTTTGCGCTTGGCCTGGTGTGGTGTGGTGTGGTGTGGTGAGGTGTGGTGTGGTGTGGTTTGGCCTGGCCTGGTGTGGTGTGGCTTGTGCCGAGGCGAATAGAACCCCGCCCTCCTCATCACACCAGGACTAGGTTGTGATGGCGAGATGCCTGCCCTCTCTCTCTCTCTCTCTCTCTCTCTCTCTCTCTCTCTCTCTCTCTCTCTCTCTCTCTCTCTCTCTCTCTCTCTCTCCTCTCTTTTTGTATCATCTGAAAATCCTTCTCTGTTTCCACACTAGCGCTGGGGCTAGCGTTTGGCCTCTCTATCTTTTTCTCTCTCTTTTTCTCTCACTCTTTCTTTCTCTCTCTGTCTGTCTCTCTGTCTTTCCTCTGATCTGACCGAGCAACCTCCCCTGAGGAGGGAGGACATCTATGTGAGCATCGAGGAACCATCCGTTTCCAAACACCCGTTGTGGGGCCTGCTGGGAATCGATGCGGGAATTGCGGGCGCGGTGAATCAATTTAGGGCCAGATCTCCAGCCCTGTGCTGCATGCTGATTTGACCTCCACAGTGGCATTTAAAAAAATAATAAACAACATCACTGCATATATAAAACATTAAATGACAGCTGTAGATGGACCAGTGAATAGATTGATATGTCAACAGATACATGAAGACATACAGATCCATGTTGTCGGTATGTGTCGAATACATACATATCATCCAGTTATTTTACATTCGGTATGTTTTTTTTCCCCCTGAAAATCGATAGAACGCAAGTTTCAGAACGGCTGCGAAACAAGGTTATGCAGTTATTCAATTTAGCCGTTAACAGTGCAATAATTATTCAGGCTGCACAGCCTATTACTCTTGGCTCCAAAATATAATACAATTCATTCCCAGACCCTCCTAGCCCTCCAAATCTGTCTACTTGCAATATAAAAGTCATTTAGGGCCTAATGAAGTACCGAAATCAAGTGCTGTCTTCTTCCTTTGTTATGAGGGAGGATCTATAGGCCGAAGTGTAAATACTCGAAAATAAAAGTGTAGAATCGCTCCCAGCCTGAGACTTGAGATGTAAGCCGTGGGGAGAAGAACTACTGGTATTGCTAGAGCAGTAGTTGTTGTTGTTTTTCTATTATTATTTCTAGTACCAGTATGCATGCACAATAAACTTTAATTACCTTTCTTCCATTTATCAACCCAAAAGTACATGCAGCTGCAGTGGTACTGCTCTGGCATATTCTTGGCTGAGAGGCTGGCTGGCTGTTCTATTTTTGACTTGGCGCAGGTTGCCCAAAGGCAGCTATACTTTTTTTGTTTGTTTGTTTGTTTGTTTGTTTGTTTGTGTTGGTGTGTGAGTTTGTTTGTTTTTACTCCTTCCTTTCGCTGGCTCCCCAGTGCATTATTGTATCGTGAGCTCTGTAGTGGATGGGACAGCCCTTGGCTTGCATTTAAGGATGGAAAGTTTGGCAAACACAGTGAGGGAGGGAGGGAGGGAGGGAGGGAGGGAGGGAGGGAGGGAGGGAGGGAGTGAGGGAGAGAGAGAGAGAGAGAGAGAGAGAGAGAGAGAAAAAGAAAGAAAGAAAGAATCTCACCCATTCCCAGCTTTGACTATACATGAGTGCTTACCTCCTACTCCTTAGTCTCCCCCATCAAAGCCCAAAACTTGCACGGGGATTAAACAGCCCCCTACAGTACATCATGCCAGGAGATGGTGTGCCATCCGGCATGCCAGCATTAACTCTTATAGCTCACGGCTCGACAGTGCGAGCACATCACTCGCCGTCTGCTCATCTCTGCACGACAGCCTCTCACAACTCGCGTGTTAAATTATTTACATCAAACCTTTATGAAGGTTCACCCGCTCGCGGGCCTCGACCCAGGATTTGTGGTGATGGAGGTGGGTTCACGGCAGCCAGCAAGATGTCTTTTTTTTTTTTTTACTCTTCTTCTCTTCTCCTTTTTCCCTCCTTTTTTCCCCACCTTTTATAGATGTCTGCCTGTAATCAGTTAGAGTGATCCTCAGATGGAAATTTAACGAGCTGGCTGCCAGACGGAGGCAACGAAAGGTTCACACGATCCGAGGCAACATGACAGACTAGGTGCTGCCATCATCCCTGTAATTGCTCACCTGGATTGGACTTGCCTCGAGTCCAGCCTCGCAAGCTTTCCGCATCTCGCAAAGCCCTTCACAGGGGCCGGAATGCGCTTTTCACTGATGAGCGATCCTGGAATTAATTTGAGCGATCGGAATTGTGCAGGGAGGCCAGCTGATTCACTTTGGTGCTCCACATGCTTTGTACCTACACTGCCACTTTTAAGCAAAATGGTGTAATCACTGGCTGTTTAGTAGCACTTAAGGAAGAAAAAAAAACATGCAAATAGGCAGTTAAAATGGTATCGCAAAAAGGAAATAAGACTAATTCCATTAGAGTGCCAATAACAGGCCAGTCTTCTGCTCGTCTAATTACCATTAACAACTTAATTAATACCGAACAATCCATTCAGGCCTAAAGCACTCACAATGTGTTTCCTATGATTAGAGTCAGGTAAGCGGCAGAGGGCCTCATATTTCAGTGCTCCATCAAAGCCGCTTTTTGGCTGGTGTTGATTAGCACGTAGGACAACGAAAAGCAGAGAGGAGGCAGGCAAGGGGCTATGGTGAGTGGTTATGGTTATGTTGGAGGTGGGGGTGGGGACAGCAGCGGTGCAGAGAGGGATATTGGGGTGGGTGAGTTGATGGAGAAATGAGCATGCTGGAGAACGAAAAGCAGAGAGGAGGCAGGCAGAGGCTATGGTGAGTGGTTGTGGTAGTGGTGGTGGTGGTTATGTTGGAGGTGGGGGTGGGGATGGGGACAGCAGCGGTGCAGAGAGGGATGTGGGGGGGAATTGGGGTTGAGAGAGTCAGGGGGTGGTTGGAGGAATGAGCATGCAGGAGAATGAAAAGCATTGAGTGGGTGGTGGCAGGCAAGGGCTATGGTGGCTGGTTGTGGTGGTTGTGTTGGAGGTGGGGACAGGAGCAGTGCAGAGAGGGGTATGGGGTTGGGGGTAGGTGGGTGAGTTGATGGAGAAATGAGCATGCAGGAGAACGAAAAGCAGAGAGGAGGCAGGCAGGGGCTATGGTGGGTGGTTGTGGTAGTGGTGGTGGTTGTGTCGGAGGTGGAGGTGGGGACAGCAGCAGTGCGGAGAGGGGTATGGGGTTGGGGGTAGGTGGGTGAGTTGATGGAGAAATGAGCATGCAGGAGAACGAAAAGCAGAGAGGAGGCAGGCAGGGGCTATGGTGGGTGGTTGTGGTAGTGGTGGTGGTTGTGTCGGAGGTGGAGGTGGGGACAGCAGCAGTGCGGAGAGGGGTATGGGGTTGGGGTGGGTGGGTTGGTTGGTGGAATGAGCATGCAGGAGAATGAAAAACACTGAATGGTGGCAGGCAGGGCAGGCAGTGGTGGCTGGTTGTGGTGGTGGGGGTGGTGGATGTGGATGTGGATGTGGCGGCAGCAGCAGCAGTGTAGCGGAGATGGAGGGTGGGGGTTGGATACGAGGGTGAGGTGAGGTGGGGCTTCAATGGGGTGGGGGTGGGGTATTAGTGTGCAGGACACAGCTCCCCGCCTGGCCACCACACCACCACAGCACAGCTCGTCCATACCAGAGAGGCCCCGGGTCGATCGATACACAATTGAGCTGCGCAGTGATCTTTAGGTTTCTGCAGATGACATTAAAGAGCAAGAGGGATGGCGGCAGTGGCGGTGGTGGTGGTGGTGGTGGGTGGTGGGTTGGTGGGGATGGTTTCAGAATTTCATCAAAAGCTTATGAAAGCCTGTCATGCAGGCAGGCGATCGTCGTCGCCAGTGAAATAAAATTGAGTGATGGAGAGGAAAGCCAGGGTCCAGAGGGTAGGAGGAGAAGGAGCAAATGCAATAATGTTTGGTTGGCTTTCATCTTTTGTCCAGGTTAATTTACAAAAGTGGTCCGAGACCACAGCATTGTGATCCCAGCAGGCAGGTGACCAAACTGTGTGAAGGGATAGTTTAAGTGTTAATAGATTGGCAGAGGAGGAGAGGAAGGGAGACAGGCAGAAAGAAGAGAGAACTTTAATTCTGGTCATGTACGATAAGACAGATACAAACAGCAGGCCAGTGGTACACAGACACACACAGACACACACCTACACTCACACACACAGACACAGACACACTCATACACTCACGGAGACAGACACACACCTACACTCACACACACAGACATAGACACACTCATACACTCACACACACAGAAATTCACACACTTGTTTTAACCTCCTAGGCACACACACACACATATACATACATACACACACACACACAGATAAACTGTGTGCGGTCTGCCATGCCGCCTTCTTCATCCAACTGTGTAATAACCTTTGACATTCGCTACTGTCTACGCTGTTACCCATCAACAGGACTCTGATCGACAGCAATATTGCCCTCTAATAGCTCTGGATGTAGCGGAGGCTAAATTAGGTCATTTCAGAAGGAATTACATAGCAGGCCCTGGAGTGACATGTCATGATCCATTGTCAAACAGCCCATCATGGTGTAGGTAGTGCCTTGGCCTTTGCTTGGTGCATATTTACCGTAAAACTCTCTCATGATTCATCCTTTTTTTATCGCCCATCTCCGAAATACCAATTTCACATCCTCTCTTTCTCCAAGCTCTCCAAGTGCCTCCTTCATTTTTTTCTTGCCTCCAATCTCCTGGTTTGCCGTGTCATCCATCTCAACAATAAAGTATGATTGAAGGTATGCCTGGAAGGCCTCTTTTTCATGTTTTCTCTGCTTACTTTCAATTTTTTTTTCCTGTCCTTACACAACACCCTTCTCTCCACACACACAGACACACACACACACACACACACACACACACACACACACACACACACACACACACAAATGTCCACACATACACAGATATACACATTTCTTCTTCCCTTTGCCATACCTGAATGGTAAGGACCTCAACTTGTAAATGCTTATCTGGGACACATATTGAAAAAAGTCTATCAGATAGAAACGCTTCAGAGAAATACCCCCTTCATCACCACCCCTAGTACCAGCACCAGGATTACCAAAAAAAGAGAAGAGAAGAAAAACAGAAAAAAAGAAATCCCTCTAGATGGGTGCCTATGCCTGGGCGAGCCTACAGAGGCTTTTGATGGACTTTGAAGTATAAGCCAACATTTGAAGGAGAGGCAGCAAGACAAAGAAAGTTTTTTTAGTGAGTTTGTTTCAGCACACATCCCTGTAAGGGAGCCACGCAAAATCTCTGATGGTAGAATAAGAAAATGCCTGATAATGACTGGCATATAGACTGAGACCTTTCCAGTCATGAGAGGATACCGAAGAGTACAGAATGAACTTTGTGGGCTGCGTCTAGGAGCTGAAGGGTTATGTCTGGGTGTAGTTGGCATTTACTCTGTGTTGGATGGTGGGAACTATCTTACATAAGAGGTATTGGCATATAGCCATAGTCAGGAAGGCTTTTACTGTAGATATGGCTAGTTTAACATTAAAAAAAGTTTGTGTGACCATTTTTGTAAGTCTAAAACTTATAATATGGGTTTATTGACCAAAATTGTGACCGTGGTTTGCAAACAGCCCTTTCTATATATGTAACCCTCAGGTCAAGTATTGGTTAAATATCCTCTTACAAAGACCTCCCAAATGTGCTAATGACTAACCAAAGGTGTAAATTATGAGTTCCTTTCACATGTGTTATACTGCCAATAGAAATATGGTAATAGCCTCCCATTTTGGCACTTCAAACACACACACACACACACACACACACACACACACACACACAGAATCACACACACGCACAAACAATCTCAGTGTCACAACAGTAATATATTTTGTGTTAAAGGAGTGAGATTGAGTTGAGCCGAGGTCACTGCAAAGTGTAATTTGCCCCTCTCTCTACCTTCCCTTAGCTCTTGCTCTCGCTATATCAAAGCTAAATTGTGATGCTAATGTGCCGTTAGGCCGCATGGGGCCTCCTTTTGTTCTCTCTTTTGTCACATCAATGCACACTACACTACACTATATCAGGGTCACATCAGTGTTTTGCTGGCTGAGACATCGAGGAGGACCCTTTATGCCCTTGTGTACCTTGAAAATATGTTTTTTTATGTTACTTTACTTTTCTCTTTCTTGCTGATCTCTGAGATGATTGTGCTCTTTTGGTTTGCACAAGGCATTCGAAAGAAAGAGGAAAGGGGGGGGGGGGCGGGGGCGGGGGGTGGAGAGAGAGAGAGAGAGCGGTGGAAGAGCCTAAGGAAGTTTCATATGCAATAATGCTTTGTAGCACAATATGAAGAGATGGATGTTGTTTTGGAAGTCACTATCTTTTCTCTCACTGCTAGAAGTGTGGGAGACCTCAAGGTACATGGATATCTGTGTGTGTGCGTGTGTGGGAGAGAGAGAGAGAGAGAGAAAGACAGAAACAGATGGACAAAGGGAGAAAGAAAAGGGAAATTACATACACGGGCCATCATTTACACCTTAGCTGTGTGGCTGTGTCCACTGTGTCTCCAAACACCTCTCACAGTGGTCTCAGTCTCTTTGTGGAATCACACTCACTGCGGTCTGTCAGGGCGAAAAGAGATCTGCACATAATCACTAACATTAACTTCTGCTACCGCTGAAGGAACGACTCTCTTTTTTAAGCAGCCGTGTATCCCTTTCAATACCGTAGAGTTCCTCCAGCTCTGAAATTAGTCCAAAAAACTCTTTTCAGACCTAATGCTATATAGCTGTCAGCTGCTCTCCAATCTGTGCAAGAGACTCCGCTCTCCGACAAAGTCTTTTGAAGGTTATATCCATATCTCAGGAGTTCGTTTATTTAATTTTTTTGCTAGGATGGGAAATGAAAGGTATGCATTAAGACCCCGGAGCTTGGCATGGCTTCACCCTGGGTTATACCGTACCTATTAACCCAGAAATTCTTTAAGCAACCAGTGCCCCCCATCTCCACAGCTCACCATCACCACCACCACCACCACCACCAGGAGTTCAAATCCCATTTAATGCAAAATGAGCTATTGATCTTTCCCCTGCCCAGCATAAACCTTCTCTGGCCCACTTTGTGTTCCATTTTTGGGCTCCTCCTACGATGGCCTCGGCCATAGACAGCTTCCTCCCCCGCACCACCTTGCTCGATCCCCGGGAACACATTTAGCATTTACACACACTTGCACACACCCTCGCTTGCACAGACACAGACACACACACACACACACACACACACATACACACAGACACTTGCACTCACATACACATGTGCACACACACACTTGCACAGAGACAGTTATACGCACACACACACACACACACACACACACACACTTCCAGACTCACACACACACATATATATATAAAAAAAATCTCGCTCCCCAAGTACATCCAGGTTTACAGATGCAATCAATAGACCCCATATTAGCCGACACTCTGGAAGGAGCACTCAAGCAAATGCCCTGTCACTGAGGGAGAGTTCTGGCAAGGCCCTGGCGCTATCGCGCCACTCACGTCGCCCTCCTCCTCCCACACCCCTACCCCAGCCCCCACCCCCCCACCCCCATAGCCCACCTCCCTACCCCACCTCATCCCTTTCTCCACCCCCCCCCCACACCACCCTTTCCATGGCCCCTGTGACTGAGATGGATGGGGAGGGAAGAGGCGAGTGGAGCCGGATAAGACCTGCTCCAAGAAGTGGAGGTAATTCCGCAGCTAAAAGTCCATCTCCCTGCCCAGATGCACTCGACGTCCCTGGCGCGCATCGCGGTCCACCCAGGGTCGGCTGGCTGGCTGGCTGGCTCCTATCCTCTACGGCCACATCACGGCGCATTGCACTGGCGCTTGGCTGACATATGCAGCCCTTGCCCAGTCTGGATAAAAGATAAAAAAACAGTGTGGTAGTGGTGTACCTTCTGATGTACCTGCTTTTAGTCCTTGGACGGAGTATCGGATTTTTTGGACCGTGATTAAAAAATAAGGGAAGGGCACGAATGCCTCCTGTGTGTTCCAAATGCCTCCTCTGGTTCCAGAGCTGGACAGCGAACTAATAATGCAGAGTGTGTGCTGTTTAGGAGTCCATTCAGATTTTTGCAAATTCTGTTTTTGTTGCAGGCTACTTCATTT
>CM050201.1:15945000-15962500 GCA_027475355.1 Coilia nasus | reverse complement strand
CACACACGCACATGCACACACACACAATCACACACACACACCCTTTATACCACCTCTACCCATCCACACTGCCTGCCTCTCCCACTGTTTTTTAAACACATTAAGATTTATTGTCCTGCGTTGGGCCCAATTACAGTGTGCATTACGCCATGACCATTTCCAAATAAGAGTCCCTCCACTGGTGACCACGGCTCCATGCCGCTGTGCATTTAAATAAGGAAGAGGAGATGACAGCAGCTGCATCATCTTCGCCCGCCCGGTCCAGCAGAATAATGCAAAAGCCTTGAGCTTGCGTATGCAGTGCCAACAGCAGCAGCGGGCCCCCTACAGGACCGTTTCTCAAGCTCCCGCCTGCAGGCATATATGTTAACGATGCACGTGATTTGGAAAGAAAAACCTGTCAATACAGTTTTAAAATTATTGTATTTTTAAAAGCATAGGAGATTATATGTTAGAGAGGTGTGAAGCTAAGTTCACAAATTGATATCTTAATATCAAAGGTGTTGCTAGGATGGAAGATCGTTTGTCCAGATTTATCGTTATTTATTTTTTTTTTTTGTAGTATACGTTTCACGATTTGTATGTAATTCTAGTATGTCGATGGATTGTGAGGCTTATTGATGGGGAATAACGATTCAGCTGCATGGTCATCTCCGGCCTTTACAAAGCTACCACAGTGACAGGTAGGCCTCGGAGTAGAAAAAGTGGAAAAAGGTGTCTTTTCGCGCACGTAAGGATCAATGCCTTGGCATTAATTCAGACATAAGAGAGGTCAGTGACATCTCCAGACGCAGACTGTACCAGATCAAGGACGGCCCTGAACAGAGATCAAAGTCCCTGATCCCGCTTCATTACTGACACTGGTGTAGGACATTTTTCCCTGCAGTTCAGTTCATTGGCCATTCCCCTGTTTCAAAGCAGAATTGAACCGGATCTTACCGAGGTTCACCGCGCGAACACGAGTCTGCGTGTATGCATGTATTCTGTGCCTATGACCCTCAATTGCTGATCAATAATTCAAGCACCAATATAGGTGTGTTCTCAAAGCTTAATGTGGCCATTGCATTTTTAATAGTCGAGACATTTCTATGGTTAATTATTCACAGATAGCATCTGCTTTTTTTTGGCTCCTTTTGCTGATCTCCATGAATATTCAAAACCATGTACATGGCCTCTCGTAAGCATTATGCAGCAGTGTAGATTCTGACCAAGGGTCGTTCACATTCTCTCTTCATTTACAAGGTCAGGAGAAGGAATTAATTCTCATCATTAGTGTCATGCAGTTCTCAGTGGTTGTTGGGCATTAAATTGATTTAATCTGGTTAGGTTTTGGCTCAAACGGTAGTTTAAAAAAAACTAATGGGAGGACACAGCTCTCTTTGCATCCACAAGGCTTTTTTTTCTTCTGGACAGACCTTTATGTTTTAAGTTTATTATTATTTTTTAAATTTATGGACATGACAAATTTACTGTTTTTTTCTTGAGTTTTTAATATTTTATGAGTGGACATCACTGGATGATGTATGAATATTCCAGTGTACTTTGGGCTTGTGATGAAGGGATTTTATTGCCAGTCCTTTGTGGTGCAGCAAACTATAAATATTAATTAGGCAGGTGACCAGAGAATGTGCAATGCATGTACTGATTTGTTGCATGATTTTGATTCAGAGCTTGTCATAGTAATTTATTATGCATCAAGAAATATTACACAAGTGATGTTCAAAGCTGTGTTGTAGTGCTAAAAAATGGATGTCGTGCTGTCCAAAACGCCGCAAACAAATGAAAAGGCATACTTCAAGACCACTTTTGTCCCGTAAAGTGTAAGAATAGTCTTTTGAAGCTAATTTCCCTTTAAATATTTATTGTTTTCCTTGTCTCAGCAAGATAGTGTGTGCCCTGGTGGGAAACACTAGGAACACAGCAATCGTAGTAGTCAACAAAAAGAGTCTGCAGATTCTACAGATGGTGACTTTGATTTGACCTTCAAGAGTTGCTGAGCACATGGCATTCAGCATCCTCATCCCCCTCACCCCGAACGCAGACAACGGCCAGGGATGTCATGGGCCATATTTCTCCATAATGTCCCTTTTTCCCCTCCCATCCAATTAAAGTAAATGGCAAATTAAAGCAAATCTTTTGTGCACTCTGAACTATTCGAATCTGTCTTTGCGACGTGCATTAAGCGAGGTGGCTTTTACTGTGGTGGTCAAATTTGTTTCTCTCCTTACAAATGAGGATAGAACACTCACTTCAGCCCCTGAGACAAAGAACCTGTCGTCAGTACTTTATACAAATGAAAGCTAAACAGCAGGCCAGAATTTTAGGCTGTGTGTGTGTGTGTTAATGGAAAACTCCACTTTCAGCCAAATTCAATCAAATAAAGTTGAAATAAAACAGCTGCCAGATTGGACTGTACACCACTTTGTCTAAAGCTGCGAATCACCATATTTAAATCTAAATGTAATTATGCCTTTCAGGATTCAATCATTGCAAAGTTAGAGTGTTGAAAAATGGACTTTGGAATCCTGTTTTATGTGGCATAAAATTAAAAGATGGGAGATGAAAGCTTCACAACCAATTGAATGATTCATGGTGTGTTAATGACAAGTCCCTCGAATTTCCTAGAAATGAAAACATGTTTAACATTTTTTAGGGTGAGCAACTGCTTTTTTAACTGTTGCCAGTTGTAGCACACACTCAGAGCCACTACTCCCAAAATGCATATCATACAATGTGCATAGGGCCACCACAAAGCAGTTGTGTTTAGGGGACCCAAATGACTAAAGGCTTGGATGTACTCTCTGCGCGCAGTGGTGCATGCCCAAAAGTGACGTCAAAATTACGTCAGTGCACATCTGGTGCGGCGTTCTCAAGCGCTCGTTTGCCGTATCTGCACCTCATTTTTTTTGTAACTTGCGCGTGGGGCCGAGACAAAGTATTCAGCATAGGCAATGGCTAGTCTGGTTTCAGCTAACTTTAGCCTAGTAACTACCAGTCTAAATATGTATTTTCCATTGCTGCAAATCAGCTAATATTACTGGAAACTCACAAGAAATACAAACACTGACTAAAAACGTTTAGGATTTTGTTCAGTTTTATCCACAAACCAACATACAGTAGGTGCAAACCTGCAGTTCGTTTATTAAGCTAACTTTTTGCCTTATCCTATCATCATTCATAACGTCTTATACAGCTGAAAACACTGTAAATATACACACTGATAATAGTATATCCAAGTATGAGTATGAGTATATCCAGACGCATCTTATCAAGCAGAGGCTTTCTATGATGAATAACCTACAACAACTGTTATTTGGCACAGAGGAGTGTAGAGAAGCATAAAAAACATCAAACATCAAAACATCCCAACATGCATAGAAAACACTCCTCAGAAATGCCTGGACATGCATGTTTTAGTGTGGCAGTGCCTACGGCAGGCCTGGCCGGGCTTGCGCAAGCGAGTTGTAAAATCAGCATGACAGCGGTGCCACACAGGTTGCTCTGCCCAGGCAGCTGATATCCTGGGCTCTGACAAGTCCCCAGCACTGATATTATGGAGCATTACTGTCAGTGCATGTGTTTCTGTCATATAAGGGCACAGAGGGGAGCATAATCATTGCAGTGCAGAGCAGAGCAGAGCAGAGCAGCTCCATCCTGCTTTGGGGAAGAGACGCTGGGGCTGTTAGTGGAGGGGAGGTGCTCTTTCGGGGTTGTACATTACGTTCAGTACAATTACAGCTTTGCCTAATGAGAGAGGGAGAAAGAGACAGAGAGAGAAAAACAAAGAAAGAAAGAGAGAAAGAAAGAAAGAGAGAGAGAGAGAGAGAGAGACCTATTGTATGTGCCTATTGTACGTGCTGTGTTTTCATTATAATTTTAAAAGGGTGGGAGTATGTGTGTCTTCTGCATGGGAGGGGAGGGGGGTGTGGGGCTGGGCCGGTGTAGGCAGAGTGAGCTGTGAATTTTTCCTCCAGTTTTCAGGGTGACGAACGACAACTAAGCTTGGTAGCCTCTTATTACCACTTTTGACATCGGAACACTTTAATCATTTTCACACACATGGATAGGCACACAGACACACACACACACACACACACACACAAACACACACACACACACACACACGCATACACACACATACACACTGTTCATGCAGAGCAAATACAAGAATGCTAAGTATGACACAGCAACTTGCAGCGACTCAATCCCAGGTGCACTCCACCTCCCCTGACACAGCCAGCTGAACCACAGAGATGCAAGTTAATTGATAATGTGGCATATCGTTGAAAAGCTTAGGTGCCGGTAATTTTACACTGCACTGCAGAGCTGGGCAATTTCTGAGTCCCAAGTCAAAGCACAACGAAGCATATGCAGTGACATAGAGTGGACACTGAGGGGATGTAGGGGTTATGGGGCGGACTCAAAGGAGGTCATGGCCTAAAAGTAATGATTTCAAACACCATTCTCTTCCCCACCACCACCACCAACACCAGAGGCGACATTTTTCTGCTGACCACAATTCAGGTGACGTGATGGTCACACCGACTTGGTGGCCTGGCTGATTGACTCAACACATACGTATTTCAGGAACACCAGGCATTGCTTGCATTACGCAGAAGCCTTAAACTCATTGCACTGGAGAGTTTGTGCATGCATTTCAGTTATTACATTCAGAGGTCGAAGCCTTCATCCATTTATTTCGGTTGGGCAGTGCTCTGCCAAGGGGGTATGGAGCAGAAAACAAACATTTTCTGGCAGCATTGAATAAATTGGCCAGAGCCACTTGAGGCATCTTGTGTACCACGCTGTTGCAGCTAAGGAAGTGTGAAAAAGCCACAGTCTTATTTCTTTTCAAGGTTGTTTGTGTTTTTTTTTTCGGTGACTTTGTTTACTTTGTTGCCCATAAGTGCCAAGAAGGAGGAAGGAACTTTACTATGAGGTTCTCGGCGTGTCATGCTGCATTACATGCAAGCTCAGTTCAGACAAAGATTAAGGGGTTTTAAGTCTTCGTGGCCCTCATGACAAGAAAAAAAAAAAATACACAGTACAAGCACAGCACAGTAATGCGTATCGTTTGGCTCGGGTAAACACAAAACCAAACCACTGTTTTCCTCAGTCAAATTTCCTTAGTTAGTCTGTATTGCTCACACACTAACGTAGTGCTCACACATTCACTCATGTTATAACATTCCCTGCCTTTTCCCTGCCTTTGACATCATTTTTAAAGCTAATATCTGGAGTAGTACCCTTTATCCTTGATTTCTGACAGTTTCTGGCAACATCACACCCTAGTGCAGGCAGCCAACAGATATGAAACAATGATTTAGTCTCAGTTCATTTCAGTGAGTCCATGAAAATAATGGAGATCACGACCCTTCCATGATCACCACTAAGTGACTCCTTTGACTTTCTTGATAGAGGCTAGCCCATTGCTGCTAATGCATATTTTATATACCGACAGTGCATACAGTGTTGCTAAATGGCTTTCGACTACCTGCAGTTCAGCGACAAACAGTCTGCATGCTAAAATTTGATCTTTGTCATTTCTGAGCCCTTCAGGGGTATTAAAAGTGATCACTTGACACTCAGTCAATGGAGCCCCTGTGACGTGCTTTTGATGTGGCCCGGCCGTGTTTTGTGCTGAGGGGACTATCTCTTAGGGACAGAGGGCGGACATTTTGTATTTCAATGTGTGGTCCCCCTCTTGGCCTCCATCTTGCTTCCCATAGTCGCTCCAGAAGCCTACAGCGACCACCTGTTTAGCAATGTAAATCCTATATATCACCCTTGCTCTGCCTAGCTATAACAGGAACTGACAGCTGCGTCTGAGAATTGTATCACACACCACCGCTGTCATGTTAGCGGATGCAAAGCACTGACGGAACTATTGCTAATTTCCTGCGATGTGTAATGCTCAGAGATTAGTGATAAATGATTCACTGGTAGCTTGAGTGCTTCTGTGTGCCTATAGGTTCCTTTATGTAAGTGTGGTGGCGTGTAAAGATGTCACATGGTTATTTGCTCATCTCTTAGAACATGATGCTAAGTGACACCTAGCAATATCCTCAGAGGACTGAATACTTTGTCTCGGCCCTTAAGGGTGATTTTAGCCACGCTGCATTAAGCCCACACATGTGCGCGCGCACACACACACATACACACACACACACACACACACACACACACACACAAAACCTCGATCAAGTCTCCATTCCTGCCCCTACCCCACCCTCTCCACATTATGTAAGCCTCCATTAACATCTGCAGTGCTAAGGGTAAGGAGACTATCTGTGGGCAGAGCTTGCTTTTTCCCAGACAGTTTATTAACTAATTGCTCCCCAGGGATGTTTACTTGCGTTTGGCTGACTCTAAAGAGATGTGTTGGTTAAGTGCAGTGGTCACAGAGCATTATAATTAAGAGGAGTTAGCATCTAATACAGTGGTATGAGAAAGTTTGGGCACCCCCTCTGAGGTTGTATAATAATGGACTCTGACTTCACACAAAATTATCTTGGTGGCATGTCCTTCATTTGCCCATAAGAGCCAAGTGTTAGCTTGATTTCCAAACACAGATTTTAAGTATTCATAGTATGCCATTGTATGAAATTAAATCAAAGGTAAAAAAATAGGCTGCGCAAAAATGTGGGAACCGTTGTCATTTTGTTGCTTTGATGGCCTGTAACTAATCATCACAAGATAATTGGACACACAAAGTTAGTTTGGTGAGCTTGTTAAGCCTTGAACTTAATCGACAGGTGCATCAAATAATGACAAAAGGTATTTAAGGTGGCCAAATGCCAGTTCTCATTCTGTTTGACTGTCCTCTGAGAGGCTGCAACATGGGAGCCTCAAAACAACTTTCTGATGACCTCAAAACTAAGATTACCCAGCATTACGGTTTAGGGGAAGGTTACAAAAAGCTGTCCAAAAGATTTCAGCTGTCAGTTTCCACTGTCAGGCACATTGTGAGGAAATGGAAGGCCACTGGCACAGTTCTTGTTAAGCCCAGAAGTGGTAGGCCAAGAAAAATTCCAGAGAGGCAAAGACGAAGGATGGTCAGAATGATTAAAAACAACCCACAGACCACCTACAAAGACTTGCAAGGATATCTTGCTGCAGAGGGTGTCACTGTGCATCGGTTAACAATACAGCGCAATTTGCACAAGGAAAGGCTGTACGGAAGAGTGATGCGGAAGAAGCCTTTTCTTCACAGTCGCCACAAACTGAGTCGCTTGAGGTATGCGAAAGAACATTTGGACAAGCCAATATCATTTTGGAATAAGATACTCTGGACTGATGAAACAAAAATTGAATTGTTTGGTCACAACAAGAGGCGATATGCATGGCGGCAAAAGAACACAGAATTCAAAGAAAAACACCTGCTTCCCACAGTAAAATTTGGTGGGAGTTCCATCATGCTGTGGGGCTGTGTGGCCAGTGCTGGTACTGGGAATCTTGTTAAAATTGAGGGTTGCATGGATTCCCCTCAGTATCAGCAGATTCTTGGGAATAATGTTCTAGAATCTGTCACAAAGTTGAAGTTGCACCCAATGATTGGTGAATATAAATAATGCCAATTGTCAAGGGTGCCCAAACTTTCTCATACCACTGTATGTTATGGATTGGGGCTATGAAATGGAATCTCAAGAAATGTTTGTCCTTTTGCAGCGTCTATTAAATTTGGGCTCTCATAATGATAATGAATAGTTATATATTTCATTTTGTTAACACCTTTTTAAAACACCCTGGGTCATTGTACAGTCATATTTGATTAGACATAAATGAAGAAACCACATGCAGAAACTGTAAAGGCTCATGTACTGGATGATATTGACAATGGCCCATTTCATGCAGACATCCTGTTTGAAAATAAAACAGGATGTTTGTAAGTAAATTAAATGTTTCACTAAGGGAGGGGTTTTGGATTCAGGCATGTCAACATACAGGAACTACTGACAGGTGACATTTAAGTATGCCAGTTCCAAACCTCCAGTGCCCTGGTCCGACTTGCCAGTCTTGCCAAAAATTATCTTATTTCCTTTATTGGTAGGAGTGAAAAATCGTGCCAAATTTCTTTTGCATTTGGAAGGAAGCGCGAACAAACTTCTGCTATAGAGTTAATGCAACTAATCTATCCCGGATATCCTTGAAGTTGACACATCTTGGCAGGCTTATAAAAAGTAAAAAAAAATGCTTGTTTTATAAGGTAAAAATCTCTTCAAAGACTCCCAGCGCCTGGCAAAGAGCTAGTCTAATTTGTCTGACTTGAATTAAATGCTTGGTCAGCAGTAAACAAATGTCATCTGTGATGTAAATACACAATAATGGCATTTCTTGTTATTTCTATTGACATATTGTGCTCTAATGGGACTGAAGGCACAAGAAAAAAATGCTGCACTACAACAGCACATTTTTCACTAAATATCTGTTTTCTTGGCTGTGACAGAATGCAGAAAACAACGGCATTTGTGTTTGTTCAGGTGCTCAAATTCATCATCACATACATAGCGTACAACGTGTTTTATGCATTCAACGTTCTGGTAACAGACTGGTCATAGATTTAGTTTCTTTTACACATCATACACATTTTTTACTTATATTAATTAACAATAATAATTAATAATTAGGTATTAGTAATACCTTATACTATTAGAATACCATGTCTGAGGAAGGGTGAGGAAGCCCAAAACGCCACGGTATTTACGGTATCTAATCAAATAAACTTGGGAGCATAAATCTGGTTGAGCTGACTTTTTTTCTTTCTACTTATGTAGACTGCCCTTTGGTCCTGCACCCAGTGTTCATTTAGGATGTGTGTGCTTTGACTGCTCTTAGAATACCTCAATATCTACACATAACTAGCTTGACACAAGAGAACGTTTTCAAGCTTACACTCTTCATCAGACTTCATCACTAAAAAAACACTAAACAGGAGCAAGTGTGCAGACATTCCACTGTGTTTCACATATAGTTTGTTGTCCAGCACCTATTTTTGTTGATGTGTGCACCACTGTTCTCTTGGCTTGACACAAGACCAACATGGACTTCAATCTAAACTATATCCTTTATAACTACAACAAGCTTCTCCTTATCTGTAACAGCAAATGCAGCCAACAACCAAATGAGTCTATTGTCCTCTTTTTTGGTCAAGTGCTAGTCCAAACAAGCTTTTATCTCACTTACAGATTGTCGGCCCTACAAAATAAGCCTCCACTTTCTTCCCAGAATAATTTACAAAGAACATGTACACGTAAAGGATAAGGTACAAAGACGATGTAAAGCATAAAAGCTGAATCTAGTTTATGTACATTACCAGTCATCTGAGACAAACCCAATATGTTTTAGCTTAAAAACATCATTTTGTACATAGTGAAAAAGTATACAGAGCATGTTTAACATCATCCTTTTGAACATAGTGTAGTCAGTCAGGGAAGAAAAAGTATTTCCATAGAACGTAAAGCTGAATTACTCTGCTTCCACAAGTCACACAGCTGCAATGTTGACAGAAATATATTACAAACAGTACTCTGATCTGAAGTGGAAAACATATTTCATCTGAAAGATTTGGAGGACTAAGTTGAATATGCACCACGTTCCCATTCACATTAATATTCACATGAATAAATACATTCACCCCAGAATGGATGCAAGATGGGCCATATTGCTCTTATACATGATGCTAGCTTGTCCTGGAATGAAAATGAGCAAAAGTAAACACTTTTTCCAGTTTCAAAATCATATTTAGTAAAAGTCAGAGTTTGCTAGAACTTGGCAAGCTGCAATCAGCAGTTTACAAATGTTAATGTTAATAAGAACCCATGGAGCGTGGATTGGGGTTCTCTCTTCTAAACACTGCCATAACCCTATGGCAATATTGCCATCTTATTACCTGTCAGTGTACCACCACCTCCTATCCCACCACCACCTCACCCCTGCCTCTACACACCCTCCTAAGACCCCTGATGAAAGCCCACAGATCCACTTTTGTTGTAGATTTGGCAGCTATTTCAGGTGGCAGGCATTTAGATGCAGGTACTCTATCACTATAAAATGTGATGAAATTGCATGAAATCTTGCTGGACAACAGCGACACAACACTATCTCTAAAATTAAGTTTTGTCTTAGATCCTGCAGAATGCAAAAAGAAAAAAAAATGCAAAGAAGCTGTGATGGCGGCAGTCAGGATGGTACTGGTACTGTTCTTTTTTTTTTACTTCACAAACCTCAAAATTGAAATCAGGAAATAACTGATGTCCTGCTGACAGGTGGAGACAGGCTGTGGAGAAAACAGGATTTCCAACACCCTGAGGTGTGTGTGTGTGTGTGTGTGTGTGTGTGTGTGTGCGTGTGTGCGCGTGTGCGCGTGTGTGCGTGCGTGCGTGCGTGCATGTGTGTGTGTGTGTGCGTGCATGTGTAACAGAGGGAGAAAAAAAAAATCGTTGTCCTCAGCACTTTCAGGAGTTTCAGGACAAAGACAGCTGGGCCGAAGGGAGACTCCAGCAGCGTCTACAAACTGAAAGTCACTCTTCTAAAGCCTTTGCTTGATGGTCATCAACTCCCAGGCTCCCACCTCTTTCAGCAGGAGCCTCGAGGTTAAAAAAATGAAAGGGGTAAAACAAAAAGGAAAAACAAAAAGCGCATGGTGTTCTTAGTCTCACCCCAGGTACCTCGCGCTTACTTAACAACACCACAAGAGCTGCCTGTGGGAGCAGGGTCTGCGCCGTAGAAGTAGACAAGGACTAGACAAGGCCCTTCTGGGGCCCCAGGCCCCCGGGGGGGGGGGTTTGGAGGAGGTGTGTGTAATGCACTGCATCGTGTTGTGGCTCACCATTTTCTTTTGTGTGCCTGTTTACAGATCAGCACTATTTCCTCTTCCTGTTTCATGTCTTCTTAGTTTTGTTTGGATTGAGTGCAAGTCAGCCATGAATAATTCAGCATCCACCTAAACCTTTACATCCTGGAAATATTTTAAAGCGTATTTGATCTATTTTAAGTAAGACCTCGGTGACAGTCAGCCGTGATATTTAGGGCGGTTAATAATAGAAACATTGACGGCACTGACAGAGCTTCGGTCTCGCTTCAGGCACAAAAGCTTACTCCAAACCCTCACATTTTTTTGTCTTTTTTTTTGTCAGGGTTAGCTTCCTCTGCTCTCCCTTTCAACAGTCTTTTTTCACACTTTATTTTTCTTTCAACAGAGTTTTAATGATTTGGGTCTTTTTTGGTTAAACAAATTGCCAAAAAAAACCCAACACAAACACCACCGCCAGTCCAGTGTGGATGCAAGCAACACCTTGAAGCTGCTTTGGAACTACACTATATGAGGCAATTACTTAGGTCTCGGTATCCATGGTGATAGTCGTCCGGAGCTCTCCCTCAGGCTTGGGTAATGAGGATAGATGCGTATCTCATTAAAATGCATGGTAGTACCACTCAAGGCACAAATCCAGCTGCCTGGTTTAACACTAGCCTACTGGTAGCGAAGCCTTTGCGCCAAAACTCCACATCAAGGCCAGCTTAGCAGGAACATAGCACTGTGCTCATTGTTAAATTCGAAATGCAATTTAGATTCTTTTTCCCTCCAACTGTGCACCACATTTCAAGTGCACGCTGTGTTTAATTGAATAGTGGTTGCAGCTGTGAGTACAGATTTCCTCTTGTGTCCGCTTAAGCTGCCCACTATCACTCCCTACATGCTGTCGCAGACAATGTGGTCAATTGTGGATTTTTTTTAGTGGGGTGCACTTAGTGTGGAACAGTGCTGATGTAAGCTGCTAAGTCCTTGTTCCAGCTCCAAATGGAAGAGGGTGTCCAGGACAAAGCTCGACAAGTTTGTCCCTCAATCACGGCTTACTGCCAGCAGAGTTCATTAAGTCAAAATTTAAGAGTAGGCGGAGAGGGCATGTGCTTCCTATGACATACTACAAATAAATCACGCTGAGCCACAATAATAATAATAATAATTAATAATAATAACAATAATAACAACAATAACAATAACAATAATAATAATTAATAATATCAATAATAATAATAATAATAATAATAATAATAATAATAATAATAATAATAGTAGTAGTAGTCATCATTATCATAATCATTACAATGATAATAACATCAATTGGTTGTGCACAGTTAAATTGGTGTTGACACACCTTAGGTTTTCTGATCCTCTGACTCATGAGCATTTCTGCAAAGCCATAAAAACATCCTCCCAACTCCACTGCCCTGCTTCTGATTCTGATTCTGTACATTTTAAAATGTGTCAGTTATCCGGCAGGTAAACTTCCTCTCGGATAGACTGCTACTGCTGCTTCTGCTGGGTAGGGGGACAGTTGAGGGCCCTGCCTGGCTACACTTGTCACAGTCTGCAGTACCCCCTGTCACCTGTGGAGTGGGTCGAGGTGCGGTGCTGAGGTGTGCCGGTTGCCATAGCGCTGAGCCAGGAAAAGGTCACTGTGAAAGTTTTCACTGATGGATTGGCTCTCTTCGCTACATTTTTCTGACTAAGTGAGAAAGAGGGGGAGAGCGAGAAAAAGACAGAGAGAGAGATGGAGAGAGAAAAAGATGGAGAGGGAGGGAGGTAGAAAGGAAGAGAGGCAGACAGAAGGCACTATCAGGAGTTTTGGGGAGTTAAAGGAAACTGAGTACACTTTTGTTGGAGTTTTAGAGATAACCTCAAAGTAAAGTGCAAGAAATATCTGTACATGCTGAACCGGATGATCCAGTGTCCCTTCTTATTCACCATTGTGTGCGCAAGTTTTCCTAAACAATGACGCAGGCCTGGAGAGTCACAGTTAATTTGGCATTAAATATTCATTTGCTATTTTTCATTTGCTATTTTTTTGTGCTATATTAAAACCTGCATAAATATTGAACATTATGAGCACTTCAGAATGCACCGCAAGCTACAATGATTGCAAAACATATACATATTTTTTATTATTTGACTTACAAATGAGCCCTTAAATAAAATATGTCTGAAAAACAAAATGCCGAAATGATTAGCTTGGTACAGTGTCTTTATTATTAATGACAAAGCTCCCGCATCAACCATGCAATATGATATAAAGGGAAAGCACACAAAGCTGTTGTATAATTAACGAGGGACCCCCGTCCCTTCCCTTGGTCGAACTTACAAAGGATGAATAAATAAACGCAGATAATGATATTCAGTTAATGTAGCGACTCCACAGCAGACAGACCCCCACAAACCCCGCATTGTTGTCATGTCTGGTGGTCATCAGTCCATCTAAATGCTTTTTGATAGGATGGTGTTAAGGCTGGGGGAACTGGCGAAGTGGCCAAAGAAAAGGTCAGAGGAAGGAAAACATGAAAATAAACTTTCCGCTATGTCTCCAGGTCCAGGGTTGCATCACTACATGGCAGCATCTCTTTCGGAGTCGACACGAGAGTGGGTGGGGGGGTGGGGGCTGCGCGTCCCTTGCATGTTTTAATGTTAGCGCAGGCTTTTTTACGCTGCGTGTTTGTGCAGCCACGGGGCGCTTTGTTCAAAGGCATGAATCAAGGGTGCTTAATAGAAGTCATCTGAATCTGAATCTGAATCTCCCAGAAGGGCGGATAATTTGCTCTGCTTAATTCACTGGCAAGAAGGCATTCAATTAAAATATTTGCTTTGCTTGTAATGTGAGAGCTGGTTTCTTATTTAACACTGAGTGAACATGGGCAAAGAGGATCCATGCTGGGCACAGTTACAGTTATGACTCTCTTGGCTGCCAGGAACATTTGTGCATCCTGACATTTGGCCTAATTTTCCTTGCTTTCTAAAGACAATATAGACGATACGATGAAAGGATTTTCTTGTTGTCTTTACAGGAAGATTTTTTTGCTAGTGTCCATTGCATCGGTCTACTTCTAAATTTCTTTAAATCTCCAAAATAAGAATTTTAGAGGGCCAATGTGTATCCAGTATGTATTTTGATGCACTGTTTAGATTAGCTTCATCACACACTTACACTGTGGGCTTCTGTCTCTGTTTGCCAGAGAGACTAGTGTCGCCATGTCTCAATACCAATATGGCCACTCAAGCATGTGTTTAGAACTTGACTTCTGTACTTTGCTTGCCTTAAATTGACACATTATTTCAGACTATTAGACCTTAAACTGACCTGTCTGTCAGATCACATGGGAATTGGCTAAAATTATCCGTGTATATTTCAAAGCAGCTTCCATCTGAATGAGCAAAGTGTCATCAAAAGAACAATTCACAATTGTCAAATTAACTTTAGATGCATTTATCATCCAGTATAATAGAGTGTACAATCCAATGTCAATGCCAAACGAAAGGGAAGATATTGGGTAAGGGTGAATGAATGGTTATTTGTGCCAAAGGGCCCACTTAGATGTCAAAGCCTTTTTGTTTCAATTCACTGGGTTTCTATGGCTTCCTTTTTTAATCTGATATACCAGCAGGTCTTCAGTCATTATACCCAATCTGTTAAGAAAGGCATGTGTTGACTTGGTTGAATCAAGGATGACTGAGCTCTTAGGGTATCTGTCCATCTCGTCCCCTTTTCACTTACCGGAATATACCTGACAGACGCTCACAAAGGCACACATGACAAAAAAAGACAGAACATGAAAGACCTCTTTTTCAGGGTTTTTCATTTATCCCTCGCTTATTCTCGACCAGTCCCGCTCGTCTGTCTGCCTTTTGTCGACGACGTTTCTCCACAGCTGCCATCTTTCAAATGCAGATATTCAATATTCATTCAAGTCATCGGTCTTAATTGCCATTTGTCATTCACCAAGAGCGACTGTCTCCGAATTCCAAAGCATCAGCCGAACCAATTCAGCATTCCATTTATCTTCCTTATCCCGATCCCATTTACCGCCGCAGAAATAATGCATTAATCACTGCTTATCGGCTCATTGTGGAAGTGACTGCCAAGCCATATCGCGCTGGGTGCAACTGATGACACTGAAGTCATTGGTTTCCCCTTTTTACATTATCAAGTACCTCTTCAGCAAGTCTTTCTTACCAAGTTGGAGCATATCAAGAGACAGGGTCAAGGGTATCGTTGCATGAACTAAAGTATGTCATCTTACCGATCAAGTCTATTTGTCAAGCTGTCTTATTTTTTTTTATCTGGCTAGCTGTGCTAAGAAGCATTTCATGTGCACATTGTAGCAGTCACAAATAAAAAAAAAAACAAACAAAATACACACACACACATAAAGATTTTGAATAAGCTTTAAACACACAGAGGATATACATGGCGCCGATATATCAGCTCTGTATTTAAATGCTAAAGAAAAGACCTTCAAACAGAGAGTAAAGTGAACTCTTATCTTCACACTGCTTCATAAGCAAAACTAGCTTAGTTTTCTCTGCAGTAGGTTTTTGTTTTCTTCTCACAAGATATGTTGGAAAAAGGCTTTAGGGTTTGCCCCCATTGGAGAACGGGCAGTTCGTTCACAGAGAGAGAGAGAGAGAGAGAGAGAGAGAGAGAGAGAGAGAGAGAGAGAGAGATAGAGATAGAGAGAGAGAATGAAATAAAAAGGGAGGTATGTATTTACCCTGACAGTACACAGTGTGAAAAAGGTTCTGATGTCACCAATTACATTTATATAATCACTTTTCATTGCACGTTGATTACTGAGCAACTAAGTCCACCAGCCATAATGTGTCTGGCTTGTGCCGGCACCATTATTAGCTGCTGTGGTTCGCTGTGAGGGTGCACAGGTTGGTGATTGGAGCACAGGACACTGATGAGTGACAAAAAAAAAAAAAAAAGTTTCAGATTTGTACGTTAGCATTGCCTAGCGCATACTCAGGTATGGTAATATGCCGTTGCACTTGAAAGGACGGGGGCACGCATTGTGGAAAAATTAAAGCATATGCATGACTGCCTCTGCAATGATTAAACCTTAATGAGCTTTTGATGCAAATTGGGCTTTGTAAAAGTACTGATTTTTCTGAAGTGTGCCACACAATGGCATTCGGAACATGCGGGGAATGCCAAAGGTAATTTCCTGCTCTGCTCACTCCTAATCCGACGTCACCGTCGGACGTTTGATCTAGCCATTTTTTGACGGCGTGCTGTCACCCCTTAGTACGTGCAGACTAGAAAGTGGTGAGATGAGAGTCATTCAGTCTGTCAGCGTCTCTGAGGTCCTCTCATATCGACACACACAGATGTGGGGACATGAATCACCTTTTTACGGTTCCTGTTCTCTTATTAAGTGTAAAAACCCAAAACATACTAACAAAATGGTTGAATGGATGAATAGATAGAAGTAGAACCAAAGGGAAACATAAAAAAGAAATATGAACAAAGGAAAGAAAAAGATTGTGTTGGTGACTTTTTTTCCTATTTTTTCACACCGAGGTTCCAGTCTTTTGCTTTGACACTAATTGCCTAGTTGGGCATCAAAAAGTTGGACTCGAGGGCTTTGACAGTTTATTGGAGCCCCTATCAGACATCGGTGGTGTCAGCCTGGCAGGTATATTCTCAGCACAGCATAGTCAAAAGAAAGTGTTCGGTGTGTGTGTGTGAGGGGAAGAAGTGTGTGTGCGTGTGTGTGTGTGTGTGTGAGGGGAAGAGGTGTGTGCGTGTGTGTATGTGTGTGTGAGGGGAAGAGGTGTGTGTGTGTGTTTGAGTGTGTGTGTGTGTCAGCGAGAGAGAGAGAGAGAGAGAGAGAGAGAGAGAGAGAGAGAGAGAGAGAGAGAGAGAGAGAGAGAGAGAGAGAGAGAGAGAGAGAGAGAGAGAGAGAGAGAGAGAGAGAGAGAGAGAGAGAGAGAGAGAGAGAGAGATAGAGGAGAAGAGGTGGGGGGCATTAGGAAAAAAAGGATAGACACTGAAATGAAAGAACAGCCATAATGAAAGTCAGTGTTGGAGAGACATGATCTGTGATATAACTCCGGCGATTGATGTTACAGCGCTGCAGGCAGGGAAATTATGTCTGACTAGAGAGACAGAGAACTCCATGAGTCTCACAACTCAGGATATCTGAGCAGCAAGAGAAAGGTGACTGTCAGAGTGTAGTCATGGATCTGTGTTTTATGTGGGTTATGCCCCGGTGGCTTTTATGAACATGTAATGTCATATATTTGCTATATGTGAGCATAAAATCTGAGCGGAAACACGCAGCGAAAGCAGTCGTAAACCCTAACGATGCGTTTGCCCATACTGATTGCGGGTGATCTTCAGTGCGCGTGCCCTGTGCTGTGCTGCGGAACTGCTGCTGAGCAATGTGTGAAGGGAAGGACAGGCGAGCGTTTAGCAGGAGGATTAAGGCGTTGTGAAATTGGCTCAATGGTAGTTTTTGAAATTGTGCCACTTTGACAGCCCTTCCAAACATACAAACACACACACACACACACACATACAGACACACAAACACACGTACATGTACTACAGACACACTCACACACCCCACCTCCTGCCCTCAAACTTGGCACTAGCCTTTCGCATCCAGTTTTGTTTTTTTTGTTTTTTTTTGGTCAGAGCCACATTGCTGGCAGTTTTGGTGGGTG
>CM050201.1:15927500-15940000 GCA_027475355.1 Coilia nasus | reverse complement strand
TAACTGGTATTCATCTCATGATAGCTGTCAAACTGATCTCAAAAGATCTTAACCAGCAAAACATTCTATGGCTAACTGTCATTTCAAGTAGCGAGCATTAAGTTGTAACACACTTTTTCACAAAGGGGCATGTAGGTTTGGATTTTTTCCCCCTTAATAATAAAAACCTTCATTTAAAAGTGCATTTTGTGTTTAGTTGTGTTGTCTGTGATTAATATTTAAACTTAAGTATGAAAAACATGCAAACACATAAGAAATCCAGAAGAGGGCAAACCCTTTTTCATACCCATTGTATTTTGGTGACCGTCATGTACATCCAGTACATGTTTAAACCTGTCCGGTTACAGTGTCTTTAAAAGATGCAAACTCTGATTAGCTTTGCAAATCCTGACGCTGTCATGAAGATGAATTTCATGTAGACGCTAAGCCCCAAGTGCAAACAAAAGCAGAAAAAAGTGCCAAAAGATAACAAAAGCAACAACAACAAAACATGACAAAGAATGATTGTAAAATCCAAAGGCAAACTTTGTCGATACTCATCAAGGGCATCGAAATAATGGGATTAGAAGCCTTCATTGAGGTTTCCAATGGCGTGCATGCATAATCTTCTGTTTGAATCTCCTCCTCTCCGCCTCCTGCCAAATGCAGTGGGAAGAGTTGAAGGTGACTCCTCTGCACGCCAAGCCTTCTGGGTAGAGATGCCAGCTCCAACAGCAGCCTTCCTGCAGAACCGATGTACAGTAATTTGCAGCCTTGTTAGAGTCGTACTCCACCTGGTAATTGGTCTTGTCGTTTGAGAGGCACCGTCAGGACGCTGTCCTCGGTCTCATTGTTCCCGCGCTGCTTGCCAGCTTGTTGCCTTGCTGCACAAGGTGTCGCCTTTTTAAGCTTGCGTCAACTCAATTTGGGCTGTTGACCTAACGCAGATTGGATAAAGATGCTAAATATGTTACTGGTCCTGTTATTTTAGTTGGGTTCTTTGTTAACACATGTTCTATTATCATCACCCCTGTCCTTTTTTTTTTTTGCCTGGGAGGGTTTTAGGGTGACCAGTGTTGTGTGATTTACTGAGTTCGATAACAGCTTGTGTCAAACAACTCCCTGGTCCCGAGCGGACGGCAATCCATCATGCCGTGACTTCCCCCAGAAAACCGCGTCTGACCTCATTTCTTTATTCCTCATTAGCCCTGGGGGCCGGTGCAGAGTGATCCTCGCGGCTTTCCGTCCGTGACCAGCAGACCCTGTCAAGCCCCCCTGTGCTGACAGATGGATGGATAGCCGGGCCAAACAACAGCATTATTATGTGTCCACGAGCACAGCACACCTTCCACTCCCGCCACCCACTTCCCCAATTTAGATCAGGCCACTCACCTCACAGGCGGTGGAAGGCGATGGAAACTGGCGGGGTTGAGTTTTGGGTGGTGGGGGATTTGAGTCGATGCACCATTTTATTATTATCAGTGCATTCTATACAGGGCCATCACGCCAAGATGTGCCTTGGGTATTCTGCGTCAAATGAGTTTATGTCACTCCATGGCTTTGCTGACCCCAATAATTGCACAAGACAATTTTAATATTGATTTGAATGTGTTTAGGTGGTTCATTTGGTCGCAATGTTATGGGATTGCTGGAAAAGTGGTGTGTATGTACGGGCATACACACAGAAATTGTTGCGATAAAATTTGTAATGTAATCAATCAAGCTCTTGTCCTAAACAAAAAATCTAACTAAAACATGGCTGCATATGAGGTCTTGCAGCTCATAGAATGCTTGTTATAAAGACACTCACCACAGAAAGAGAAACAGCAAACATCTGTTTGCCAGGAGTTTAACCATTCCATATCACAGATTTTCTTTGAGTAGATAATGTCTTATTTTTTACTTAATCCTCTCTTAACATTTTACTTTTTTATATGGCAGTCATGTTACGCATGGTACATCATGACACTGTTAAATATTACGGTACATCTAGTTTTATGGACTGACCTTAAAACATAACGACATTTTCGGACAAAGAGTGGCAGACATGTTTTAACACATCCCATCATCACATTGGATTGTAGTATAATCTGCTTATTCAAGTGCAGCTATTAAGGGGGGTTTCTAAGGAGACTTTTTTTAACACCTTGTTCCTATTGTGCCACTTTAATGAACAACACCTGCCTGCCTTGCAGCCGAAAGAAAAAAGCTAAGCCTTCATTGCAATGACCCTGTTCAGCTGGTACCTCCGTCACTCCATGAGGTGACTGTGAATATTTGCTGTATCTTTTAATTACTTTACCGCAGGATGGATTGTGCTCCTGACGGCCAGGGCTAAGCTCGTAATTAAGTGTGCTAATTAACAGATGTTGGAAGGGGGAGCAGACTTTTTTTTTTCTGTTCCCTTCCCTTTCCTCTCTCTTCTCCTCTCCTCTCTTCTCCTCTTCTCTCTTCTCCTCTCCTCTCACTTTTCCTTTTCTGTCCTTTCCTTTCCTGAGTCTGGAGATTGATGAGGGGTTAAATCGTGGACGGAGTCAGCTGTTGTCATTAAGTGCAGTCGTCTCGCGAGGAGTGGTCGAGGGGAAACTGATTAGGCTCTGTTTAACCTGATTTACCTCATCAAATATCCATCCGCCACTGATGGGGATAACGCAGCAAAAAAAAAAAAAAAAAAAACATGTAGGTGTTGCAAACGTACTTAGCGATTCTCGTCTGAGATAATAGCATCGATGTCAATGTGGTAAAGCTGAGCTAGTCAACATGGGAACAGGAAGATGAGGAGGAGAAAGAGGAAACATTTCTCCTAGCCTCCACTCCTCCGTCTCTTTCTCCAACCCTCCCTCCCTTCCTCGCTTCCCCTCTTCATCTCCTGCACTTTCCCGCAGGCTAAAGGACCACTGGCAAAAGCAAATGTTACTGCCATCTGAGCTAAGTGCCGAGGCTCTCCAGTCTTTAATTGCAGCCGACTGGTAGCTCTGTAACTGACTAAGTGCGCAATATGATAATGAGGAGCTAACTGGCGCCTGCAGGAACAGACTCAGATCCCCCCACTACTGCCAGCACCACCATCACCACCCCAACTCCCATACCCCACCCCAACCCCCCCCCCCGGCCCCACATCGCCCGTCTCTTCCTCCACCTCTAACCACTAGCTCCTTGGCCGAGCTGAGCGGCTCTATACACCGTCAGCATTAAGGCTAAGGAAAGCAAGCGTGACAGTGCTCTGCTGACACCACGCTAGCCTACAGCTCTGACCCCCCTAACCCCAAACAAGCCCTCCCACAACTAGTAGGATTTTGTCGCATGTTTGTATGAGCTGCTGAGTGTGTGTGTGTGTGTGTGTGTGTGTGGAGGTGTGTGTGTCTGTGTGTGCATGCGTACGTGCATGCATGTGTGTGTGAGTGTGTGTGCTTGTGTGAATACATGCATGTGTGTGTGCGTGCATGTGTATGTTTGTGTGCACACATGTGTGCTTGCATTTGCGTGTGATCGTGCGTGTGTGTGACTTTGCCTGAAGTCTGCAGCGGACCTAAATGGATCTGCGCGATTAAAATTGTATGTGCGTCTCGTTTGTTGATTATCAATAGCAAGGCCACTGCCTCCCCTGCATGCATACTTTAAGCACTGATGATGTTATTATAACGGCAGGAGGGTGGTGTGGCTTGTGGAGGTGGTGGGGGGTGGGGGGCTACCACATAGAGTGTAGGGGGGAGGGATTGAGAGATTGGCGCTATCACCATCATGGCCTCTGCAGCATCAAAGCCACTGACTCGTCACCAGCCTGCTGAGCCCAGCCATTTTCCTCATTTAGAAATTATTCCAGAGTGATTACTCAGCTTTTGGCTATCTCTTTTCCTTTTTTTGTGAGACACTGCTCAGACACTGTCTTGTTAGGGTGTGACAACAATTTCAAAACGCTTATAAAATGCGGTGCAGATAATTACATAACTGCCATCTCTTCACCTATGACCTCCGTCCGCATTCAAGATTGGGCAGCAACATCCCATCTTCAAAACAGCATTACAAACTCAACTGTACAAAAATGGAAGAAAGAAAGAAAAGAGAGAAAGAAAGAAAGAAAGAAAGAAAGAAAAGAAAGAAAGAAAGAAAGAAAGAAAGAAAACAGCTGTGTCACAGACAACAAATCAGACAGGGACTTGCCACTGCTCTCAAATTCCACTGCGCCCCCCACAACCCCACCCACCTACCCTTCTCCTCTTAGATCATGTCATCATTTGGGACGGCTCGTCCTGGCCTTCCCATCAGGGTGAAATAAATGGGCAGTAATGGTTCTCTCGCTTTGGCACCAGCTCTGCTCAGCTCGCTAGCTCTTTAATGCATGGCTTGCTGGTCAGCTCTGGGAGACCGCCGAGCGCCAGAGTCATTATGTCCGATCTCGCTCGGCTTTGTTTTGACATGAAGCATTTGTGGCAGATTCCCCCAAGCAGCCATGTGATGAATGAATGGAGCAGGGTGGTGTGGGAGGAGGGGTTGGAGTGGTGGTGGTGCAGGAGAGGGGAGTGCGGGACGGTTTTGGCCCTGGACTTTGCTGTCCCTGTCCTCACATTTGTATCGCTGTTACGCCGTGACTCCCCACAGAAGTCTGACGTTGATGTAAGTGGACGTCCGCTATGTGCTGCCTGGCAGTTTGTCGTCGGGGCTTACAGGCTCCACAGACTGCTTAGGTGCTGCTCTCTAGTTTTTTTTTTTTTTTTTTTGCCTTTTTCTCATTCTTTCTCTCTTTTTTTGTCTTTTGAAATTCACTGGACTGGCAGACCCTTTGTTAGCTGGTGGCTGAAATTTTCTGGAAGTGCAGTACTCTACTGTGTCTCTAAAATAGTTCTACCAAAGACTACATCTCTGTTAGGTATGCTTTAACTCTCATACTATCATACAAATACACAACCGCAGCCCCACCCCCTGTCCGCCTAACTACCCGCCCCCTCTTGCACAAACACAAGTACACAAAACACACACACACAAATTTTAAGACATGAAAAAGTTACAAAGTACCTAGCTATCTGTACGACTGTACTGTTTTACCAGAACCCATTTCAGTGCATCCACAGACGGTTTCTCCTTTTTGGCTGTTGCCATGATAATCATTGATTTGGCAGAGGTTTTCTCAGCCGATCAGCCCAGCCCCAGAGAAGTGGGAACGGGTGTGTGTGTGTGTGTGTGTGTGTGTGTCTGTAAGCTTGCGAACATAAGAAATGTGTTTTCATGTGAGCATTTGTTTGAGTTGTCAGCAGTGGCATTTGCAGGTTCTCCTCTGCAAGCTGGCACGGCGACACTTACTTGAGGGGGGGTGTTGGAGTTGGGGGTGGAGATGGGGGGGGGGGGGGGGGGGGGGTGGATGGAGGATCAAGATGCTCGGTGGAGCACCCACCTGAGACTAGGCTATCAACTTTCCTTCATCCCACAGTTTCTCTCTCTCTCTCTCTCTCTCTCTTTCTCTCTCTCTCTCTCCCACTTCCTCTCTCTCTCTCACAGACTCGCTCTTCCATGCTCTCGCTCTCTTCTGACATATTTATATTTCATCCCAAAGAAGGAAAAAAAAACTACTATAAAGAAACAGGGAAAAATGTACCAACAAACTTTACTGCAAAGCAGGTCATATTTCAGCTACTTTCTGTGGGGGTGAGAGACAGATGCAGTAAGCGTTGTGAGGACACGGTCTCTGAACAAACAGAAACATATTCATGCCCACCATAATGGAACAACACTTGACAAATCAGCCTCAGGGACTGACTCTTGGCACCGTTCCCCCATCCCCCTAAAGTCAGATAAATACACACACATACACACAAACACACACACACATACACACACCACACACATTCCCTGACCTGAGGGGAAACGATGCTTTCTTATTGTCAAAAAAAAATCCAAGTATCACGGGGGGCCACACTGACCTCACCAAAGGGTCACAAACTCGTAAGCTGAGCGGAACGACGGAAGTAAAGCAACCCTGGAGTTGGAGAGCCACTCCTGTTCCTGTGCTGCTGGACAGCTTCAGCTGCAGTGTGCCGTACCCTTGTTTGTTTCCAGTTATAGCTCGTTTAGACTCCTCCACTGCTTCAATAACTCCTAATTGGGCCAAATGTCAACAATTTATTAGAGATGGGAACAGCTGCCTGGGTTTATTGGTACGGCATCTGGTAAAATCAGCCTCTTAAATTGAGGTCAACCGCTCCAATACCACGCTTGTTTAAGGCCACACACTTCAGCCTTTCAACCAATAATTGCTAATGACTGGTGGAAAAAAACAACATGGAAGGGAGAGAGTGATGTTTACTAAATCAACATTAAGATAAGGCCGTGCTCAGGAATATCAAGGTTACATAAATTTTATATTGAACTTTGGGTTAATATATCACACTGGAATTGAACCCGTGTGTTGGTGGTCTTCTAAAAGCACATTAGTAGACCCTTGGCCTGTGTATCAAAGTGCTGCACTAGGGCTTCCAGCCGAGTCACACCTTCCCCCCTTGGCTAATAAACATCGATCACTTAATGGTTATTTCTTTTATGAGGATTCTTGTTTCCTGGAGGATCTGGATGGAACAGGGGCAGTGTGTGTCACACACACTGTGACCTCAGTCCCTGAGGACATCCGGGAATGACGGGAGACTTTTTTTATCAGTTTCTCTGACTATTTATAGGTATATGTGTGAGTAAAGTGAACATTTTTGTTTTATTCTGTAAACTACTGACAACATTTCTCACCAAATTCCAAATTCAACTGACACTGGAAAGGAATGGCTGTCATACATGTAGAGATGCTGAATTTGGGAACATTTGCAGTGGTCTCTTAATTTTTTCCAGAGCTGTAGTGTATATAGGCCAGTGTCAGTGATTCTTGCTAGTGTCAGTGGTCCTACTGCCACCGGATTAGAGTCCAGTGTCCCACCCTAGTGGATGTGTTGGACGTCCATGCAACTGGACAAGGTACAGAGACAAAGATTGCAAGGCGCCTATTTCTGTCCGACATTGCTGAGAATGTGTGATCCACGGCCAAGTCATTGTGCTGGACTGTGAGACCTTGCCTCCTGAGGCATTCAGCGGGGCTTTAATCCAGCAGTTATGCCTTTCTGGAATCTCCGCCACCCCCGCCATACACACGCGTATGGCAAGCCGATTAAGCATTTATTCTCATATTTGTCTTATTTAGTGAGCCACATTTTTCTTAACTAGCTAACTAGTGAAGCCCAAAGTGTGCACACTACTTAAACAGCGAATACCAAAATGCACACTAGTTAACTAGTGAACACATTTTGACCCGCACTAGTTGACTAGTGAGACCCCGAAATGTCCATTAGTTAACCAGTAAAGGCCAAAATGTATACTAGTCAGTTAGTTGAAGGCTTTTTTGGGTTCTACAAGTTAACTTGTGACAGCCAAGAATGTTCACAGCTTTACTAGTGAAGGCAAAACTCCTCACTGGTTAACTAGTTGGACTAGTGCAATGTTAGTAGTTAACTAGTGAGCCATAATTTGTTGACAGGGTCAGTAGTTAACTAGTAGATGCATCCTTTGTCCAAAGTAGTGATCTAGTGAGGTTATAAATGTATACTAGTAAACTAGTTCAAGGCATAATTCACACTAGTCAGCTTGTTGCACAGCGTTCTAATTGGGAGGTAGAGAAAACTGTGCACACACACACATACACACACACATGCAACCTACTGGTTTGCACCAATATTCCATAATTTTTTTTATACTTTTATTCCCCAACCTCTGACTTTCTCTGCCAGATTTTACCATTGCTCAGCTCTGCAGCAGTGGGATTGATTAGTAGTCAGATCACTGACCCCCTTCCCTCAGTAGGAATTCAAAGACAGTCATGGACCCACACACACACACTCACACTCACACATGCATCCTCTCTAACCAAACATCTCCAGGGCTTTCTGTCATCTTCCCAAGTTTCATCATTCCCTCATTCAAATGACTGGATTAGTCCTGAAACCCCCCAGCATTGCTCAATGCCTCTCAATCATCCTCTGTGCAGTCACACCACACAGAGCCCACCGCCATTTCAGGCCCAGCTTAGATCCCTCTCTCTCTCTCTTTCTCTCTCTCTCTCTCTCTTTACTTCTTTCTCTTTCTTTCTCTCTATCTCTATCTGTATCTCTCTCTCTCTCTCTTGCTCTCGCTCTCTGTCTGCGTCTCTCTGTCTTACACACACACATACACATACACAACCGTACAGAGGCATCCTATCTGAATGACTTAAGAGGCAAGCTGGACACATTAATGTGAAAAATGTTCAACTAAACATTGCTAAAGGTGAATTAACACTGTAAGTAACATGTCACAACATGATTGATGATTATTGAAATTCATTCATGGCCATTGTTTTTTTTTGTTTCTTGTGGAAAAGCACAATACACAGCAAAACTAAATCAGAGCTAGATGATAGCTTTGGTGATTGTGATGGGAATCATTATTTTTCAAAGCCGCTTTTATCGTGTACTGCCTCTCTCTACATTGCCTCTTCATTGCTCTACAGTAAACAAGTGACTTTGTTCTCGAATAGATAGCCATAACAGTAATTACATTCATTCTGCTCTGCCCCTTTCGACCTTTTTTTTTGTGTCTCTCAGTATTTCCTACCACGCCTACTAATTAGACTGTCCCCCTGCTCAGATAATGTCTTGCAAACCCCTACCATCACTGTTTGTAAAAAAACACACACACATACATAGACACACACACACTAATGGTTTTCTTCAATTCAGCAAAGAGTCATATTTTATAGATCCTGACATCCAGTTTGCTACCCCCTACTCACTTTACTGATTACTCTTGCGCATGAATTTAGGGGACCCTCTTTGTCCGATACTAGTAATTTAATTTCGAGGACAGGCACTGCAATTACTCTGATAACGTTCCATGAAATCCCCACTTAATTTGCCTGGAGTGTATGCATTAAAAAAGTTAAAGAAATAAATAAAAATTGGATAGGCATGATTTGCTGTCTTTCTGTCTGTCTTTGTGTCTGTCCATCTGCCTTTCACAGATTTAGTTTTCAAAACTTCCATGTTTGTTTCGTTTAGGTGCTTTGTTTTGATTTGATTTTTAGATCTAAAAATTGCAGGGCACATATGGGCGAAAAAATGAGTTTTATTCCATTCTTATCATTCCTTGCGGCGACAGTATGTGTGGTAATCGTTTAGCACAGCAGGGAGGTGAGTGACAAGAACCTTCGGCCTGGCTGTGTGGCGCTCTAACCAGAGAGGGTGGAGGGAGGTAGAGGCGCTAACATCCGTTTCCTTCCACGTTCTATTTTCGCAAATCATCCTCTATACAGACTAGAGTCAAGCCTGGTTTCACTTAAATGAATGGGACATGTGTGGAATCTAACCAATAAATTGGTCATTACATCTTTCTGGAGTTGCTGAGGGTTTTATGAAATCATGTGTGACAGTCTGCAGCTATTTGTGATAATTTCAAGCCCAATAGTGTAAGTTGTTACTGTTTGTATTTTAAGAAAATTAGCTTTGTTTAATGTTGAATTGTATTTGTATTATTTTATAGCTTACTAAAATAAAAAGTTTATGGTGTGATGTCATGTGAAACGGCCCTTTATGAAGACCGGAGCTGCTTAACGTTTGCTCCCATAGTAACATATTACGTTGCCCTGTTTCTGTACAGTCTAAGACCTTTGCTCTCACCTTTCCCCAAGGCTGCATTTGATTCTTACATGACCGCAGTATCAGACCTTGAGCCATCCATCATTTCTGGTATACACCCGTCCACACACACACACCCATACATGTATGCACACACATACACACACTCTCTCTCACACACACATACACAGAAACAAACGCGGGTCGCTGTGTGTATTCAAATCAGGAGAGCCTGATATTCCACTTTCCTCCCTTAGAGCTTCTGGTTTCCAAGGCCATATGTTGCTGTTGATAAGGCCTAGAAATAGGCCTGTCTGTGTGTAAGTGTGTGTGTGTGTGTGTGTGTGTGTGTGTGTGTGTGTGTGTGTGTGTGTGTGTGTGTGTCTAAACCTGTACCGAGGTGCTTTGTGGCCCTGGCACCTCTTAAAGCTTGCTGCTCCCAAGTACGCCACAGTCTCTTGGCTGACATTTTGCTGGGTAGCTTTTATTTTTGGACATATCCCACCCGACCACCGAATGTTTTTTCTCTTCTTGTCCTCTCTCTCTCTCTTTCTCTCTCTGATGAATATTTTTGTGGGGTATTTCAGTGGAATGCTAAGACTAGTACTCTGCGCTCCTCGCCTCTTGAGGCTTGGCCGCCACTACCAGAAACATGGAAATGCAGAATTGATTTACAAATGACTGACAAGAATGTGTCCTAAAGGGAATTTATCACAGCCCAGCAGACACGTGGAGCTGCATTACAATGCTAATGTCAAGGCCGAGCTCGACCCGCGCATTTGGCGAAATCACCGTCCTCCTGCTCCTCTTTCCTCACTTATCAGTGGCCGGACAACACTGTATTATATGTCAATGTATTATAATGTGAGTATGTGACTTGATAGTGTTGTCACAATTCATTTAGCTCGGCTAAGTGCCTGGAGCGGTCACAGAGACTTCTTTTTCTCCCAAAGAGAAGAGTCATTCCTCCTAAAAGAAGCCAAATGGCACATCAGCAATTCTGTCAGTGCCCCAGGCATATTTTTCCATCTGTTGTGTCAATTTGTGTACACAGAATTAAATATTCTCCACTCAATATGCGTTGTTCAATAACGGACCCAGCGCGCCTGTGTTTAGCATGTAGCCACAGCTTTTAGCCTAGCATGGAGCGCTTTCCAGCTTTAGCATATTCATCAAAACAGCCTCTGCTCATTCTCTCTGAGCCAGGTCAGGATGAAATTGCATTTCACTTACACCGATCTGGAATTCATGTCGCGTCTGCACAGCCTCATGCTAGGCTGTATGGTAAACAAATCGAAGTGGAACGATCTCTAGAGAAAAGTGAGAAGGTCGCTAATGTTCAAACAAACCTTGAACTCAACCCTCCAACTCCCCCTTCCCTGTGTTGCTCAAGTTCTAGTTTTGGGCTTGTTTGGTTTGTTTTTGCGTAATGAAACTTATGTGGCAGTGCCAATCAGGTGCTCAGTGACATTAGCTATTCCGTGTTTTTTTGCTGATTGTATCGATGTTGCCACTTTTTTCCACATCTATATACAGAATCAAATGAGCCTCGACACTTGGTTTAGTTCATATTCACACAGGAGTTGAACCACCCAAACAACAGCTTATAGTCATCTAGCTGGTACAGGCTGGTAATGTGCTCTGTCAAACTTTTTGTGTATGAAGGGGGGAGGGGGTGAGTAAG
This sequence comes from Coilia nasus, assembly GCA_027475355.1. Lineage (NCBI taxonomy): Eukaryota > Metazoa > Chordata > Actinopteri > Clupeiformes > Engraulidae > Coilia > Coilia nasus. The sequence continues at coordinate 15,928,699 of CM050201.1, read as the reverse complement.
GGGGGGGTGTGTGTTTGGATGAAACAGCATGTCTGGAATGGTGTGCGTTCCCGTGGATGCTTGTGCATGATTGAGTGTTATTACTGTATTCTTTTATGATAAACTTAAAGTATATGTCCCTTGTCAGATCTTTGTCACATTGGCATGACCCTTGCAAAGGCTCATGTCAATATAGATTTTTAAATGTGTGTCTGTTTACAGTACAAATCTGTTTACTGTTATTGAATGTTCAATGTCTTAGTCTTGCGCTAAAGTGATTCTCACTTGTGAGAAACACTTTACACTCTCTCACGGTATATGTCTTATGTACATGCACGCAGGTACTGTGCACAATACCATGTGATTGTATGTACATATGGACCTATGCTCAGTTGTATAAATTATATGTATATAATTTATCATGTGTGCACAGACTAGTCCATGTGTCTTTATCTGTACATTATTCTAATGTTTCCAAAATCTAAAAAAACAAAAATCATTACGATTCAATCAAAAGAACATTTTATTGAATTGAAAAGTAAAAAATAAAGAAATAAAATGAAATTGCACTCTCGAATTGAATTGGAGACCTTGAAAGAGACAAGAGCAAAGAGCTCTGAGTCTGTTGGGAAATGCAGCTGGGACCTTTTTTTTGTCTTACTCACAAGATGAACCTTATGTTGGTGGAGCCCATTAAAACGGATGGCTCAGATGAGAGATGGCCGCTAGCTCTGGAGAGACTCATAATAAGCCACTAGCTCTCTGTAACGTGATAAAAAGAGGGAGACAGAAGAGAAAAAAAAATTAATACCAAAAGCCAGTTCCATCTGACTTCAGTGTACACTAGATTAATGAAAATCGGCAAATCAATTTCACTTGCAACCCTGTTTTTTACATAACTGCACAGGGTAAAAAAAGAAATGAGATAAAAAGTATGATTTCAAATGTTTGTAGCATAAATGCTGAAGCTCCCATAATGTGAGAGGGAATTTGCCGGCAAAACAGTGATCTGGTGTAACCTCTTCAAAACTAAATGGACCCACACACGATAAGTGTTTGTGGCTGTATACATGTAAATAAGATGTATACAATGAACATAATACAGGCACAGAATATAACCTGTGTGGCCATCCATAAAAAAAAGCAAAAAGGTTCAGCTGTCATTTCCCGCTGTATACTTTTGTGTAGTAGAAGCCCGATTCCTAACAGAAGTTTTTCCA
>CM050201.1:15912500-15922500 GCA_027475355.1 Coilia nasus | reverse complement strand
TGATGTTGGACTCCCACTTCAGGTCCTGAGAGATGATGGATCCCAGAAACTTGAAAGAGTCCACATTTGATACTGGGCTGTGGGATACTGTGATAAATGTGTGTGTGCGAGCATACTGTACATGCGTGTGTGTGTGTGTGTGTGTGTGTGTGTGTGTGTGTGTGTGTGTGTGTGTGTGTGTGTGTGTGTGTGTGTGCTTTCATGTGCATGTGAGTGAAAGAAAAAGGGAGACAGAGTGTGAAAGGCATACACTCATACAAAAGGATTGGCTTGTATCTTTTGCCTTATCATCTTTGACATAGCAGCAAAGATGTTAGATAGGCAGAGCAAGATACTTCACGGTAATCTATGTCTATGGGAGTAAAGTGGGGATCGGTTGCAGGCTGCATAAATAAATAGGCGTGCCATTGGCATGCTCGGCTGTAGTATGTCCATTGCTCAGCTTCAGTCCTGCATGTAGAGGGATTAGTGCCCCCTCCCCACCCCCGACAGTGGTTCTAGGAAGTGGCTCGTCATGAAGGATCTTGGCCTATCTACCATCTCTGATAGTAGTGACTAGTTATGAGCTGTACATTCTGTGTGTCTCTTTGTTTCCAGATGTTATGAAGCTTCATAAAGCTTCTGCTCAGTGTGTGTGGTGTGTGCATGTGCGTGTGACTGTCTGTGTCTGTCTGTGCTTGTGTGTGTGTGTGCATGTCTGAGTGTGTTTCTGTGTGTGTGTGCATGTCTGTGTGTTCACATCGTACTAGGTACTATGGTTTTTCATCCATAGATAATCTAATTTTCCTCCTGTGATGATCACTCTGTAGCTGCATTTTTAATGTAGAAATAAACAAGTGCCTCTGTGGCAACTAACCCTTAATAATCTAAGCTGCAAGGGCCTACCAGTCTCCATTTCATATGATGAAGTAAACCTCGGGATGTGGCTACATTAGCCTGCATGTTTATAAACAGGCAATCAAAATGTCACTTCACATTGGGATCTTCATAACATAACAGGCTAATAATGTCGGCAAATCATATGCACACTGAATGGAAATAAGACCGTGTCCTCATTCACATTCCCATGGGAGGTATTTTGTGTGGTCTTGAAGGAGCTGCTTATGTATGTATGCAACACAACAAATGCTCTTGCATGTGAATGTTTAACATGCTCATTCTTATGCTTATGTTAAACATAATACAAAAAATGTATAAAAGATGAACAAAAAAGCTGTCCCAAATTTAATCAAATCGTGTTACTGCTACCATTCACGACCCACTGATACCCATTGAGCCTGGTCTTGGACAAGATGTTAATACATGTTAATACATTACTATCTACATAAGTAGCTCCGATGAAAATTCTGCACTATATCCATCTGTTATCGTTTGTGTTCAGTGAGACAGATGAGACGCAGTATCTTAGCTGGTCTGTTTGTTAGTCTTATTCTTAATACATATTTTACATTTATACCACCACTTGTCAGAGGGCCTTACTGCATGGTAATGGTGTTTTCATGCAACCTGGCTTAGAATTTGCTTTCATTTTTCCTCTAACACATACCTGGAATAACAAACTCTCTATCATGTATCATGCAACAAGGCTGCATACCAAAAGATGTATATGCTTGTTTAGGCCTTCAAATGTTTCTTATTTTCCCGAAACAAGTCAAACGTGTGGTGCAACAGCAGAGCTGAAAAAGTTAACTTCACAGTCGAAGGTTTAGTTTTTAGTTTTTTATATTGCCCCCCTGTAGTGTGTAAATGGCTCTTATTATACACTATATTGAGTGGAAGGCCAACTAAATGAATTGGAGACCAGACATATGGTTCTAGATTAAATGGCATTTTAACACATCAATGTCCATAAAAATCTTATTTAGAAAATAACTTTCTGATCAAAAAGTTATGTTTTCACCATAACTTTGTGTGTGTGTGTGTGTGTGTGTGTGTGTGTGTGTGTGTGTGTGTGTGTGACATGACAGAGTGACAGAGAGAGAGAAAGAGAAAGAGAGAGGGCACACTGTGTGTGTGTGTGTGTGTGTGTGTGTGTGTGTGTGTGTGTGTGTGTGTGTGTGTGTGTGTGTGTGTGTGTGTGTGTGTGTGTGTGTGTACCTTCCTGTGTGTCTAGCTCTCTGTGAAAGGGCCTGAAAGCAGCCCTTTTCTCCTGCCCCGTCTGACCCCTTTATGGGCAAGGCGGAGGGAGGGGGACGGGGTGAGATGGGGGACTGTCTGGGCCTGGGGACAGGTTCTTACATCATCCCCAGACAAGCTCGGCGAGCAAATGTGGTGTGGAGAATGGCCAGCGCAGGCACAAAGGCATGCCAGATTGAATGAGCAAACATGTCCAGGGATGATTTAAATGTGCCTGCACCACAATGGCTCACACAGTCGGCTTGTTCATATCAAGGGGAGGTGGGAGGGCAAGGGGTGAGCTGCATTTGGCTGGACAGGAGAGGAGAGGCATAAAGGTGCAGTGCTTTATGGACTCCACTTCCTGCTTCACAGCTAAGGGCCGGTCGCATGTAGCCTGGTGGACCAGACTCTAGACTTCCCATAGATGTTTGTTAGCTTCCTGGTGGGCCTCTGTGGACTTGAAAACTATTCAGCCTGCCTTCAACCAATCATAAAATCCTAAATGCAGCATATATATAGTCAAAGTGAAAGCTTAAGATCAACGTCATTACTTTTAGCCCTCCCAGCGAGTACCACAGCCCTCCCTCTGTTTGCTGATTGGTAGCCCAAAAATTGGGTTGAGTCTTCATTGGCCCATTCATTGGCCATTTCTAATCATCTCATTACTACTTACTAAGCCGAGCTGCATGATGGAGAATCCTTTTTTCTGTTTTAGAGAAAGTGAAAGCAGATTCTAAACCAGGTGGTATAAAGACACCAGTAGCAGGCCTTCTGAGAAGTGGTGATAGAAATGTAAAATGTATATTAAGACTAACAAACAGACCAATTATAATATGTTCCATCTGCTTCACTTGACACAAAAGGTCACAGATGGATATGGTGCAGGTTTTTCATCCAATCTGCTGAAACACAACACTGATTGGAGGTACTACAGCAGCTCTGGCCTGGCTATGTAGCACCACAGCTCATGCAAATGCACTGACTGCTCCAATCCCAGCAGTCCCTGTCAGGAAAGGCGGGCAGGCACACAAGGTCAAAGGTCGCCGTGTAACCAGCTGGATGCACGCGGCGCACGTGTCGGTGTACAGTAGGTCCGCATCAGCCGCAATTAGCATTCTCCTTCGCCGCTGATTGGCGATGACGGGGTTAGATCATGCCTGTCTGCCAGGATCATTTGAGGTGTCAGGCATATTGACCGTGATTAACGGGGTCGTGCGGGGGCGACACGCCAATCGAATCGGACTCAAGGAGTGGAACGGTTTACACATACACACCCATGCGCACATGCATACACACACACACACACCCTCCTCTTCACTGACCAGCTCTTGAGGCTGCTTATATTAGTAATACACCAGGGGTATATTAATGGACACTGGCTGTCAAAACTGATGCTGGAGAGGTGATGACACTGCTTATTGATCATATCATATTGTCACTTTGCATGTTCTTTGAACTGGCTCATAGAGGTTAGGTTCACAGTGTTATCTATGGTTTTGAAATTAACTTTGCTGTTTGGAACTGTCCATGGTTCTGCTGCTTTATGGCATTGACATGCGCTGTCCAAGGTGCTGAAACATGTTTGGGTTGCAGCAATTACATTCAGAAACTAGAAAGCATGCAGAGAGCGCAGACCTCTACCAAAGCATACGTAATATCCTGGATCCTGGATCAGCACCAAAATGTAATAATGTTTTTTTAATGGCTCATTTCTAACCCTCCCAGAAATTATCATGCAAATCCATCCATTCATAGCTTCTCACGTAATGTTGTTTACTAACCATGTTCAAATTACTTTATTTTTTACAAACAAATGATAGTGTAAGTGTAAGCAAAATCTATAATTACCAACAATTATACAAATGCAAATAATTAACTATCATCTTGTGTTTTGTAAGTGGTTAAATAAAGTATTGACTGTCATGTAAAAATCTGTGCCTTCACCATTTATGCACGATGTTCATTAAAAAGTGCTACCTAGACAAACGAACAAACAAGCACATAAACAGACCAACCCCCCGCAAAAACATAGCCTCTTTGTGGTTTCATCTGTGACCCACATGTCCATGTACCTTAAAGTCTGACCTTCCATTAGGTATTTGGAGCTCCATGATATTGCTACATCTAAACGTTAATGTTGCCCAACTCAAAACCATGAACCTTGGACACCTGAAAGTATGTCCTTTCCAGCTAAAAATAAGACATACATTTTAAAGGACAAGACAACAACTGAAATCTCTTATCTGGCCAAGTTTCGATTCTGCAGCTCTCAAACCATCATCCATACCTCCAGCCTCCATACATCAAAATCACTGGTCTACTGATTTGCCCATTATTCCACCCACTTGCCACACTATATTTTACTATTTATAGGCGCACAAGTGCAGCTTTGCACTGAGGCTGTTTTTTTTTCATATACAACATGCACATTCAATTATTTCCCCATACCAGGCTAAACATCTGTTAGTGTCTACTGCTGTGTTTACTGATTTTACTATAGGGCTTTTTTTTACGATAGTAGCAAAGACTTCCAGGAATCATAAACAGCTCAGTGGCGTGTCGGCCCACATGCATGCCTTGTGACTCAGAGATTAGAATCAACAGAGGAAATGGGAAAATCTTAAAAAAAGACTTGACATGGTGTGTTTGATTGGCAGGAGTTGCCTGTGCAATGAGAGAATGATAATCCTCTCAAGGAGAAGAGGATGGAAGAGAAAAGGAGAGGAGAGATGAGGAGATGATGGATGAGATCTTTGCTGATCTGCCTTTAATTAAATTAAAGATAATGTAAAACAAGGGATATTATTTTTAGCTGCCATCTTCACCATAACCCTACCCCCAGATACAGGAGAACTAGATATGCTTTGACAGCATACAAGGCCTAGGCCTAGGCCAAGGCCCATGTAATAACAGTGCAGTATCGTAAAAGGACAGAAAATTACTGTAGATGTTACTGTGAGGCACTTTAAACCTGCCCTACTCACTTTAGGTACTTTAAGCCATATGGACATTTTGGAACTCGTTCAGAAGCTGATGTAATAGAGATTTGGTGAGCAATATTAACCATCCAGACACTTTCCCTGAATGAAAGAGAAGGATGTCTTGGGGGGTGGGGGTAAGGGGGGAGAATTATATGCAGTGCACATCCATTAGGACCTTCATGGAACATCATATCCAGTATGTCCATATCCATATTCATATCATAGACAGTTTTACCCAATATTCTTCAGGCAGCTCCCACTTTAGCTCGACTGTGTCATAATTATGGGATGATTTCAGTGTGGCTCACTTTCACCATTCTGCGAACGAGAGTACTCTCCTACTTCTTTCCCATTTCCTCTCTCTCTCTCTTTATCGCTCCTCTTTCTGTCCCCCACTCTTATACTTATACTTATTCCTCCTCCTCCTCCTATCTCTCTCTCTCAGTTTAGCCCCCAAAAATATGTACTAGAGTTGGAGAGTGCTTTTTTGTCGAAACACCTGCAGCAAAGTCTGTTCGCCTTCATGTTGCCAATGGTAACGGTCGCCAGGGCGGCAGGCAGCGCCATCCCTATAGAAACAGCAGGACAAAGACAATTAGTGCAGAGTCCCCGCAAAGAGCACCAGGCAGCACAACACTTACTAGGCTAAAAGTGACCGTTACTATACCTCATTAGGCCATGAAGCAGTGAGAGAAGAGAGGAGGCCTATACTCATTTTTTTTTATTCTTTGTTAATCTGCACTCGGTTTACTTCAAGTTCAAAATGCAGGTCAATTTCAGAACTTGGGATTGGAATTCAACAATTACAATATATTTCAGAATTTTGGACAGCCCTGTTTTGATCAGACATTGATGAAAGTAGCTGCCAGAAATCCCCCATCCCCATGCCACACACACACACACACACTCACACACACACACACACACACACAAACACATACATACAGCTCTTTCCAGTGTTGGGGTCTGGTGGATGCCAGTGTGTGTGTGTGTGTGTGTGTGTGTGTGCGCGCGCACGCGCACATAATTATACAACAGTTAGCTCCGGTCAAACTATTTAGCAATTTCTGATTGGACAAGACGCATTCTACACATCACTCGGAGTGATGGTTTCCCACGATATGCCATGGGTGGCTCTTCACTGTTATTTATCCCACCGCCAAAGATACAATGTATCCATTAACCATTTCATCCAGTTCATGAACAAGGAAGAAAGAAAAGCGAAAAAAAAGTAATCGAGTGAATTTATAAGGTATGGCAGACTTTATCAAGACATCCAAGACTGCAGAACAGCAGCTGTGCATTGGGCCGAGTTCGGACTGAGGGAATGTCCGAGCGGTCAAGTCAATATGTATAAATAGGCACTTGTTGCATGGCAACCACAGACGGCTTTAGCACTAACTGAAACTATTTTGTGGAGTGGAGACTGGAGAGAAGTGAAATACAATTAAATAAAACTTTAAAATGAATTTAAAAAAAAAAAAGTTTCTATAAACTAGTTGTGTTGGCAATGGAACTACTGTATAAAAGCAATATAACACTCATGTGGCTACCTGCACACATGAGGTTATCTCTCTCCCTCTCCCTCTCTCTCTCTCTCTCTCTCTCTCTCTCTCTCTCTCTCTCTCTCTCTCTCTCTCTCTCTCTCTCATGAACACAAATACATACACACATATACACACGTGTACTCATGCATGCACAACACACATACATACATGCAGTCACAGTACACATGCACTCAAACACTCACACATAAACACACACACACACACACACACACACACACACAGACACAAATAACACACACCATGTACACACTCGTGTTCGCAGGTATGGCTACCTACAGCACTCAGCCTTTGGGTTTGTGCCTGTGGCTGAACCACACCCATGAGGATATCCACGAACACCTCCACTCCGACTCGAGTTATATTCCTTAATGGTATCTTAGCCGTCGGGGGCCCCCAGTCGATGTACCAGGCTGCGCCAGTCTTTTATGTGTCGAAATTTATCTGCAAACGCTGAAATAAACATCACATTAGAGGAGGCCACCATTTCACATTCCCACACATAGTATCGAGGGACATGCATGTTTGTGAGTGTGTGTGTGTGTGTGGGCATTTGTGTTGGGATGAGGGGGTTGATTGTACATGATTTCTGCACATCTTTGTTGTTTCCTGTGGCTGAGGTGAGAGAGAAGAGGGTGTTATCACAGCACAAAAAGAGAGAGAGAGAGAGAGAGAGAGAGAGAGAGAGAGAGAGAGAGAGAGAGAGAGAGAGAGATAAAGAGAGAGAGAGAGAGATAAAGAGAGAGAGAGAGAGAAAAGCTGTGAATTGAACAAGTATCCAGACAAATGTTATGCATTCCACGTTCCAATCAGTTTTGCTGGCACCTTCCTCGACGTGCACTACAGGGAAATCTAGCGCGCCGGGATGGAGACAGCATCCCGAGCAGGAAGTTTCTCCACTCTGACCTTGGCCTGTGTAGATCTAAAGACTTATGCCTCATACTCATTCTGTCTCTTTCACTCTTCTTTCTCTTTTATTCTCTCTCTCTCTCCCTCTCCCTCTCTCTCACTCTCTCTCTCTCTCTCTCTCTCTGTGTCTCTCTCTCTCTCTGTCTCTCTCTCTCTCATGAACACAAATACATACACACATATACACACGTGTACTCATGCATGCACATCACACATACATACATGCAGTCACAGTACACATGCACTCAAACACACACACACACACACACACACACACACACACACACACACACACACACACACACACACATACAAACAACACAAACAGACAACCACCCTGTACAGTAAACTCACACATGAGCACACACACACACACACACACACACACACACACACACACATACAAACAACACAAACAGACAACCACCCTGTACAGTAAACTCACACATGAGCACACACACACACACACACACACACACACACACACACACACACACACACACACACACACACACACACACACACACACACACACACATACACACACACACACATAAAAAAAGATAATAAAACAAGATAATCACACATACACAAACATACGCACAACACCCCCCCCCCCCCCCCACACACACACACACACACACACACACACACTCCCATTTTCACAGTTATACGAAAATAAACACACACAAGCACAAACACAGACACACACACTTACACAGACACACACACACACACACACACACAGTGACAGAAAGCTAAGTGGAAAATCCATTAAAGTAGCCGTCCTTCCCATACCTGAAAGTGGTTAGTGAACAGGGAAAGTGCAGCCCTCAAACTTGTGACATTCAATTGGCGCAGGTGTCCAGAGCCAGGGGCATTTATCAGTGCCCGTTTTAGCCATCAGAGGAGGAGGACTGGAGGTGATGGGAGGGTCTGTGGTTGAGGAGGCGTGGGGGGCTGTAGGAGTGGGGTTGAGGGGGGTGGTGGTGTTGGTTGAGGTGCATCAGAGTTGGGGAGGCGGAGTGGAGGGGGTTGGAGGAGGGGGTTGGAGGAGGGGTTGGCTAAAGTGGAGGTGGCAGGCGACCAGGGGCTGTCAGGGGTGCCAGGGAGAGAGATAAGGAGGCTGGACAGCAGCCACGTCTGGCAGGCAGGCAGGCAGGCAGGCAGGCAGGCAGGCGGGAGCAGAGCTGCTCGGGCTACCTCAGGTCCCCTGTCCTTCAGGAAGGACCCACACCTGTCCACCCCCCACCACCACCGTCACCACCACCACCGTCATCACCATAGTCCTTCTCTTAGTCACCCCCTGATATGGCCACTCTTCCACCATACCTCCTCTCCTCCTCTCCTAAGTCTACCATACCTCCTCTCCTACTCTCCTTAGCCATAATCTCCAGTGTCTCCGTATCCTCTTCTGTCTACTTCAGCTGACATTATAGCTGCAGTGTTACACTTGATTGCCTTCCTAACTTGACACAGTTGCATTAAACATTTGCATAGAATCAGGCACAATTTGTCGCACTATTTATAGTACTACTTAGATCAAAATAGAGCTGTGGAGATACAAACTGTATTAAAAGCACATGCATATTCCTATGTATGCAAAACACAGCTGATAGATATGCATTCAGATAAATGTAGACAGACATGGACACGTGCATCCGACTATAGCAAACTATAGCACATTTACATTATGCATCCATTTGCATTCAGATACACACAGGGACATGCATGCTATCAGTCGCACACAAACATGTATGCATTGCATACATGCATGCAAATGTGCCACCTTCAGCTTCAAAGAGCTGCAGGCACTCAGTTTCTTTTCTTTTCTTTTCTTTTCTTTCTTTCTTTCTTTCTTTCTTTCTTGCTTATTTTTTCTTGCTTAGTTTCTTTCTTTCGTTCTTTCTTTCTTTTTTTCTTTTTTCTTTCTTTCGCTTCGTCTCACACACCCCGCACGGGTTCCAGCCAAAGCAATTATCACGGCAAAGCCAGGCCTCTCATTTTCGCAGGGAAAACCTTTTGCTCTGGGTCTGGTGCCAGCGACGCTCCCAGCCAGATCGCATGTAGTATAGCTCGTGCTGGCACAGGAGAGCAAAAAAAAGAGGAAATTACAAAAAAAAGAAGACACACAAAAGCCATTTGTTCTGATCGACAGGAAAGGGGGAGTTGCCGTGCCGCCAGATACATAGGCTCACAACCAGCGTTTGGCACAGACTACTCCAGCATGTAATTTACATGAGTCAATGTGAAGCTGATTTTTTTTTATGGTGGTGTAATTCACCATTCCTCCACAGCACACTTAACATGGCAGCCCTATGGTTGGACTTGCAACGAGCCTGCACCAAGATGAGATTTAAAGTGCACCATTTTCTAGATACTCAGCTTTCCACTATGATTCAGAAAAACGCAAGACATGAATAACTG
>CM050201.1:15902500-15910000 GCA_027475355.1 Coilia nasus | reverse complement strand
GCTACCAAAGATGTTCTGTCTCTGCTCATCCTGATATCATCTGTGTGTACATGCGCACACATACACACACACACACACACACACACACACACACACACGCACAGGCTGTCATCATCAACCAGGACACTGTTTGACACTGAAGTGACAGTTGGTTAAAATGGGAATGGGCATGTTGCTGTTATATCTCTGGCCAGTGCCTAATAGAAAAAAAAAAAGTGGAATTATGTTGATATTTCGAACAGATTTTGTCTTCAAAAGGACATGCACACTGGCTTGATCATGCTGTTGTGGCCATAAGGCCTTCTTTATGGACATAACTGCACACACACCACATAACCATTTATTCTCCACATGCAAGCATATTTCGTCCTTTTCCCTGACTATAGTTCTCTTTATACTGTGCTGTTTGTTTGCATGCACTTGTAAAACATGTGTCGGCATGGTCTAGGGAGAACTTGACATATTTGCCAGACTCCTAGCCTGTGTGCTTTGTGAAGGATTAAAACAAGCTCAAGCACCATGTGTGCGTGACAGAGAGGAAGAAAAAGAGGTAGAGAGAGAGGGATAGAGAGACTTTTAACTTTTAAAACCCCTCTATTAAAACCACAATTTGACAACCATTGACATACCACTGAAGTACCTAACTTAGTTTACTTTTCCAGTTAAATAAAAACATCCCATTGTCATTAGTGAAAACTATCCCCTTCTTTTTCCACTGACCATTTTCTGTAAATTGAGCCACATTGTCTGGTTACTGGAAAAATGTGTACTGAACAAGTAATCTCATTCCCACCAGTGATTCAGATATTTTCAAGATATGTTCTTCATTTTTAATTTGATAGGATTTATGGATAGCCAACTTGGCCTTGCCTGGTAAACCAGCCCTTCGTACTTCATTTAATTTTGTACAGAGGGTCTGGATTTGCTGCATTGAGAAACAATTTCTTCCTGGAGGTGTGAAGTTTAAAACAAGTGGCTCTGCCTTTACCCAATCGCTAATGTCTGGTCGTCACGTATGCAGTTAGCCTACCTACACGCTACAATTCAAATGTAGCACACAAAGTCAGCATCATGGCTCACAAACACTCCCTCTGTTCACTGATTGGCTAGGAGTTGCTCAGTCCTCATACATAAATTTCAATGGCAGCGACTCCAAACCCTCTGTAACAAATGAAACGAAGTACAAGGGGCTGGTTTACCAGGCAAAACGTATCCTGCCCGACCAAGAAAATTAGCCATCATGCAACACTCCTGCTCAGCCTGGTTATATCCACAGCTAAGCACATACACACACCCTCTTTAAACATCATAAACCCCAGTTTTTGAAAGACCCTGCTGAAAACAATAAAAAACATTAACTTTAATCCGGTATATTTACAGAAAAAGTAAATAACAGTATCAGTATTGTCGCAAATAGGTGAAACACCCTAAGTGAGTCTAGAGAGGGAGAGAGAATTTCATACTCTTCCATAACACCCATATCAAATCTCTTTTGAGATTTGCTGGCAGTGGGTTTAGTTTCATTAGCTGAAAAGCAGATTAAACTTTAAAAAAAATCAGGGAAAAAATGACTCTTAACACATTTTGAAATTAGTGAAGATTCTCTCTTTTTCTTCTTTCACAGGCAGCGTAATAAGCTGGTATTTTGGCAGGTGTTAATGCTGGCAAGACTTGGTGCCTGTGTGTGCTGCAACCCCACTGTTTGATGAGGGACTCCGTGTTGTTTACCGTGTTTACTGCGGGCACTGTTCCTGGGAGAGAGCGTAACGGCCTTCTGGGCCATTCAGGAAGCTGCGCCATAATGCCGTTATTTTTTGCTCTGCCGCTGCGGTGTTTAATGTCTGTCTCTTCGTTGTACTCCAAAATGCCATGAATATTTCATGACCAATCCTCCCCCGCCGTCCGTGCCGATGTTTACGTAACAAGAACAGCCCCTCGCTTTTTTTTTTTTTTTTTTGTAATGACCCAAAATGTGATCCATAGGAAGATTAGTCCTCGATGAAATCCATTACAAAAAATGTGTGCAAATAATAAATTGCATTAGCTTGTTAAATTGCTCCGGTTGCTCACTAATATTCTCACTCATTAGGACACTGAGTAATGGCAAAAATTGGGCAATTATGAATCAATTTGTGCCTCGATTAAATCACTCAGGTAGCCTAAGCACTTTTCCCATCACACATTGGGTTGAAGACATTAGGCTGAGCATCAGCCCCATGTAATGATATTCACATGCCGTCCTTTTAAGGCTGTCTTTTATTTTTTGGGGCATATTGGTAAGTCTGGTGTTTACCAAAGAGCATGGGTGCCTTGGGGCTGTTGAGTTAATGTTAGCAAATGGCAGTCCATGCTAATGCTGAGCCCTGCAAGAAGCATGGTGATGTATGGTGCAGTCGTTCTTCAATGTCAGCAAAATGATTGAATAATTCCCTGCTAAACTCCATCCTTTCCACTCCCGCATCTTACACCAGCAACTATTAACCACTATACACCCTCCCTTTTGGCACCCTCCCACACACACACACACACACACACACACACACACACAAACAGACATACACACACCCACACATTCACATGCAAAACCACATGCACAAAAACACACGCCATTCATAAACACGTACACATACACACGGACACACGCAATTATACACGCTCTCAGACAAAATACATGCACGCATAAACATCACCGCCTCATGGCCTATAAATGTTACAGCCCCTCAGTCATTATTTACAACCCTTGAAATACCGTATGCTCCTTACCAAATAGAATGAAACATCCAGGAAAGGGAGGAATCTTCCAGAATGTCAGTTCTGGCCGTGGCATCTGTCACACACTCCTTTGTGTCATCACCTTCGGGCTCAGTGCCATGCCCGGGCAGCCGCGCACAGCAGGAAAATGGCGGCCTTTGTCGGGGCATCAGAGAGAGAGAGAGAGAGAGAGAGAGAGGAGAGAGAGAGAGAGAGAGAGAGAGAGAGAGAGACTGGACAAATATTACAAATGAGCAGCAGCTGCCTCTGGCACCCTCATTCCTTAAATCTGCCGTGTGCCGAGGTGAGAAATAAAAAGGTGAATGAAAGACAGAGAATTAAAGAGAGAGAGAGAGAGTGAAAGAAAGAGAGGAGGAGAGGAAGGAGAGTAGTTGCAGATCCATCCATCGAACAGTAGCGAGCCGAAATTAAGATATGTTTTGGCAGCATGGCTATGACTATTGATTGTTGCGCAGGGTTGTTGTGTCCCAGACCTCAGTGGGGAAACAATGACTCAGGCGTTGACAATGAGGGATAGTGTTTTCAATCATATCACACAGTGCAAGGCTTCTGATAATTCTGAGGGCCATCACTCTTACACCCACCCGCCAAAACACACACACACACACACACACACACACACACACACACACACACACACACACACACACACACACACACACATACAATTACTTTGAAACACACTCTTCTAAACAAGCAAAGTGGAGAACCATGGGTCTTGAGGATGGTTAAAAGCCTCTTAGCTTTGTTAAGCAGGCCTTTCGATTGTGTGTATCGAATTTTGTTTGATGTGAGGCAGTATCAAACACTGAAGAAAGGCACACAAACACACACCCTCATATGACAGTATCAAACTTCTGAAGAAGGAAGGAGAGGGTTGTTATGTTGAAACAATATCATGATTTAGTCGTTTGATCTTCAAGGCGTCATCCAGGTTTTTTTTCACCGGCTGCCGCAAAAACAAGGCCCTGGACGGCCACGACGGAGTGATCATCAGACGGTGAAGAGATTGATTTGCCGGCCCTGACATCTCACTGTCTGGCCCCCCTCCCTCCCTCTCTCCCTCGTAATCCCTTTCCATAGGGTTAGCCTTGATCCCCGCACCAGCATTTGGTGTTTTCTCAATGGAGCACTGAGAGGAAAAAATCCTCCCCCCACCAAACTTCACCCCATATCCTGCCCACCACATTGATACAAAAATAAGAGCAGCCATGTCTGGCCATAGCGTCTTGGGCTTTCATGAGTCTATAAGGCTCCAGCGGATGATGGGGGGTGAGGGAAAAAAAGGGAATAACAAAAAACAATACACCAAAGCCACCGGCGCAGAACAGGCTTTGCCTTGGGATTTGTCTTGAGGCAAGACTTAAGACCATGTCCCCTCCACTTGGCTCAGTACAGTGTATGTATGAGATTGTGTGTGTGTGTGTGTATGTGTGAGATTATGTGCGTGTGTGTGTGTGCGTGGAGAGAGCGGTATGTGTGGCGCATGTTAAACTGTCCATGTGGTCAAGCATTGGGTCTGTGTTTGTGTGTAGTGTAGTGTAGAGTAGTGTTTATAGTGGACGTGTCTGTTTGTATGAGTTGGAAACATAAACTGTGTAGAGAACTGGACAAACTCCCTGTGACGGCATGTACAGACTGGATAAAGCCTAAATGGAAGGTTCCGTGCACAGCCGTCTTTTTCAATTCACTCTATGGATGTCACTGTAAATTATCTTGGGTTTTTAACATATGGATTCTAAAAAAATTTCACCTCCTATAGAGTTATCATAGACCCGAAAACTACTGAAACACACCAACATCGTTTTTGAACCAGGCTGTGAATACTTT
Source organism: Coilia nasus (assembly GCA_027475355.1). Classification (NCBI taxonomy): domain Eukaryota; kingdom Metazoa; phylum Chordata; class Actinopteri; order Clupeiformes; family Engraulidae; genus Coilia; species Coilia nasus. The sequence continues at coordinate 15,905,398 of CM050201.1, read as the reverse complement.
TTTTTTTGCTGTGAAAATTGACTTTTTAATATGGGAGTCTAAGGGGAGTCTCGCTTCTGCAGCTAGTGGATGTGTGAGGTATTGCAACTTTAGAATGTTCAGGTTTGGCTTCATTGTTTGGCCTGGAACGTTAACTGGCCTTGGGCTTGGAATGCTAAGGGCAGGCTAGCCTTCACTGAGGACTTTACACAGATAAGAGACAGCATTCCCAAGGGTGGTCCGGTACCTGTCAGGGCTTATAGCAAGCCAGCTGCCATTAAGTGCAGTCTCTGCTTGACAGTCAGCCCCCCCTCCCACCCCCCCCTCGTCACACGTGTGCACAGACACCTATAATCCCCGTGACCCCACAGCAGGAGGTGCTCCAGCAAAACACCTTACAGCATCATGAGAACCTGGTAGCTTAGTAGAGGGAATAGGAAGTAGGCCAGGATTTCTGGTTGTTTCTTTTTATTAGGGTTGTCACAGCAATCAGTACTCAAATAATCGATACTTAATCGATAATTAAACTTATTATTGATTAATTACCCATTTCCTGCAGTAATGATACCAACAGTTCAGCACAAGAACCACTGCATAGCAGAATTTTCTGTCCTTTTTGAAGCAAGGCTTACCACTTTCTGGTTATTGCTTTGTGCAATATTGCACGACTTAAAAATAGTGCAGATGACGCTTACCTTCTTCTAGTTATTTATTTTGTGCAATTGTGGATGACTTAAAAACAATGCAGATGACATAGACAGACGTCCTTGTTTGTCTTGGTCTATTTTAAGTAAGGCTTTCAATTTTTGTCACCACCAAAGGGATGTTACAACCAAAAATGAACATTTCACTGGGTATCTATACGTATGCTTCAGATGATACTTCTAAACATTTAATACATACTGGAGCCTCTTTGCTTGTGACCTGATTATATATATTATATATATACACATACACATTTCAAAACAGTGTGAGTGTAATTTACCTTGGTCCATCCATGTCGGCAACAGGCCTGTTGCCAGTTCCCACCATCCACAAACTCTAACAAAGGCTTTACTACTGTCAAATAAAACCGCCGACTGAATTGTTTTGTGGGCTCGTAGATTTACTGTTCAACCCTGCCAAAAATACATCAGAGTGCCAATACTATTTCAGGCCATGACCTTTTCTATTTATTGCAATTTGCAAAACAAAGGTAAGCATCCAGAAACCTGGGGTAATATAAAATGGATTGGTTTGTGAAATTTCAAGAGCTTTCAAGGAGTAGTTAAACAGCCATTCCATTTAGTCTAATTGGACATAAATTCTTCTCATCCTCAGGTACACCCCCAAACCCTTTATACCTGCCTGGCGAAACAAGACACAGTGTACCCTTTTGTTTACAATATTCAATGTATTGTCAAGAAATATCGCTGACCTCCCAGTATCTTACATTGGCCCACACACACACAGTGGGTGATCAAAGTTATATAATGCACTGTACCCATTTATACTAACAATCCAATAATTTCCAGTAGTCAGTATATTGAACACTGTGTGAAAGTATCAATGAAGTAATCACTAGCACATGAGTTATAGTAGAGCCTTCAAGTTAGATGAGGAGAAATGTGTATGAGGGCGAATATGACTGAAGGCCAGTATACAATGGGAATAATGGGGGGAGTACATTGAAATGGCATATAAATGAACTGGTGGGCTTTCTCTGCCAGTATTTGGTTTACAAAGGCTTACAGAGGAGGCGGGGACAGGCAAAAGAAATGAAGAAAGTGAGAGAGAGAAAGAGACAGAGACAGAGAGAGAGAGACAAAGAGAGAGAAGACTATAAGGCTGTCTTCTAGTCCCATTACAGGCAGGATCAGAGGCCCTGCCATCTAAACTCCGCTCACACAGAGCCCATGAGCAGTCAGGTGCCGGAGTTGGCCTCATTGAGCTGCTGGTGTGCGTGTGTCTGAAGTGTCACTCAAGTAGCCTTTGAAGGTCAGTGTCAGTGGCCTCTGAAGTCTTTGCTTTATTGTGGTAGCACAGCACAGCACAAAAGCCTCACTGTCTCTCCATTGCCACTTCATTTTTATAGCTCCCTACAGCTACATAATATGATGATATATGCACAGGTCATGGACACTATTGTTTCAAAAGTGTCCATGTTGATTAGCAATTACTGTCATGGTATCCCCTTTATGGTACCTTTTCTCTTCACCAAAACTTCACGAGTTGGCTAATGTAAAAAGTTACTTAGAGGCTGCAAACATTTACTACAGTCTCTTGAATTCTTTTCCTTTATTCTCTAAGCAGCGTTGTGACGTTCACTGCTCACATATAAGTGTTCAATTACAGCGTCTGAAATATCACCATTTTTATTACTTTGTTGCAATATTTCTTGTAATGGACGCTGTATCACATCTTCGCATCCTGTCAAAAAATGTACTACTTTTATTCACATGCATGGCTGTAGTGAAGCCAGTGTAATTAAGAACAGTAAAAAAAGACACAATAAGAACAGCCCTTGAAACATCTGTACGTCTCTTGAACAACACGTCATACAAAAGTCTGTGTTTCTTGGCCCTTTTTAAATCCCCCTTATCTTTTTCAGTTGCCATTCCTCTTGTTATTACTTAGATCCATTAGTTGGACACATGTGACTGCAATGACAGCCCCTGTGACAGGCTGTCTGCCGTCATCTGTGTGTAACACATGCTGTGCTCATACGTTAGTCAGAGTTAGATAGCAGAGGTGATCCTTAGTTTTCACACACCCATGCGTCCCACATCACATTTTTTGAGTGAAGGGCCCTGCGGGATGTGTGTGTGTGTGTGTGTGTGTGTGTGTGTGTGTGTGTGTGTGTGTGTGTGTGTGCGTGTGTGTGTGTGTGTGTGTGTGTGTGTGTGTGTGTGTGTATGTGTGTGTGTATGTGTGTTCATT
>CM050201.1:15897500-15900000 GCA_027475355.1 Coilia nasus | reverse complement strand
CCTTGACTTGTTGACAGACACTGAGAGAGAGAGAGGGAGGCAGGCTGGCAGTGACAAAGTTGGGAAGTGTTTGTGTGTGTGTGTATGTGTGTGTGTGTGTGTGTGTGTGTGTATAGAAGTTGAAAAAGAAGGAGAAGGAAGGGAAAACGGAGAGGGGAGGAGGGAGGGGAGAGGAGAGGAGAGAAGGAGGGGTCTCTGCGACTGAAAGGAGCGCCCGTGGAGAACACTGATTACTTACTTTCAAAACATCAGTTTGATGGAGAGACGCGCGCGGCTTCCCAGCGGCCGCCCATCCGTCTCTGGCGCGCCGGCGCTGATTGATGAGACGTCGGCCGGCGGCGGGCTGCCCGTGCCGCGAGCTGATGCAGGGGCCCTGCCGCCTTCCCTGGGCGCTCAGGTGTACAGGAGGTTGATGAAGTTTCCGCGCCACCGTCTGTGTGTGTGTGTGTGTGTGTGTGTGTGTGTGTGTGTGTGTGTGTGTGTGTGTGTGTGTGAGAGAGAGAGAGAGAGAGAGAGAGAGAGAGAGAGAGAGAAGAGAGAGAGAGAGAGAGAGAGAGAGAGAGAGAAGAGAGAGAGAGAGAGAGAGAGAGAGAGAGAGAGAGAGAGAGAGAGAGAGATAGAGAGAGAGATTAGTTGTGTGTGTGTGTGTGTATGAGGTAGGGAAGAATGCCAAAATGTTTTCCAGAAGTGTGTGTGTGCGCGCACAGTCTCCTACCACCACCAGTCTTAATTAGGGCCCTGGCAATTAAGACAGATTCTCTGATTAAGGGACATGCAAAGCGCTGTCATTTGCTAATAATGAATGAATCCTATTTTGCACGTAACCACCGAGGTGTATTGATCCCAGGCAGATGTGACCGGCATCATTAAAATGTAAAGAAAGACCTCTATAGTGAGTGAGGTGGGGGGGGTCTGCATTACCGCTTAGTTGACGTCAATCCTGGCATTAAGAGCATACCTTAACTGCTTACCTGCTAGCTGCTGCGGTCTCTGTGCCTCAAGCTGAGTCTGGCCATTGCAGAGCATGCAAGCGTTGCTGTTTGCTGTATTCAATCATAGACTTTCACCGCACGCCTCACCCTGGATGCTTATTGCCTTTATAAAAATAATAATTCAGGTTCAGATGCAGAGAGGTATTGTTGCGTTCTAGATTGAATCATTTGATTTAGGTGTGTGGAACCAAAAAATGTCCAAGTAGGTCTACAAAAGGTCTACAAAGTTTTTTATTATCATTAAAATAGTAGCCCCTACTATTTGAATAAAAAAACTTCTTTGTAGACTATTTGTCTCCTTTTTCAGTTTGCGAGCCACTGTCATTCTACTCAAAAATAATAATTTAGAAAGAAATATACAAAGGGTGTTTTTGAAGTCGACAGTTTTCATTGGGAAAAAGGTTGGAATCTCTTTGCGTGCCATGTTAGCCTTAGCAATGGCCGCCTTAGCAGTGAACACCTCCATCACGCACCCCCACCCCCTCATGAAATTTCACCACCCTGGATGCTAATTGGCTTTGAAATAAAGTAGAAACGGGTGTACAGTATTTAAAGTCGACAGTTTCCTATAGAAAGGGTTGAATTAGCAGTAAGCACCCATCCACCCCAAACCCCCTTTAACATCCTTGCTGCTGTTTGTCTCTGGGCCTGACAGGCGTGGTTAAGTTAAATATTAGAATTGCAGAGAGGACGCTTGGCTGCCTTGATGACAGATGGGTCACGTTGCTGGCCACGCGAGTGCCTGGCAGACTGGCCACTGTTACCGTTCCCTGTCGCTATCAATTCAGCTGGAGTTATTTCTGAGACCTTGAAGAGCTCTCAGAATTCAACTAGACAGGAAATTCATTGTAAATGCTTCACTGGGTAGAGTCCTTCTCTCTCGTTCTCTATTTCTCTCTCACACATGTGTGCTTTCTCATTCCCTCTTTTTTTCCTCCCTCCCTTTCTCTCCCCCTCTCTCTTTCACTCTCTCTCTCTCTCTCTATCTCACTCTCTTTCTCTCCCTCATTGTGTCCCTCCATCGTTTTTCATTCAGCCTATGTTTGCGTCATTTACATTTCAGCAAATGGCACCAGATTCAGAAAAGGCCAAGCTTTGAGAGTGGCATATGTAATCAATTACCTCTCCCATCCCAACACCATCACCACCACCACCAACACCACCACCAAAACCCCCTACCCCCTTCCTCCATTCCACTACACTCCACTCCTCCCTCACCCACCTCTCCCAGCTTCCCCCAGCCCCCCAACCCCCTCCCTCCCCAGCCCCAAAGACATCAGCCTGCTCTGGCTGTCAGACAGCCAGCAATCAGTTCCCTGCATTTTTATCACCTGAAGTTAAAGGCAGAGGAGGAGGAGGAGGAGGAAGGGAGGTGGAGGAGGGAGGAAGGGAGGTGGTGGCAGTGGAGGGGTAGGGCAGGGGGGTAGCGGAATGGGGAGGGGGGTATCAGGCAGTGGAGGCTGCGGAGCGGCGTGTCAGGAACACCGGTGAGGGACAGTAATTGCCGA
>CM050201.1:15837500-15895000 GCA_027475355.1 Coilia nasus | reverse complement strand
GCCAAAATCAATGCAGAACCTTTTTTTTTTTTTTTTTTTTTTGCCTGCTTGAATGAAGATTTGCCTTGCCTCTCATGAATCAGGGCGTGCCCCATACATTACGCGTCTGTGTAGCCGCACATTTGTCTGAGTTCCACGTTAATTGTCTCCTGTACGTAGCATCACGCCTTTTGTGTGAATTGCCACCATTGCAAGAGAAGGGGGGTGGGGGTAGGGGTGGGGGGTTGGAGGAAGAGGGGAAAGGAAAAAAGTGCTAAACAGCAGTGATTTGTTTTGCTCAGACAGCGTCTGCATCGTTGGCTATGTTGGCCAGCAAATAAAGAGTGATGCTAACGATGGGATTCTCCACGTTGCTGTGACGACGTGTCGCTGCTGCAGAAGCAGTCTGTCTTGCTGAAGTTTTGAAAGCGTAGAGTAGAGTAGAGTCGAGTAGAGTAGAGTTTCCTTAATTCAATATCAACAAAGTAACTCTACTCTACTCTACTTTATTGATCCCGAAGGAAATGAAGGTGTCCAGCAGCATACACATAGTACACATTGCAAAACAGATAAAACATAATACACACATCTGCATTCATACAACATTCACTGAACTGGGGGAAAAAAGGTAATGATAATAAGAAATCCACGAGGTAGAGAAGTGTCATGATAAGGTGCCTTGTGATAATCCAAGTAAATAGATTACAGTGTCCTAGTAAGATTGGTTTTAGCGTTGGTTTTAACACATGCACACAGTCTCCTTATGTTATAGAGATTGTATCTTGCATCTTTATGTCTCTGAGCAAGCACTTATGTTTTGAGTCAGCATAAGAGTCATTGATGTGGATGTTACATGTAACTGTCTGAATATATCTAATCAATACACACACACAGTGACGCTGGTCGCAGTGGCTGGGGGACACGAAGACACACCATGCAGAGCAAGGTTTACTACTGGCTCTCAGTAGCTTTAGCGTCAGCTATTTCAACCCTCCGATTCCAATTCCGGCCGCTCCACAGCAAGAGGTAGGGAGGGAGGGAGAGAGGGAGGTAGTTGAATTAGCATTCAGACACATCTGCCACACCTTGCAATGTGCCGGCCCCTGCCCAAGGTCACAGAAATGCCGAATCAGTGGCATTTGACAGTTACACCTGTCGTTAACATTCCATAAATGTTGGCTGCCCAGGGGGAGACTGTATAGGGAACCATTACGTGGCGTGTGCTGCCTGCAGCTAGCGGGAGATTACAGAGATAGATAGGCGGGAGGAAGCGATTGCTGTGCAGGTGAAGAGAAAGAGCAATGGAGGAAAGTGAAAGAGAGAAAGAGAGAGACAGAGAGAGAGAGAAACAGAGAAATTGGATGAGAAAAAAATCAGAAGAGAGAGAAAGGGAGAGACAGGAAGACAGAAAAAAGAGAGATAGAGGAAAAAGAGAGTGGGGCAAACAGGGAAGCGGGATGAGAGAAAGATGACAGAAGTGAAAGAGTGACGAGGAAACCGAAAGAGAGAAAGAGAAAGAGAGAGAGAGCGAGAGGGAGAGAGCCACAGCCAATCCCATCCAAAAGTGAAACATGCTGAAGAGGGCCTGGTGTCCGTTCAGCGTGATAACGGTAATGATATGGCTCAGCTCCAGCCCGTGAAGGCCATTAAGCCTGATTCATGTGACCGTGTCCTTTAATGACACATGCCGTCATTCATCAATAAAGCCAGCCGGATGCACGGGGCCAGAGAAGAGCTGTGGATGTGTCTGTCTGTGTGTGTATCTATCTGTGTGTGTGTGTCCAGTTGAGTGTGGGATACAGTGAGTGTGAGTGTGTGAGGGTGTGTGAAGGTTTGTGGATGTGTCTGTGTGTGTGTATCTGTGTGTGTGTGTGTGTCTATCTGTGTTCGTGTGTGTGTGTGTGTGTCTGTGTGTGTCTGTGAGGGTGTGTGGATGTGTGTTTCTGGTGTGTGTGTGCACGCTGTGTGATGACTGTGTGTGTGTGTGTTGTGCATGCCTATGTGTGTGTTGTGTGTGCTTGTGTGTGTATGTGCAGTCAGTGGAGGGAAGGCAACGTGACCTCTGTGCTTGTGTGGTCTAAGCCACCCAGCGCCTGACGCATGAAGAACAAATTGGCCCCGAAACTTTGCCCGTCCAGGCTGATCCTTCTTCTCCAACTCTCCTGCTGTCCCTTCAGCATGTGTATCCGTGTGTGTGTGTGTCCGTGTGTGTGTATGTGTGTGTGTGTGTGTGTGTGTGTGTGTGTGTGTGTGTGTGTGTTTCCCTGTACTCGTGAGGACCAGCTGGCTGCTGGCTGCCCTCTTTGAGGCCCGAGTGGCCCAGAGGTTTAATGGGACGTAGCCCCAGCTAAGTGAGTGAGATGGTGGACATACCAAGGGCCATCATTTGCTTTTCTCCCTGTCCTTCTGCAGTCCCTGCAGAGTGGCTGTACGCACCAGACCATCTTAAAAAAAAACACTGCTTTTATTGTTGTAAGCATTAAATATGAAATGCAGTGCCACACTTTGTGGCAGTTGGATAAAAAACTGCATACATACTTCAGTAAGTAGGATTATGACACCAGTGCTTTAAACAGTGTATTGTTAAATAGTGGATTAAATAATAAATAAATAAATATATATATATATAATTATATATATACAGCATATTTTTTAAGCTCACACACATCAGCTTGACATTCTAGTTTGTACATTTACAAACCATATGGGTTCTTTGCAGTAGGGATTGACTGATATTGTGGGTAGATGCTAAATGCTAAAACAGCACATATTTAATTCAAAAGCATTTAATTATGCAAATGTGTCTTTATTTTTTTTACTCAAAGTGGAGGCAGCTGCCTGCAGCATTTGAGAAAATGACTTTTCATATAAAGTCAAATTACACATGTGGAGGGGCTAAAAATTAAGTTGGTTTTCATAATTACCATCTAACGCAAAACGACCAAAGTATGCATATCCATCAACTTGCATCACAAGTGTAAATCATGTGTATCATGTTATTTGCGACTTCAGTGTAGAGGTTTGTGTTTTGTTGCGACTTCAGCAATGTATGTTACCTTACCTTCGAAAAGTAGCTCTACACCGCTACAACCTAGCCTTCCATTGACTTGATGAGAAGCCAAAACTTTCTGTGCATTCAGTCTTCCGTCCTGTTTGGCTGTATTTCTGGTGACTAACAAAGAGCAATCCTCCCAACCACAGACTGGGAAGTGGGGGGAGTGAGAGACGCTTTATGGACAAACTAGCATGCGTCATTCTCTTTGTCCATTTCGGCTTATTGGTGGAAAAAAATTATCGATAGAGTCATTATAAAGATGCTAAATATCAGCCCTAATAATCGAGGTGGCCAATCATCGGTTGACAACTAGTTTGCACTAACCAACATATGTGAACATGTATACATAGCTATAATATAGGTAATGGTGTCCTGTACAGCACTTTGGAGAATCACTGTGAAGATCGTAACACTGAATCAATCCATCCTCTGTAGAAAAGAACAAAGCACAATCTGTCTGTCATGATCTGGAAAAATTCTTCTGCACTGCAGTGTTCAGATAAATCTGTCACAAAAACCCTAACTTATGATCATCATGAACTTTTGAAGTTTCCTTGTTATAAGAACATTATGTAAATCTGAAATAACAAATGACATTTTGCTGATTGCTTTTGAATGAAACACAGATTGTCAAACATGTCCACTTGTTTTCTCTACCTGCTAGTCACATGTGTCTCTGTCTGTGTCGTATTTGAATCTTTTCTCTCCTTTTCTAATGTACCTTGGCTCACCAAGTTAAAATCGCACTTGTTGTTAGGCCTGTGTCTGAAAAGGGTCGAGGCGTCAGTGGCTATTTCTGCTGATGGGTAGCATGCAGTTACAACACCTAATGATCTCCCCCTCCTTGTTCTTTGCAGGTTATCTGGGATGAATGTGCCGTCACCCATTGTCAGCAACAAGAACTGGCTGAGGCTACACTTTGTAACCGACAGCAACCATCGATACAAAGGCTTTAGTGGCCATTACCAAGGTAGGCATTCTATCCAGTGGATTTAGACCAGGGGGATCTCAGGCCAAACGTATTGAGCTGTGTGAGAGCAGCACTTAGCGGAGGCTATCTTAGGAAATGTTTTTTTTTAAACTGGAACCCCCTGTCTTTTGTTCATTTTGTAAAGTCTTTTTAAAGTGTGGTAAAAATGTTCGTTTTACAGTTATGGATTGTTTTAGAGTTGATTGAGTTGCCTGTTTTAATCATCCACCCTTTTTAATGTGTAATTATAAAACAAGACAGCCTATTATTCTTGCTACCTCGAACAAATGCAGATGGGAAATGTGGTTTTTTTTTTCTTTCTTTTATATTTACAGTGGGTATTTAGCTTTTTTATATTCTGTTTTAACACCATATTTCTTTGTTCATTTAGAGGATTTTGGTTTAAGCTTGCATGGATTGCTTTGATTTTAAACTAACTTTTTGTTTCAGCAACAAGTCACTTTTCACCTCTTCTGAAATAGATGTCTCTTCTTTCCTTATGTTTTTAAAAGCTGCTGACATTGCCAAAAAAAAAAGCTTTAACCTACCATCCAAAGCCATTCTCCCACTTGTGCTTTGCTGTGTGTTGTGTTTGTGGCCTCCTAACACACATTTACCATAAACCCCAAGTTCAATCCGCATACATTTTAACAGCACATCAGTGTTCTGGAGATCCAGGGTGAAATGTGAAGTTGTTTGCCTACCCTTACATGTTCTTTTTAAAAGGGATATGTCCCTCACTGTGATGTTTTACTTATTATTATTATTATTATTATTATTATTTCACATATATATGTTGGACCTTTTGTATATGTCTTACTATATTTGTCTGTGGTGCAGCAGTTTACTAAATTATGCTATTCGGAAAGGTTTCCTTTGTGATGACAATTCTTGGCAGAGGTGTGTGTGTGTGTGTGTGTGTGTGTATGTGTGTGTGTGTGTGTGTGTGTGTGTGTGTGTGTGTGTGTGTGTGTGTGTGTGTGTGTGTGTGTGTGTGTGTGTGTGTGTGTGTGTGTGTGTATGTGTGTGTGTATGTATGTGTGTATGTGTGTGGGGTGGGGGTGGTATCAGCTTCAACGGTAGGCTCAGACTTTTGTGTACAGAAGGGAGTTAGAGAAAAAAGAATGGTCATTTGGCCAGAGAGGCACAATGTCCTATTTTTGGTCCTGTCTCCAGGGGGCACACTTGTAGGTCAGTCCTTTGAAGACCACAGTAGGGGTAAGGGTGGGGCACTGCACTCTGGTGTGCCCAGCAGTACACTGGTTGTATAGTAGATGTATTTTAGTGCGGGAATATAAAGCCCTGTTCCTTTTTCCTTAGCACCGTATCTTTATCAGAATGACTAACAGCACACAGGTTGTGTGTTCTGCTACTTGTTTATGTATAGGTGTTCTGTCTGCATTTTAAGCATATCAGCTTGGCGACGCAAGAATGTTGCTCAACCCACGAGTTTCATTTCTGGCTGGAAACTATGATTTTAAAGGAAAGGAAAGGAATAGTCTCGATTAACTTCTAGATTACGTCTTTAGTTCCCCTCTTGTTTTTCATGTACAAATATATATATAATAGTCTGTGTTGTAGTGGTCAATGGAAATGTAATTTCAGCTAGTTTCCAGGTTGCAGTTTTGCTCCGAATAACATATTTTTTTAACATGAAGAAAACACTCTTTCTTGTCTCTCTCTTGCTCTCTCTCTATCTCTCTCTCTCTTTTTCTTTCTCTCGTTTTCTTTCTCTTATTCAATCCTTCTTGGTCTTTCAAAGACACTAAAAGAAGCAGTGTTCAGGAAATGCACTGCATGTTAGCCGATGGCATTTCAGGTTTTTCAGTGTTTCATAGAAGATTGCTTGAAGATGCCACCTGGTGAGCAGCAAGCTTCCCGGTGTAAGGGCAGCAGCTGCATGATACCAAACATGCTGAAATTCAATTTACTTCTCTGATCTAGCCTTCCTAAAAACTGATACTATCGTAGAATAGACAGAATCTTTTTTTTTTTTTTTTTTCACCCAAATAGCAGTTATAGGTGTTAACCAGCTGTGGCTGCAAATTGACGTGTCATTTGGATGTGATTGTAAACACTCCAACTCCAAAATGAGGCTGCTGCTGATGATGTCAGGCTCTTCCACACAAGCAGCCATCGTCCTGCAAACTCCTAGAGATGAAGTGGAGCTGTCTGATCAGGATGTAACCAAAGAGTTCTTCAGCTGACATCAACCATCTGACATCAGTATGACAGTATGGCTGTATATCCCTTAATATAGTTAGTAATAATAGTTAGATGGAAGAAAAACTCTTCTCAGGATTTAGAAGGCTTCATGTCTTCTAACAGTTATTCCATTTGATTCCTCCAGAGTAGTTTTTTTTTTTCCAGTTTTCATATAATTTGTTGTTGTTGTTTTGAGAGCTTCGGTCTCAGTATCACTGCTTTTTGACCTCACATTACATATTCAAAATCAACACAAATGATGACCATGAGCAAAGAACAGCAGGAAATAGACCCCAAGTGTAAAATGGCACACTTGATGTAATCCTACCCGATTCCTCCAGACTTAAAATGGCTGTCTTGGTGAGTGTTGAGCATTAGACCGCTAGTGTCGCCGAATCACCCCCTGGAGCTTCTGCTATGTTGAGCAGTGGCCTGTTTTGATGGTCACTCTGCAACTATGCCATTAGCCTGCAGGCTATTGCAAGTGTCACGTCACGTTATGGTCCCCCCCCCCCCACCACCACGACAAAGTTTGCCATTGGCCATAATTAATTTTGGCAAGGCTCCACTATGTCTGTCAAGCTGGATTCCTCAAGCATTTGCTTAAATCATAATGCTGTTAGCATTAATGTGTTCTGCCGCAGTACAGGGGCAGTGAACTGCAAGAATTACACTGCTGGACCGCTCCGTAGTAGTAGCTGCATTGCGCCACATCGGTGAGTTTGGATGAGTTCCAGGGCCTCTATTTCAAATCATTCACAGGCTTTTGCAAGGTGATGGAGTGACGTCTGCCTGGCACAGGAACCTTGTCTGAACCCAAAGTATTACTCTTAGAAGTCGTACAGTGCTCCTTCAGGGGGCCCCACTCTCTAGCAGATTGTAATACAGTATGTGTGACTGTCATACAGTATACTACAGTAAAGTCACTAGGTTTGATCTTCCACATGAATGTGTCTCATGGCCATAGTTTCTGTAGAGACAGGAAAGACATCATGTCTGCACAACTGAGTTTTTTGTCAGTAGAAATAAACAAATATTGTCATAAATAAATAAATAAATAAAGATGAAAGGGTCTTAAAAATTCAGGTTATGGCCTTTGTTTACAGGGCAATTTGTAAGTACACATACTCCATAAACCTCTGCCTGGATAACAGTATTTTTCAGTTGAATGCTGATTTCAAATCTGCAAGGTTGTTAAATGACCTTAAATGAGAACTTCATAGCAATGCAGAGTGTCCACTGTAGAAAAAAAATCAAATAGCATTCTTTATTAATGCATCATGAGCTGTTCTCTCTCTCTCTCTCTCTCTCTCTCTCTCTCTCTCTCTCTCTCTCTCTCTCTCTCTCTCTCTCTCTCTGTCTCTGTCTCTGTCTCTCTCTCTCTCTCTCCACTCCCTCTCTGTCTCTCTGTCTCTGTCTTTGTTTGTCTCTCTCTCTCTCTCTCTCTCTCTCTCTCTCTCTCTCTCTCCTCTCTCTCTCTCTCTCTCTCTCTCTCTCTCTCTCTCCTCCCTTGTTCACAAAACACCCAAGATTGCCCTTGGCATGTCCGCTCCCTGTCTCATTCTTTCATCTCTGTAAAAATGCAAAATGATTTTTTTTTAAATGTCATCTTCTCGTATCTCAACGAATTTGCTCAGCCATGTCACGGCTTTCCCTTCAAGTCTTGTCAGCTTGAATAATACCCGCGCTCGCATTTCTTACCAGCGCGAGAGTCACAATTGTAATTGAGTCGAACGCTGACTGCTTTGATTCGCTGGTCAATCATGACCTATTGTAGGGCTCCTTGCCTGTAAGTAGATGAATTTGTCCCATGGAGGATCATGATGGATTTGTTGATGCGCCGCGAAAGGAAACCATTCAATTTCTCACCCTTATTGAATGCTCAGCGTCTGGATAGGAGTGCTAAGTGGGACGGTGGCATTTCTCAGGCATTCTGTTTCCCTCTTCCTCTCTTAGTGATTTCTGGACCTGAATCTGTAGGCTGTGCAGGAACTCACTGAAAAGATGATTTTGTACACACCTCTCTTCTGAATAGGGAAAAGGTGAAAGGTTTTGTGTACAGAAGGAAGAGAGAAAGACAGTATCCGCTCTTCTCTGGCAAGAAGCAGTAGTCACAGAGCTTCTTCGTTTGTCAATATTTTGAGATGCATGTTGCGTTTCCTAGTGTAAAAGGTCACGTTCCCTTGACACTGAAAGACAATTAAATGTATTTGTGTCACTCTGCAGCCGAATGCTCTTTTGTTTGGGATTTATGAGCTCTTCCATCCATTCTTCACACAGTATTTGAGCTGCAAATTTAATAACAGCATACCCTGTTGAACACCTAGAAGTCTGAGGCTTAACGCTCCATCATGACCTCTCGGCGTATGCTAAGCGTAGGTGATGTGTGATGTTGAGTCTGTAGCAGGATGCAGTGCAGCACTAGTGTTAAATCCGATGGGGAAAAACTATAGCACCATTACTATTCACTGTTTGCTAACAGTGACGTCTCCATTGGACGTCCATGAGTTATCTGCTCTATACTGGTGCATGCTTGGCTAAATGTATTGACTTACCCCTTGTTCGACTGTCTTTACACAAGTGTAAGTGGGATAAAATGTGGGGTACAGTGTGCAGAATAATCAGATTTGACCCCCCTCCTCCTCAACCTCAGTCAGTGATCCTCTAAGAAATTTCCATTAAGGCAGTTCGACCTGAAATGAGTAAGCAATACCTGAGAATCACTGCCAGCAATTTGATTACAGAAACTAATTATGCCATAAAATGAATCATCTAATATCCAATCACTCCTTGCTCCACGTCCGGTCAAGCTTCCAATTAAGCCTGCAAGTGAAGGTTTAATTAGTATTGAGGCTTTCCAAACAGACCGACTCACGAGAAAGCCCTGAAGTGGGAGGAATCATTAGAAGTGAACGATAAGTGTTTTGCCTCTTCATAAATGTTGTAATGTAGCCCTTATTAACGGGCAGACTCTGTGGTGTGTGTGTGTGTGTGTGTGTGTGTGTGTGTGTGTGTGTGTGTGTGTGTGTGTGTGTGTGTGTGTGTGTGTGTGTGTGTGTGTGTGTAATTGCCGAGGGTCTGTCTGGGGTGTGTGTGTGGTGTCTTTTGGGCCTATCCATATCCTGAGGATGAACAATGTCCAGTATTGTTGGTAGCTTATGCACCACATGAATAATAATAATAATAATAATAATAATAATAATAATAATAAGAAGAAGAAGAAGAAGAAGAAGAAGAAGAAGAAGAAGAAGAAGAAGAAGAAGAAGAAGAAGAAGAAGAAGAAGAAGAAGAAGAAGAAGAAGAAGAAGAAGAAGACATTTAATTTGAAGCATCTTTCATTTTACCGAAGGTCGTTGTAGAGTAAAACAAGACATCATATAGTTATATATAGCCTATATAGCCTGTAACTATATCATATGTTATAGTTACAGGCTATAAACAACATGGAGATAACATGGTGGGGCACAGCACATTACAGTGACAAATATTGGCATCAGACAAAATCAAACATGAAACAAATAAAATTTCATCAAAGGTCAGGACTAGAGTGAGGAAGCCAGAGTGAACAGGTGAGTTTTAAGCATACATTTGAAAGTGGAGAGTGAAGTGTATTGATGTAGTGCAAATGAGAGGGTGTTTCAGAGTTTAATGCCCTGTCGCCCATGGAACGATAATGATAGCTGTTGATTCCATGGCTAGGCAGTGGACAAAAGAAGGGGAATGAACAACATTCAGTAGCAGCGTTGGCAATTGTGAAATGCAGTAGTGCCAAATAATAGTTTTCATTGTAGCTTTTTATTCTCTTTTTTTCCTGCAGAACGTATGGAAATGATGAAAATAAAACAAGCTATTAAGACTGTTGAAGTAGCACAATATAAGTGCATCTGTTACCTTTTTCAGTTTTTTACCGCAGCTGTATTCATCTCTCTCCTAGGTTTAAGTGAGAGCCGACGAGGGAAGGAGGGAGGGGGAGAGAGAGAGAGAGAGAGAGAGAGAGAGAGAGAGAGAGAGAGAGAGAGAGAGAGAGAGAGAGAGAGAGAGAGAGAGAGAGAGAGAGAGAGAGAGAGAGAGAGAGAGACAGAAGCAGAGAGACAGAAGCAGAGAGACAGAGAGACCTAGAGACAAACCTCAAATCTGCCCACATGACACCAACACTCAGTACACTCCCAACATTTCTGATAACATGCTGCCACCTGTCAGTGGTCTCAGAACAGAGAGAGAAGGATAGAAAGAGAAAGAGAGAATGGTAGCCTTCCCACAGACAAAATATACTTTAGAAGAAGATGGGGCTAGAATGGAGGGTGTGTGTGTGAGAGAGAGAGAAGGAAGAGGAAGAGAGAGATGCTGACATCTCCAAGTGGCACACCCATCTGACCTTGAGTGATTTATGAAGTGGGGACGTCAGAGCTCTGATGGAATAGAGTTCAGTTATATAAAGGTGTTCCAGGCACACAGAAGTGCTGAACACCATCTGGCCATTTTCTCTATACAATGTTAATATAAGTTTCCAGCTGCATCCAAGTACACTATTTTTGAGAATTGGAGAAAACTTAGTTCTTTAACCCTATGGGCACGACGCCGGAAAAGTGCGAGGAAATTTACACCTATTCTTCTCTGTTGAATTACTTTGGAGCGGTGCATTGTAGCGATATGGCACTCATACCAAACGAAACAGCAGAGCCAGGGCTTTACAATGTGGCCCCTTGCTTACTTTTGTGCTCAAGTATTGTCGAGATATTAATTAATTAAAATTAGCCAAAATCTCTCATATTACCGCTTTGCACAGGCATTACTCACGTTGAAATTACTTGCGAACCCATGATCGCATATTATCACGTTAATTTATCACGCTAAAACAAGGGATCAAATGTATGTCATGTAATGATTTGACAAATTTCTTCTTCATCCATTTTACACTCGCGGTTATCAGTCAATGCATAATGTAAACAATAGCAGAACTTACCGATTCTACTGCTGTCATGCATTTCTGTCAAGACAAGTTTCATACACTTTTGAAATTACTGCAAATTTCTGCATAAGATCCACAATCCTGCATAATCCTGATATAACATCTTTCATTACATGGAACATAGGCCCTTATTTTTGTCAGGCACAGACTACATTATTTATTAACATTGATAAGCCACTGAAAATCCCACCATCATGGTTCTTATATTGCCAGATTCCAGGCAATCTCCTCTACTCACATATGAAAAGATTTCCCTACTGACAGCATCCTATGGACAGGTACTTAGAAGAATACAAGATTTTTTTATACGCAATATGACTTTTTATTGGTTTACTATTTTTTATAAAATCAGTGCAAATAGTAATAATAATAATAATAATAATAATAATAATAATAATAATAATAATAATAATAATAATAATAACAATAACAATAATAATCTTTACTTGTATAGCACAATTCATACATACAAGATGCAGCTCAAAGTGCTTTACAGTTTGGCAAGGTCACCACAAGACAACATTTCTTGTAGTCCAGTGGCATCGGAGCAGATGAATACACTATCAAAATGACGTAGTGACACAATGCCCCGTTACTGCGGACTCTTGCGTGGCGTATTAATGCACTGTCACAGCAATGCAATGCCCCATTGATGCGGGCTCTTGCGTGAACACGGATAAACAGCAGGGCACTGTAGGCTACTCTCATCTTTCCTCTTCACGCTGTATGCTCTATTGAAATTTTGATGGGAGCTTTTTCTCGCATTAAGGTAATGTCATAGTGACGCAATGACGCAAAATAGTAGCTCACCAAATGAAACCCGATCTGGATAGCCTAGACTGACCTGAAAAAAAAAAAAAAAAAAAAAAAGATATAGCATGTATGTATGGCCAGGATGACCAGGATATAAGCTTAAAAGTAAAGGTAGTAAAAGTACCCTGAAAATAGCCTAGGACCCATAGGGTTAATGTGTACACATAACTAATGGTTTAAATTGTGTAAATAGCATTTTTTAGTCTTTTTTTTTTTTGTTCTTTTTACAAATTTACAACATAGATGTTTTGAAGCACAAATCCACAAGCAAAGTGCTCTGCAGTCACACCCTAATAGAGGGCTTTTAGAAAAACACTGAAAAGTGTGCTTTTCACCCTACCTAATACTAAGTGTTTGACAGCAGAAAAGATTCAGTGTAAGCTGGAGGTATAGACAGACGTGTTTAGCCTCTATAGTTAAATTGAACATGTTCCTTTCTTTAAAGGGCTATAGGGAGGCCGTGTATGGGTTGTCTCAGCCTGCACGTTTGTGTGGGGCCAAAGTAAAGGAGGTGATGTGTGACATATGACGGCGTTGTCTTTTCCACTCTGATAACAAACGGAGCCACACATACATACCTAGCTCGCACGGACCGGTGAAGAATCGGAGTCGTGTCGTCTCAGTCGATAACAAACGGTGGCAGAAACGTGCGCTTGATACCGAACCACTGGATAATCTCAACCTTCCGGAGGGAAGACAATTACAGTAATCTATCCTCGATATGATGGCGGTTCAGGATAAGAGGCAAGGAGACTTGTGCACGGGAGATAAGAACACAATTTGGAGATGTGTCTGAGATCACACCAGGACATTTCCGTGAACATAACAAAAGAGGTGAAATTAAAGTTTTGACCAAAAAGAACAAGGTTTTATTTTTAGCTCCAGCTTTGTGTTATGTGGTGTGATGTTGACTGAGGTGAGCAGTTCAAATAAAAGTCTATAAAAAAGATACTACATCTAAAAAACAGTGTAAATATAAAAAGATGTAACCGTTAAATAAATCTTTGAACTCTGTGTACCACTTTGTTGAGTATGTGCATACATTTTACTTCAAAAAGATTGGCCCTACTAAATAAAAGAACTAAATAGAAGAACCAAATCGATATTAGTTGCTTGTTTATTTTTTGCTGCTAATAAAATTATGCAACAGGTCTTTGGATTCCAAAGTTTTTAATTAGTTGATGTTGTTGAGTTGTACTTTGAAGCAGTCATCAAGGGGCTGTTCAACCTTTGTACTGTTTAAATATTTTCTGTTTAAATGCACCTGACTCTGATGGAGCTGTAAGCGAATATGCATTCATTTCAAAAGTTTTAAAAGTAGACTTTGTAGCAAACTAAGGTCTCTGCTTTTTAAGTAATTTTTCTAACTGATGTACAAAAAAATAATAATTAGATGGGCCCATATTCCACAGCCATAGTCAAATTAATCATTTTGCTATGGCCAAATACAGATGCTGATGTCATCTAAAAATGTGGAAACACAGAATGCTAGAGAGGAAAGGAGAGGAGGTGTAGATTGTTAAATTCAGGTGTTTTTAAGGGCTGCTGGCTCTGTGGCAATATCACTATAGTAGAATTTTATTTTGCCACTGTGGAAGCACTCTGTATCGCTACCAACCCCGTGGCTTTGGCTAACATTAGCACTTAACCGAGCTTAGCCTGTAGCCTAAACTAAATAACAGCATTACAACCGTAACACTGTTT
The DNA here is from genome assembly GCA_027475355.1 of Coilia nasus. NCBI lineage: Eukaryota > Metazoa > Chordata > Actinopteri > Clupeiformes > Engraulidae > Coilia > Coilia nasus. The sequence continues at coordinate 15,881,305 of CM050201.1, read as the reverse complement.
TATTGGTCTTTGAAAGAGAACCTATTCCCTGCTCCAGGCGTCACAGAAAAGAAGAAGAAAAAAAAACAGGCCATCAGCTTGCAACAGTCACAACCATCAGTGGTACACTGCTCCGTGATTCAATTGATGTGCCATATCCTGCACTGAGATATATCACTAACTCATCTTGATAAAGTCATGGATCGACAAACAACTTCTACTGTACTCAGTTCAATGTTTTTTGTTTTTTTTTCCTTTCAATTGCATTGTCTGTTGAGTGTCGGCAATCGAAAAGTGCCTTTTCAGAGGAGAATCAAATTGATCTTCAAACAAAGTTATGGAAAGCTGAAGTTAACTTAGGTCGACAGACTTGACTTCCTACCTGGTTGTATTCTAAGCCTCGTCTTCCAGCCATCAAGGGAGCAAATGGAGTCTGCTTGGCACTTAAACATATGTTGCTCCCCCTATCCCTCCTTCATCCATCATGGGGGCTGCACTTGATCACTGCTCAAGTAGGCTTTAAGTAATGGTCAGCCTGTTTTAATCATTAGCACTCCATCCGAGATTTCCATTATCTGTCCGTCAAACACGGGAAGGCCACCCTGGCTGCACTTAACAAGCAGAGGAAATGGAAGCCTACAGTATGCAGCTCCCTTTATGAAACTGTCAACCAAGTTTAGATCAATTCATTTTTTGAACTATTTTGGGGTTTGTTTTGAAATCAATTTCTCCTTTGATTTTAGTTTTTATTAATGAGAGGCAGGCAGGCAGCCTGTCGCTCCACCCCTCCCAAGGGTCCTAGACTGAAGTGCGAGAATGAAATACTCAACTTACTCGCTAATGGCAGCCTGCAAGGAGGCACCATCTATCAGTGCTGTGCTTTGTGAAAGTGAGAGCAACTGTCGCATGTGGTTTACATGTGAGCGCAGTGTGCTAAGTAGTCTGAGCGGTCCCGTGTTTGTGTGAAAGAATTAATGAATCCACAGTGTTGCTATGCAGGGGCCTTCTGAATTAATTGAAATATCAATCTTACACAACTGGCACAATTGTTACAGTAGGGATATGCATCAATATTGTTAGTTGTGTTGAGTGCAGTGTGGAGCACCATGGTGACAATTTTAATCAAAACCGTGGACATCATGTAAGGAAGGCTATTGATACATGTGCAGCATGGGCTGTAGTGTCTGAGACATGTAAGTGGTTGCTTATGGGATTAAATATTAAACAGTCCTTTTGTTTTTCATCTCTCTCTCTCGACCTACAATATCATTTCTGTTGTATATTCTATAACAAGCAGGAGAACAGTACATACACAGGGTTGTTACTGTCTCTATTATGTTTGACCACTCACAGTATTGATCAAAAAAAAAGAAAAGGAATCCTAGAGCTGAATATGAGATTATCATTGTCTGTGTTTCAATGATTAAGGCAAATGAATGGTATAGACATTAAAGTAAAACCTTGTTAGGGTGGGCAAACATCTTACTTCATTGACATGCATCTCCACGTCTGTCAACATGCACAAAATGTTTCAGGGGAAATAAACAAAAAATGTCTGATAAGTAATCAGTCTCGACCATTGTGGATTTGCTGCTACTCTCGCATCTTCACCAACAAGCTGCCCCCAACTCCACCCCCCACCCCATCTCCTTTTTTGCTCTCATTACAATGGTGTAAACTATTCTTGTATGAAATGGTGGCACAATTTAGCCAAGACATGCTTGGTAGCACCACACCCAAATTCATTTGTCAGTTGACGGTCATGGTTAAATTACACCAGAAACAATTGAATTAGAGAGTGAGTCAGACAGATGTGAAATGAGAGTTTGTGGATGGAGGCCTAAGGATGCCAGGGGAATGGGGAGTGGGAGCATCCAGCCTAAAGCGATGACAGAGAGGTTGGTGTTCCCACTCTCTCCTTCCCAGTCCTCAGCCTCGTACCCCTAAACCTCACCACAAACCCCCATTTTACTGATAAGGGGTGTGATGTTTTCTTATACAGTCGACATGAGGGTTTTGCTTAAGGGATGATTCCTGTTTCTTTATCTTTTTGGGTGTTTGTTTTTTACATTTTGCCATACATCAAATGTTTCTTGTCTGCTTTGACAAAATAAAGCAGGATCCAGCCATAAGTGAATGTTTACAGTTTTGCTTATGAAAGTCTTATGATTGAATTATTATTATTATTATTATTATTATTATTATTATTATTATTATTATTATTATTATTATTATTATTATTATTATTATTATTATTATTATATGTTGTAATTTCTGTCAGACTTCTGTTCATTTTGACTTTGTGGATCTTAAATGTAAAACCAAAAGTAAGGGAAGCCCTTCAGTCCAAGCTAAAGTAATAACAGCCCGAGCACTTAAGTTGCTCCAGTGCACATTTTAAACAGGATGAGTTGCTGTCCTGTCCTTTACTACATCTCGTTTGGCACTGAGACAAGCTTGACAAAGTTGGCTGGGGCTTGACAAATCGGCCGCTTCACCTCCAAAACTGCCCGACAGGGCTGATTCCGGCCCTAAAAAGCATTTCGAGGCTCCTCAGGCCGGCCGACGGAGTCGAGTGGCGACTTGTTCTCCCAGTCGCTGTGGCTGACCAGCTCTGGAGAGACAGCCTAGTCATCTCTTACGGCTGCAGTATGAACAGAAGTCTGACTTTTTATTTCTTCCCCCTTTCTCTCCATTCCCTACACTCATCCACTCCTCCACCCAAAAGCTTGCTTCCTTGCTTCACCACACCACATGTTTTGGCCAGGATATAGGTGTTTGCTGAATGTTACTGCTGATTTGCTATTTGTTTGTGCTTGTTTGTTTATTTGTTTATGCTTTCTGCAATTATTTTCATGAGGCTTTTCAGGGATGATGTCTTCCTTTTCAATGCTGAATAATTATTTGGAACCCGTTTCACCAGATTTCATATTTTTATTGTTTGTTTGTTTTCTTTCCTTCTTCCTTTCTTGTCCCCTTCACTAGTGAAAAGGTCCGTAGATTTTAAATCTAGAGGAGTAAAATTATTCCCAGGCAAAGACAACAGCAACAAGTTTTCTATCTGTGAGTCTACCTGTTTGTTACTCTTTATTATTATGGTAAATCTGTGATCTTTCCTTGCTGTGGCGTTTTGTGTGTTAGTCTCTGTGTGCATATGTGTCATGTTCTCCCAGTCCCGGTTTATGGTTTTTGCCATTGCTTTGTTTGGCCAACGTTAACTGCCTGAAGCTGCAACTTGCATGGTCCAACCTTCCCCCTTTCTGCCCCACCATCTGATCCAGCTCGCCTGCATCTCTGCACCGTGTCAGTGAGACTGGAAGTTGTGAAACACACACATGCACTGTGCAAAAAGCTCAAGGATGAAGTTGCGTTATGCTGTCAGGCGATGAGCAGCCTGCATTGCCTTTGAACAGTCTCCAGCTGCATGAAGCACAGGGCTAATGCAACAATGGCCTTGCAGTTGGTGCTGTGATATCATGTGCGTTATCACTTGATATGTGCTCCGAGCGCCGTTGAACTTGAAAGAGAAAAAAAAAAAATTGCACTTGGGAAAAAGACATCCTGACTTGCCCCATTTGTCTGAAACCCAGGCACACAGTGTAAGAAATGTCAAACTTGGAAAGAAAAATAGACGAGAATGTGCCCATATTCCAACAATAAGCGGGCCACCGAGTCTTGTCAGAATACATTAGTTCAATTCGTTCCCTTTTTACCCATCTGCCATTGTGGGCTTATTCTGCGACTACGGGAGAACTACGGGACAGTACAGACTGTCACTGCTCTGTAAATACTTTTCGGGAAATGATATCCCCCCTGCTGGGGTGCTGGATGACCCATCAGGAGCACAGCTCCTGAAGCAAGAGGGACATGTCCTTTGGTGGTCTACTCTTCTCAGAGACTAAGCTGACCTTTTTTTCACTGATGAAAGACAGGACACACTGTTCAAACCACCCCTCGACTGCATAAAAGCACACCCGGGTGGTTTTTTGGCATACCACCTGCATCATGCACAGCTAAAATTAGGTATATGAATAACAAAGGCTGAGTGAGTTGAAACAATGGCTTTTCTGTGAAATGGCTGACAGTGTGGAGACACTGTGCATCAATGCAGTCTGTGCTTTTTATGCAGTTAAAAAAAAAAAAAAAAAAAAAAAAAAAAGACATGACTTTAACTAAACCAAAATCAAAATCACAAGCAGGCTTTCTACAAAGCCATGTAAAGCAGAGCCCACTGAAATGGAAAACATCTTTTCATTTTCCTTTGTCTGGCCATTCAGACACACACAAAATAGGTCAGTGTACCTATTAACAGAAGTTCTATTATCGCTTATTTACTTTAATCCCAATTTACTTTAAGTATGTCCCAGTATATCTCCAAATTTGGCTTTGGCCTCACTTTTAAGCGACATGATTATACAGTATCTAAATCATCTCTTTTAAATGAAATTGCTGTCTAAGTAAATAGTTAATAGTTAATAAAAAGTTTAGCCTTTGCAATAACTGCTTAAGCACATCGTATAATTGCTACAAATATAGACGGTGTGTTTTCCCTGTGGATTCATTAGTTGTGTAGTGTTCAGCCTGTAGGTTCTCGGGTAGGGTTATGGATAGAGAAAACAGTCTGTTTATTTAAATGTAGGTCCTTTTTTATTCTGGGGAAATAAATGATGATTGATTGTTTATGATCACTGAAACGACGCTGAATGACTCTTTAATTTTTTTATGTTCTGTCCTCTCCCTCTCAGTGGACAAAACAATGAATTGCTCCAAAACACTGTAATAAGAAAAGCAACACCATGAACAGTGAGGAGCAGAGGTGTCTAATAAAATGCGTTTGTTTTGAGTAAAACAAAGTTATTGTATAGATTGAACAGCAGGCATCTATATTTCACTGTTTTTATTGCCAATATTCGCTGATGTTTAGTAAAACTTATATGGAAGCTCATTAGTAGATCTCCAGCATAAAGAGCATTTAACTCATTTGTCCACTGTTTGTATAGACTTTTACATCCATTTTTATAATGTCTTCCTTTAATGAGGATTGTTTAATAGGGTATACACTGACAGCATTTAATGTGTAGGGTAGGCAATTTTCTGATGAGTATAGTATAGACATTGTCATTGGTGATATATCCGTCTACTTTTTATTTGAGCAGTCTACTTTTTATATATCCGTCTACTTTTTATTTGAGCAGTGAAGGCTTTTTGCACGCTTTCCGTCAGAACTAGCACAGGCATTCTAGTTTTAGTGAGTGTTTGGAGCTGTAGACTCAGAGACTTCACAGTAGGAGTCTGTTCATTTTCACAAGGAGAGAATGTGTTTGTCCCTGTGGCTTTCACAATGCATGTGTGTATTTTGGGTATTTTTCTTATGCGAGGTTGAGAAGGGGGATGGGGGGGGGGGGGGTTGCACAGAGCATTTGCATGAGTGAAACACGCCAGCAATGACTGATCTGGGACCAGTGGCTCCTTATTTGAAGCTTGTGTGCATGTATCTTCTGCATGTTCTGCATTGTCTGCATTTGGTCTGTGTTTCTCTATTTCCTTTCATTATTATTCCTTCTCTTTTGGCCTTTTCTTTTCTACTCTCTCTCTCTCTCTCTCTCTCTCTCTCTCTCTCTCTCTCTTCTCTCTCTCTCTGTCATTATATTCCTTTATTCCTTTCTGGCGGCCCAGCCGTGCCTTTGTAGGCAAAAAAAAAAAAAAAAAAACACATGACACTGTCAGCGAATGAAGCAGAAGTTAATTACCGTAGAACAAAAAAAATCTGTTCGCCGGCTAATGAAAGCATATTTCCAACTCTCCATGAGCAGTGGGAGCCCACATGCTGAATATGCTTTCACCTCACATACTACATTGTATGGCTGCACATGTTATATACAGATCTCTGAACAGAGTCTTCTTTATTTCCCTATATTATCTCACTATCCTTCCGTATCCTTGAGCAGAAATAGGCCAAGCTTAGATTTTGCGAAGCTCATTGTGGAATGATGTTGCATACAGGGTGAATGTGTGTTTTCTCCAGTTACTCATGATGTAAAAATCTCTGTTGAAATGAATGGATAGTGTTTGTGTGCGTGTGTGTGTGTGTGTGCACACATGTGTGTGTGTTTACACAGGCGTGTGTGTGAGTGTGTGTGTGTCTGTGTGTGTGTAAATGACAGTGTCTGAGGTGCTAATTAAGACTATGTAAGTATGCTCTTGCACATGTAAGACAACTGCTATGTGTTAATGTGAATCTGTTGTCATTGCTGTTGATGTCTTTTTTTATACATCTGCTCCACAACTGTTCCATTCATCTGTGTTGAATTGGTTGTGTCCTTCATGTCTGTACATGTCATTTAAAGTATATGTGTTTTGTTCAGGTATGGTACTCTGTTCGGTGTGTGTTTATATGTAGATGTGTGTGTGTCTGTGTGTGTGTGTGTGTGTGTCTGTGTGTGTGTGTGTGTGTGTGTGTGTGTGTGTGTGTGTGTGTGTGTGTGTGTGTGTGTGTGTGTGTGTGTGTGTGTGTGTGTGTGTGTGAAAACATTACGTATGGGTGGGGTTGTGGTAAATAGTAGCTGTCAGTGTTCATTGTGAGCTGACTGGCTGACAGGCTTGCGACCTTTTTAAACCTGGAGGTTTAAAAGGTGAAAAAAGCTGTCACTCGTTACCTGAAAGTCCAAAGAGGGAAAAAAAAACATCACCCACCTCTCTCTCTCTCTGTCTTTCTTTCTCTCTCTCTCTCTCTCTCTCGCTCTCTTTATCTCTCTCTTTCTCTGTCTTTCTTTCTCTCTCTCTCTGTCTCTCTCTCGCTCTCTTTATCTCTCTTTCTTTCTCTGTCACTCACTCTCTCCCTCTTTCTCTCTCTCTGTCTTGCTCTATCTCTCTCTCACTCACTCTCTCTCTCTTTCTTTCTCTCTCTCTTGCTCTCTCTCTCTCTCACTCTCTCTCACTCGCACTCTCTCTTTTTTTTCTCTCTCTCTCTTTCTCTCTCACTTGCTCTCTCTCTCTCTCTCTCTCTCTCTCTCTCTCTCTCCCTCCCTCTCTTTGTCTTCCTCCACATGCCCCCCTCTCTTCTGCCCCATCACTCCCACCCGAGATCTCCCAGTGGGCTTCACACTCGGCTGGTCTCCACCGTGTGGAAATAAAAGGCAACTTTCCTAAACATTTCAGACAAATTGTTCTGGTACACAGAGGAGAGATGGCTGATAAGGTGTGCTCAAGTGACCCACAGTCTCATACCAGCAGGCAGGCAGGCAGGCAGGCAGGCAGGCAGACAGACAGGCAGGCAGGCAGGCAGGCAGGCAGGCAGACAGGCAGGCAGGCAGGCAGACAGACAGGCAGGCAGGCAGGCAAGACAGGCAGGCAGACAGACAGGCAGGCAGACAGGCAGGCAGGCAGGCAGGCAGACAGACAGGCAGGCAGGCAGGCAGGCAGGCAGGCAGGCAGGCAGGCAGGCAGGCAGGCAGGCAGGCAGACAGGCAGGCCGGCAGGCAGGCAGGCAGGCAGGCAGGCAGGCAGACAGGCAGGCAGACAGACAGACAGGCAGGCAGGCAGGGCCGTTTGTAGATGAGGCCCATCTCCAACCTTAACACGCAACCTCACACTTAAACACACCACCCCCACCTCAACGCAACCCAAGGCAGCCTCCTGTACCCTGTACCCTCTACCCTCCTCCTTCTCTTCTTCCCCTTCTTCCTATCTTTTCACCACTCCTCTCTGTACCTGCTGACAGACAGGGATACAAAGAATATGGCACTCCTAGATGCTAAATTATATGGCCAACCTAGAATTAAACAGAACACACCTGATGCTGAGATCTGTCGTTCAGATCCTGACTGTTTTTTTTTTTTTTTTCCTTGTCTTTTGTGGCCTTTTTCATTATTGTGGCTGTCTCAAGTTGAGATGACAGCTCTACTGCCCCCTCTTAGTCTTGTTTGGAATCTTCCAGCTTCTCCAGCCTCACTGATTTTGGTTTCGGAGTCAGAGACAGCTTGGTCAGAGCTCTCTCTCTCTCTCTCTCTCTCTCTCTCTCTCTCTCTCTCTCTCTCTCTCTCTCTCTCTCTCTCTCTCTCTCTCTCTCTCTCTCTCTCTCTCTCTCTCGCTCTTGCTCTCTCTCTCTCTCTTTTTCTGTCTCTTTCTCTCTCTCTCTCTCTCTCTTTCTTCTCACCACTAAAACACAGGGTGCTGGGAACCGTTGTTTCTTAGCAACTGTTGTTCAAGAAACAAAGAAAAAAAAAACACAAGCGAGAAAAAAATGTATACTGATACTTTTCCGAGATAAATTTCTCTGCATGGCATTTCCTTGTTTAACTCTGCAGTCTGCCTTGTTTAATATGATTAGGCCATTCTAGAAACTGATTATCTTTAATGCAGTATTATAGTAAATTATGACTGAGCCAAAATACTACTGACTATAAAAAGGGAAAAATATACTGGGTTATCTTTTCTCCTCATTCTTTTTCTTTGTGCGTGCGTGCGTGCGTGCGTGCGTGCGTGCGTGTGTGCGTGCGTGCATGCGTGCGTGATCATGTATGCATGCATGTGTGTGCATGCATGACTGTGCATGTGTGCTAGGCTAATGCTCATTTAGCTGTTTAAGTGCATTTCTTCACAATAACAGCAAAAAGAAACCTTCACAGAAACCTTACGTAGAATTTTTATTTAGCAAACATTGCCTTTTAAAAAGACAACAACAGCAAAAAATCCAGCCTTCTTTCTATCCAACACACACCCACTGTCTTAAATCAGCCATTCTTTTTCTCCCTTTCAGTCGCTCCTTTCTGAGTCTCTCTCTCTCGCTTTCTCCCTTTCCCTCTCTCTCTCACTCACTTTTCTTTTTCACTTTTTCTCTTTCTCTGTCTCGCTTACTTTCTCGCTCTCTCTCCCTCCTCTTTCTCTTTATCTCTCTTTTCCTTTTTCCCTCTGTCTCTCACTCACTTTCTATTTCTATCTGTCTGTTTTCCTCTGTCTCTGTCTTACTCTCTCTCTCTCTCTCCCATAGTGTCTCTCATTTTCTCTCGCTCTCTCTGTCTCTCTCTCCGTCTCTCTCCCTCTCTCTCTCTCAACCCCCCCTCCCCCCCCCCTCTCCCCCTTTCTCTCTCTCTCCCATGGTGTCTCTCTCATTTTCTCTCGCTCTCTCTGTCTCTCTCTCTCCGTCTCTCTCCCTCTCTCTGTCTCTCTCTCTCCGTCTCTCTCCCCTCTCTCTCTCTGTCCAGCTCTAGCCGCTTCTCCCCCTTTCTCTCTCTCTCCGTCTCTCTCCCTTTCTCTCTCTCTCTCCATGCCCCCTCTCCTCTTCTCCCCCTCTCCCCCTCTCTCCAGCTCTACTCGCTTTCATGTGTTTGTTGCCACTGTGATTTGGGTGCTGTCTCGCCTGCTGCCTGGGCTGCTGCTGCTGCCTCTCCTATCATCCTGGAGTACTGTGAGTGTGTGTGTGTGTGTGTGTGTGTGTGTGTGTGTGTGTGTGTGTGTGTGTTTGTGAGTGTGTGTGTGTGTGTGTGTGTGTGTGTATGTTTGAGTAGTGTGTGTGTGTTTGTGTGTGTGTGTTTGAGTAGTGTGTGTGTGTTTGTGTGTGCGTGTGTGTGTTTGAGTAGTTTGTGTGTGTGTGTGTGTGTGTGTGTGTGTGTGTGTGTGTTTGAGTAGTGTGAAAGTGTGTATGTGTGTGTCCGTGTGTGTGTATGTGTGTGTGTGTGTGTGTGTGTGTGTGTTTGTGAGTGGCGGTGCGGCTCGGTGCTTTTTGTGTGAAGCTCTGGCTGTCCTGCGGGGAGACGGCAGTGTAGGCACATTCCCTCAGCTGTCAGAGCCCATGACGCGCATCCCACAGAAGGCCACATGGCAAAGCAAATCAAGGCCGCTTGTGGAGTGGCAGCCATTGAGAGGCAGTAAAAATAGATGTGTTTGATTTGAATGTATAAATAAAGTCATCATTCTTTGTTTGTGTTTTTTGTTTTGTGTGTGTGTGTGTGCGCGCGCGTGTGTGTGTGTGTGTGTGTGTGTGTGGGTTTGTATTTAAGTGTGTCAGGTGTTGTGTGTGTGTGTCTCTATCTGTATATTTTTGGTGTCGTGTTTGTTGTTTCTGTTGTGTGTTTTCATGCATGCATGGAGCACAGTAGCATTAGCAAGCATGAAGTATGTGTGTGTGTGTGTCTCTTTGTAGTATTCTTATTAGTGATGAAGTGTGTGTCTGTGGTGTGTGTGTGTGTATGTATTTTTAATATGCTTATGAGTGAGTGCAATTATGCGCATGCATGCACACAAGTGTACGTGCGTACACACATATGTGTGTGTGTGTGTGTGTGTGTGTGTGTGTGAGTGTATGTTTATGCGTGCGCATGTGTATGACTGTGTATATGTGTGTGAGTGTGTTTGTGTGTGTTTTGACCTCCGTAACCTTGTGTTTTTCTTGGAAACATTTGCTGACAACACAGTTGCTGAAATCGATACAATGATGTCTCGGGCCCTGATGGGATGGATCTTAACGTGTTTTTTTTTCCCCACTAGTCTGCAATCAGGGTCCCTCTGCTCACTTTGCCCCGAGACAGGCAGCAGATGGTGGCACAACTGTGGGAGCCATTTTAGCTACGTAGCTGTGCCATTGTCAGATGTACTCAGAGGCTCACAGAAATTAGATACGTTCTGAACGTGTGTGTCTGTGTATGTGTGTGTGTGTGTGTGTGTGTGTGTGTGTCTGTGTATGTGTGTCTGTGTCTGTGTGCATCCCTGTTCGTTTGTGGTTGGTTTTGTGTGTTTATTTGTGTATTCTCCGTGGAAACGTGGCTGCTTTTGTATTTGTGTGTGTGAGTGTGTGTGTTTGTATGTGTTTGTAGATGTGTGTATGTGTGTATGTACTTGCGCAGCTCATGGGGTTTCATCTACCAAACCCCATCCAATGTGATTACGCCACTGATTCCATTCATGTGTCACCCCCGCTTTTTTTTTTCATGGAGGTGGCCTTGTTAGACTAGACAGGGTAGAGCCACATAATGCTTCCGCTCAATGTCATTTACCTCCAGCAACTAGTCAGGGAGCATGAACATAAGCTTTTGTTCCGTCCGAGTCTGAATGGGTACGGGCCAGTCAGCGAACAGAGCGGAAACGATGATGTCGAACTCAAGCGCTCAAGCTTAGGTTTCCGGTTGTAGTTCAGAGGCACTGAACGAAGCAGGCAAGATGGATGTACACCAAAGTATACATTCTGTGCTGGCAACAATTCCCAAATTTGAGGATATAAAGCCAGAACAAGAAGAATGCTTGAGGAGTTTTATCGAGGGAAAAGACGTTATTGGCCTTCTTCGTACAGGTTTTTGTAAAAGCTTAATTTAGCAAGCTGTACCGATTGGTTGAAACAGACAGTATTCACCCACCATGGGGCGAACGAATGCCAATGCTGATGTTTCAGACACTCACACGAAGTAAAAGCTTCTGATGCATCAGGCTATTGTTAGGGCTCATTCACACCACACTGCACGTGAGCGGTGCAGGACGGAAGTTGTGCGGTATAAGCTGCGCTTTCGTGTGTGTGTATTCACACCAGGCATGTCGGCAGGGTGGTGCGTCAGCCAATCCTTTCTTCCCGGGTACTGACGTATTATGCTGCCAACGTTCACACTTGTTGCATTAATCATGGTCAAGTATCCTACCCTCTCCTGTCCTACCCCCCTAAAACACACACACACACACACACACACACACACACACTTTCCCATTCCCCCCTTACCCCTCCCCAGTCCCTCCCTATCCACGCAATTATATAATCTATCCAAAACAACTATTTTACAAAACAGCTTGGCCTTGCCGGAGGAAAGTGCTAGTGGAAAGCCCACGTAGACGTAGCTGTCTCTATCTCTGGCTCTGGCTTGCCTTCTTCAGCCTGCCCCTCTCTCCTCTGCTGGCTGCCAAGCCGTCATTCCTCCCCCTTTTCTGCCATTTTAATGTTTTTTTCCTGGCTTTGTTGTGTCCTCTATGCCCAATCACTGTTGATAGAATTACGGACGAATACACAAACAGAGACATATGTTTTGGCCCCCACTGCGCATTTAAAAAAAAAAAAAGAGCTGGAATGCATTTGCATAAAAACATGGCTCGTCTTCGCAATGGGGATTGAGTTGACGTAACGAGGTGAGCCACACAGTCAGTGCCCTCACGCAGTGAAAATAAATCTATACAGCCCAGCAGTTTTTGTGGCATGTTGTAGTAATGCAGCCTTGTTTTCTGCTGAGGCACGTAAAATACAGCGAGGTGAAGGCTGACCCGGGGTCAGTTCACTGGCAGCTTTGATCAGAGCGAGAGCTGTCTCGCTCAGGTAGATGTTGAGGTAGTCTTCCAGGCACTGACATCTACATAACTTCCTGTAGACCCCTCTCCTCACCCCACTGCCAAACGAATACACACCCACACACACACACACATACACTCTTTACTTCAACCCTTACGCACATGCACACACACACACACAGACACGCATGCATGCGCACACACACACACACAAACACACAGAGACACAAACACACAGAGACACACATACCCGCTTACACACACACACACACACACACAGACAGACACACACACACACACACACACACACACACACACACACACACACACACACACACACACACACACACACACACACACACACACACACACACACACACAGGAGTCCTTATTAAATGAGAGCCAACATCAGCTATCTGCACACTGACTGGACAAGGCCCAGATTTAATCTTCTCTTCCTGCTCAGGATGATGAAAAACAGCCTTAATACACACGTGACATTTGATGGCTGTTTTACCCTCCCCTTTTCTATAGTCATATTACTCTGCTGTTGTCGAAGATAATTCCAGCAGATTCTTCTCAAGTAGTGCACCAAAATCTGATGTTTTCTGTTTGTTTGAATGATGAATGGGACCCCAAGTCAAGTGATAATGAAATGTTCTGTCAATGTCCTTTGTTCTATTGTTGCTGTTGTTGTTGTTGATGTCGTTGTGTGTTTGTGTATGTGTGTGTGTTACTGTCTGTCTCTAAGCACTCATGTCTGCCTTCATACATAGCTTAGACCTTCCCATTACCTAACCGGCCACTTTGTCATTCTGTAACGTGGCACAGAGAAAAAATGTTCGGGTACTACACGGCTGCGTGGGTTAAATAGGTGATCATATCTCACACCATTCCAACACACACACACACACACACACACACACACACACACACACACACACACAGACACACTAACACACACACACACACAAACACACAGAGGCACAGACACACACACCCCAACACCCTTACCTCATGCATTATGCAGCTCTAGCATCCTGACCAACCCCTAAACCCCCCCACACCCAACAACCCCCACACTCCTGACATCTTCCATTAGGCAGTAAACAACCTCCTGGATATGAGTCTGATGAGCACTCAGAGAGGCACTGTGCACGGTACGTCGGGGCACCACGCGGCCTCTCGCCATCCAATAGTGATGGACGCCATCTGTGAAGCCCCAGCCAGGCTGCCCCTTGGAGCTCAGCGCTCTGCATATGTGTGCAGCAACATGCACCAACCCCAACCCCCTCCATGGCCTCCCAACGCCAGTGCTCCACGTCCCTTAAATAATATAAACACCTCATGCTAGGGGAACAACATTTGCTGAACTGAAACTGGGTTTTATTTTTGGTGGCTGTTTCTGCTACTGCTGCTGCTGTTATGTTGTTTTGTTGTCTTCAGGAGGTTTGAAAGGGGAGGTGGGGGGGAGCAATGGTAGGAGGGAGAATAAACAAATAAATGAAACAAGAACTGGAGCATTTAGAAGACATAACAGTTGAGTTTGTTGCTTTGTCTTTTTTGTTAATTACAGCAAATCGGTGGTTTTCTGCAAGAAGGAAGGAGGCTTTTGTAGAACTTGGCCTTTCCAAAAATTACATCATCACTTAAATCACTTAAAACCACTAACTGCTAACTTTAGGGCAATCAAAGTTTCACTCGATCATAAATCTTTGAGTGTAATGACTCAAAGTCTTATCACAGCTTTTAGCACTGCTTTCACGTCTCCTGCTACCCTCTTTAGGATGCTTGCGGTTTTTAAGAGGGAGAGCACATGTCTGTCCGCTGAAGTGGAACAAGGGAGGCCTGTTAGAAAAAGGGCATTGACAGCAAAGCATATTGGGGTTCGACATCTGGGCCTGTGTGGTCTGGGTTGACGATTTCGTTATTTTTTTTCGGGTGGGAACCATAGATGAGAAAGAGAAAGAGAAGGAAGAGGAGAGAAGAGAACGAGGAGGCAGAAGTCTGCTGTCCTGATATCACCCCCGCCCCAAGGTCCCTTCTTGGGCTGTGTGTGGATACTTGCAGTTGCCAGTGCAAATGAGCATCGACAAAGCACTCCGAGGGCCTAAAATCGAGCTGGCAGTAAAAAATTAATTATTCTCAACTCGTCGCCTGCTTGCTAACTATGCCTTCTGCACTTTTTCACTTTTTATATTAAGCTTCTCATAAAAAAGTCAAACCGCCCTCTTAAAGTTTAACTCCCAGAGTTTACAAGAGTACGTGGAGGTTAGCATTAGCTATCTAGATTCTCCTATCTTCACCTTTTCCTTGCACTCTCTCTCTCTCTCTCTCTCTCTCTCTCTCTCTCTCTCTCTCTCTCTCTCTCTCTCTCTCTCTCTCTCTCTCTCTCTCTCTCTGTGTCTTTCTCTCTCTCTTTTCTCTCTGTATTTTTCTCTGTCCCTCTTTTTTACCGTCATTTCTGTAGACCCTCTCATCTCTGCTAATCCAAAAACATGACACACACAAACCAAAAAAGGTCTTGCCTAATTCCGGGTCTCTTTTGTATGTGCTGATGGTCTGTGATCGTCTGTGGTTGTACGTGAGTGATGGTGTGCGGTGGTGTAGAGTGAGGTGCTGTGCCGTACTGTGCCGTGGCATGAAGCCAGCATGATCTAAACCCAGCTCTGCTCCCTGCCTGAGTATATCTCCCTTTCAACTGCCTCACCCTCCCCCCCCCCAAACCTCAGCCCCCACCCTACTACACCACCTCCACCCTCACCCCAGCAAGTGTAACTCTCTCCCCTTTCTGTCTCTGTGACTTTGTAGTGAACGAGGGCGGCATCAAGCAGGCGTCCAACTCCTGCCCAGACCCTGGGGAGCCAGAGAATGGCAAGCGCGTCGGCTCCGACTTCAGGTAATCAACAACACCCCACTCCAGTCTACACACACACACACGCACACTCTAGTCTATACACACACACACATACACACACACATACACACATACACATTTGCACAGACAGAAACACTCACTCACACACACTTTTACGCATACATTTAAATAGACACAAACGCTCACACACTTACCCACACAAGCTCAAACCTAAACTCTTACACAGACACACACATACACACACACATAGAAGCACAAAGACGCAAACTCTTACACATACACACTTTTTAACAGACAGAAACACTGTCTTTCTCACACACACAGACGAACACACACACACAGGCTCAAACTCACACACACACACATTTACACAGACACAAAAACATACACACACACTTTTACGCACACATTTAAATAGACGCAAACACTCACACACTTACCCAAACAGGCTCAAACTTAAAGTCTTACACAGACACACAAACACATACAAGCACACACTCAAACACTCACACACAGACACTTTTAAAAAGACAGAAACACTGTCACTCACACAGACACACACACAGACCCACACACAGAGAGACTCAAACTCAAACTCTTGCACACACACACACACAGACTCAAACTCAAACTCTTACACACACACACACACACACACACACACACACACACACACAGACACACACTATCACTGGGTGCAAAGTCACCCTCACAGCTACTCCGCTTTTCTGGATGGTGGATGGAGAGTGACGGGTCGTGGACACACAAGCGGATTTTATGATCCCGTTGTAATGGCTTCTCCTGCTTTTACTGACTCCCTACACTCCAGTAGAGGACAATTCAATTTGTCACAACAGAAAAGTTAGAAGTTATAGAATATATATATATATATATATATGAATTATCTAGTGCTGATTCTAATGAATGTGCGTCATTCAACTGCTCTTACCATTTCAAATAACAAACAAACAGTAGCACTGAAACATTTCGGTAGGTTCTTAAAGGAGAACTTCGGTGTAAAATGAAAATTTCCATGTTAAAACATCATACCGAGTTGGTATGTGTACTGAGGAGCAAAATTGATTTAGCCTGTTGCATTCAGAATTTAACTATTTTTTATAGTTTGACCCAGAAGGCTAACAATGGAAGTGGTAGGTGCCCTTAGACGAAGCATGACGACTACGCTATTTTTAAACCATTAAAACAGCTCGAAGAAACTCCACATTCCATTGGTAGTACAACAAAGGCTCTGGCATTCAAACCGAACCACTGAGAATATTGTAAATGTACACAACGTTTATTTAAAAAGCTGTTATTACATGCAGTCGTTTGCAGTTGTTTCTTGTTGCCGCCATGATGAAAGTCCAAACAAGTTGATTATACTACCTCTCCTCCTATTCTTCCTGCTGGTTCGTGTTCGTCAATTGACCTGTGCAGACTTTCATCATGGCGGCGACAAGAAACTACAGCAAGGTACTGCTTGTCAAAACTGTTTTATTAATAAATGTTGTGTACACTTACAAAGTTCTCAGTGCCTCATTTTTAATGTCAGGGCCTTTGTTGTACTACCAATGGAGTGTGGAGTTTCTTCGAACTGCTTTAATGGTTTAAAAATAGCGTAGCCGTCATGCTTCGTCTAAGGGCACCTACCACTTCCATTGTTAGCCTTCTGGGACAAACGATAAAAAATAGGTAAACTCTGAATGCAACAGGCTAAATCAATTTTGCTCCTCCGTACACATACCAACTCGGTATGATGTTTTAACATGCCAATTTTCATTTTTACACCGAAGTTCTCCTTTAAAGTGAATATGTACAGTATGTGAGTGTAAATTCTATGCGAGCTTCTGTGGAAACGCTATCTCCTAGAGTGTGTAAGTGACTCACACACTTACAGTAAAAACCATGTCTCAGTTATGACTGTACACCCGCTTAGTGGGATAGCTGAGGTCCAACAGTAAATCAGCTGGCTTGGAGCCTCCCGTAATGCCAGCAAAGTAATGTCTCACCCGGCAGAAGAGCTGCTGATGAAGGCTTTCACTCCGGCAGTCAGCTCACCTGCGTCCCCTCCCCTCATCTCCTCAATGCACCTCAGTCCCTCTCAAATTAATGATCGGCCATTTTTACGAGCCGCGTTTCTTGCCATCTGTGCTTCGCATCACCCAGTCCTGCAATAGACCTAAAACCTTCCACCTACACACACACACCTATGCACACACGCACACAAACACCTACACAAACACCTACACACACACACGCACACACACACACACACACACACACACACACACACACACACACACACACACACACACACACACATCAATCAAACTATAAAGGCCACTCATAGTTAATGTAAACTTGTTTTGCCCAGGTAACCTCTATTCCCCCCTCAACCCCTCTTCCCCCACCAACCCCTACACTCACACCTTTCACTTATCATCAACCTGAGTGCTGAAGGACAATTTTTTTTTTTTTTTTTTTTTTTTTTTTCATGAAGAGAGCGGGCAGATGGAACTTTCCGGACAGGCATTATGAAGGCTGAGTGAGAGTGACACATGTCATTAATATCCAGCCACCTGATGGTGCCGATGACCCTCTCCTCCTGATGCTTGCCTGTGCAATACCAATCAGGGTATCCCCTTCTCCCCCCCCCTTCTTGCCTTTTTTGCCCCCTCAGAGAGAGAGAGAGAGAGAGAGAGAGAGAGAGAGAGAGAGAGAGAGAGAGAGAGAGAGAGAGAGAGAGAGATACATAGAAATAGAGAGTTAGCTAGAAATGGAGATGGAGTGAGAGAGAGATAGAGAAAGGGACAGAGAGATAGAGAGAGAGGGAGAGGAGGAGAGAGAGAGAGAGGAGGAGAGGAGAGAGAAAAAGAGTAAAAGAGAGAGAGTGAGAGAGAGAGAGAGAGAGAGAGAGAGAGAGAGAGAGAGAGAGAGAGAGAGAGAGAGAGAGAGAGAGAGAGAGAGAGAGAGAGAGAGAGAGATACATAGAAATAGAGAGTTAGCTAGAAATGGAGATGGAGTGAGAGAGAGATAGAGAAAGGGACAGAGAGAATGAGAGAGAGGGAGAGGAGGAGAGAGAGAGAGAGAGAGAGAGAGAGAGAGAGAGAGGAGGAGAGGAGAGAGAAAAAGAGTAAAAGAGAGAGAGTGAGAGAGACCCTGAGAGAGAGAGAGAGAGAGAGAGGGAGGAGAGAGAGAGGGAGAAAGAGAGAGGGAAAGACTGCTCATTCTCCCCAAAGTCACACTAATAATGGCCCAGCGGGAAGCTTGACAACTTGCATATGGGTACGGCACAGAGGCCAATTAAAGACACAGGATACCCACTGGGCTGCTGATGTAATAGTTCTGAGGTGTTTATGTGTGAGAGAGAAGATGAGAGAGAGAGAGAGAGAGAGAGAGAGAGAGAGAGAGAAAAAGAGAAAGATAGAAAGAGAAACAGAGAGAGTGGAGCGGGGGAGAGAAGGACAGAGAGAGAGAGAGAGAGAAGATGAGAGAGAAAGAGAGCGAGAGACAGAGTGAGAGAGAGACGGGGGGGGGGTTGTTTAGACCCTGGGGACATGACAATGGAATTTTCACACTCACCCTGGGGAATGGGCCAAATGCATATCACCACACAAATCTCTGCATGAGGATGACTTTCACATATCCCATAAAAGAAAACAAAAACTATTGATATTTTCCCCTAAATAGTGTAGGCATCAGTCACGTTATTTATAGTAACTCCATCTTTGAAGTTGGAGGATGAGCTAAATGTAGTCGAGCTAAATGTAGAGGTTTAAAGAATACACTGTACCGTTGAACATCAGTATCAGTACTACATAGTATGAGAATCAGTAAAAGGTCATCACAGATTTGCTACAACCCATTGCAAGAACATCCAATCTCTATACATACTGATGTTACAGGCACAGGTAGGTAATTAGTGATATCACCTGTATCACCTGCACCAGGTAGAATCAATACATGACATGACCTAAACAAACTCGGTGAACACAGATTTTCCCACCTTTGGCAAAAGTCCTTGCTTTTATGCCTGCATTAAATGTATCAACCACATTTTCGCAAATTCTATCTGCACTTACACATTGATTCTTTCTTCCTGTGTTCGCGTTGTGTGTATATGGCCGTCTTTTTGCCTTTCCTCATGCGTGTGTGTGTGTGTGTGTGTGTGTGTGTGTGTGTGTGTGTGTGTGTGTGTGTGTGTGCCATATGTTTTTTTGTCTCTCCCCAGTATTGGAGCTACAGCTCAGTTCACCTGCGACGAGCACCACGTCCTGCAGGGCTCCAAGACCATCACCTGTCAGAGGGTTGCCGAGGTGTTTGCCGCGTGGAGTGACCATCGGCCCGTCTGCAAAGGTGAGCAAGCCCTCCAGACACACAACTGGGCCTAAACATGGACCAGCTACTCACTCCTGAGGACACTTTGTTTTTTCCATACTGCATGCATGGACGACACCAAGATGTATTTTTATTATTACTATTATTTTTATTTATTTTTTGCTAAAAAAGTGTGTCTCTGCGCCGTGGTTTGTTTTTGTATGTCTGCTGATGTTCAGCCACCTGTGCATGCTGTTTACAAACAGCCCCAGGCAACTTTTCTGTTGCATATCAAGTTCAACGTGATCAATATGGCACAACAACAAAATAAACAAACAAACAAACAACAAGATGATGTGTGCGCAATGGTATGATCAAGAAACAGGCTGTTGAGCAGCTTTATCTATTTCCTGTGGCCCCAGTCCTGTCCTTGCCTAAAGGTTAGCTTACCCCTCTGTCACTGGCTGATTCCATAGAGCTGGGATTAGCATGCTGTCAGGAACAACACAAGTGTTCAAAGGCTGTCAAAGGAACATTTGAAGAACAGTGCGGTCTGGCCAACTGGACTCATTCCGAACCTTGCCACTGGCCCTACAGCACCCTACAGCACCTTGTTTGTTCATTTGTGTGTTTGTTTTGTAAAACATTTATAGCTTCTACAGCCCTTTTATACTCTACGGTCCTGATTGTCAGTTGGCCAGTGATGCACTCAATGCCTTGCTTCCATGGTAACGAGGAAGGGTGGTGGGGGGTGGTGGGAGGGATGGTTGATCAGAGGAACAAGAGAAAAGAATTACACACTAGCCCACCAGCCATAACGCCTTCTCCCATAACACTTAAAAGCAAATGGGTAGTTTGTTACTGCCATTAAATGCACACAGTTCACCAGAACTATATTTAGTGTTGACTCCACTAAGTGTGCGGGATCTACATTAGTTCATTGAATAGTAATGTAATAATAATGTAGTATAAAAGTAATATCAAAAATATGATATTAAATAATATTACGGAAAAATAAGAAAATAAAAGAAATAAGAAATATTGGACAAATTGAACATTAAAGCATATGATTCATCCCAACCATGAGTCAGCCACACTATAACCCTCACTGCTTGGTCCTGCATCATAATTTCAGTAGGGCCAATGCAACCAGCCACTGGTCATGGTTATTAGCAACCTGCCTTCAGAAGCTACAATCCAGTACCACATCATTGTTTCAGACATTCACTAAATCAACTGACTAGCACAACTCCTCAGCAAGGTATAGTGGTTAATTATCAAAAATCACCCGTATAACACTAAACTAACTAAACTACACTTTTTCATCTTCATTCACCCTTCATGTTAGAAGCAGAAATGCCTTTCTTATGCCTCATTCGAACTACAGATCGGAGCAACCTGCTTCTGCAAACTTGCATAGTGAGGTTATAGCCCATGGAGGGACACAAACAGAATTCAGTAGTGCTGTACCACTGAAATGATTTTGGGAACGTTACTTTAAGGTTGATAAAAACATTTTATGTTGCTTTAAGTGCACACGTAGAACTAGGTGATTTGGAATATGTGGTACTGGATTGTCCATCACTGATGGTTATGTATATATCTCCCTCTCTCAATTCTGGAATCCAGCTCTGGCTCCAGTCACACCAACATATGTCTCCAGCCTCAGAGGCACAGAGAGGCCAGGTTACAGCAAGGACAAGGACTGTGTGTGTGTGAGGGGGTTCATATGTCACACAACTTCATTTTCCGTCTATAAAAATCTCATCATGGTTTTCTCATGGTTATCAACATTTCGGGTTTGTGGGTAATCTATGGCAGTGCCCATGTCCCGTGGCCTTGCATAAAAATAATTTAATGTCAACAAACTCGGGTGTGTGAGAGATGGGTCTGTATGACATAAAGTTCATGTGAGTTATACAGATGACACTGCATGCATGCCATGGGTTCTATTCAGGCATTCTGTTTGCCGCAGACGGACAAAAAATGGTACAGTTTGCGGAGAGATATTTGAAAACATTTACTATGCCCCAAGAATCTCCCTAATGATTTCAACTCATGGCAATGGCCTCGGAAGGATTGTCACGGTTTCTCGCTGCATTCACACATGACCATAGGATGGCATAGGATTTATGACAAGTTTAGGGCCAACTGCTTGTTAGTCAAACATGCTCGCTGTGTCATTAATCTCTTCATTTACACATATGGTAATTAGTTCAGAATGAAAAATAAGATGCCTAAATTAGTGTAAGCCTAGGATTTGTTGGTGACTCCAGATGCTTTCCACTGAACATGCAAAACAGCCCAGATGAATACGCTCAACCAACTCACAGAGGGCTTAGGGTAAAGTCAAATAGCTCTGTCACCTCCTGATTCCCAAATCTCTGATGGACATCCATCATTGCCAAGTCAAGCACTTGACAGGTACAGAAGACGACGTCACCTTGACAGGTGCAGAAGACGACCCCCCCTCAAACACACACAAGCCCAATCTCTGTTCGAAATTTCGTGGAAGGCACAGAGACGGTCGGAGGAAGGACCTCGTCTCCTCACCCACTGTGACCCGAGCTCTGCGGCCGTGTTCGGGCTGTGGTTGTTAAATCCTAACGGCGGCCCAGGAAGTGTTTCCATATTTCAGGCCGACAGTTTAATTATATCAAATTAGAGGCAGAAATGAGTTGGAGCGACATGGACAACTCAGAGGCATAATTATTCTCTTGGTGTCTCACACTAGGAGACCAATATGCATTCTTGCAAACCCTGCGGAATACACACACAGACTCACACATATGAAGGTAGGATAGTGCCATATATCCAAAGAAGAGCAGACTATGATTTGCACTTGTAAAAAACGTAATTCACAATTTGTGAATGCGCATCTCCGAGTTTGCACTTGTAACTTCTGATCTGCAAAGCTGCACAACAGGATTTGTGTGTGCAGATCTCCGAGTTTGCACTTGTAACTTCAGATCTGCAAAGCTGCACAACAAGATTTGCATGTGCAGCTTCCTATTTGCTCGCTCAGTAGCGTCATCCTTCTCACGTGATTTTTGGCACGATTCCAACACACACACACAAACCACACGCACACTCTTAGACAGGGTGTCACACAGCACATTAGTGGAGGTGAATACACACACACTTTGCCAGAGTAAAATACATACACAGAATTATTATGTGAGAAATAAGTACCCATTGACACTTATACAATTGGATAGACACTAAACAGTCTCCATCTATCCCTCTTTCTTTTTGTCTTTCTCTCTCTCTTTCTATCTCTCTCTCGCTTTCACACACGCACACACACACACACACACACATACACACGTGCGTGCACACCTGCACAAACACACACACACACGTACGTGTGCACTCCTCCACACACGCACACACACACACACACACACACATACACATACACACTTATTCCCCCTTTGGGACATTCCATTCTCATTAATTAGGCATGCACCTCTGATTGTCTTTTGCCTAATATGCAGACATTATTATCTCGTCAATTAAAAGCAGATATTCAATTTTGATATCAATTAGGGTGCTGCTGGCTGTCACCTAACTGGATGCCTGCCCACTCCCCGGCTCCCTCTGTAGCCCGAGGAGACAGCTCGGCTTTGGAGTCTAACTAACAGCCTGTGTGCGCACACCACCCACCAAGGTCTCAGGGACAGAATCAATAGGGACATACAGTACAGGGGCCAGGTGTCCTTTGAGTCACAAACCCCAGAGAGAGAGAGAGAGAGAGACAGAGAGAGAGAGAGAGACGTGCGAAAAATCACAGAGGAAGCTGACGTTGCGTGTCGATATGCAGTACCTCAGCCCCTTGCGGTTGATGGTTAGCTAGCTAGGCGCCCTAGAAAATACGGTTGATCTGACAACCTTCAAGGTGTTTATCAGCATGTATACATGCCTGTGAAATAATACCCCATAAGTCAAGCCCCAGCTGGAGAAAAAGTGCGTGCTTGGCAAAAAAAAAGGCTGCATATAAATCTCGGCTGATATGCGGCACGGTAGCTTTCTATAACCCAAGTGTTTAGGATTAGAAACGAGAGCTGAGCAAGCCAGGGCTTTTTAATGAGGAGGCTCATTAAACAGGTCAGGATTTTATTCAGTGATATCTATCTATCTATCTATCTATCTATCTATCTATCTATCTATCTATCTATCTATCTATCTATCTATCTGTCTGTCTGTCTGTCTGTCTGTCTGTCTGTCTGTCTGTCTGTCTGTCTGTCTGTCTGTCTGTCTGTCTGTCTGTCTGTCTGTCTAGCTCTTTATTTATTTGCTTACTTATTTATTTAGTTGTTTTGCTCAGCCTGTCATTGGATTGACTGACGAATCAATGAGCGTGTCCTGCTCAATTTAGTTGCTTGTGAAGGTCAGAGCTCTCCAGTGGGGTGGGATGGGGAGTCCAGAGACAGTTAAGGCCCAGTGTTGTTGCAGTCAGTGAGATTTACACTTGCCCATTTGCTTCAAAGTATATGAAAACCCCATGAGTGTGTTGTGAAGAAGCCCCTGATTAATTTAGCCTCAACTCCTCTCCCCACACAAAAGAAACTGCCAGAGCCAGTTGTAAAAAGTAGCGCTCTGGAATTAATTTGTGCAAGAAGCAGTTTTTTTTTAATTCTGATGTGAAACTGGCCTCTTTTAAATATTGCATGCAGGCACTAGACCATATATTTAGTTCCCAAATGTATTTGAAACTCCCTGCACTTCATGTTGTAGCACAAATACAGATCCTGAGGCATAAATTGCATCGACTAAACAAATATACATTCAACAGCAGGTTTGAGTCAGTACCTAAAGCTGGCCTGCACTCATGTCAGACAATGATTTCCTAATTTTTAACTGCCGTCTGTTGAGAGGACATGGGTAGTTTCCAGAAAAACTATGTAGCTAGCGATAATTATTACTAGTACTAGTAGACAAATAATAGAATGTGATGTCCTGTAACACCTAATGATTCCTAGTGGCAACACTGTTTTTATTGTTCAACAAATTACTTTGGAAAGTGATCCCAATTACATTGTTTTCTCCATTGTTGTTATACAGTAGTCGAGATGTGAACTCTTTTAATCATTCATAACAAAATTATTATTATTGTTCTTGATGTGAGCAGCTGGTAACACTTTATTTGAAGGTGCCTAATAAGGGTGAGATGAGCCTGTCATATACATGCCATGACACATCATTAGTGTTCATGACTGTTGTCATAAAGTGTCATTCGGTTTTTGTCATGTCAAGTTGACATTGTTTTGGGTGTCCTCTAATGACAACTTGACATTAACCAAGATGACATTTCCAGACAGTGACAGGCCCATGTGACCGTTATGTAGACACCTTCAAATAAAGTGCTACCAAGCAGCCTTTGAAGGTGCTCAAATGGGCAGAGAAGGTATAAAGTTATTCCAGTTTTTGTGTTGTATGCATACACATTGACCATGGACAGTCTCAGTGTCCTTCTGTCTACAGACAATGACTTCTTATACTAGTCAGAGAACACAAAGCTCATATGACCTTCATACATAGATGGTGCCCGATTTCAGAATTCTGTCATAGTCACATTCACACATTCAGATAGCAATGGCAAGCATACATTGCATAGTAATGGCATGCATAGTATACATATATTTTGAGTGTTTCACTTCAAGTGTTTTGAGAAAGCAGCAGAAAGGTTGAATGAGTCATTGCAGCTTTAAACAATGATGCACAAACGATGCCTGGGAATGCTGCTTTGCCTTCTCTGTCTGTAAGCCAGGTGCTCACTCACATAGCTGTGCCATTCAGGCTTTGCCTTCTCTGTCTGAAAGCCAGGTGCTCACTCACATAGCTGTGCCATTCAGGCTTTGATGTCGAAAAGAACACGTTGTTCTGTTCCATCCTGCCCTGGTGGGAAAGTACACTGGAAGTGCTAGTTTATACATTCCCAAAATGTGTTATTGTGTGTGTGTGTGTGTGTGTGTGTGTGTGTGTGTGTGTGTGTGTGTGTGTGTGTGTGTGTGTGTGTGTGTGTTTGTGTGCGTGTGTGTGTGTATGTATGTGGTTGTGTGTGTGTGTGTGTGTGTGTGTTTGTGTGTGTGTGTATGCATGTGTGCATGTGTCTGTGCACCTGCATCTGATTGGGGACTGATAATTATGTTATGATAATTATGTGTGTGTGTGTGTGTGTGTGTGTGTGTGTGTGTGTGTGTGTGTGTGTGTGTGTGTGTGTGTGTGTGTGCGTGTGCGTGTGCATGGCTGTCAGGGTGTGTGTGTGCATGATTGAGGGTGTGTGTTTGTGTCTGCGAATGTTAGCTATAGTATGTGTGTGTGTATGTGTGTATATGTGTACTGTGTGTGTGTGTGTGTGTGTGTGTGTGTGTGTGTGTGTGTGTGTGTGTGTGTGTGTGTGTGTGTGTGTGTGTGTGTGTGTGTGTGTGCATGTCTCTGTAACGTACCCCTGGGCTGCAGGCGGGGAGCAGCAGAGAGGCAAGAGGAGGCAGTGCACTGTGGTCCGAGGTTAATGATGTCATTGATCACTCTGGGTGGCAATTGTTTTTCAAGATACTTTGTTCTCGCTGCCTTTGCGTCGCGGCCCTAATCTTCATTCCCTCCCCTGAATTGGCTGCTTTTCTCCACTGTCGGAGGTCAGTCACAATGTCAAGAGGCATAAAACACCAAAACGGAGGAGGTGGGGAAGTTGGGGGGGTGGGGGGGGGCAGGAGGGAGGATACAAGTGATACATGGGCGGGAGTGTTTTTATCAGCGGTGATGGGTAATTATCTTAAAGTGAAGGCTTATCTCCGGGTTAGCATTCCTCCTAGGAAGCCGAGCGAAAGTTAATGATTAAAGGAGACGATAATGCTAAGAGGCACCACTCGAGGGCGCGTCTCAGCGGATGTGAACGCTACACGAGAAATGAGTCACCCGACGTCACCTTCCAACTGACTTTTTACACCCACCCCCACCCCTTAACACACAAACAAGCAAATAAAGATAAATAATTTAAATAATGAGTAAATAGTTTATCTTTCCTCGAGTGGGTATGCCAACAGGACGAGATGAGGTCTTTTGGCCTTGTTTGTCGCATCATCCCCAGTATGTGATGTCCTGCAATACCTGCCTGACACCACCTTCCAATGGACTTTTTACACCCTCACCCCCACCCTCTCTTAACAAACAAACAAGCAAAAAACAAAAGGTAAATAATTTAATGAATGCGTAAATAGTTTATCTGTCCTCGAGTGGGTATGCCAAGAGGGCGAGATGAGGTCTTTTGGCCTTGTTTGTCGCGTCATCCCCAGTATGTGATGTCCTGTAATACCTGCCTGACACCACCTTCCAGTGGATTTTTACCTCAATGGATTTTTACCCCACCTCCCTCTTAACACACAAACAAACCAAAAACAAAAGCTAAATAATTGAATTAATGCGTAAATAGTTTATCTGTCCTCGAGTGGGTATGCGTTCGAACACCTCGATGCCACGGGAGCGAGGCTTGCGAAAGCCAAGGCCGTTTATTTAACCGGCGGTAATTGAGCTGTCACAGTCGCGGCCGGTGGCCACAGGCGACGCTTACCCAGCATGTGCACGGTGGTGCGCCCAACCGGGAATATCGGTACGTGGCGTCCTCCCTCCCAACACAAGTCCATCACCACCATCTCTGACACCCTATGCACCCACCCACCCACCTGCCTGCCTCCCAACCCGAGGGGGGACCTCTACATTACAGTCTTGTCCATAAGTTGGTACTGGTCGTGCCTATGTGATGACCCCTCTAAAGCAGGCTGAAAGATGGAGACAGCGGGGAAGAGTGAATGAAGAGACAGAGAGAAAGAGAGATAGAGGGATAGAGAGGGGGGAGGCAAACTGGGAAAGGGAGAGACAGAGAGAGAGGAAGAGGTATAGAGAGGGGGGATGAGGCAGAGAGAGGGCAGTGGATTGTAAAGGGATAGAGAGAGGGGGAAAGAGAGGGGGGGTGAGAGAAATAGAGAGGTAGAGAGAGGGAGGAGGAAGGGTGGAGAGAGAGAGAGGGGATAAGGCAGAGAGAAGACAGTGGAAGGTAAAGGGACAGAGAGAGCAAAAAAGTGGGGGGGCTGAGAGAGGTAGAGAGAGGGTGGAGGAAGGGTAAAGAGACAGAGAGAGAAGAAGAATAGAGGAGGAGGGAGAGGCGAGGCAGAGAGGGCACATCAGGCACTGGGTGATGTGAAGTGTTTATGTCCCTTTGTGTGCCTGTCACCTCACTCTGCTGCTCTTGCCGACTTAACTCAAGAGGGCGGAGAGAGGGTGAGGCGAGAGAGAGAGAGAGAGAGAGAAAGGGTGAGGCGAGAGAGAGAGAAAAAGCGGTAAACAGAGCAAAGAGAAATAGACAGAGGGATAGAAAAAGAGGACAGGGGGTGGGGTGGTGGTGGTGGTTTGGGGCTGTGTGGGGGGATTGAAGAAGAAAGGGAGAGGGAGGTAGGGTTAGGTGAGGGCCTTGTGTTGCCACGGCAACCGTTGGGACAGGAGGAGGTGTCAGGAGCTGGGGGTGTGGGGGTGGTAGGTGGGATAGGTGGGGGGGTTACCCGGTGATGCATCTCTGCCACCCTGCAGGTACGGGCGTTCGCAGCGAGCGTGTTGGCCCAGGATGCTGCCGCCTCGCAGACAGAATGATGCACCGACGGGGGCCTGTAAGAGAACGAGGCCCCATGCTGCGAACACGAGTGCAGAGGAAATTCCCCTTTTCTGCTCTAAGCAAGCTACTTGCCCACACGTGTAGGAGGTCTATACTCACACACATACACACATATGAACACACACACACATGAACACACACACACGCACAGACACACACACACGCACACACACATATATGAACACACACGCACAGACACACACACGCACAGACACACACCTGCCTGATTGCAATTATGCAAAGGTCTCAGTAATAAAACAGAATGTGTTAGGTTCCTGGTTCTGTCACGTAAATTCATACTTAATGTCAAACACATACACACACATACTCACACACACACACACACACACACACACACACACACACTTCTTCACCATCCACCAAAGGCTTGTCAGTAGCATCTCCGCATGCGAAGCCCTAGCCCTTACACACTAACAGACACACATATCCAAGCACGCACACACACACACTAACACACACACACACACACACACACACACACACACACACACACACACACACACTAACACACATACAAACATGTATAGGAACACGTGTGCACGTACACATGCCCCCCTGGGGCTGCTCTGAAAGTTTCTGGCACTTTCTCTCAGTGGTCTCCTGACCTTTAGCTCAGCGCTAAATCACTAGTCCGGTGTCACACGGATGCCTGTTTGTTCCCGCGGCTACGCACGACACAAACTAATTAAGTGAGATGCCACTTGAAACCATGCAGAAAATTGCCTAGATCTATATATTCAGGACAGCCCAAGGGTATCTTGAGATAATCATAAATTTGCGTCCTACTGTCTAGTAATGTTTTTGTTAGTGTTTTGTGTGTGTGTGCGCGCACACATACGTGCTTGTGTATGTGTGTGTGTGTACAGTGTATGAGTGTTCAGTTTATCGCTGATAAAACTGTTATATTTACAGGTAATTAGCTGGCATGAAAATGCCTATTTTTTATGTTTGTGCATTTAAAGACCAAACAGTTGTCTGTTGAGAAGAGGCTCCTTCTTAAGTGCCGACAATTCATTACGCGAGTAACAGCAAAGTTAATCAACTGATTTGCCTTGTTATGTTGTGAAGAGCCTTGTGTAGCACTAAATAAAAAAAGTCTTGTCTTGTGATATAGACGCAAGCATGACAGTGTTGCTTTATGACAGGGACATAAACACTTCGAGATGTCATCGTGTCGACGCTAGCTTTCTCATCAGCGCCTGGCTTAAGAGCCCGGCCCTCTTATCCCCCCTTCTCCACTCGAGTAAGACGGCTGAGACGATGAAGTCCCCCCTCCTGTCGCTGGCTGAGCTTCATATTAAATGCATGATTGTGAATTTCTGTCCTCTGACAGACGGGCTCTTGTGTTTTCCTGATTAACTCTCTGTATCGCCCTCGTTGCTTTTTAGCGCCATTGTGATATGGACCCAAAAAGGAGGGCCAGACACTGCAACCCCACCCCCACGCACACACACACACACACACAACACACACACACACACACACACACACATGCACCCCTCCTCATCCCCCACTCTTGCTCCTTACCGATAATGACTGTTTTGTTTTTCGGAGGCAATCAAGATGCCAGCGCCAGATAAATCTGACCACCGCAGCCAGATAATGCCGCCCTTGTCTTTAATCAAAATACCGTCACATTGACATCACCCGTGTGATGAATGCGCCAAAATAAAGACTGGCCCGTCTCCAGCGCACATAAACCACCTCTTCCTTTTAATCTGCGTTTATTGTTGTTGTTATTATTCTTTATGTTCCTGTCTGCAGTCTTTGGCAAAAAACACACACACACACAGGAGCGTATCTTTTTTTAAAAAAAGCAAAGAAACGATTACAGGAGCTCCTCCATTACGCATATGAATCAGAGTCGAGCGTGGAAGCCTTGAAAAGCGGCTTGAAATGAAACTGTTTTTGGCTGCCGCAGAAGTTTGCCGTCTGAGGCCTGAGATTTCTCACGGCTAATGACTGACAAATGAAAATCGGTCACGGATGATGGTGTGGGGATGGCGGTATTAGGGATGTATTAGACTTGCAAATGTCTCCAAATATCAGTGACGGGAGGAGGAAGGAAAGGAGCAAAGCCATTCCTCTGGGTTTTGTGGGGGTGGGGGGTGGGGGCGGTGTTGGGGGTTTGGGAGGGGGGACGAGGTTG
Source organism: Coilia nasus (assembly GCA_027475355.1). NCBI lineage: Eukaryota > Metazoa > Chordata > Actinopteri > Clupeiformes > Engraulidae > Coilia > Coilia nasus. The sequence goes on along the minus strand of CM050201.1, from coordinate 15,851,038 downwards.
GGGTTCTGGGTGATGGAGGCTTATTATGGTGAGAGCGTGGCACTTGGCATGTTATTTAGCCAGAAAATCCGGCGACACGAAAATGAGCCTGGTGGCATTTAGCAACATCTGTAGCCAATTAAGAGCGGGCTCTGGTGCACTTCGGCTTATTAAATGTCAAAACTTTATTCGTTTCTTTTATCCTCTCTCTCTCTGTCTCTTTCTCTCTCTCTTTCTCTCTCTTTCTCTCTCTCTCTCTTTTCTTTTCCCAGAGAAAACATGCGGCTCTAATCTTCAGGGTCCTTCCGGTACCTTCACGTCCCCGAATTTCCCCATCCAGTACGACAGCAACTCCCAGTGTGTGTGGATTATCACCGCCAGTAACCCTAATAAGGTAGGTTACCCCGGCAACACTCTTAAAGCAGCACTACGCAACTTTGTGTGCTTTTTCTCAGCGGGGCTCCCCCTAGTGTCTCCAAGTAAATGGACACTCTTGTAAAAATAGACTGTTTTCACTTCTCCTCACCCTGTCTTTGTGAGTAACCGGCGAATACGAAAGTAGTCATATCCACTGAGGTAAGTAAAGTGTTTCTTCAGAATTTAATGTGATCCTGCTTCTCGTGATATTCAAGACTTGCAAGCGTGGTATTCTGCCCACAGAGAGCGGGGGCGGTCAATAAAGTCTTCATTTTCCTGGTAATGACTAATTTAAGCATCTACCGACTTATGAAGATGATTAATTAACTCGAAAAAGTTGCATAGCGCTGCTTTAATACCCAGCTCTCAGCCCCTCCAGTGAAAGGATTTAGTTATATATAAAATATTAAAATATAATATATATATGTTTTTCCCCCAATGACTGTTGGTAATTAACAATAGCAGTACAGTTTGAGGTCATCCGTGCCTGGGCTTGTTCATAGACCCTCCCCTCTGGCACTTTTAATTAGCTTGGTCGTTGTGGTGCGTGTCAATACACGTGGCTACTGTAGATGCCCCTGCGCTAGGTCGGTCGTTTCATTGAACGTGACACTTCACGGATGGTGACAGTGATAAAAAGGGACAGCCACTCTGTGTGTGTGTGTGTGTGTGTGTGTGGGTGTGTGTGTGTGTGTGTGTGTGTGCACGTGCATATATGCACACACATATGCATGCACATGTATGTGTGTGTGTGTGTGTGTGTGTGTGTGTGTGTGTGTGTGTGTGTGTGTGTGTGTCTGTGTCTGTGTCTGTGTGCATGCATGCATTTCATGACCAGTTGGATGGATGAGGTAGTGCCCTTCAGGGAAGTTTGACGTTTTCATTCTTGTGACCACGCCATATGCGCTAAAGGACAGCTAAGGGTTCACCATAATGCCAAAGCACGCTCAGTGGACGCTCTGAATATAAACAACAAAAATGTCCCCTCTTTAGGAGCATTAAGACGCTAAAAAATTGAACTTACATCCCTCCCCCTGGACTCCAACAAAAAAATCAACACTCCCAACACACATTTGGGTCGATTTTGGGTGGTGTTCAAAGCTGCAGGCTGAAGAAAAAAAAAAAAGCCGGCAAAGCGGATTGATGAAATATTTTTTGGATGGATCCCAGCCCATTTCTTTCCCCGGAGGACCCATCCAGCTCCCAGCTGAAAGCGCTCCAGAGAGCCTACCTCATCGGCAGGGATGGGGGCCAGAGGAGGAGGGAAACAGAGAGGGGGAAAAAAGAGAGAGAGAGAGGAAGAGAAACTGAGCGAGGAAAGAAAGAGAGAGAAAGCAAGTTGGGGAACGCAGAGAAGAGGAGAAAGAGAGAGAGGGAGAAAGAGATAGAAAGAGATGAGACAGAGAGATGGAGAGAGATCGAGATCTAGATGGAGAGCACGAGGGAAAGAAAGAGAGAATGGGAGAAAGAGAGATGAGAGATGACAGAGAGAGGGAAAGAGAGACATAAGAAAGAAAGAGAGAATGAAAGAAGGAGAGAGGAGAGAAAGGAGTGCTGGGCTGGGTAGAGTTGTTCAGGGCTGAAATGAGCTGGGAGAGAGAAAGGGAGATGGAGAGAATGGTAGAGAGATGGAGAGAGAAAGAGAAAGAAAGAGAGGATGGGGAAAGAAAGAGAGAAAGGGAGAGGAGAGAGAGAGGAGTGCTGGATTGGGCTGGGCAGGGTTGGTCTGGGATGAGATGAGCTGAGAAAGAGAGATGGAGAGAATGATAGAGAGGTGGAGAGAGAAAGAGAAAGAAAGAGAGGATGGAGGAAAGAAAGAGAGAGAGAACGGGAGAGGAGTGCTGGGCTGGGCTTGGCAGGTCCAAGCTGAGATAAGCAGAGAGAGATGGAGAGAATGAAAGAGGGAGATGGAGAGAGAAAGAAAGAGAGGGTGGGAGGAAGAGAGAGAGAGAGAGAGAGAGAGAGAGAGAGAGAGAGAGAGAGAGAGAGGGAGAGAAAGGGAGAAGGGAAAGAGAGGAGTGCAGCAGGGATGGGCAAGGCAGTGTTGGTCCAGGGGGCTGGGCTGGTCTGGGCTGGGCTGAGAAAGAGAGATGGAGAGAATGATGGAGAGAGATGGAGAAAACGAAAGAAAGAGAGGATGGGGGAAAGAAAGAGAGAGAGAGAAAGGGAGAGGGGAGAGAGAGGAGTGCTGGGTTGGGCTGGGCAGGGTTGGTGCAGGCCTGGCCGGGCTGGTCTGGGCTGAGCTGAGTGGAGTGGAGACAGGGGGAGCTGCTCTTCCTGCTGCAGGCCCAGGGAGACCCTCATCTGTATTCCGCCAGCGCCCCGCTATGCTCCTCTCCCAGGGTCACTGGCAGCGCTGGTGCAGAGCGAACATGCGTCAGCTCTTTGGCCAGCCCCTGCCTCCTGGCCTTCTGCTTGATCTGGACCAATCCCCTCCTCTTCTCCCTCCACCACCTCCTCCTCCTCCTCTTCCTGCTCCTCCTCCTCTCTTCTCCCCTCTTCCCCTGTCCTTTCCCACCATTAACACCACTGGCTTCAAGGCCTCTCACCTTGTCACACACGGCTGTAGACTTTTATTGTCTGACTTGAGGGTGTGTGTATGTGTGTGTGTGTGTGTGTGTGTGTGTGTGTGTGTGTGTGTGTGTGTGTGTGTGTGTGTGTGTGTGTGGTGTGTGTGTGTGTGTGTGTGAATGTGAATGTGGCGGTGTGTGTCTGTGTTTTTGTGTGTGTGTGGTGGGGTGGTGGTTGTTAGTTAGAGTAGTTATATAGGTGAGCAGTGTCTTTTCTTCTTTGTGCTTGTTCCTGCGTTTATGGCAGCACTTGAGCTCCAACCACACTGGCCCTTTTATGTGCTCACTGTAAACCTGCAGCAGCGCTAAAAGTGCATGTGGCCTGTCATCAGCTACAGGGGGGGTTCTGTCGTTATACTGTACGTGTACTACTGTGGTAAACATAAACAGGTAGTGGCAGAGAGGGAATATAGGAGAGGGACAAAGAGAGAGAGAGAGAGAGAGAGAGAGAGAGAGAGAGAGAGAGAGAGAGAGAGAGAGAGAGAGAGAGAGAGAGAGAGAGAGAGAGAGAGAGAGAGAGAGAGAGAGAGAGACAGAGAGAGAGAGAGACAGAGAGAGAGAGAGAGGGAGAAAAGAGGGATATAGAGAGGGAAAAGGTCAAATGTAGATGAAAGACGCGGCCCCCCAGTGACCTGGCCCTTACCACCCAGACCGATGTAGCCTCCACCACCATCTCTGCAATGCGAGTCAAAGATTGGGGATTGGCGGATGGAGGGAGCCCTTTCCATCTCCCGTCTGGCAAGCAGTAGAGCTCATAATTGATTTTGGGTTGATTTTGAGCCATTGAAACTGCTAATATATCTCTGAATTACTGTCCAAGCAAGAGGGAGGAGAGTCTGGTGAGTCTGGTGAGGGGGTGGAGGAATGGGGGAGGAGTGTGTGTGTGAGGTGGGGATGGAGGGGGTGGGGGTTGACAGAGAGGTGGGGGAGTTTCTTGCAGGGCGGGAGGGAGGACTGGAAGGAGGAGAGAAGAGGAAGAGAGCAACAGACAGGACTCTATCGACTCCACCCCACAAATCCAAGGCTCACCTCAGAGTTTCTCATTTGTGCAGCTACAGTAACAGAGCGCTCACTCGCTCGTCCACCCACACCACTCCACCCCACCCCACCCCACCCCACCCCGCACAGCACCGCACCGCACCGCACGTGGCGCCAATAAATTACAACAACGAACCAATTTCTTCCCCCAGTCAGTGTCTCCTATTGACCTTCCCTGCACCTGTCTGCACCGCCGTCCATAAAGAAGTTTTATACCCCCCGCCCCCCCCTTTAGCGACGAGGCTTCTGGAGGCCACCCCTGCACAGGTAGTGCCCCCTTGTTAGTTTTGCGTGACGCCGCCTGGAACTCCTCGACGCTCCACCGCACGCCCTCCTGGAGTGGTAGATTAAATCTATCACCACCGCCAACACACCGCACCGCACCACCCTCCCCTCCCCTCCCCTCCCCTCCCCTCCCCGCCTGCTGTCCCTCATGTGCATCAGGAGGCAAAGGGCTACAGAGAAGTCCTTCAAGGCTGAAATGTCCGACTGTAGCATTCCCACACACATACATAAACACACACACAGACACACATACGTGCATGCACACTTACGCACACAGACACACAGAGACACACATACACACAGACACAAACACACACATACGCACACATGCATGCATGCACACTTACGCACGCAGACACACAAAGACACACGCACGCGTGCACACACACACACACACACACACACAAACACACACATACGCACACATGTGTGCATGCACACTTACGCACACACACACACACAGACACACACATACACACACACAAACACACACATACGCACACATGCATGTCTGCACACTTACGCACACACAAACATACACACACATCCACACACATACACACAAACACACAGACACACACACAGACACACACACAGACACACACACAGACACACACAAACACACACACACAAACACACACACACATACACACACACACACACAAACACACACATACGCACACATGCGTGCATGCACACTTACACACACAGTCACACACAGATACACACACAGACACACATACACACACACACACAAACACACATGCGTGCATGCACACTTACGCACACATACACACGCACACACACACAAACACACACAGAGAGTGAGTTCCCAGGCCAAAACATCAGAATGGTGCAGAAAGCCGTTATGAAATTGTCTGGACATATTCCCATTTGGTGATAGATGGGGTGGTAGCATAAAAGCCTTGTGGGTCATGCAGCTATGTTTTATTTTTTTCCTTTTCCGTACATTTCTTTTCCAGCCATCCACTTTTTTTGCTGTTGTTGTTGTTGTCTGTTCAGTGTGGAAAGGGGAGGCTGTGGAACTGGCATTTGACCAATTTAGAACTTCTGATGTTTGACCAAGAGAGTCCTACTTCTCTATTTGTCCTGAAGCTTTGGCAAGTGCAGTGTTTTTTTTTTTTCCCTCCCTCCCGCAATAAGTCTAAACTTGTTTTGATGTTCCCTTCAGACAGAAGAGAAATTTCTTTGACAAATGCTACTGGAGCACTAATTCGGCCCTCACACACAAAACCTGCTGTAAAAAAAAGTTCGGACTAAAACACAAAGACAACAAAATTTGAACTGCAAAGTGACCTTTACTTTTCTGTTCAGTCTGTGTAGCTCTTGAGAAGCCTCCCCAACTTCACATGCAGCCACAATTTAAAAAAAAAAAAAAAGGTTGTTTATATTTCCCTTTACTGCTAGCTCACCCTATCCCTGTTGTGACCAACAGCCACGGTTACCATAGTAACTTCATGATTTGCATTTACATGCATATGTAACACTTTAAAACGTTGCACTCTGGTTTTTAAAACTGGTAAGCGAGTCTTACTGATTCCACCTAACCCAGTCACAGATGGAGCTAAGCGCATAACCTTGAAGCAATTAGAGCTGTTGAGTATCTTAAATGAATGTAAGAAAAAAAAAACATTTTTAAGAGTTGAGAGAGCTGAAAGACAACTTTTAGTTTGAAGAGAAAGCTCAAACAGAAGAAGCATTTCCCCCTTGCAATCCATTTGCAGATGCTGTGTACCCTAGCATGTAAACTGTAATTTTCCACCACTTCCCAGTAGGCTCTCACCTCCCAGTGTGCTCTAAATTGAGCAGTCTTTGTCAGTCTTTTTTTTTCCTTTAAAAGGCAATTTTGGAAAGAGCCCTACATTTTTTAATGTCAAGATGTTACTGTTAAAGCGAGGTGGGGAAAAAATGTGTGTGTGGCAAGAGTTAATTTCTCCTTTCTGTGAAAGGGCCACTTGAGGAGACCCGAAATGATTTTGTTAAAAATGTAGTCTCTTCAAATTGCCCGATCACTATGCCCTCCTTGAAGTGAAAAATGGCTAATGGCAGCTTACTCCACAGAACATTATTGCTTCATTTATTTTTGGCAGACACAATTTTTAGAGCGCCAATTTATTTATATTGCGCTCCTGTTTTAACCTTGGTAAGAGGGAACTGCGGCGTGTCAAGGCTTAATTCAATTTCCAAACATTAGTCCAGCGCCTCTGCCACTCTTGCCTGACAAAGTGTGACGTCATTTGCAGAAAGGCGTTATGGATGAGGATTTGGGGCCGATTTTACAGACAGAGTGCAAGAACTCTGATTTTGTTGGCCTTATAATTGGGGACTTTCACACACAAGCAGCAACACTGTGCTGAATGAATGAATGAATGAATGAATGAATGAATGAATGAATGAATGAATGAATGAATGAATGAATGAAGGAATGAATGAATGAAGGAATGAATGAATGAAGGAATGATTCAATCAATTAATCATTCAACCAGTGGTTTGATGGACAGATGGATGGATGGATGGATGGATGGATGGATGGATGGAGGAAAGAAGAAAGGAAGAAAAGAAAAAAGGTAAATGTCATTTAAATATGAAAACATTGTGGCAGTACTTCCCAATGACCATAATGCCTGTGCATATATATGGTCATTGGTGCTTTATGACCATGTGGTCATTCATATTCATAATATTCATATACATTAAATGGGTCCTCTAGTTCCCGTTGCCATGAAGGACGAGCATTAAGTCAAGCGCCTGTCTAATTACCTCTTGCCGTGCCTCCCCACGCCACAGCACTCTCAACCTTTTGTCCATTACCTTTCCCTTCTTTGGGTCCATACGTGCCTGCTTGCTGCAGTAGCATGATGAGTGCTTTATGGGCGCAGAAGCCTCTTATCATGCAGAAACATTAATGCCTCCTTCTCCAGCAGGCTATCGACCTTTAACCCCAAACCCACCTCCCCCAGTGAATAAAATAATGTTTTATTTTAAAACAAGAAGAGTTCGTTTAGTTTTGACAACTGCTACAGTATATTATTGAAATGGGAGTATATAGAAAGGTTCGTTTGAATATGCAGCCCACAGTAGATTAATTGAAGGCTTGGACGAGAGTGCTGAAACATTGTTACAGTGATATACAATTACATATAATACATTTTGAAGGCACATCAAAGCGACCTATGTATGACTTAGAGAGATTGGAATAATGAATGTGTTTTACTTTCCCTCTCTGTTTGAAGCACATTACAAGCGTAAAATGAAAGCTGCTCATCCATTTTAACAGTCTGTTCCTGAGATTAGCTCACGACATAACTGATGGCACAAAGTGTTATTTGTAGCAAACACAGAGTACTAAATCCCAGCAGCCACAAAATGAATCCAAGTAAGTGTTATGTTTTGCAAGATGCCATTCAGTGTGATAGCATTACATTATATTGCATTACGCTTAGTTGACGCTCTTATCCAGAGAGACTTACAGTTATTTACAGGCTTACAGTCCGTTACAATCCCTGGTCCCTGGTCAGTCCCCTGGTCAGTCCCTGGAGCAGTGTGGGTTATATGCCTTGCTCAAGGGCATTTCAGCCATGGGTAGGCGGGATTCGAACCTGGGACTCTCCGATCCCAAGAACTGACCCAATATAGCAACAGTTATGGGTCATACCCTGAAGAAGGCTCTGCGCCGCTACGCATGGGTGTCTGCCCTGTCCATGTTTTTAACTTCAAAATAGCCATGTATAAATAAAGGCTTTTTATGCCTTTTGGATTAGAAGAGTGTCGTGGACCCTCCTTTTTCGATTAGACTTAGTCCCCACCCCCCCCACCCCCCACCCCAAAGAGCACCTTCAAGACTTTTCCACTATTCCTGAGCGTTGTGAAGTTTTTCTTCACTAGCAACAGCTATGTTTTACATACATAAAGCTCAACACTTATCACATCACTACAGCTTACACTGTAGTGCTACTCGGTTTTTCTTTTTTCTTTCTGCCCAATACTGCTCCTTAATTGTCTGTGCTGCTTGTTTTCCTCACAGTCAGTAGTCAGAGTTCTTGCCAAAAACAACAGTGCTTAATCACACTTGTCTCTGGGACAAGACCTGCGGGACAAACTCTGGCCTGTGTGTCACAGCTTGACACTGTTGTTGTCTCTTCGCTTGTGAATCTGACACCGGGCACTCGTACATAACGCACACATAATGGATTGAGATAGTGAGGGGCTGGTCTGGGCTGGTGTGTGTGTGGAGGCATGTTTTTGGAACAGCTAATTACCGAGTGTCCCTGGTTAATCCTCTTATCTGATTGATAGTGCAACAGGATCGCCCGGCTTTGTGCAATATACTCCACAGGACGGTCTCTCCTATGTTGTGGCGATTGCATACACCTGCTCTTGGGGTTTTTGTTAGCGATGGCCACATCCTAATAAGCCATGCGTGTGGCGGGGGCGTAGAGCTGCCAGCTTTGCGCTGTTGCACTGATTGGCAGATCAAAGTCGGACGATGATCGTGCTTGAGGGAGGCCTGCTTTGCTTTCGCATCCTGTTTATTCAATTTGGATGCAACTAATCTAATGATGTCTTGGGGTGTTAAATCAGAAGCCGACGCAGTTGACTGTTTTGAAGTGAACATGAAATTTGAATAATGAATCTTTTTTTTGCAGCACAAAATAAAAAAAAAAGCAGGCAATCCCTCTGGTGTGATCAGATTGGGGGATAGCATCGAATATTCTGCAACAACTCCCTGATCAAAGCCAAACTGTTATTTTGTCCATCTTTTTTATTTCTATAGACCTTTATAAATAAACCAGTGGGTTGTTGATTAGAGTAGAAAGTCATCCTACCATTCTACCAGTTTCCGTTACCTCTTGAGACAGTGCAGAGAATGTTTGTGGCAGCTTGAAAGCCTTTGGCATTATGTTGTCTTCCTGTGCCTTCAATTCAACTCTGCATCTTCACAATGACTGATATGTTTGTGGGGAAAATGGGCTAAAATCCTTTGACAGCGTTTTTTTTTTTTTTTTTTCCCCAACATTGGAAATGATAAGACTATAAGTTGACAGACATGTTTGACAGACTGATGAATAGCTGCGCTATTGCAATGAATCTATCTAAGCACATCCTCAATTAGGGTAAAAACCAGTCAGTTGAAAGTATGGGTAACATGAGACAGAAACGCATTCTTGCCAAATGGAAAAGTCATCTTTAATTCTTGCAGTTCAGCATTTTTTTCTGTTGATGAATAGTTCTGTTCTGTGACACAAATTAAATCAGTGTTCATTTATTTCTTTTTTTCCTCCTGAAAAAGTCATTTTCCCTCAAGGAAATGGTTAGCAAACACCCTGGACATTTTCTAGTGCACTTGCCAAATGACCTGTCTGTATGCTGAGTGTGTCCGGCCTTTCAGACCATGTGTTAGTGCTGCACACATAATGAGGGCCATTTCTCCCGACTCTTGGTGCTGCTTGCCAATGGATTGCGTGTGTGTGTGTGTGTGTGTGTGTAGTGTGAGTGAGTATGTGTGTGTGTGTGTGGTGTGTGTGGGCGTGGGCGTGTGTGTGTGTGTGTGTGTGTGTGTTTGTGTGTGTGTGTGTGTGTGTGTGTGTGTGCTGTTGCGGCAGAGAGGGTAAGGGTGAAGTCCCCCTCACCCCAAACACACACAGAGAGACACACACACATGCACACACGCACACACACACACACACTCACAAACGTAAACACACACACACACACAGCAAGTGTACACGCATGCATGTACACACCACACACACACACACATACACGCACACCACACACAAAATCTGACCCAGTAAGTCAACACCTGCATGATTGGTAGGGGCTGATGAGAGGGACAGAGGCCGGCCTGGTATGGCACTGGCAAGCCCTAATCTCAGCAGACAAATAGACATACAAACACCCAAGGAAAGCACCTGGGCCTGATTGTATTTGGATGGGATCACACAGACATACACACACTCACTCTCATGCACATACACACACATGCACACACACAGACGTGCACACATATACACAGACATATGTGCATGGACACACACGCACACATACACACACATGCACACACACAGACATGTGCACACATATACACAGACATATGTGCATGGACACACAGACACACAGACACGCATACACACACTCACATGCACATACACGCACACATACACACACATGCACACACAGACATGTGCACACGTGTACACACACACATGCACACACACCCTCTTATCGTGCTTCATCAGGAAGCTGTCTCCCTGGTGGCCCTGGTTAGAGGACCCTTCAGGCCCTCTCATGCTCCCGCTGCCCCCCTTAGGTGGTGTGGGTGTCTGGGGAGCGTGCCTCTGTTGTGTCTCTCACCCTCCTTCCAAGGCTCACACACATGGGCCAAAATTACACTCATCCACCGTGGAGTGGCATGTGTGCATTATTGTGACAAAAGAAAATAATAATGATGTGTGCTGCTAAAGAGCCTAGTGTCACACAGCAAACAGGCAGGCCACCTGTTTCAACCCTCTTTCGAGAGGGCTCTCTTGATACATTGGGTATGTTGGTCTTTCGCAGCAAACAACGGCACCCCCACCCCCTATCCAATCTCGGCCCCACCTGCTGAGGCCATTCTGGCGCTGCGACGTCCTGTTACGGTGATGAAGGGCTCCATAAAGAGGGCTGTTTCTGCCACAGAGGAACCACAGCATTTTTACATAAAGGCCTATTCAGAAGGCCTGGCTGCACATTCTCATGAAGTAGATCAGTCTTGTCGAGAGAGAGAGAGAGAGAGGCAGAGAGAGAGAGAGAGAGAGAGAGAGAGAGGGAGAGAGAGAGAGAGAGAGAGAGAGAGAGAGAGAGAGAGAGAGAGAGAGAGAGAGAGAGAGAGAGAGAGAGAGAGAGAGAGAGAGAGGAGAGAGAGAGAGAGAGAGAGAGAGAGACCAAAAACAGACAGAAAGAAAAATAAGGAAAGTGTGCGAGAGTGTGGGCCCTTGTTCACTCATCCATGTCATTCATCACAAGATTTCGTCTTTTGTAGTGCGGGGGTGATAATTCTGTTATATTGGCTCATTACTTTGCCATTCAATACTGTGCTCCATTGCCTTAATCATCACACAACAGAAAGCCGCAGTTGGTAGCCGGCACACTGCAGTGGGAAGCTGTGCCAGGGCAGCCATAACACCCCAGACACAGGCTGGATGCTGTTCTTTCCCCCACCACAGCAAGGGGAAGAATTGAGTGCTTTTGCTTTTTTTTTTAGTGTTGTTGTTGATGTTTTTTTTTTTCTTCCTTTTTCCCCTAATATCGATATTTTCTAAATGGAGCTCCCCGTTGACTGAGCTGAGCGTGTGGGGAGTGCTGTTGTTGGAACATCAATCATCGTCCAAAGTAGCTCATGTTACCGGAGCCACCCAGGCCCGGGCCTTTAGTCACACGCCGCAGAACCCGCCCGTCGCCATGGCAACAAATTCCCTCCCCGCGCTCTTTATGGGTTAATAAGGACGGGAAAAGCTCGTAGACCCCGGCCCCTGGCGCCACATAATGCTTACCGCAGCACCGGCATGGACAATAGCTTCCTCTATTATTTCGCCGTCTTCCGGATTAACTAGATTTGTATTAATGTATTGACTGCGCAGAGTGTAATTAGAGTAATTAGGCAGAAGAAAGATATTTTTTCCTCCTCCCGTTTTGCCATATGGAGTGGAACCCCCTTGGGATTTACTGCTCGGAGACAGAGGGGGGAGAAATCATACAAGACAGGCTGGTAATCCTGAGGGACAGAGTGGCGAAATAAGAAAATGTCTTCTCCGCCGTTTAATTACAGGAGAGACAGCCCCTCATTGTAAACATTGCGGCAAGCGCTGTCCTCTGCGATTACCGTAGTTATTTTGATAGTAACATCAAGAGTAACGAGCCTCACATAAAGAAGTGCCTGACAAACACGTATCGCACTCTTAAGGAACATCCCTCTTATAAGCTGCTCGAGCATCACCGTGATGAATATTCTAAAAACAGACTACCATCTGTCCGTATGTTGTCATGAAGTGTTGTTTAAGTATTAATGTACCTCTCTGACAGGCATTCTTCTAAGAGAAGATGTTTATTTAAAATCATTTAATTGGCCTCCTCACCAAAAAGTAGGCATTTTTTCTCTTTCTCGCTCACCCTCTCGCTTTTTCCCTCTCACTCTCCATTTCCCTCTCTTGTTTACTTGCTCTCTTTCTCCATCTCTTTTTTTTTAAACATTGGGGGGGGGGGGGGGGGGGGGGGGGGGGGTAAGAGGCACACTGGGCTTCTATCCCGTGGTACTGTCAGACACACAGACACAGCCTCAGCCTCATTTGCCATGGCCCGACTTTGATCATGTCATTTTAAAGTCGGAGACAATCATTACTATGCCGCTAATTAGCATTACAAACAGTCTTTGGCCCTGCATGACTTGAGCTCAAGAAGGAAGAAGTTTATCTATCAGCAGAAAAAAGGGGAAAAAATAAAAGGAAGAAAGAGAATTTAGCATGAGTTTAGACACAGAGAAAGAGAAAAGGAAAATCATGGAGATCTGAACTGCCTAACCAAATCTGAAATCTTTCCTTGTTTCCATGGAAACTGAGGGAAACAATCACTATAGGAAATTGCTAGCTCACAAGTCTATAGGTAACGCTTGTTTGCTTGTAAAAGATGGTCAAGATGACAAAATGTGTATGTGTGGTTGTGTACAGTATGTGTGTGCGTGTACACAGGCATCCTTGTGCACGTGTACACGCGTGTGTCTGTTGTGTGTGTGTCGTGTGTGTTTGAGCCTATAGCGCATGCGTCTGTACAGTATGTGTGTGTACGTGTGGACCTATAAGAGCTAGCGTTGACCTTACAAGCCCTGTCTGCTTATGGTGCCACGCTATGAGCTGCCAAGGCGATGCTCGAGCCCTCGCAGCAGGCATCTGTAAGGTTATGCTAATGAAATGACACAGGGCGCTGCGGGTGCAACAGAGGGCTACATATGTTTAGAGTCGCAACGTCCTAATTAAGCAAAAGAGAAATAAAAAAGCAACCCGCTGTCCCCTGCCCAAAGGTGTGTAATTACCATTACAGCGTGCACACACACACACACACACCTTAGATAAACACAAATGTAAAGCAGGAAACGCAGTCCGACACAATACTGCTTTAACACACTGCACCAGGGGCTGGTTGACAAACAGACACAGCATGCATCCTTGACACTGTCTACAGTCAGGAAAGAAAGGA
>CM050201.1:15785000-15827500 GCA_027475355.1 Coilia nasus | reverse complement strand
CCAAATAAGAGAGAAAGAAGGGAAAAAAGCAAAACAGCAAACTAACAACCACTTGAACCTCAGTACAGCATATCTCCTTTATGTCTTCCATTTTTACCTCAAGAAACCAGCCCGCTGTCAAAGGCTAGGTAATTGCAACATCTCTACAAGGTTATTTTTTTCCCGCCAAAGGGCACCAAAGATGAGGTTAACCTGCAGCATGGTTGCAGTTTCTGCTGCTAAGACACGTCATTACACTTTCGTTAATTAGTCGCCGACACACAGCGCGTGGGTGAGACACGAGTCGCCTTGAAATAAATAAATAAATAAATAACCTTCTCCTCTCGGCATATCCCTGGTGGATAGTGACATTTGCCTTCTGTGCCTTTGCATATTTCGCGCCGTAGGAAGTGTCCAGGGATAATGGCACGTCTGCAGCCATGCAAAAGACAAGGGGTCCGTGGGCCACAAGGCCGCGTTTGTATTTTTAATAATTAATGGTTACATCTTCTCCATATGTCATGTGTGGACCCCTACAGGCATAAATCACACCCCTGTCATATGTTACCAGGGTGCCATGGTCCAGTGGTTATGAGCGTGGGGAAATGTCATATTTTGTTTACATTATACGTTATATGCATGCTGTTTCAGATTGCTTACGTGTGTGTACATGTATGTGTGTGTGCATGTGTGTGTGTGTGTGCGTGTGCTTGTGCATGGCTGTGTGTATGTGTGTGTGTGCATGTGCATGTGTGTATGTGTGTCTATGTGTGTGTATGTGTGTGTGTGTGTATGGGTGTGTGCATGTGTGTGTGTGGGTGTGTGTTTGTGTGTATGCATGCATTTGTGTGTGTGAGTGTATGTGTGTGTGCGCGTGTGTGTGTGCGCGTATGAGTTTGTGTGTGTAGCTGTGTCAGTGAGTTCAGTCCTCAGCTCTCACCACATGGTGGGGACAGAGAAATCGAGTCTGCACGGATCAAGAGGGATGGGAGGGAGAAGGAGAGAAGTAGAGGAAGAGAGGGAGGGAGACAGAGGGAGAGAGAGCGGGAGGGAGACAGAGGGAGAGAGAGCGGGAGGGAAGTAGAGAGAGAACGGGAGGGAGGAAGACAGAAGAAGGGAGGGAGAGCAGGAGGCAGAGAGACAGAGATGGGGAGATAAGGAGAATATATGATCAAGACAAAGACAGAAGGGCACGTATGTGGGGGTGGTGAGAGTTGAAAAGAGAGACTGTTCTGCAGCGAGGAGAGTGACATACAGCTCTGTGTGAGCTCAGAAAGGGGTGGGGCACAGGGCTGATGAAGTAGGAGAGATGGGGCGAGTACACAGAGAAGGAGTGATGGAGGGACAGTAATAGAGAGAGGGAGTGATAGAGGGACAGTAATAGAGAGAGAGGGAGTGATAGAGGGACAGTAATAGAGAGAGGGAGTGATAGAGGGACAGTAATAGAGAGAGGGAGTGATAGAGGGACAATAATAGAGAGAGGGAGTGATAGAGGGACAGTAATAGAGAGAGGGAGTGATAGAGGGACAGTAATAGAGAGAGGGAGTGATGGAGGGACAGTAATAGAGAGAGGGAGTGATAGAGGGACAGTAATAGAGAGAGGGAGTGATAGAGGGACAGTAATAGAGAGAGGGAGTGATAGAGGGACAGTAATAGAGAGAGGGAGTGATAGAGGGACAGTAATAGAGAGAGGGAGTGATAGAGGGACAGTAATAGAGAGAGGGAGTGATGGAGGGACAGTAATAGAGAGAGGGAGTGTGTGGTGTGTAGACACAGCTTTAAGTCCAAAAGATAGCATGCAAAATAAATAGAATAACAGTCTACCTAACAACTGGTAGCGGCGTGCAGGCTAGCATGGTTTAGCACAGTAAGCTGCCCGGAAAAGAGGAATTGTAAGCAGACAGGAGAGGGGTCACAAGCATAGACATATAAACATAGACGCCGCCTTCCGCGTAGAACCATACGTTATCCTCGCCGCCATATTGGATGTGGCAAAGTGGAGATTCTTCAACCGTCTCTAGACAGTAGCCTAGAATAAAGATGCCTCATTAATGTGCTGCGTTTAACTGTACTAACAGGTTTACCGTCCAAACGAGATCACATGGTATTACCTTTTACAGATGAGACTGGAAAAATACTTTTCATTGTATTTGGCCATTATAACGTAATTTTACAAACAGAAGTAACTGACTTTGTGCCTAATATGAAGTCTCGCGCATAATAGCTGCTCGGTGAAACCAGCTTCCAAACAACGAAGAAGTCTTTCCTATTTAACTAAATCCGTAACTACGCTGATTGTTGTTAGTTGCTTAACTAACTTTGCACATACTACATAGGTTTCACAAAAATAAAGAGATGAAAAGGCAGTGGGAGACAGATGTGCGACGGGAGGGGTTTTCTGCTACTCCGTCATCTGCAGTGAAAACTTCAGAACGGTGCATTTTGACAGGACCAGAGCGTCAGGATAAGAGAGGGAGCTATTCTTTCTGTCTTCAGTTTCCCAGCTCATCTCCACAGAGAATGTGTATAGGTATAAGCAGTGATGATTAGATACTTCAGTGCCACACTATGATGAACATGTTTTTTCCCTTTCTGAATGTGAACCTATTTTGTTTTGGTATGACGTTAGAATTTGGCCGAAGTCAGTTTGGCGGTAATTCAGCTCACTTTATTCAACGGGATTAGGCCTAGGTCTGTGTGGTGACTCAATAAATAAAACAGTTAATTTTTTATTTTGCATTCACTATTTCCAGTCAAATTTAGATCGGTATTGCTCGACCCCACCTCTGCTACACGGAATATTGACGCGTATTTCGCACACTATTTATAACCATCACGTTATAAACGTTAAACGTTATTTAGGCTATGTTGTTTTGATGCCTGCTTGTTTCCCAGATATATACGTGTGTGTCTAAATGGGTGAATAAAATGCATCGAGTTAAATACCTTTGTAGAAAGGCGCTTTATGAAGTTCGGCCCATTTACTTCCACTGGTTTACGGGGTAAATTTGCCACATCCAATATGGCGGACACGCTGACGTATCCCAGCAACGGGCCAGCAGCTCAATGCGGCGTCTATGTTTATATGTCTATGGTCACAAGCACTCAGGGGCACCTCAAAGACATAAGCACCGTGTAGACCTTATTCCTAACAAAACTAATCTCTACTAACCTTCGATGCTCTCTACACATCTGTTAGCTTATTATGTCCTCCTTCTATAAGTCGCTTTGGATAATGTAATGTAGACAGAAGAAGAACACTTATTTCCAATAAAAAGCACTTAAATCACCTCAAAAACATATAACACAACACAGGGATCAGCAAAACACCTATTCCCAATAAAAAACTAAGCGAAACTTCTGGAACTTTCCACCATTTATGACCAATATTTAGATTCCACCCTGACAGACACTGATTGACAAGGACAACAGTTAGAAAAAAAACAAAGAGACAGTATACAAAAAAAAAAAAAAAAAAAAAAAACAGTTACCTAGTAACTGTTGACGGTTGATCGCCTCCCCCATGCCATACATGTCTGCAGGCAGAAAAGAGTGTCACCAGACAGGAACACTGCAAAGCTACTAACGTAAAGGTTAGGAACACATGAGGGATAATTTCCCAAAAGGGCAGCCTACAAATCATAAAAAAGTCTACCTACAAACCGGTGACGGTTGAAATACATTTGGAAATTGGAAAATATAAAAAGCAACACGGCCAAGCTAGTACTTCAGACTTGATGTCAACGTGGACCTCTGCAGACGTACGATGTTAGATCAACTCCCCCCTGGTAGGCTGGCTGCTAGGCAACACAGTTGTATGGGTAGTTGACGTACTTTTGGTAGTGCATGGAATAAAGGCTCAACAGTGGCCAACATCATTTTGGGTTCGGTATGTCTCCTTCTCTTGTGTTGCTTAGTGAACTGAACAAAGGGGAAACTGGATCAACAGAACTGGGACTTTCCGCGACAAGAGAGAGAGAGAGAGAGAGAGAGAGAGAGAGAGAGAGAGTGAGAGAGAGACAGAGAGAGAGAGAGAGAGAGAGAGAGAGAGAGAGAGAGAGAGAGAGAGAGAGAGAGAGAGAGAGAGAGAAAGAGAGAAAGAGAGAAAGAGAGAGAAAGAGAAGGGGGGAAACCAAACAGAGATATACTCGTATGGTAACAGAAAACAGAAAGAAGAAGAGAACAGTAGAGAGAGATGGAGGTGAAGAACACAGAGAGAGAACTGAAGTGGATAGGAGGGGGAAAGCACATAGATAGTGACAGTGAAGTGGTCAACAGATAAAGAAAGGAGCATGAAAGGGAGAGAGAGAAAGAGAGACAGAGAAAAAAGAGATACTAAATGAGAGGCTGTGAGGAAAGCAGGCCAGCAGAGACAGAGTGTGTGAGAAATTGGGAATGAAAGAGGAAGAAAGATGGAAGGAAGAAGAAGGGAGAGAGAGAGAGAGAGAGAGAGAGAGAGAGAGAGAGAGAGAGAGAGAGAGAGAGAGAGAGAGAGAGAGAGAGAGAGAGAGAGAGAGGGAAAGGGAAAGATACAGATAGAGCAAGAGAGCGAGAGAGGAAAAGAGATAGACCAAGAGTAAAAGAGAAAAAGAGAGTGAGAGAGAGAGAGAGAGAGAGAGAGAGAGAGAGAGATAGAGGGGGAGATAGAGAGAGAGGGAGGGAGAGAGAGATGGAGGGTGAGAAGGAGAGAGGGAGAGCGAGAGAAAAAAAAGAGGGAGAGAGATAGAAAGATAGCGAGATGAAGGGTGAGAGGGAGAGAGAGAAAAAGAGAGATAGAGAGAAAGAAAGAGATAGAGCACTAGCAGGCAGCTCTGTGCAGCAGCTGACAGCAGGCGGCATTAAAGCGCAGTCATGATTTGTGTCTTATGCAGAGCTGGGGCGAGTGGAGCACAGCGTGGTCTACACACACACACACACACACACACACACACACACACACACACACACACACACACACCCTGCACACTTACACCCATCCGTACAGATCCACAGACTCACATACACACACTGTACACGGAGCCACACGCACACACACACAGCCTGCACAATCACACCGATCCATATAGACCCACAGAATCTCTCTCACACACACACACACACACACACACACACACACAGTCTGCACACTCACACCCATCCATACAGACCCACATACATACACTATACATGGAGCCACACACACACACACACACACACAGCCTGCACACTCACACCGATCCATATACACCCACAGACTCACACATACACTCACACACACACACACACACACACACACACACACACACACACACACACACAGTCTGCACACTCACACCCATCCGTACAGACCCACAGACTCACATACACACACCATACACGGAGCCACACACACACACACACACACTTACCGACACACACATTAGCACTCTCACACTACCCACACACACTATACACAGAGCCACACACACACACACACAGTCTGCACACACGCACCGATCCATATAGACCCACAGACTTACAAACACACACACGGAGCTACACATACACACAGACACACACACACACGGAGCTACACATACACACAGACACACACACACACAGACCTACACATACACTCTCACACATGCACACACAGGGTGCCTGTTTAAGTACTCTCTGGCTCGGCCCGTCCCTCATCCCCTCATTATCATTCAGCCCATCTGCAGGATTTGGAAGACGTCTAAAGCTGACACCCCCCCATCCCACCCCGAACCCCCCAACCAAGCAACCAACTGGTTCTGTCTTTCTCTCTTCCTAAAGTCAAGTGCTCGGCGATGGACGTCGTGTCAACAGCTCTTCATCTTCCCTTTTTTCGTCAAGAAGAGCTCCAACTGGAGCCTTTGTCGTCTCTCCCGTCGGAGGGAGATCAGGATCCTCTTGTTTTCCTGCAGATCTGCAAACACACCCATCTGCCAGACCCACACACACGCACACATACCTGCACACACACCCATACATACACACAGACACACACACATACCTGCACACACACAACCACACACACACACACACATATATATATAGATACACCTGCACACACACACACACACACACACACACACTCTCCTCACTCTTATCCCACCCTCTCATCCCAGTTAAGCCGTGCAACTGAACACTGTCTATGACAAGCCAAGGACAAAACACTCATCCGTGGCTGCTGCGTGACGTAAGCAACTTGACTTATAGCGCGCGATACGCACTGCGCACACTCAATGCTCTCTGTTGTTGTATGGGGGTGACCACAGAGCTCCATGGATGAGGAATCAGTCTGTTTGGGTGTAATGGCGTGGTGAGGTTGTGGGGCATGGGCCTGCAAACTTTTGATTTAAATGAGCGCTAGCGAGATATGTAGCATGATTTTGTTTCACATGACCGTGTTTTGTTTCTTGTACACTCAATAGATTTTACAAGGCAATGTAACACAACACGGTCTTTACACTCCATGAAATGGCCTCCTTCCTGCTACAAACAATCCCTCAACCCACTTCCTATACCCCTGTCAGCTATCCTCAACCTGCCTATTAAACTAACTCACTTACCAGTGAACACCTTCACACCAATGTCCCACTGTCTCTGCATTTTGCAACACAAATGAAATGTAAAAAAAGAAAAAAAAATGCACACCATACAATGTTATGTCACTTCCTTGCACCTGTGTCTATGATAGTAAATGTTAATAATGCCTTATACATGCATTATAAACACCTCTATTGCTAAGCAGGCCTTGTCTAAGCAGCCACTCCTGGAGAGTGTCCTTCATGCCAAGATGCACCACAAATTCTGATTGTATTTAAACGGTTTACTCATCAACATGTCTGGCAAGCAAGAATCATAATCTCCATTATGAAAATCCAAGAACAAAACAATGAAACATGCATGCTTAAATGAGACCAAAAACAGCATGCCTATCTTCCTATGCGTTCTTCTATATTCACACTCTGGGTAAATGACACTGTTTAGAGAAGTGCTGTGAAGTGCACAGCTACTCACGTCAAATCAAATCGTTTCTCTATTTACTCTTTGATTGCAGCTGTAACGCGAATCTTTGCCATGGGGTACATCACTTTCAGCTCTTCTGGTTGACTAGAGCCTGACTAGGCAGAAAAGAACCCTGAGCTAAGCTTGACAAAAATGAGCTCTTTGTGTGTTTGTGTGTGTGTGTGTGTGTGTTTGGGTGCCTGTATGTGTGTGTGTGTCCATGAGCATGTGCGTGTGTGCATGTGCGTGTGTGTGTGTGTGTGTGTGTGTGTGTGTGTGTGTGTGTGTGTGTGTGTGTGTGTAGATGCCTGTATGTGTGTGTATGCTCCCCAACTCCAACTCTTGCCTTAGGTCAATGTTGCGGTTGAAGTGAAATCCGTCAGGGAACACGCCATGCAAAAGCTGCTGTGGCTCTCCTGCGTGTGTGAGCCAACTTAGAATGTGAGGAGGAGGAGAAGGAGGAGGAAGAGGAGGAGGAGGAGGAGGAAGAGGAGGGGTAGCCAGTTCTGTCCCAAAGGTCAGAGGTGACTGCAAAGCCAGAGGAGGCTACAAACATGGCGTTTAACCCTTTCTGCCTTTTCTGCAAACGCCTTGGGCTTTCTCTGTGCTCTCTCGGTCTCCCTCTCTCTCTCCCCCTCTCTCTCTCTCAATATATATATTTTATTACATTTTCAAGCCTCCACATGCCACCCTAGATAAAGAGACATTGAAGGCAAATATATCATCCCAGATGCTGCCACGCTCACAGCCTTACAGTAAACAGCGGTGAAGGGGACAGTGATATTACGGGACCAGCCAGTCAAGCTAAACAGCAGGAATTGACCTGGCATGTTGTGAACGAGCGAATATGTCATGGAGGGCTCCAGAGTCAGGATGGCGATGTGCTGTAGGTTTTTGATGCCGGCAGAAAAAAACCTGCCAAGATGGGCACTGGTGCCAGCGGTGAGGGGTCCGCCTCTCTCCGAGAGAGAGAAAGAGAGAGACACGGAGGGACTGTCAGGACAGTATATGTCCAACAGATGGACAGATCTGGAGAAGTGTGGTTGGTGAAAAAAAGAATGAGGAATCACTCCCACAGATCAGATTTGTTTTTTCCTACTCTGCTAGATGGACTTTGTGACTTTTTTTGGGCATCGGTGGGAAGGTTTGCTCCTTCTCCCAAAAAAAAAGAAAGAAAGAAAGACAGAAAGAAAGAAAGAAAGAAAGAAAGAAAAAAGAGAGAAAGAAAGAAAGAAAGAAAGAAAGAAAGAAAGAAAGAAAGAAAAAAGAAAGAAAGAAAGAAAGAAAGAAAGAAAGAAAGAAAGAACACAGGGCGGGACACAGGGTGGGTGAGTGTCATCTCTATGGTTACGGTGGTGAGGCTGCCACAGCCAACCAGACCGAGCGCTCGAGCAGGAGTGTATCCCTCACACTCAACCTCTCTGGCCCCGCAATAATGTGCTGGGAGTCAATAAATGTTCATTAAAAACACTCCCTCCCTGTTGATGATAGGCCGCGGCTGGAATAATGCATAACAAATAAGTCTGGGTAATGCAAATCCCCCACCTCAGGGCCCTGGCTGTCTGCATGGGGCCACAGAGGTAATACATGGAGATCACTAGCCAAAGGGCCAGAGGAGGTACAGGAGGAGGTGGTGGAGGAGAGGGAGGAAGAGGAGCAGGAGGACTGTGTGACTGGGCTGACTGAGTGTGGTTTTAGGCCACTGTGCCTATTGCTCAAAGGCAAAACTGGAGTCACTGAGCTTTATCCCGGTGCGACACAGAGACACAGAGATAATGTAGAGGACAGAAAAAGTCAGCTACATATTACACAGACAGACAGACAGACAGACAGACAGACAGACAGACAGACAGACAGATAAGATAGACAGACAGACACACAGACAGGCAGGCAGACAGACAGACAGACAGAAAGGCAGACAAAAACATCAGGCTACAAGGAGGACATGGTGAGAATGATAGAGGCCTGATGTTGAGGTGAGAGAGAAAGGCCTGGCGGATCTGTGTCATACAGACGAGTGTTTCAGCAAAAACTACTCTTTTGCGTCATGTTTCACCACGTATGGCCAGGCCCGCCGATAAGGGGGGGGGTGGGGGGGTGGTGTGGGTGATTAACGGGTCTCTTGTCCCAGGCCCAGGGTAAGGGGGGCCCAGAACTGGTCCCTCCTTACATTATTTAATATGGGCGGACATTGTCAGCAGGCCTGCATATAGCTGTTTACAAGTCTCCCCTAAGAAAGGACTGATAATGAGCGGTCCAATAAAAACAAGAAATCCTGCATGTATTGATGACACTCTGCGCTCCCATCTAAACAGAGATGTACTGTATGGTCTCCAAACAGCATTTAAAAGGCACTCTCCATTATAGGTAGACACCAGTGGCTTTACTAATGAAACCCACTGACATTTAAAAGCACAATGCAATGGATCCTTGAGCATAAACTTCTCCCCACGTATTCCCCCCTCCACACACACACACACACACACACACACACACGCCCGCACACAGACACACACACGCACACAGACACACACACGCACACACACACACACACACACACACACACACACACACACACACACACAACCATACACACACCCGCTCTGACTGCTGCAGATAAGCAGAGGGAGATTACATCCTGTATGTTTCAAATAATGAATTAAGCAATCAATGTCCAGGACTTGATTAAACGTTGAACAGCGAAGGAATTGGAATGCCTAATTAACACACCAAAGCAAAATTAAATGATGGGGGGTGGGTTAACGAATGCTTTAACGACTTATTGCTTTAACGACTATAAAGTTGAGTTTTGCAAGTGTGTGTTTAGCATGCCAGACACCACTCAGAACTTGTGGCCAAGTGAGGAAAAACACACGCACACATACACACACACACACACACACACACACACACATACATACACATGATGTAGACAAACAGCTTGAGTAATTGCAATTTACACACCAAGTGTTTGTAGCTTTTGTGCAATATTTAACAGTCAGAGATCATTACACTTTTTTCCTTTTTTGCCTACCATGGAAGCTTTGCCATTTTTTTTTTCTTCACTCCTCGACCACTTCACACACTGTCAGAGTGTGCCTGAGGCCAAGGAGTAGGCGTGTGTGTGTGTGTGTGTGTGTATCTGTGTGGGTGTATCTGTGTGGGTGTGGGTGGTGGATAGATGGATGGATGTGGGGTGTGCGTTGAGGGCTGAGGGAGGGAGTGAAGTTGGGGGTGGGGGTGTGTGGATGGGGTGCACTGAATAATTCATCTCCTCGACCAAACCTGTCATTGTCTGAAATATTGCTGCTATCATTCTTTGTGACAGAATAATGAAACATTAAAAAACGGCTGCAGAGCAGTGCATTTTTTAACAGCGTCTCCGCATCCCGGGGAAATGAATGTATGAATGGTGTGTGGGAGCGAACCGGAGAGAGAGTAAGTGTGTGTGCATATGGCTGTGTGTGTGTGTGTTTATGTGTGTGTGTGTATGCAGTATACCTAGAAGACAAAGTAAATGCTGTTCCCAGTCATGGAAGTGTGTGTGTGTGTGTGTGTGTGTGTGTGTGTGTGTGTGTGTGTGTGTGTGTGTGTGTGTGTGTGTGTGTGTGTGTTGGGGTGAAGTGGGTTGGATGAGGGTTTGGAGCAGATTCGTATCAACTTTGGTGGTGGATTGCAGGGCTCCAATCCTGTGCTATGTGACTGGGGCCTGCCGACCGAGTGTGTCAGTATGTGTGTGCTTGGCTCTGCTCTGCACCTGAGATCTCAATTCAGGCTCCCACTGGTCCCCCTCTACGGGTGGCAGCCAATGTTACCTTGCCATGAATTCCTGTTCTGTGGATAGATGGGCAGCTCCGTGGCATCAGTGGTCCTAGCACGACCTCTAGCTCTTATCATGAGTGGAGTTCAAATCGAGTCCACTGAAGGCTAGGCCTGGTAAAGCAGCCCCTCGTGCTACACTGAATTTCATACAGAGGGTCTAACTGTGCTGCATTGAGAAATGTTTTCTTCCTGGAGATGTAGAATCTGCTGACGTTTAAAACTGGATCTGCCTTTACCCAATCCCTGCTTGTGACGTATGCAGTTAGCCTGGCTATAAGCCTGCCAATGCACTACAATTTAAATGTGGTGCACAAAGTCGACGTCATCGCTCACAAACACACCCCAGCTGTTTGCTGATTGGTCCAGTAAAGATATGACTGGAGTCAACCCTGTCAACTGAAGCAAACCCTGACAACCACTGTAGTGTGAAAAATAATTGAGAGGAAGTGCATAGGCAGGCTTATAGCCAGGCTAACTAAAAGCTCCACTTGAAATTACATTACAAACTAAAAATTAAAATGACTATACGTAAATCCTAATCGTAACTAATAACTATGATTTTTTTTTGTCAATGCAAAATTAAATCAAAAACTTGTGAATGAGAAGATCTGAAATTGGGATGTTACCAGGGATATAACTGGAATAAGGTCTTAAAAGGAAAGGGCCAACTCAGTGTAAGGTTCTGGTTGGCATGCTAACGATTTTCAATCAGGCCTGATTGATGAGAGGCAAAACAGACACATCACTTGCAAACGAGGAAGCTTTCATGTGTTAAGGTCACAATCATCAGAATTCCATTCCTTGGTAAAAGCTTTTTGCCTTTCACGTTCCAGCCCCTACTGGTTAAATATAGCTTCTGACTAATGCGGTAACATCTCTTGCTCTAAACCCTTTTTTTTTTTTTTTACATTTCCCATGCTCGTTACTCACAAATAAAATTCACAACAGCATGCATGTCATTTTTTCATATTAGCTCAAGCCACCAAAAGTGCTATTTGTGAAATCTGAACAGCATGTAAACTTTTAAAAAGATTATCCAAGCAGAAATAGACAGGGTGGAATGGCAGAGCAAAGTTCAACTGTCAGGAAACTGTGAGAGGGACATAAATAAGTGAATCCCAGACTTAATAATTAAATCTCCGGCACAAGTGACTGGCAGATTAGTGCAGTGCAACGTTTGGGCCGAGGCAGTCTTTATAGTTTACTAAAGTACTTGTCTGATGAAGTAGAATATGACTTTTATAGAGAGGCATGGGGGGAGGCAGTTCTACAGTGTGTCATGACAGTGTTTCTCCCTTATGGCTCAGCAGAAAGATTTACACTTGTCAGTAGCCTAAAGGGCTATTGCTAACCTTCCCAGAATGCTTTAGCCACCAGAGATGGACCAACTGGATTGCGAAAGTAAAAATCCTGCCGTGTCTTCCTTCTGCCTGTACTTCTACAGGTGATTTCACTAATTAGCTCATCTACCTGACTGAAGAATTGTGCTATTTGGGACTGGCTGGTTCAGTGACTTGGCTGGAACAAATACGTGGGAGGACTTTTACTTTCTGAACCCGGGATATCTGCCTCTGTTAGAGACCCAACCAAGGAGTCTGTATTTAGCTAAGTGTTTGGCTCGCCTGATTTGCTCTCCAGATATGTTAATAAATTATTTGGGGGAAAAAACATCTTGTCAGAGCCTTCAAAGTCCTAATTCATAGCTGTATTAAAGACTACAATAAAATAAGAGGGAGAGTTTAACAAATTCGAAATAGAAAGCGCACGAGACAGATGGATTAGAAAATGGATTTCCGATATCCTGGAAAGTGGTTGGCACCTCTAGCGAAAAAAAAAGAGAAAAAGTCCTTTAGTTTGGGGGAGCCGACCGGTCTGTTGCCAAGGCCTTGTTCCGCGAGCCATTTTAAGCTCTTTATCGCAGCTTGGAAATGCAGCCCTATGCAATAGCAGCTGCAGGTGTATGGTAATGGGAGGCGCTTTTTTCCCCAGCGCGGCCCTTCCTTCATGAGGCTAAGTGACAGGATCTCCTGCTGAGCCGCGCAATCTGACAGTCACTTATAGACATTAAGACCCTCACCCCCATGTGAGCAGTGTGCATGTGTGTGCACCCACAGACACACACACAGACACTGACACGTGCACACACATGCACACACATGCACACACATACACACACACATACACAGACACATATACACGCACACATACACACTCTGCAGAGACAGACAGCATATACTGTAAGAACAGCGAGAACATTCTGACACATGTCAACGACATGAGCAGCTACTGGTTGGCGAACATCAAACATGTCGCTATTCTATACATAACACACGCTGGGAATCTGGGGGGCTTTGACATGAGTTTAGAATAGTGAGCACTTTCCTACTTTGCTCTTTTTTCTGTCTCTCTCTCTCTCTCTCTCTCTCTCTCTCTCTCTCTCTCTCTCTCTCTCTCTCTCTCTGTGTTTTGAACCCCTCATCCCTTTTTTGTCTATGTGTGCATGGTAGTGTGAGAGTGCTAATGTGTGTGTGGGTAAGTGTGTGTGTGTGTGTGTATGTGTGTGTGTGTACAAAACCTGTATGTAAGTGTGTGGACATGCTGTCTGGCGTGCTGGAAACAGAGAACCCTGCATACACTGAGACATACAGAGGACTGTCTGGGGTCAATCAGAGCTAATGGCCCGAAATGTGGCAGCTCTGGAAAGCCAGCTAATATTATTGTTTATGTTTATTGCCATGAAACCCATTACCCCTTATGGAAATCCAATAAAATTACGAAACCTGGCTTCAGTTTCCTATGGCATACTGAACTCTTGGTCTTGGCAAAATAAATATGTTTTGCTCTTTTTCAAATCTATTTCGGTCCGTATCGATCTTACACCGATGCCCGTTCGCTACCCAGGGGAGGAATTACGCCTCGGCAGGAACATGGATGCTTCACTTGCACCATAGGCAACGTGCATGTATGCAATCGGCCCGCAATTATTTCGACAGCCATTAGGTGGAGAAAAAAAAATGATCTTGAGGAAAATACACTAAGAGATAAGCCCATCGCCCAGATAAACCCAATAAACCTGCCCTCCCTCCTCTCCTCCTTGCTTTATGTTGTATTATTACCTCCGCCAGGCTGAGGTTATGTAATCACTGTCGTTTGGTTGTTGGTTGGCTGGTTTGTTGGTTAGCAAGATAACTCAAAAAGTACTGGATTTAATTTTCAGGGTAGGTCAAAAATGGGCTAACTTAAAAGTGATTAGAGTGGTGGTGGTCTGGGCTGCCCTGGCGGAGGTTTGCGCTCTCTGAGTCCTTTTCTAGTACTATAGTGTGATAAATCCTGCTTCATGCCCTGACTGACTTGAGTGGCGCACATCTTACCAAGTACAGTTAGTCAGATGTGATTGGCAGGTTATGTATTTAAAGAGCCTCTCAGCTTGTTGTTGGGCTTTCCATTATTTTTTTCTGTGACAACAATGCTATTTCCGTCTGGTCTCCCTCGATTTTTTATCTTTCAGCTTCTTTACTTTATTTTTAGTCACTGACAACTGATGCCTCTGTTGGGTGAGGTGGTGTGAAGACTTGCTAATGCCTGATAATAGTCCCAGAGAGGACTTAAGCTCCCATCGCAAGGCGTGACACTGTGATGCTGACTGGGTTCTTCGTGGAAGACTGGTTGGGTTTGGAGTGGTTCTGTGACAGGTAAGGCATGTGTGTGTGTGCTTGTTGCGTGTGTGTGTGTGTGTGCACATGCACGTCTGCGTGCATGTCTGTGTCTGTGTGTGTGAGTGTGTGTGTGTGTGTGTGTGTGTGTGTGTGTGTGTGTGTGTGTGTGTGTGTGTATGTCTATGGTGGTGGGAAGTGTCGCTGAGGTGACTGAGTTTCCGCCATCCCCCATCCCCCATCCCCCAAATCCCCTTCTCAGCAAATAGTTACCAAAAAGGCCTGACTTTCCTTGTCAGGAATTTAGAGAACAAATGCCATCCCCCCACCTCCTTGTAATGGAATATATCAAGGACTTGACATGAAGCTAACTGTACCCAGGCAAGAGTGACAGGACTGGGTCACGAGGGATAGAGCTTGGGATGAACAATGGATGTGTAATTCCC
Source organism: Coilia nasus (assembly GCA_027475355.1). Lineage (NCBI taxonomy): Eukaryota > Metazoa > Chordata > Actinopteri > Clupeiformes > Engraulidae > Coilia > Coilia nasus. The sequence continues at coordinate 15,812,604 of CM050201.1, read as the reverse complement.
TCAATCAGTGCTCTCTATTATCCCTCCTGTCTTCACAAAGAAGATATGGAGGAAGAGGAAGAAAAAACAGGAAATGGAAAGAAGGAAAAGAAAGACAGAAGGAAAGACATGAATGTGCAGCACTCCTGTTTCTACACGTTTATCTCAAAGACTGTTCGACGGGATGAGATGCACACTGACATGACATTGATTTTAGATCGAGAGAGAGGGTGAGCGATGATTCAGACAGGCAACCAACCAAGGCAGCGGCTCCTGTGGGCACAGCAGCGTATTTTCCTTACACACCTGCTTGCACTGCATGCAGTGTTTACGTTTTGCGTTGATACATGGAACATCTGTGTGTGTAAAATAATTTTTCATTATTTTCCCAACCACATATGATGAAAACATTTCATAGCGCTGGATTAGCACTGCACCTAACTCTTCTGCCTGAGAGGAGTTTTGTGTGGCTGTAAGGTTTTTCGAGACCCCAAGCGTGAAGCAAGGAGAGGAAAGAAGGGGAAAAAAAAGAAACAATTCCTGGCTCGTTGCTAAGTTACAAGTGAGCACTTCATTTCCGTCTCAATCCTCGGGCAGGAATTAATGCTTTTGCAGTGAGTGTATGCCTGAGAAGTCTTTACCTTGGTCACTTGTGGGATTGAGGAATATTAACACACAGCTCAAATTAGACTGAAAGAAATGTTCTCACATTTCATGCCATCCTCACTCGTACTAAAAGTCGTTTACTGGAGACCAAGCAGCAAAGCTATTTAAGCTTCTATTGTGTGTCTATCTTTTATTACACATTTTTCATATTTGTCTATAGCAGCTCCTAGAGCAATATGGCAAAAATAGCTGGTGAGAAGTCATGTTTCAGAAAGTAAATATCCATCCCACACATTTGTTTCAATCAGCTCCTTGATTAACTACTTAATGATTAGTACTTGCAACTACACAAATGATATCCCACTTTCTGCAGTTTAAGTTATTAAACAATAATAAATGACGGCATGTCTGCCTACTTTAGATTGTCAAGAGTCATCATATTAATAAGTTACGCCAATGTATTGCAATCATCAGACTACTGACTTGCTTTATAGCATCAGACTGGGTGAGCTGAGGTGAGAAATTACACCTCAGAAAAAACACTGCTAGCTTATTTCCACTTTGGTACTTGCATATATCCAACATTATCAAGCGTTAAGATATAGCAATGGAACATAACGTCATTGCCGATTGTCGATATACGACTTATACACTACAAGCTTTGTTAGAGTTTACTGTTTGACTAGACACTGTGCGGTGCTCTACAAACTGTGGCGCCAACTGGGAAATGTAGGTGTCACAACCCAAAGTACTTACCAAACTCCCTGGGCACAGAGATGGCGTACACACAGCTGTGGCCCGTCGTGTAGTTGCGGGGGAAGTTCGGTGACAGGACGGTGCCCTCGTTGCCAGTGGAGCGGCTGCCACAAGGGGCTACAGACGCACAAGTGCAGGGAGCAAACATTAGTCCTTTGCACTACTGTGAAGGTAAGGAAATGAGGCCAGCTGAGACTATGTTAAGCAAGGCGGACCTGGCCCAGTATCATTTACTTACTTTGTTTGTAGACTCAAACTCAAAGCACACATCGTGGGAAGCCATAAATAAATATAACAGGAAAGTCCTAAAATCTTGGAAGGAATACATCTACTCTCAGCTGGGAAAACATGATGTCTTTCTTAGTTTATCCGCAAGACTGATACACTACCAAATAGTAGAGCAGTACATTTTTAGAGTATTTATGAATCAATGTTTTTTACAGATCCGCTATTTTTTTGTGATCTGCTGTAAAATGTAAACGACATTGAAATGCAATTGCAGAGATTTTACTAAAGTTGAGGGAAGTAGAAGTGGTGTCTGTGCCTATGTCTAAGTTCGGTGCATAACACCAAAACACACAGTACAATTGCAAAGAGGACACACAGAAAGGCTTAATGATTTCTTAAATCTGTATTGGATGAATAAGCTGAAACAAAATGAAACAAACTGGAAATGCTGATAATGGGTCAAGAGCCGAAACGTTTGTTTCCGTATTTTCTGCACAGCCTGTATCGTTTTCGGCTTATTCATCCAGTACAGATTTATGAAATCATGCAGCTCCTGTGTGCGTTCTGTACCCTCCTTGCAGACATTTTACAAATTAATGTTTTCAAATATTACTGCATATGTGTATTTTGTGATGTGCTTTAAAATGTTTCTCAGATACTTAATTGAAGAGATTGATGAAAGACTGGGGTTGTCCCTTGGTAGGTTTTTAGGTCTGCTGGTGAGGTTTCCTGTGGCTATGACATATGTGCTTGTTTGTGTGTGTGAGTGTGTGTGTGTGTGTGTGTCTGTGCTTAGAATACAATAGAGTAGAACTGTAATCATCCCTTGCAAGGGTCCCTTCAGGGGAATTCAATTGGGAAATGGTCTATGTGTCTAATGTATGTGTGTGTGTAAGCATGTCATCATGTGTACCTTGGCAGCTGGGGAGCACCCTGTTCCAGCCGGGCCTGCCGTCGTCTCCCATGATGCAGGTGAGCGTGGAGTAGCCCTGCAGCACGTAGCCCGCCTCGCAGTAGAACGTCACCGTGGAGCCCAGCTTGTAGTCGCTGCCCAGGCGCGTGCCGTTCAGCACGTTGCCCGGGTCGAAGCAGGACTCCCGCAGCTTGGCTGCAAGAGAGGGAGAATACAACGGGGACAGAAACATTAGCACTCTCTGCAAAAAGGCGTATATGGACAAGGCAGGTATGTGTGTGTGTGCGTGTGTGTGCGTGTGTGTGTTTGTGTGTGTTTGTGTCTGTATCTGTGTGTGTTTGTGTGTGTGTGAGTGTGTGTTTGTGTGAGTGTGTGTGAGCGAGTGTCTGTCACTGTCATTGTCACTGTATTTATGTGCATTTGTCCTGAATGTCAAGCAGGTTTGTGTCAACAGTGGGTGGGTGCAAGTGTGTGTGTGTCTGTCTGTGTCCATCACTGTAAAAGCAAGCAAGTTCTTACAGGGGAAAATTTCCATACAGCAGCAAAAGGGCCTGTTTTAAAAGTAGCCCTGGATCTCAACTCCTGTGCTTGGAGGTGAGGACCTAGTCAGAGCAGACTGCATTTCGGGTGCTTTGATGAAGACCTGATCATTGGGTACCGCAGGTCTCAGTCACATGGCAAAGAGGTTACCTACCCATTCTCACCTTCTTTGCTGCTGGAGTTCTTACCTTTGTACTCCAGGTGGAAGATGGTGCCCTTACCTTTGCACTCGAGGTGGAGGCTTACAGAGTCCTTACCTTTGCACAGGAGGTGGACGGCAGTGTACCTGATGGAGTCCTTACCTTCGTACTGGGGGTGGAGGTTGGTGTAGCTGATTGTGACCTTATCTTTGTACTGGAGGTGGAGGCAGGTGTAGCTGATGGAGTCCTTATCCTTGTACTTGAGGTCAAGGTTGGTGTAGCTAATAGTGACCTTATCTTTGTACTTGAGGTCAAGGTTGGCGTAGCTGATAGTGACTATCTTTGTACTGGAGGTGGAGGCAGGTGCAGCTTACAGTGCCCTTACCTTTGTACTCGAGGTGGAAGCCGGTGTAGCTGACGGAGCCGTCGCTGCGGAAGGCCAGGTACATGGTGTTGGAGCTGCTCTCGATGCGCTCGGGCAGCTTGCTGTCCTGGAAGCTGCCGATGAGCGGGCTGTTGCTGTCCGGCCCGTCGTAGATGTACAGGAAGTCGTAGTTCGGCTCGATGCTGAAGCTGGTGAACAGGACAGACAGAAGACAGAAGACAAAAGATGAAGGAGGGTGGTGGGGTTGGAGTGGGAATGTGGGTGGATGAGAAGGGGGTTAGAGAGATCAAAGGGAGTGGTGAACATCCAGACAGATCAAAAAGATCCCTCTGAAACAGCCCTGCCAATAAGCAGGGAGTCACACAAGGCCAGATTAGCCAGTGATACCATCTCCCTGCTGGACTGGGGTGAGCCAAGGAGTGTGATGTCTCAGTAAAACTTAAGACTGGAGGTAGGATGCGGATGATGGTCTACCAAAACAAAGCAATCATTTCTCAGTCATCATCCAATTTTCAGTGAAGCTGAGAACAACATGTTCTTCAAACAGTTCTTTAAATGTAAAAGGACATGCAAACTAGTCAAAACTACAAAACGTTGTTGTGTGCACGGTCTGTTATTCTTTCAAGATGCTGCATAGATAACTTAGGTTGGCAACAGTTCTGGGTTCTGTTTGGTGCCATGCCATTTAATATAGCCAGTGTGTCGACACTGACTACTGGAGATACTCAGTTATTCTTTTTTTCTCTAAGTTTATTCTTCTTCTTCCTTAACTTCTAAGTTTTATTTCTGGGCACTTTTTTGGGCTTTTACCTCTTAGACAAGAGAGTAGAGAAAGACATAGGAAGCAATTAGGAGTGGGACTGTGAAATGACCCCTGGCCAGACCTAAACCTCTATCCCTGTGGGCAGTTAAACCCTGAACATTTGTACCATGGCAGCACACCTGCAAACACTCCGACAATTTCAAAACTTCAGTGTTACATCTCCACAGAGTTAGAGGCCATTCGCACAGCCATAGCTTGTTTCATTGCCAGATGCTCAAATTCAATGGTCTCCCTATGGAATGACACAGCAAACAAGTTTGACCAGTGTGTCATGTTTGTTTCTTTGAGTGGGGGCACAACCAGAAGCCGTGAGGCTTCTAAAAATACAAGCTGCTCAAAGTTAAAAATCTGTTTAACTTTTGAGGTCGTGTTACTTTTTTTTTTTTTTTCTTGGACGTGTCATTGTGTAGCTATGGTGACTTGCTGACAGCTGGGTTCCAAATTTCAACCGACCGTACAGTGTGTAACTTGGCTACAGCAAAAACCGTGACATCTCCAGAAGCAGGCACTATTTAAACAACTTATTTTAGAATACTAGTGGAGCATCTCACTTTTTCTGAGGAGAATAAAGCATGGCAGGGTGAATGTCCCCTTTAACCAAAGGACTGTCAGTGTCTGCTTAAAGCAGTCTTGATCTGAAGTGGCCCTTCCATGACCAAAGTACCCAACTGTGCTCTGCCTTACTGAAACTACAGTAGCTCAACAGTTTTCAATTTCATGTTATTCTACTGCAATGGCTCGCCAAGTGTTGTTAAACATGGTGCAGTTTTGGTATCAGTATCTTGATCTATTGTTAACAACTTCCTAATACATGGTACAAATAAGGCCAATCTGGTTTTCTGCAGCTTGAAGTTAAACATAACAGTAATTTCATCCACACAAACAGCAAACTCTGTCCCACCGAAGTTCAGACAGTTGTTGATGTTGTGAGACTTTTAACACAGACTCGGACTTTATGTAAATATGCGCCTGTTGACTCAATGTTACTCCAACCGGGTCTGCATTGGTGTAGGCTTTCGGGTTAGCACAAGTGTGTACAAAAAAGCCCAAAAAGCAGAGAGCATCCTCAGAGGCAGAAGTCTGCACAGCAGTGACAGGCTGTCAGAGTCATCCACTGGTGGCTGAATGTGAAATGCAGATGCCAGTGTTACATGCTAATCCAGGGAAGTCTCAGATCATGTCTAACTTTTTATCCTCCGACACACACAGACACACACAGACACACACACTTATATGTGTGCTCTCTCACACACACACAGTAACACTTACAGACATGCACACAAATATTCATACACAAAAACACCTACACACACAGACACACACTCGCTCACACAGTCTTCAGCTGGCAGCTCTGTACCAAACACTGTAGGCCCCCTGCTGTCTAGTGCTCTTCCTTATCTGCTCGGCAGGGGTACATCACCGACACGTACGCACACACACACACACACAGACACACACACACACACACACACAGCCTATAAATAACCCAGTGTAATTGCTGTGCTGTATGAAAAGAATGTGGCGAGCGCTCTCTCCGAGCTGAACAACACCCATTTACCCTTATTCCGCCTGCACTTCCACCCCCCCCCCCCCACCACCACCACCATACACAAGCTCTACACAATCATAAGGACATGTACAAACACACACACACACACACACACACACACACACATAGACTATGTATAGACAGACACACCTACACACACACACAAACACTCTGTTACTCTTTCAAAAACAGATGTACCACCGCGGTGACATACGTAAGCATGCCCATGTGTGTGTGAACACATACACTGTTTGCATTAGACCCCCCTCTGTGCACCTTTCTTGCCTGCTTCTCTAACCTCCTACAGCTACTAAAGCCTCACACAATCACGTAAGGACATGCACACACACACACACACACACATACAAACACACATACATGCATTCACACACTCTTACACGGGTGTCCTGCCATCCTGATTCACATGAGCACAAACATGTTTTTATGAACACACACTGAGGCTACGTTTACACGATGACAGTCTGAACAGAAGACGCAAAAGTGGCGTGCATACGATGACGCAAAAGTGTGTGGAATTCGATGGGGGTATGCATGCCAAGCGGCTAGGTAGACATTCTCCCAGGTCTCATCCATAGCAGTCTGACTCGCCTGCAACGAACCAGTGCATCCAGAATTTGACAGAGGTGGTTGCAGATCCTCCTCTGTTCAGTAATAGTATATATACAAATTCTGTACATTTGCTGGAATGCCTCTTGCAAGTTTATTAGAGCTGCTAGAGCAGCTTGAAGGTCCGACGCATGGAAATCGCATGGATCCATTTGGTTCCCTGTACTGCCTCATGTATGTGACGTAAACACGTACACAGCGTGAGCTGATCTGACCAGAGTTTTGCGTCTTGGGCCGTGTAGACGGAAACGCTACGGCGGAGCGTATTCAACTTTTCCACTCTGGAGGGTGGTTTCAAATTAGTGCGTTTTTAGGCCCCGAAAACGCTGTCACCGTGTAAACGAAAGGCACTTCCGATAAAATATTTTGTCGTTTTTACCCGTAAGCGTTCTCGTGTAAACAGGCCCTGAGGCACACATGTACACACATATACTCCTACACTGGGTGTGCTACCATGATCTGACACACACCTCCTCCCCATCCCTACCCACACTCAAAACACACACACACACACACACATACACACACACACACACACACACACACACACACACACGCAGCATACACGTCAATACCGGCTTCAGAAAGTAAAAACCCTGCCATGCACAGTGATCCTTCGTCTATTGCGGTAGTTACATTCCAAAACCTTCTGCAATAGGTGAAAATCCGCAACATAGCAAGACCATATAGAAAACATGTTTTTTTTCAGGTTTAAGCCTTAAAATACCCCTCCCACATGCTGTTTTAATATATTTCCTATATGTATTACTGAATGATTACTGCATTTTAATCTATATTTATGTTACAGTTTAGTGATTATAATAAATTATAATATTGTTCTGACAAACTTTTCTTTAGAATGCATATAATAAAAAAAAATCTGCCATATAGCAGGGACAAGCAAGGTGAACCACAATGCAGTGGGGAATCACTGTAGTCCTTCTGCCTGTGCACTTAACACAGGTGCTTTCACTAATTAGCCAATCTATCTATCTGGTGATTTGTGTGCTCATTAGGATCCACTGGCTCAGAAAATGGTTGGATCAAATACATGGCAGGATTTTAGCTTTCTGAAGCCAGAACTGATTGGCCTGGTAAACCCGCCCCTCATACTTCATTTCATTTTGTACAGAGGGTCTGGACCGGAATCTCTTGTGGGTCATGTAGTTGGCCCCAGCAAGGCCAATCAGCGAACAGAGGATGTGTTCGTTAGCCATGACGTCCTTGTGTGCTACATTTGAATTGTAGTGCGTAGGTAGGCTAATTGCATACGTGACCAGGCGTTAGCGATTGGGTATAGGCAGTCTTGTCCAGTTTTAAACTTCAGCAGAGTCCACACCTCCAGGAAGAAATCGTTTCTGACGGTGTCTGGTCCAGACCCTCTGTACAAAATGAAATGGAGTACCAGGGACTGGTTTACCAGGCTAAGAACTGATGCCCCTGACTAGCAGTAATAACGGCACACAAAAAAGACTCATCAATGCATGATTTCCAGCGGGCATGTATCAGATCCTCTGTTTTATATGCTAATACTCCGTGGGGGACACGGACTAAAAGGGACATCGCCATACTTAGCTGAACTCAGATCAGACACTAAAGGCTCAGGCTGGATGAGATAATACAAAAATCCAAACGTGGAAAGTCCCTTCAACACCACATTAAAAAGGTAATTAATTTTTGATAACCAGATGTGATGTTCTCTCCCCTCTGAAGCCCCCCTACCCACTTCCTCTTTTGTACAGCCTCTGGAGCTGTCACTCACAGCACAATTAGCTCGGCGGTAATTGGATCGCGGGCCACGCGGATAAAAGATAACAATGCACAAAGAAGGATGCTGTTTGAAATTATTGCGGTGTAGCCAAAAGCACGGTCGGTCTCATTTGCTAATATTATTAATTACTGTCGACATATTTCATACTCGCCCCCCCCCCAACCCCCCCTTTACTTTTTAAGGGGAATAATGTCAGTAATGGACTGTGTAACCCAACTGGCATGGAACGAAACAAAAGCGTTCATTAGAGAGCTTGCTTGAGGACCTCTTTGTCTGGCAAGTCTCCAACAGCCTTGTTTACTTTGTGTTTTTTTCTCTTACGAGGACACGATTCCCATTAGTAGACAAAGCGTGTTTACATTTTTAAAGTCGTCGCACCCGATCAAGAAGTTGCTGTCGGACATCTGGGATGATGTGAAGCATAGCAGCTCATCTAGCTCTGAGCACTGACACTTATCAACCCCGATAACAAGGGATGTCTTCACGTTTTAACCGCCCTGCCATGATGCAGAGATGCTGGAGCTATTTGCAGCGCTTTATTGTGACTGCACACTACCCGAGACAATTATAGACACTGAAGTCGCTCTAAAACATTTTTCTTTTGCCACCCCAGACCATCGCCATCCTCATCCCACCCTCCAACCCACTTCCAACCCCAACCCCAACCTCAGAAGCGGACATCCCAGGTTTAGAAAGTAAAAGTCCTGCCACATATTTGTTCCAGCCCATTCACTGCACAGGCAGAAGGAATACATGACAGGGGTTTTACTTTCTCAATCTGTTTTGTCCGCCCCAAACCAACACCTCCCAACGCCTAAGGAAACGGCTGGGCAGAGAGATCTGTGACGGGCGTAATCACAGACAGACTGGAGTTCAGGCGGGATATGATATGGTGTCTGTATGTTAGAGCAGTCATTAGCCCGTCGGCCATGGTGAGCTTGGAGGAGAGGGACTGGAGGAGAGGGGCTGGATACATCTGAGAGTGAATATTCAGCTTCATTATCTCAAAGTCACCGCTGCAGTTGAAACTGCTGGTACTGATCAGTATGGCTAATGTAATGTTAAGAGTGCTGGGTTTGGTTAAGGTGATGTTTAATGAAAAAAACAGACAGAATGAAACTACATTTTAACAAACAGTCTGTAAAGTCTCAGTAAAAGGACTATCCAATGATGTATCTGAGATGTTAAATTTGTTCACTATACAGTGTTATGTAGTTAATCAGCCAGTATAATTGACATAGCCTACTATATAGTGCACGAGTGAATAGGAACATAGCACAAGTAAAGTGTTACTGCCACTTTTATCGTTTCCATTTTACAGAGCCAGTGGGAAGTGAAATGCATTGCAGTCAAGGCAGTGCACCTCTAACACTTGGTGTGGTGAAGGCTGGTTATAAACAACCACTCTGTGTGTGTGTGTGTGTGTGTGTGGGTGTGTGTGTGTGTGTGTAGTGTGTGTGTGTGTGTGTGTGTGTGTTTGTCTGTCTGTGTGTGTTTTCCCCTGCAGTGCCATGCGGAGGGGTGCTAACAGCGCGCAAAGGGACCATCCTGTCCCCAGGTTACCCTGAGCCCTACGACAACAACGTGAACTGTGTGTGGAAAGTGTCAGTGCCTGAGGGGGCTGGAATCCAAGTGAGCAAGAGACAGCTTGTTTGAAGTCCTGCAAATTAAATGTTTGAGACTAGAAGTATCAGTGATGTGTGTGAGGAGAGATGAAAAAGACTTTTAGACTTTTAAAAAACTAATAAAGAGAATTCTTAATGCCCCGGTGCATTATGAATGCTGTCAATGTTTCATTTACGGTGGTGAGGGAGAAAGTGTGTTTTTGAACATTCTTGTCTTCCCCCGTGTTTTCTTTGCCATCTATCCCCTGAGTTGCTATCCTTTATCCACCGATGAAGAAGAATGAACAAGTCTTCCCTTCATGTCAGTCACGTTAGCTCTTTTTGTAAGTACCGCTAGTTTTGTGACGCTTTCTAACGATCTTCATCTCCTCTTCAGATCCAAGTCGTGAGTTTTGCCACAGAGCATAACTGGGACTCCCTGGAGTTTTATGACGGGCCAGACAGCAACGCTCCAAGACTGGGAAGCTATTCAGGTAAGCTTTCTGGGTCATTCGCTGGCTTGCTCTTGCAGGTATAAAGCCAGTGATTGCCGAATGGGGCTTGAATTAAGTGGTTTCAGACGAGTGGAGGAGAAAAAGCAAAAGTTTGCTTTCTTTCATTTTCTTTTCTTTTCTTTTCTTTTCTTTTTTTTTGTTCGCACCAACAAACAAGCACACCTGGACCCTCCACACACAAAGTCTAGACCAGACCGATTGATCGGCCCGCCTTGCTATTCCCCCTCTCATTAGTCGCGAAATATTTCATGTGTTGTTTTTCTTTTTTCGCCGCAAAACAGTAATTAACCCATCACTGTGGCACTCTACACACTTAGATGAGCACAGTCCCACATCGTCTTTTTCTTTTCAGCGGCAAATGAATTCCCTGGTTCCCTGCAAAATCGAACTGGAGACTAGCGACCCCCTTCAATTTTATAAGGCTTTGTTAGTAAACAAAAGCCCTGACAGAAGTGCATCGATGGTGTGTGTGTGACAGTGGGTGGATGGGTGTGTTTGTGTGCCTTTTTCTGTGTGTTTTGTGCATGTTTGTTGTGTGTTTGTGTGTTTGTTTGTCTGTGCGTTTGTGTGCATTTGTTGTGAGTGTTGGTGTGTGTGTGTGTGTGTGTGTGTGTGTGTGTGTGTGTGTGTGTGGTGTGTGTGTGTGTGTGTGTGTGTGTGTGTGTGTACGTGCCTGTGCCCGCATCTGCTGGGTCTGTCAGTGTCACCACTGGGTGAATGTGTTCACCGGTGGGTGGTGACGGGCTGGGAGGCCTGTAATGAGCGAGGCCTATTGCGGCTGAACCTTTATCAGCACGACAGGGACGCGCCAGCCCCGCTGTTTGCTAGCATCGCCTGTTTCTGTCAGCTGCTTAAGTGATACTAGCCCAGTATTGAGTGGAGCCAGACTAAGAGCTGGGCAGGACTTGTTTTACTTTTTATACTGCAGTGTGTGGCTGTATTTAAGTAGCCTGGTAAACCAGGCCCTCCCTACTTCATTTCATTTTGTACAGAGGGTCTGGAGTCGAGGCTTGTGAGAAACAATTTCTTCCTGCAGGTGTGGACTCTGCTGAAGTTTAAAACGATTGGCTCTGTGTTTACCAATTGCTAACGTCTGGTTGTCACGTATGGTATGCAATTAGCCTACCTACGCACTAAAATTCAAATGTAGCACAAAAAGTCAACACCATGACTCACGAACACTCCCTCTGTTCGCTGATTGGCTAGGAGCTGCTCGGTTCCTCATACATGAATTTCAACGGCCTCAACTCCAGACCCTCTGTACAAAATGAAATGAAGTACAAGGGGCTGGTTTACCAGGCTAGCATTTAAGTGGTTCTATTTTTTAAAAATGTGAATAGCTACACACTCCAATTACTCCAAAATTTAAACTTTATCACCAACGTGTCTGTTATTCACCTTTTTTTGAGGCAACAATACCTTTAGCTTCCTTCAGGGTGCAGTTGTTCACTTTTTATACATTTTCACAATGCTTGCCTGCTTCCTCTGTCTACTTTTTCTTCCTCTGAAATAGTTTTTTTTCTCTCCAGGTCTTTAACTTAAAGTTGATGAAAGTCAAGCTCCATTCAAACTTGACCAGGGGGCCTGTGAAACAGTTGCTTAGCTACTCTGCAGTCCCACCGTCTCAGCGCTGTTGCTGCGGGTGCTGCTTGACTATGTGAAAATAATTGCTAGTTTCTGGGGTCTGTAATGTCACACTTGTGTTCATGAAACCCAGTCGTGATTTATCGCCTCTTTTCGCCACCCGCATTTAACAACACCTCGGTTGGTCTCAGGCAACACACACGCACGTACACACACACACATAAACACAAAAACACACACACACTTGTTTTAACCTCTCTGCACACACATTTACGTCTTTTATGAGGACACCGTTGGCTTTTCTCATATGGAAGCATCGCAGGGAGCCCATGAAAGATTTTGACTGGCGCGAGAGAGGAGTAATAAACCTCCACTTCACTCTCTCTTTGTGTGTGTGTGTGTGTGTGTGTGTGTGTGTGTGTGTGTGTGTGTGTGTGTGTGTGTTGTGTGTGTGTGTGTGTGTGTGTGTGTGTGTGTGTGTGTGTGTGTGTGTGTGTGTGTTTCCAGGGACTACTATTCCCCCGCTGCTGAACACCACCTCCAACAACCTGTACCTCAACTTCATCTCCGACATCAGCGTGTCGGCTGCTGGCTTCCATCTGGAGTACACCGGTAAGGGGGGGAAATACACGGGGTCAAACTCCTACCCGCCTTCTCCTTCACAACTGACCACTTGCTCCCCCCTTTCTTTCTCTCTCTCTCTCTCTCTTTTCCCCTTTGTCTCTCACTATTTCTCCCTCTTGCTCTCTTTCCTCTCTCCTCTCTCCCTCTTTCTCTCTCTCTCTCTTTATCCCCCTCTCTCACTCCCTCTCCCTCTCTTTCTCTTTCTCTCTCTTTCCTTCTCTCTCTCACCCCCCCCTCCATTCATCCCTTCATCCCTCCCTCGCTCTCTGGGCAACTGGGCAACCCCTCCACCTGTGCCCCCAGAAATGCAGTAAAGCTTGATTGCCTACAGCAGATGCTTCCTCACCACTGACCACTTGCTCCCCTCCACTTACTCTCTCTATTTCACTCTCAGTGTCACTCTCAACCTCTCTCTCTCTCTCTCTCTCTTCTCTCTCTCTCTCTCTCTCTCTCTCTCTCTCTCTCTCTCTCTCTCTCTCTCTCTCTCTCTCTCTCTCTCTCAACACACACACACACACACACACTCTCCCTCTCTTTCTCCTCTCCCTCCTTCTCTCTTTCTGTCTTTCTCTTTTATCCCCCTCTCTCACTACCTCTCCCTCTCTATCCCTCTCTCTCACCCCCCTGTCTCTCCCTCCTTCTCTTCTTCTGCCTTTTTCTTTATCCCCCTCTCTCACTCTCTCTCACTCTCTGTCCCTCTCTTCTTCCTTCTCTCTCCCTCCCTCTTTCTCTCTCTTTCCTTCTCTCTCTCACCCCCCCCTCCATCCATCCATCCCTCCCTCCCTCCCTCTCTCTCTCTCTACACCTGGGCAGCCCCTCCACCTGTGCCCCCAGAAACGCAGTAAAGCTTGATTGCCTACAGCAGATGCTGCTCCCAGTCTGTGCGTAAGTGCATCGATCGGACTGTGGGCCAGAGCGCCAGCGTAGCAGGAGTGAACCCGCAGGTCAAGTCTGCTTGATCTCATGGAGGGGAAAGCAGCACGCTTTGGCTGCCATACCCACACAAGCACAGACACTCATATATACCCTTTTGCACACGCATACACACACACACACACACACACACACACCACACACACAGGCACAGGCACAAGCACACAGGCCACAGGCACACACACACACACACAAGCACAAACACTCATATATACCCTTTTGCACTCACACACACACACACATACACAAGCACTCATATACACTTTCCTGTGCACGCACACACACACACACACACACACAGACAGACACACACACACACACACACACCGCACACCGCGCACAGGCACAAGCACACAGGCCACAGGCACACACACACACACAAACACGCACACACACACACACACACACACACACACACACACACACACACACACCACACACACACAAACAAACACACCCGTGCACCTGTCTTCTGTATTTATTTATAGGTGCTGCTTTGGTTTGCTGGGAAGGCAAAACTTTTGCTTTACTTGTAGACTTACCTGGGGCTTTTCTTTGGTTGGAGATTCTGGGAATCGTTCCACCTTCTCGTGTCACTCAGGACTACACACAGAAGGGGGGAAGAAAGAAATCTTCTATTTTCTGTCGTGTTGTGTGCTGCTCTGTTATACAACAAAGATGGTTTCAAATGAAAAAAAGAAAACATGTTTAAAAGTTTACAAACTGGCACATGTTAGTGTCACACTGTGTGTGTGTGTCTGTCTGTGTGTGTGTGTGCGTGAGAGAAAGAGTGAAAGAGAGAATGACTAATTTTTGACAGCCTTGTGAGGCTCTCTGAGCACACACTTAGGAATTTGACATATATTTTAATGTACAGGTTTAGATGTCTAGTCAAACTGCAAGTAGATTTTTTATATGTACTGTGGCAGTAGCGTCTGCCTGCTCTTGTATAAAACGAAGTACAAAATGTAGAGCCCACAGCCTCATGTTCTATTTACGTACAGTTTATTACAGGCCGAATTTCGGCCACTCATGCCTATTCAGAATCAGAATCAGGATGCTTTATCTCTTTTTTTAAGAATGTTGAGAAATTGAGAATGTTACAGTCACTCGGGTAAGAGTAGAATATAACCAAAGAGGTTCAAAATATACATGAGCAAGCTAAATATATACAATATAGGAAGATTATAAGAGATGAATAAGCATATTTTCACTGAAAAGGTGCACATTTACATATCTACAGCAGACACAGGAGGTATATTTATTTTCTAACAGCTGACTGGATACCTAAAAATGTCTCAGGATCAAGAGCATAGCAAGCGTCTGTCTGTCTGTCTGTCTGTCTGTCTGTCTCTCTGTCTGTCTGTCTGTCTGTCGGTATGGGTCATGTTGGATATCATAGTCCTCCAGCCTGTTCTCCGGGGTTGTGTCTGTATTTCTGAATAGACGATGAGTAAAAACTGGGTCAGTCTAATGCCATACCCCCGAATCCCCTGTGTGTCTCCAGCAATCGGGTTGGAGTCATGCCCGGAACCACAGACCCCCAACTACGGCGTCAAGCTGGGAGACCGCTACATGGTTGGGGATGTAGTTCAGTTTCAGTGTGAGCAGGGATACTCTTTGCAGGTAAGCCAGCCTTTTTAATTTAATGAAGATGATTCCGAGTTTTGATCAAAAAAGAGAAAGAATGTTCAGACCAAGGTACTCCTTAATTAAAACGTCTTTTAAAACCTTTTAAACTAGTCATTTTTTGCATGTCCATTATAAATAAAGACATTTTAATTAAGAAGTGCCTTGGCCTGAGGAATTCTTCTCTTTTTTGGATAAATTCACCTTGACTAACAGAGCACCCAAACCCACGAAACAAAAAACAAAAATGATTTCCACGATTGAGCACGCCATAATCTGTGGACATAATGAAGATGTTTGGTCTTGTTTGGTCTTTCAGGGGAATGCGTACATAACATGCATGCCAGGGCCTGTGAGGAGATGGAACTACCCAGTGCCTCTCTGCCTAGGTAAGATCCACATCTGTCTGTGCCTTTGATCACATACAGCTCATGAGATCCAGCTCTTCGTTTGTTTGTTTGGGTTTGTTCGTTTGATTGGTTCTACACAAATGGCATGTGCATTTCTGATGTAGCCATCTGCAATCTATCTACCTATCAGGGGGTCTGTCTAATGGCAAATGCTCCAATGCACACAATGTGTTCATCAGCCAATATTCATTGGTAATCAAATAACTTTTATTATTAACAATTATTGTTTTTGTTAGCATGTGGGTTCATGAATTTCAATGCATTTTTGTCTTTTGAAAGATTTCTATCTTTCATGTGTAAGTACACTTAGACACCCCCCCCCCCCCCCCCCCCCCCAACCCCCCACCCCCACCCAAAAAAATAGAAAACTAAAATAAAACATTCTATTTCATGTGGCAGCAGCAGAATGTTATTTTGTCATTCCAAAGACATCCCAAGAACAGAGCAAAAATTAGTTAGCTGTGTGAACGTGTATGCGCAAGACAGAGGCAGAGAGAGAGAGAGAGAGAGAGAGAGAGAGAGAGAGAGAGAGACAGACAGAGACAGAGAGAGACAGAGACAGAGACAGAGAAAGAGAGAAAGAGATAGAGAGAGCGCACTTCATAACTTCAAAATGGGCCTTTTGCTGTCTGGCTGTCTCGAGGCTGCTCCGGGCCGTGAGCAGCTGCAGATCTTGAAGAGCTCAAGTCAATTATGAACTCTCCAGCTGTGTACACACACATCATTTATGAAGACCCCGGCCTGCCCTTCCAGCACTCATTCACCCAAGTCCTGAAACACAAAAAGATTAAGTATCCTGACCGCTGAAAATTGAAAGTACCATGATGACACCACATATATATGCCACGGTAATCACATAGGTAAAACAACAAAATGTAGGTTTTGACCCCAAAGGCACTGAAGGTCCATACTCCCTTTACTTTCTGTCAATGGAGCCTCATTATGAAAGGGTCCATTAAGGATTATCAGGGGTTTTAATTATGTCTAACCCAATATATTGTTATGTTTCATCCTTCTGTCTTTCTGACTTGAAAAATGCCCAAGGCTGAAACATCATTTTAAAATAAAAAAAATATTAAAAATGTAAACATATAGAGCCTAAGTGTGCATGCTGTACTTCCTTTCCTTACCTTCCCTGCAACATTAAGATTCACACCCGTGCAAGAATGTGCTAGAATAGACTCTTGGTGGGACATATAGTGGAATTCTTTAAGAGATGGCCACTCAAAAGCGCCCATGAATCCATGAAGCATCTGTTAGCACGAGCAGTAAAAAGCGTTTGAGGTGGCATGAGGCATTGCAGGACTCAGATGTGTCGGCAAAGCTCCAGAGGAGCAACAGAATGGTATAGGTTCTAATTACTGCCCAGGCAGTGGACACAAAAAGGAAAATCCTGGCAACCCTGACCATATGTACTTACTGAACCACACAAAATAGTTGATAGATTTTCAGCTAGAACGCAGTGCAGTAAGCAAAAATAATGAGCCTTATGCGCGATTTAATTTATTTTTATTTTATTATTTATTTTTTTCTAAGTGCCACTGGTGCCATGGAGGTCCCTCTTGGTATGGACGCTGATGAGCACATTTTTTTTTTCCTTTATTTCTGTGCCAGTCCTCTTTGCCCCTCCTGTGCAAAACATTTTAGTCTGATAATTTGGCAGCCAAGAGACAAAACAACAGCAAGAACAGTCACTGCGCTCCTATGGGCTTTCTCTGTCTTTCTACATCTTTCTGTTAGTTCACTCTCTTATCTGCTCTCTCTCTCCCTCTCTCCTGCTCTGTCTCTCTCTTTTTTTGTCTGTTTCTTTTCTCTCTCTTTGTCTCTGTCTCTCTCTTCCTCTCTCTCTATTTCTCTATATCTCATCTCTCTTTTCTCCGTCTCGCTCTCTCTCTCTTTTTCTCTCTTTTTTTGTCAGTCTCTCACTCTTGCTTTCTTTTTCACCCTCCCTACCTTACCCACCCTCCCTCACTCATCGCTGTCACTCTCATCTCTCTCTTTCTCTTTCTCTCTCTCTCTCTCTTTCTCTCTCTCTCTCTCTCTCTCTCTCTCTCTCTCTCTCTTTCTTCCTCTCTCTCTATTTCTTCCTCTCTCTCTCTCTCTCTCTCTCTCTCTCTCTTTCTTCCTCTCTCTCTATTTCTTCCTCTCTCTCTCTCTCTCTCTCTCTCTCTCTCTCTCTCTCTCTCTCTCTCTCTCTTCCTCTTTTCCCTCTATCTCTATGTCTGCGTCTTCTTGTTCTCTGTTCTCTCTCCTCCTCTCACGCTCTCTGAGCTGAGTGGATGATGGGTATTCTCCCTGAGTGATGCATTTCATGTGCCAGAAGGTTGGCCTCCTGTTCCCCCACTGTGACACCCACGTGACCAGCTTTTTGGAGATCACGCTGTGTGTGTGTGTGTGTGAGTGTGTGTGTGTGTGTGTGTGTGTGTGTGTGTGTGTGTGTGTGTGTTTTGTGTGTGTGAGTGAGTGTAAGTACATGTGTGTGTGTGTGTGTGTGTGTGTGTGTGTTTTGCATGGGAGGGGGTTGGTGGGTGCACCCCTCCACCCCCCCATACCCCCCTCATGACCCCTGTGGCTCCACAGTGTGAGTGCACAAATTTTGCGTTTGCTCCTCTGCCAGCTTCATGTAGATGGATTCAGAAGGTTTTTTTTTCTGATCAAGACCACCTCATCACCACCACCAACCCCCAAATAGACACACACACACACATACCCCAATTGCTACCTCTACTCTCCACAATAAGGGATTTGTTTGCTTTTCGATGTCCCATCCAATTCCCTCTTTCCTGCTTGTTTACTGTGACATATACTGTAGTATTAAGATATATTCTCACTATATTATTTGGCCTTTTATCTTGTTCTTGTTTGTCTGTTTGTTTGTGTGTGTGTGTGTTTGTGTGTGTGTGTGAGAGAGAGAGAGAGAGAGAGAGAGGAGAGAGAGAGAGAGAGAGAGAAAAGCAAGAGAGAGCGTGCAAAACCGTACATGTGTTCCTCCTTATGCTCCCTCTTAATTACATCAAAAGTTATCAAAAAAACGTCTTTTTTTTTATTTGGTTTAGTCGCGTCAAAACAAAAAGCCACAACAAAAGAGCAACACACAATGAACTCATAACACCGTGATTTAACACTCATTTTGCTGTCTGTTTCATGCACCCAGACAGAGACAAAGATAGTGTTTGAGATCGCTCTAAATCAAAACAAGGAGGAGGAAACGACTTCCCGCTCATCCCAGCAAACAGTTCTGTCTTTGTGTCTGTCCTCTTTTTGCTAAATGTTCCTTGGTCTGCTTACAGTGTCTAAAAGACTGCACTAAATGTCTGTAGGACTCCTCACAAAAACTCAACCCAAGTTGGTTGTGAAAATAACAGAAGCTTATAAAGGTGGAGGGAACAGGGAGTGGAATAAATGTCAGGAACGAAGCCACCAGATTGAAAATCAGGATAACATTTTATTTGCTTTTTTGGTGTATCTACATCATTTAATCATATAACAACATTTAATGTACTTACACTGTACATGCCTAACACTAACCCTAGCCCTGTGGTACAGTGTAAATATACAATTTTGTTACACTGTACTTAAAGGAGAACTTCGGTGTAAAATAAAAATTGGAGTGTGGAGTTTCTTCGAGCTGTTTTAATGGTTTAAAAATAGCGTAGTCGCCATGCTTCGTCTAAGGGCACCTACAATTTCCATTGTTAGCCTTCTGGGACAAATGATAAAAAATAGTTAAACTCTGAATGCAACAGGCTAAATCAATTTTGCTCCTCAGTACACATACCAACTCGGTACGATGTTTTAACATGCCAATTTTCATTTTACACCGAAGTTCTCCTTTAATTGATGTAACAGGGACAAATAAATAAAGCATAGGCAAAATTTGTCCCTGGCGGACACATTAGGGCAGTCCAGTAATCTTCCCAGACAGAGCTTTAGGTGATTGCCTGTACGCGACTAGCCGTCGTCGTTGCCGGCACCTGACCTTCGACGTGGGAAGAGCCCCGTCTTCTTCCGCCGTGGCGCCCAAGCTCCCTCCGCGCGTCGTGTTCATTAAACTAATCTTTAATTCAGGCCCCGGCATTCTAGTGCCCCATTATTGCATTTTGCAAGTCTTTTGAGATAGAAATCGCTCGACTAATGAACCCAGATGCCCTTCTCTCTTCCCACCAACCCCAGCAGATTCAATTAAATGGATGTTATTTGATCGGAGAAAGCAATGGTAATAGACCACATAAGGGGAGATGATGATTTATATTTCAAAGGCTGGATCAGGTCAGCATGAGGGATGGACATGTTTGGTCCTGGCATGCTAAATTGATGTATGTGTGTGTATGTTTAGTATTGTGTTTGTGTGTGTGTGTGTGTGTGTGTGTGTGTGTGTGTGCAAATGTGCATATATAAATGAGTGCCTATGCTTTTCACTGTGTCTGTGCATCAGTGTGTTCACTGTTTAGTTTAGTGTGTGTGTGTATGTGTATGTGTGTATCCATGGAGGAATGTAAATGTTTGCTTTAGCCACTGACTGTCTCTGTGTATATGGGTGTGCTCATGAATGTGTGTGTGTGTGTGTGTGTGTGTGTGTGTGTGTGTGTGTGTGTGTGTGTGTGTGTGTGTGTGTTTGTGCGCGCCTATCTCCTCAGCTCAATGTGGTGGGTCTATGACTGAGGTCAGTGGTGTGATCCTAAGCCCCGGCTTCCCTGGCAATTATCCCAGCGGATTGGACTGCACCTGGACCGTCAAACTGCCCATCGGCTTCGGTGAGCCAGCTCTTTCTAACCCTCATCCCACTCAGGCCATGAAAAGATAACACATGCAGTACCACTCTCCACCAACAGGTGCCACCGTGGCAAAATGTCACATAAATGCTGTGAATGCGGGACTTGTCATAGGAAGCACAGTAATGAGCCTGGGATTATGCATGCACATTCAGCCCAGTAGCAGCATATGACATAGTGTACAAACCTTAGCCCATGCAGTGCTGTAAAATATAAAATATAACAGTTATAGTGCCTTAGTTGTGTTTTTAGCTGAAAGGCTAATGCTGGCTGGGGTTATGTAACAGCAGTCTTGCTCTCGCGTCGTTGCAAATCGAGTTATTTTGCCAGACTGTCATGCACAAAAATGTATTGGAAGTGACAAAGCTGTCTCGTAGCTTCTTGTTTATAAGCTAGTGGGAGACAATCTAATCACAAATGCCCGCCTTTAATAGATCGCGGAGACTTAAGCAGAAAGCTAGGAGGTTGCAGGCTGACAGTGATTGTGTATTGTGGTACATCTAAGTTAAACTGACTTTCAAATGACACCTTGTTTGTCTCGGCAGCACTTTTTCCTTAGAGCGGCCAAATCGGCCAACTCCTGAGACCACTAAAAGCGCTGCTCCCACAGATGTTAGCCACATAAATTTCCCTTATATCCAATCATGCATGTGTGTGTGTGTGTGCGTGTGTGTGTGCGTGTGTGTGTGTGTGTGTGTGTGTGTGTGTGTGTGTGTGTGTGTGTGTGTGTGTGTGTGTATGTGTGTATCTGTGTGTGTCGGAGCTTGAAAGCACCAAGGACGCATTCCTCTCCCTGGAGTGTGTGTGTGTGTGTGTGTGTGTGTGCGCGAGTGTGTGCGCGAGTGTGTGTGTGTGCGCGTGTGTCTGTGTGTGTGTGTGTGTGTGTGTGAAAGAGACAAAGTGAGGAAAGAGCAAGACAAAAAAGAGGCCTGGTGAGAGATTGAATGCCACTTGATCCATCTGCATTGTTTAGAGCGGGGCACCGCTGTGCCAAGGACATGGTGGTCCCTACGGATGTACGCTCCCATTATGTACACATATGTGTATTCATAAAAACCCATACGCCTTCGCCCCACCATCCATCACCAGTCTGCCATCCACAGGCACAGAGGCGGTACTAGAGTCTGCCCAGACCCCAGCATAGACATAGCCCCAGGTGGGCTTGGGGGTGGGTCTGTGTCCTCCCAACTGTCAATTGCAGCCAGTCAATCTATAGGCTTTACATTGCAGTGCATTCAAGTAAGTAGCCTAGTTTATGTTCTACATACTAGTGGCTTTGTCCACCCAGTCTGTGACGTCTGTAAAGATTCTCGTTCATCCAGGTCATGGTAGTCAGCCGTTTGGTAGTCTAAACTGTAAGCAATTGGCATGACAATGGGGAACCAAGCTCCAAAGCAAAGTCCACTTACAACTTAGCTCCTTGACTGTGGTTTAGGGTCTGTCAGCCCTTTGGGAGCCATGTCATGGCTCTGAGGGGCCCCAAGCCATTGCCCTGTGTTGCCCCTTTTGACAAGCTACGCCTCTTCTTCCGATGACAGGCATCCACCTGCAGTTCCTCAACTTCTCCACGGAGGCCATCCACGACTACCTGGAGGTGCGCAGCGGCAACGCCGAGACGGGCAAGGTCATCGACCGCTTCAGCGGGCCCCAGGTGCCCCAGGCCTTCTTCAGCACCACGCACGAGACCAGCTTCTTCTTCCACAGCGACTACTCCCAGAACAAGCCTGGCTTCCAGATCACATACCAGGGTAAGGGGAGGGGGAGCAGAACATCACCATGTAAGAGTCCATACAAACCACCTCATAGTTAACAATTTACCTACAGTAATTACATGTATTAAGCTGTTGCAGTTTTGTTCTTGAGAATTAATGACAATAGCACTAGTATTAGATTAGTAGTAGTAGTAGTTGTAGAAGCAGTAGAAGTAGTAGTAGTTTTAATATTTTAATAGTAGCAGCAGCAGTAGTAGTAGTAGTATTAAGAGTAGTATTGGCAGTAAAAGTAGAAGTAGTAATTATAGTAAAAGAAGTTGTTGTGGTAATACAGTAGTACAGATATGCTTGCTTTTGTGTATTTTACTGTTTGTAGTAGTCATATATGTAGGAGTAAAGTAGTAGCAGTTGCCATAGCATCACCTTTAGATCTGGACCTTGTTCTTGTTCCCAGTTCCTGGAAATAGCTGTTATAGACTCATGTTCACTTCTGTATGCATATACGCCTATACATAATGCATCGGACAGCAGAAGCATTCTAGACTGACATGAATGTGTGAGTAGGCCTATATTAGGAACAGCGCACTACTCAGCAAATCACTGCTCTGTACCACCTCGTACTCAGTGTTGTCTTAGTCTCTGATTCATCCTTTTGGCTCCTTAAACAGCCCATTTCGTGGGTGCCTCCACTTGGCACCAGCTAACAGTCTCTCCGCAGGGACGAATGCAGCAGTCATGCCCAGAATCCCTTTGTCTTAGCCTCTGTGGATTTTATTATTATTTCCCCCTCCTGTAGTATGCTGCTGGCACAGAGTGCTTATCGAGCAGCTGTTTAATGTCACACTAGGACCTTAGACAATGTGTGTGTGTGTGTGTGTGTGTGCTTGTGAGTGTGTTTCTGTGTGTGTGTGTGTGTTTCTGTGTGTGTGTGTTTCTGTGTGTGTGTGTGTGTGTGTGTGTGTGTGTGTGTGTGTGTGTGTGTGTGTGTGTGTGTGTGTGTGTGTGTGTGTGTGTGTTTGTGTGTGTGTTTGTTTCTGTGTGTGTGTTTATGTGTACTTGTGTGTACTTGTGTGTGTGTCTGTGTATCTTGGTCTGTGTGAGTCATCCTGAAAACTGGTTGCCCAGAGTTACTCTTCACCCATCTGTGTGTCTGTGTGTGTGTGTGTGTGTACAGCATACCAGCTGCAGAGCTGCCCTGACCCGCGGCCCTTCCAGAACGGCATTGTGATCGGCAGTGACTTCAGCGTGGGCATGACCGTGTCGTTCGAGTGCCTGGCCGGTTACTCCCTGATCGGCGAGGCCTCCCTCACCTGCCTGCACGGCATCAGCCGCAACTGGAACTTCCCCGTGCCGCGATGCGAAGGTGTGCAGGACTACCCCTGTACATTGAGAAATCGCCACATACGTACTGTACACCCACAGGCCTTAGAGGATCTCAGGCATGGTGCCTGAGGCGTGGGACAGTAGACTGCATTTACTACTTGCATACATACGAGGGGTGGAAATTAACTTAAATGTAAACCTTTACCAACCAATGACAAATAAATGATAAAATTCACCAACCACTCAACAGTAAGTTATCATTTTGTGTTAGAAATCTACCAGCCACTTTGATATTTTCCCAGCATTGTGGCTGGTGCCAATTTCCATCCCTGGTACATACACCAGGGCTGAAAGATCAGGCATGGGACAGTAGGCAACATTTACCGTTTGCTAGGAAATGGTCATAACTTTCAAACATATTAATTATTTCAGGCTTATTATTATTATTTCAGTTATTCCCTGCTTTATGCCCTGCATACAGCCCCTATGGATATAATGTAGTACATAAACACATAGACACATGACATGAATGCATGTCTGTACATACACATGTATGTTTTCTTTTGATTGATGTACATTGATGTGTTTTTGCCCATGCACATAGAATTGATGGATGTGAATTGTACCTTTCATTGTTTTTCCACCTGTGTTCTGTATGTTCAACTTTTCAAGCATGAAGTGCAGTTGAATGCACTGAGCACTGGATACTAATTTATTGTTAGTTAGTGTTCAGTTTAAGTTTATTGGTATGAAAAAACTGTTTAAGGTAATGCATATAAATGTTGTGTCTCTAGCTCTCTGTGGAGGGAACATCACGTCCATGAACGGCACCATCTTCTCCCCGGGCCACCCGGCAGAGTACCCCAACTTCCAGGACTGTGTGTGGAACGTCCGCGTGCCTCCGGGCTACGGAATCTTCATCAACTTCACCACCCTCAGCACGGAGCCCATCTACGACTACATCACCGTTTGGTAAGCATAACCGAGTCTTCCTGCGCAGTCCCCAGCCTTAAGGTGCTTCCACACTGCCCCAACAAACGCCAACCAACTACAGCATTCTAAAGTTACCGGTTGTTGGCACCTAGTGGCTGGCAGTCTTTAGAATGTTCAGAAAACCAACTGCCAGTCCACACTGCCCAGACTAACAACTGACAAGACTAACCTTTGTCGCCATCTGTTTTTGATCTTCAACATTTTTTTAACATGGGCGAAGTTGGAAGTGTACTGAATGTGGCCAAAGTAATTTTGGTCAAATCTACATTGGTCAGACATTGTACAGCTCCACCAGACCGGACTGAACATGTTGAACTCTTCCAACTCCGTCCAACAAGAACAAACTAACACAGACTGGTGGTCCACACTGACCCAACTGTTGGCGTTTGTTGGAGTTGGTTGGTGTTTGTTGGGGCAGTGTGGAAGCACCTTTAGGCTCGAGCCTGTAACTTCACGGCAACTCCGGTATGGGAGACAGATATGCTACCAAGTGAGCCAGGTATTTACCTCAGTCTGTAGTGTATCCTTTTGAGGTGTCAGGAGGGAGGTTTACTAAAGTTCTACACTGAGCTGTGCTAGCTGGCATTCGTTACATACAGTAAGTGCCACCCCACCCTGGGCCTTCTCAGCTGCATATGGTACTTAATCCACAACATGTGGCACAGAGGCTGCACCTCTCCCACAGTTTGGGAACTGCAAGTGCTGATCTTCCATTCATTTACATCTGACTTCAGGTTAGGACTAAAGACAGTGATTGAAAACATCACTAACAGTGCTGAAAGTACATCAGTCAACATTCAGTACTTTTCACTGATAGTTTACTTAATTTGATTAGATGGATGATTGATTGATTGGCTGATTGATCGATTGATTGATTGATGACTGACGCACTGATGGAATGACTGACTTGACTTACTGATGGACTGACTGATTGATTTTAAGACCAGATCACGACTTTAGGAAGATGAAAATATTTCGTAAAGTTAAGTTAAGTCAGTATTTTTATTGACTGGTTGGCTGATTTGTAACAAGATCTAACCATCTTCAGATTCTTGTAATTGGGAGCTCTTGGCAGCAATGTATGAGAAAGTGTGTGGGGGGAAAAAACACATCAGAGCACTCATGTCTTAGAAGCCACGAAGCACTTTTCAGGCGTTATGTGAAGATGTCTCCTAAAACAGTCTGGCACTTTTGTGCCACTTTGTGTGTGCTGAAGAGTGGTACCAATACAAATGGCATGATCCCAGTACTGTATGAAAGGCATAGCACTCAATTGTAGTGGGTTGTTCTTCCCTTTCTGCAGAAGTGCCTCTTGAGAAATCTTCACCAAAAAGTGTTGTCTTCACAGTGGTGGAGGCTGAAGCAAATAATTCAGCATATCACCTTTTATTTTGCTAACTTCTTAAGCATCAGCTTTTATTTTTTGAGTTGTAATATATTATCAGTGCATTAAATGAAAACCTGTCAGGGAGGGACATTCTTGTCACCCTGACGGGGAGTTTATTCCATAATAGAACTCTGACTTAGAACTCTGAAGAAATCCTACTTTTGTGCTTCTCTCAGTTTGAGCATTTTGGAAGGTGGAGGACTTAATTAAAAGCTGTAAAAGGTATCGTTATTCTATCTACATTGGTACTGTGTTTACTTTCCTCCCCCTAAAAAAGCTTTGTCTCACCAACTCCAATCTCTCTGCGAATAGCCCCTCCACTAATTAGATGTGTCCTTCCGATCACTAGCCAGTGTCTTTTGTTGCTTCGCCTCAGAAGGGAACTAGCCGCTCAGCTCAGGGAAAAAAACAACCATTCATGCTACCAAGGAACTTCTCACACTTCAACCCTGTTTTCTTCTAGGAGTGCTTCACACACACACACACACACTCTCACACACACACACACACACACACACACACACACACACACACACACACACACACACACACACACACACACACACACTCACACACAAACACACACACACACACACACACACACACACACACACACACACACACTCACACACAAACACACACACACACACACACACACACACACACACACACAGGCTCTCTCTCTCTCTCTCTCTCTTTCTGTCTCCCTCTCTCTCTCTCTCTCTTTGTCTCCCTCTCTCTTTTGTCTCTCTCTCTCTCTATCTCTCTCTCTCTCTCTCTCTCTCTCTCTCTCTCTCTCTCTCCTCTCTCTCTCTCTCTCTCTCTCTCACACACACACACAACACAAACAGACAGGCTCCCAAACATACACACATACGTGCATGCATGCACACAACCACACACACACACACACACACTCAAACATTCACTGCATGACCATTAAAGCCCTAAACTAGAACCCTATTTGAAATGCCTCAATTGTGTCAATGTCATTACTGCTAGTAACTTGTAAACCTAATGGCTAATTCAACAGTTTTCTCATTTGAAAAACAAAAAGCCTTAGCGAATGACTGAGTAATGCCTGTAAAATGGTGGCATGCGTTTGGGCTTGAGTTTGGTTGGCTGTTGTGTACGCTGCCTGCTAAGTAATTGTCCTTCCCAACGTTCCGACATGTTGCGGGGACCGTTGAATAAAACCCCCAGATTAATTCCGGTAGTTAATGTTCTCCGTTCAAGCTAGCATTAGCAAGTATTATTTTTGTCTCAGAGGAACACAGGCAGAAATGGCTCACGGTAGCTAGGATGACAAAGCCTGGAATCCTACAGCATAGCTTTGTAAATATTAGCAGCATAATATTGTAAATGAGGTCTTTAAGAAATGTCCTCTACACTGACAAGGCTTTTGTACTAGAGGGACACAGAGGTTTGCATTGCTAGGCAACCTAGCTAGGGCAACCTAAAAAATAATGCATTATTTGTTAAAATGCAAAAGCATAATAAAAGACTGTACACTTGCCTTTCTGATTGTGTTCTGAAAATGCATTGGTATTGAGTTGTGGCTGTTCTTCATTACACTGATTAGACTGAATGTATTGTGCGTCACACTGGAAATGGTTGCTGTCTTTGTGTGACTGTGTATGAGGAGGAAGACATTCGCACTCACACTGGACCATTGTGTTAGACGCAATGCGTCTAACAATGCGTCTGTTTAAATCGCACATATTTAGGGAAATAACACAAGGACAAGGTCATTGGATTTAGAGATTTTTGGAGAAATTTAATTAAATGTTGCCTGCATTTA
>CM050201.1:15775000-15780000 GCA_027475355.1 Coilia nasus | reverse complement strand
GAAGTCCACAGTTCTTCACAGTTAAAACTGGGCAAAGGCAAAAATGGAGCTCTCCACTACTGTTGTTCCTTCAACTCATGCCTGGGCATATCAGTAGGTTTGATGGGGCTTGGCAGTGGGGGGTGGGAGTTAGGGGGTTGAAGGGTTTTGTGCATGGAAGGAGCTGAGCGTCTTCATCTTAATCAATCCATCGCTTGTGCACAGTATAGAGAAGCTCATGAGAAGAGGAACCATCAAATTAGATCAGTCACAACCAGCAGCCAGTTCTCCCCCCACTACCACAGCAAGATGAAGTTTGCCGTTCCTGCGTAAACACGTTTACCACAGAAATAATTAACACAGCCATTAAGCATCGAAATGGGTTTTTCTTAATTAACATCACGTGCACACACACAGAGTAACGATGACAGCCTCATGGTTGCCACACAGATGCATTAGTGAAGCAGTTTTGTCAGGTCATACAGTTCTTGATTAACTGTATTCCTTCACAGATAAATCACTGAATACTCGCACACAAAAAAAACAAAACATATTTTCTCTCCTCATTTATGCGAAAGACTCTCTAATGTTTGATTTGAGCAGAACAAAACTTCATCATAGGCCTTAATGAGTATACTTCACCGATCTGGAATTGTTCCAGGGAGACCTGAGCTTAGTTTCTTCCCTAGGGAGCACATACAGCAGGATACAGCCTCTCTCTGGGGGACAGCTTGTCATTGTGTTTGCGGAGGTAGCCGCTAATAAGCAGGTTCACGCCGCGCGTCAGAGTGTCACCTCGGCTAATGTCGGCGTCCCCGACCGCGCCTCATCACTGATCATTAACACCGCGTCAATGCCAGCTCCGCTCCAGCCAGAGCACCCCCCGCAGTCCCCACGCCACCACCAGTGCCACCGTCATCATTACCACCACCATCATCATCATCGCTAGCCGTCACCTCGAAAGCTCATGCCAGCGTGACTCGAACCCAACATCCACAACTCTTGCAGAGAAAAATGTAACTTCTGTCCTCCCCTGAGTTTCTCACCTTGTTTGCTAATAATAATAGCGACTCTCTCTTTATGTGCTTACATGCAAGGCTTGTTTGTGAAGGTTTTTTTTTTTTTTTTTTTTGATGCTATGTGCTTTTACAAGTGTGTGCCTTAAAGTCCTTTTATTTTCAACATCTCTGCCTTCGTTTTTTTTTTTTTTTTAATTTCTTCTCAGCCTATCAGCTGCGAGTGTGCCAGCCGCCTCCCGAGGTTGCCAATGCAGACTCTCTAATGGAGGATAATGACTTTGAGATAGGTAAGTGCTCCACACACACACACACACACACACACACGTACAAACCTTCCCCCGCATCCCCCCTCCCCTCCACAAACAACCCACCCCACCACCCACCCCCACAATTTTGCCTGCTTTACTGTACCTCCGGGTCCTCACACCAGCAATTATCTTCTTATTCACTTGACGGCAAAAATATCCCTCGCCTCTGAAATCTCCTTCCTCCATCATCATCCTGCGACAGAGCCACTGAGTGCTAGCTGGCAAGAGTTTCCAAGAACTGACATTGATAATGTTATGTTGCAGGGGAAAATTGCAGGGTTAAGAGGGTAGAGTGTACTTACAGACATGATTTCTTCACACTAATGTCATTAATATAGGCAGGAATCTCCGGTGTAATTGCCTTCATTTCCGGTATAGGAAAGAGGCCGTGTGTTTAGAAGTATGAAAAGCCTTCTCTCAGAAGCTCTCAGAACTTGGCAGGCTTGCCGCTGCCAAGACGTCAGTCCGTAGGTGTGTTGGTGTGAGCAGTCACCTCTGCGAATGACCTTTCTATGATGAGCGTCGGGCTCGGCGCAGTGTGCGCCACCATTCAGCTCTGTCACTCGGAAGTCTCAAGAAGATATATATATATAAATGTGATCCCCTATGTGAAAAAAAAAAAACATATTTAGATAGATTATAGATATATATCTACACACACACACGCACACACACGGACGCTCAGTAACTGAGGCGGTGGAGTTGCATGCAGAGAAAGGGGAAAAAAAAGTGGGCCATTATGGTAACAGAGATGGATTCACCTTGCCCAGTAGAACCAAAGGCAGGCTCGGCTCCCGCTCGGCTCGGCTCCTGTGCTGTGCTGTGCTGTGCTGTGCTGTGCTGTGTGCCCAGTCGTGCATGGCACCAGCCGCCCCATCCATCATCCCCTCTGACGTCCCCTTACTGCTGACATGTGATTATTTTTAGATTGGGCGCTGTGGATTATGACTGTAATAAAAAACTGTTTCACAGCTTTTTCTTTATTTATTTAAAATATGAATATTCCTTTTTTCTAATTCATTCTACATCAGAAAAGCAATGGCTGTCATTTTCACATGTTTAACTTTTTTTTTCTGTAACCTTTAAAAAATGCAATACAACCTACTTGTTTACAACATCTGTCTCTGTTAGAGCATATAGAAAGTTAGCTGTCCGTTATAATTAACAAATAGCTTAATCAGCGGCTGAATGTCCCACTCCGTGTCTTTCTTATTTTTCGTTTTATGTTCTCACGCTTTTTCATTGTATTCTCTCGTTCTCTTGCTATCTCTCCTCTCCTCTCCTCTCCTCTCCTCTCCTCTCCTCTCCTCTCCTCTCCTCTCCTCTCCTCTCCTCTCCTCTCCTCTCCTCTCCTCTCCTCTCCTCTCCTCTGTCAGGCGATATCATCCGCTACCGGTGTCACCCTGGCTTCACGCTGGTGGGCAGCGAGATTCTGACGTGCCGTCTCGGGGAGCGACTGCAGATGGATGGCCCCCCTCCCATATGTCAAGGTGTGCCTCACACCTCTCTCTCACGCCCCGCCGCCTCCATGCACACACAAAAATATACATTTTTCAAAACACATTTTCTCTCTCGCTTTTTCTCTCTCTCTTTCACTCTCTCTCTCTACATATATATAAATATACAGCACAAGGCAGAGAGAGAGTGCAAGAGAGAGAGAGAAATAGATGTAGAGATTTGGATGTGTGTGTGTGTGTGTGTGTGTGTGTGTGTGTGCTATTTTTATAATGATGTGGCTGGACACTGTATTAGAAGGATGGATAAGCTGGAGAGAGAAGCTTGTCTATCACCCTGGCACCCCTAATGTTTAGCAGCACTCCATAAAACTCACCATTTCCCCTTGCAATGCACCGTGGGAAAAAAAAATATTATGTTGATCCAAAGGAAGCATTCGATGCAGCTCCTTTTCTATTCCGTGACCCGCTTGCACCTGGTTCCTCCCTCCACGGCTAGGCCTGCTTTGAGAGCCTTTGCATCGGATTGCAAAGGATTTAGCGCTCGGGGCTTTCGCACGACCCACGCTGGGCATGCATGCTCGCCACTGGCTGCGGACATTGTGCAAAATGGGGCCAAGCTGTGGCCTTTTCGCTCCTCCTCAGTCACACCTGTGCCTGTCAGGTCCAATCTCTTCCTCACCTCCTCGTGTTCCCCTGCTGTGCTGTCTGACGCGCCCGCTCACTCAGTGCCCAGGCATAAACAGCTGCTGCCATTAATCTTTTATGGCACCACATTTTACTCACTGAAAGGGAGGGGGGAAATGAGTGTGTTTGTGTGTGTGTGTGTGTGTGTGTGTGTGTGTGTGTGTGTGTGTATGTGTATGTGTTTGTATGTGTGTGGGCGTGTTTTGTGGGTGTGTGCATGTGTGCGTGCTCGGGTGTGTGTATGCACCCATTTATTTATGTGTACATAAGTGGATGTGAGTGGGTGTGTATGTAATTGTGTGTGTATATGTGTGTGTGTGTGTGCACATTTGCTTGGTTGTTTGTGTGTGTAGATGTGCGAAAGTGTATGCGCATCTTTGTTCAAGTTTGCCCTCTGTTTGCGTAAAAAATTGCCTGAAATGAGAGGAAATAGGCCTGTCAATGAATCACAGGCGGCATTAAGCTTTAATGGTAGATGACATAAACATCTGGATGCTGGAAAACAATGATGCAAATATGGCGCCTTTGCGTGTGCTTTGTTAACATTTTCGCACCGCAATTGAGCCAGACATCTGGAGAATGAGAGCAGAGTGGGAATGACAGATCTCATTTAAGTACTCATAACAAGTATATCAGGAGGTATATCACAACTATAGAGCGAAAAAGAGAGCATGAGAGAGAGAGAGAATGAAAAAGAGAGCGAGAGAGAGAGAGAGAATGAAAGAGAGAGCGAGAGAGAAAATGAAAGAGAGAGAGGCCCAGCTTTTTTTCCCCTTTTGGTTATCCACCAACTACTTTAATAGAATTGTTTTAGCGTTGTATTAGCATTATAATAGAATTGTATTAGCGTTGTATTAGCATTGTAATAGAATTGTATTAGCATTGTATTAGCATATTAACATTTTAAGTACTGTTTGATTTTTTTCCTCCATTTTCTGGTGTTAGGTGTTGGCTTTGTTACCCCTTTGTTTTGTTGCTTGCTTTTTGCGGTGATGATGGTCAATGTTTCTGATTTTCTTTGTTTCATGTTATTAAGAAACCTTAATAAAAAGTCACTCACAAACAAAACTAACATATTTTTTATCTTTTCTCCACTCTTTCTTTTGTTCCTTTGTGTGTGTGTGTAGTTCAATGCCCGGCCCATGATATTAGGTACGACTCAAGCGGGGTGATCCTGAGCCCTGGCTACCCCGACAGCTACCCCAACCTGCAGATGTGCTCCTGGAGCATCAACGTGGAGAAGGGCTACAACATCACACTCTACTTCGAGTACTTCCAGACGGAGAAGGAGTTTGACATCCTGGAAGTCTTTGATGGTAGGATAAAAAAAATGTTTTTGTTTCTGTGTGTGTGTTTTTTTTTCCATTAGTTTCATCATCACACATCCTTGTGTGTGTGCGTGTGCGTGTTCATGTGTGTGTTTGTGTGTATGTGTGTAATCTTCTGAACAAAGTTTGAAAGTTTATTCTTTAAATTGCATTACTACCTCTTGGAATGCTTGAGCTAATCTCTGCTCTATCACTCATTCTGGCTTTTTGTAACCATTAGTTTCA
>CM050201.1:15760000-15767500 GCA_027475355.1 Coilia nasus | reverse complement strand
TATTATAATTATTATTATTATTATTATTATTATTATTATTATTATTGTTGTTGTTGTTGTTGTTGTTGTTGTTGTTGTTTTCGTTGTTGCCGTTGTTGTCGTTGTTGTTGTTATTACCAAACCTTTAATTAACCAGGTTTAAAGTCACGTTGAAATTAGAATCTTATTTTATATGAGAGCTCTGGCGAAGCAGGCAGCACACACAAAAAGGAAATGATGGACAATGAACAATTAATTAGTTAAAAATTAAAACCCGAAGCGAAGAGACACATTCTTTTAACTAAGTTATTTTTACTATTTTTTACTTATTACATTACACTTAGCAGACGCTTGGTTATCCAAAGCGACTTACAAAAGGAGGACATAATAAGTTAACAGATGTGTAAAGAACATCAAAGGCATCTATGTAAAGACATGGTTAGTAGAGATTATTTTTGCTCATCTCAAGTTTTACTTGAGATCTATGCTTTTGACGGTGTTTTACTTATAGCTAACTACATATATATTGTTTACTTTATTTAAAGTGTATTTACAGTCTACCTTGTGTGCTAGACTAGCTTAGCTATTTCCAGCTACACTGCTGTAACCAAAGGGAAGTGATGCATAGAGCATGGGTTAATCTAAATGACAGCTTGGGAATCCCAAATGAAGTTTACACACAGTTCAAATATAGGATATGCCCCCTTGGGATGTAGCATCTCCTTTTCAAGGGCTTTCTGAAGGGCATGAAGCACAAAACATTGACTAAGATATACAGAGGCCTTAACATACACCCAACCTGTGGCACACACAAATCCCCTAAATCCATAAATATGATAGTAAGCAATATTAAATATTACAGTAGCACAAATGCTTACAACATGCAAACACTTAGTAAAGCATGTACAGTCTATGTCTGTAGCAGCATTGGTTGTGGGGTAACACTTTATTTTACTGTCCTTATTACATCCATTAGGTACAGTGTAATAAAGTGTGTACCAATATGTAACATTATGTACTTACACTGTGCTGTAGGGTTAGGGTTAGTTTTAAGTATGTACAGTGTAAGTACATAATATTACATGTTGTTACATGTAGATACACCTTAAAAAAGTAACCATAATAATAAAGTGTTACCAATTGTGGCATTGATGTTGAGTAGGTTGAGAAGGCCAAAGCAAGCGTGGTGTGTGTGCCACTAGGATCTCTGTAGATGGATAGTGTGGGTGGATGGATGGATGGATGGATGGATGGATGTATAGTGTGGGTGGATGGATGGATGGATGGATAGATAGATGGATGGATGGATGGACGGATAGTGTGGGTGGATGGGTGGATAGTGTGGGTGGATGGATGGATGGATGGATGGATGGATGGATGGATGGATGGATGGATGGATGGATGGATGGATGGATGGATGGATGGATGTACTTCATTGATCCCAAGCTGGAAAATGAAGTGTAGCAGCAGCATGACATGCAGGGACAGCAGGGGCACACAAAGACAATAACAACACAATGAAGAAAAGAAAAAGAAATGCTGGCCAGCTCTAGGTAAAGTGGCCAATCCTGATCGCAGTCTCAGTGCCAGTCCCAGTGCCAGCTCCTATCCTGCTCAAACATGTACCTATGCATCTCAGGCTAGAGGTCTGCGAAGGACAGAATTTTCCGTCCCGCTCCCGCCCGCACCCGCATTGTGCAGTCCCGCTCCCGCGCGTACCCGCAAAGAATTGTAATTTTCATGCCTGCTTCCGGCCGCATTTGCAATATTTTGTCCCGCTACCGTCCGCAAATCCCGCAAGATGGAGACATTCTCTTTCTTTTTTACGAAAGGTCTTTTCATTGGCTTGGAAAAAACACCCACGCACATAATTCCTTGAGTGGTAACTAACTTGGTAACATATTTATTACTCAGCCATACAGGGCTCAGTAACTGACATTTACAACATTTGTAAAACTATCAAACACGGAGAACCGGAAAGGCATTGTCTGAAATGTGCGTGAGACGAGACTCGATTATCCGCAAATTTAAGCTGCTTAAAATGTTTTTATTAATAACAAATCAAATATCCAGCACAAATTATGTTTGATAGGCATACATTAATCATTTTAAATGTTACTTTACACTCATATTTAGTTTGCGGGACTGCAGTTTATCATCCCACTCGCCCGCTCCCGCATTGTGCAGCCCCGCTCCCGCCCGCGCCAGCAACAAGTTTTCAAAATGTGTCCCGCGCCGCACTGTTTTGGGTCAGCTCAGACTCTGGCGGGAGTGCAGGGCTCTATCTCGGGCCTCTCAAAATGCATATGTTTCAATGGCTCCCTGAGATCCCAGGCCTGAGCCTTTGAGTGGAGTGGGCCTGCAAACTAAACACAGCACTAGCTCATGTTCCGCCACTCATGTTCCAGCACAGACAGAGCCTTATCAAGTACACACACAAATATGCACATGTACAGGCACACACACACACACACACACACACACACACACACACACAAACGGACCCACACACACACAGCTTTGCATACTCACTGAGACACACATGCATGTTGGAAACTGTAGACTGTGAAATGTGTGTGTGTTTTGGCTAATTCACAATCAACAAACACAAACATTTCTCATGAAAGGTCAGCTGTCCATACTAACATTTCATCATTGGATTAGTATGCCAGCTGTCTGAGTATTCAAATAGCAACCTTATGTTTTATGGCCACAGTGCTTTATTCAGTGATGTTGTGCTAACCACCAAATTTTATAGATCAGAATCCTACAGTAATGTTTTCCCTTCTCTCTCTCTCTCTCTCTCTCTCTCTCTCTCTCTCTCTCTCTCTCTCTCTCTCTCTCTCTCTCTCTCTCTCTCTCTCTCTCTTTCTCTATCTATCTATCTATCTATCTATCTGTCTGTCTGTCTGTCTACCTCTATCTATCATTATTCTCTCTCTCTCTCTCTCTCTCTCTCTCTCTCTCTCTCTCTCTCTCTCTGTCTCTCCAGTCATCTCGTGTGGCCAGCTTCCCTCCATGCCTAATGGGAAGAAGATCGGCACGCAGACCACCTTCGGAGCGACGGCCATCTTTACGTGCGACAACGGCTACATGCTGGTGGGCTCCACTGTGCGCGAGTGTCTGTCATCGGGCCTGTGGAGTGGCACCGACACCCGCTGCCTGGGTAAAACACACACACACACACACACACACACACACACACACACACACACACACATAGCATACACAAAAATAACGTGCACACACCGTAGCGCGCACACACACACTCACTCACACACATTCATTCAATTCCACACACACACAATTACATGCACAGACAATAACACACACAACATAGCACACAAATAAACACACACACACAATAGCACACACACTATACCTCAAAAACATACACAATAACACCCACAATCTCTCTCTCTCTCTCTCTCTTACACACACACAGACACACACACACACGCCAGACTCTATTCTTGCTAATACTACAGTTCTTCAGCCTCTTAGGTCTTTCAAGCTATTATTCAGGTTCCTTTATACTGTAGCTTCTTCAGAGTGTCAGAGGTGTGATTGTTAAGGGGCGCACTTATCCTGCACCCTCCATGTAAAACAGCTCTTCAGGTTAAGAGTGATTTGGTTTGAATGGGGATATGTTTGAGCCTGTGGATATGTTTCTCCTTTTGAATTTCTTTGTTTATGTCTTTCTGCCACACTCACATCTCTTTGTTTTCTTCTTTACTCCTTTCCTCCTCCCTCTGTCTTTTTTCTGTCTGTCTGTGTCTGTCTATCTGTCTCTCTGTCTGTCTGCCTGTCTGTGAGATGTGATCTCTCTTCTGCTCTCTATCCATCTCTCTCTCTCTCTTTCTCTCTCTCTCTCTCTCCCTCTCTCTCTCTCTCTCTCTCTGTCTCTGTCTACCTCCCTGTCTCTCTCTTTGTCTATCTCTCTTTCTCTCTCTCTATCCCCCCCCCCCCCTCTCTCTCTCTCCCTCTCTCTATAGCGGGCCACTGTGGGACCCCAGAGCCGATAGTGAACGGTCAGGTGATCGGGGAGAACTACGGCTACCGGGACACGGTGGTGTACCAGTGCAACCCAGGCTACCGCCTCATCGGATCCTCCGTGCGCATCTGCTACCAGGACCACAACTGGTCAGGAGAGCTGCCAGTCTGTGTCCGTAAGTATCCCTCCCTCTCTTTTATTATTCTCCCTCTTTTCTATCTTTCTTTCTGCCCCTCTGTTGTATCTCTCCATATCTCTGTCTATCAGTCTGTCAACGTTTGTCCTTTTCTTTCTTTCTTTCTTTCTTTCTTTCTTTCTTTCTTTCTTTCTTTCTTTCTTTCTTTCTTTCTTTCTTTCTTTCTTTCTTTCTTTCTTTTTGGATGTCCAGCCTGTCTATCTGTATATATGACATTGTACAGGCAGATTTTTCACTTCATTTACTACCACTTGTCATGGCATGAGGTATAGTGACCAGTGGGAAGATGACAGAAATCAAAGCTAGTGTGTGAGAGTGTGAGAGTGTGAGAGTGTGAGTGTGAGAGTGTGAGAGTGTGAGAGTGTGAGAGTGTGAGAGTGTGTGAGTGTGGGTGTGTGAGAGTGTGAGAGTGTGAGAGTGTGGGTGTGTGAGAGTGTGAGTGTGTGAGAGTGTGAGAGTGTGAGTGTGTGAGAGTGTGAGAGTGTGAGAGTGTGTGTGGGTTAGTATGCAGCAGAGGCAGGGCGGAGAGCTGAGGTGTCATGCTGCCTTTTTTTCTGTCGTCCTCTCTCCCTCCCTCCCTCCCTCTCTCCCTCCCTCGCTACTTCTGTCCATCCCTCACTCACACGCCCTCGCTGAGGGGCCTCTGCATCAGTCAGGCAGGTGCCAGGTGGGGCCGTCCGTGTTCCTGCTCACCGCTTTCCCATCTCGCTTCGTCTGTCCAAGAGCAGTGGCATTTAAGTTACACGCCACTCCCTCTCTTTCCCCATATTCCCCATTCTTCCCTGACTCCTGCTCCTTACCTGCGCACCCACCCCCTCACACACACCACCACCCCTCATGCCCATTCTCCGTCACCACCACATAAGAGCCCATCTTGTCTCAGCGGGCATTTTTAATTAAAGATTTACTGTCAGTCTGCCACGGAGGTAGAGTGGCACGGGGCCTCGGCACATTCAGAACATTCGGAAGCATTTATTTCTGGAAACTTCTAACCCCCCCACATCATCGCTTAACCCCCCATCCCCCACCTCCACCCACCCACCCACACCCCCACAGACCCTCCTTCACTAACTGAATCCGCCTCAGTCTGGGGAAGGCTCGTGCCTCGCCCAGTGGAGAACAGAAAATTGACTTGACAGGCCGAATTAATTGAATAGAGGTGAAATGTAGATAGGTTAAATATATTATTGCATCAGTAATGGAGCGGAGAGGACCATGGCGATGCCGAATGGCTTCCAGGTTACTCTCAGCAAATCTTTCCCCGTGTCATTTAGCTCAAGAGAGTGGAGGTGAAAGAGACAGAGAGAGAGAGAGGGAGATTAAAGCAGAGAGAGAGAGAGAGAGAGAGAGAGAGAGATAGAGACAGAGGAGGAGGAGGAGGAGGAGAGGGGAGATACTAATCTACAAGTGAAAGGGAAGAAAAACTTTTTTTTTGTATTTGTCATGCATCGAGTGTGCATGATTCTAATCACAGGGCGAGCAATTGCTCCATGTTCAGGATAGTGAAATGCATTCTGGGTAAAGGGGGAAGATAGCATTGCCTAGGCTGCCATCCAAAAACACCATTTGTGTAGTTGGCAGTGTGTTACATAGTTGGCTCTTGCCCATTCCCCCCGCGAGGTCAAAATAACTAAAATTGAAAGCCGATAGCAGCATTTTTTTAGCGCTCAAGTCCAGCCGCCTATCGTCATTATTTTTTTTTTTTCCTCGCGCGAAGACCACCGTGCTAAGCCTTCTGAGCCCAGGAAGCACTTAGATACAAATTACCGGGTGTCCAAAGTAGTCTAATCCAGCGACCAGACAGCACCACATACCGCAATCGGAATTTGAACACAAAACAAAGCACTTGACTTCCTTCACCCCGATATCCCCGTACACACAATTTGTCAACACGTGTAAGTTGGCCGACTATGATTTATCTGTGCAGCTTGTTCAAGCTGTGGAAAATTAGTTATTTAAGATGTGGAAAGCTTAGCAGCAACCACAACCCAACGTACCAACATGTCTGTGTGTACTACTCAGTTTGATGTGTGTAGGCTTACAGGACACTTTCTTGTGTGTGTGTGTGTGTGTGTGTTTGTATTTGCGTATGAGTATGTTTGTGTGTGTGTTTGTATTTGCGTATGAGTATGTTTGTGTGTGTCTATACATAGGTAAGGTCTGTGGTGACTGTATGTGTTTGTGTGTGCGCAAGGGAAAGAGTGTGTGTGCGTGTGCGTGTGCGTGTGTGTGTGTGTGTGTTTGTGTGTTTGTGTGTGTGTGTGTTTGTGTGTGTGTGTGTGTGTGTGTGTGTGTGTGTGTGTGTGTGTGTGTGTGTGTGTTTGTGTGCCTGCACTGTGCAATATGATAGCATTCAGCTCTGTTAACAGGGCCATGATTCATTTTTAAATTCTGGTTCTGGCGGTCCCTAAGATGTGTGTGGAAATTGCCTCAGTGCAAAGAGAAGCAAATTACATCTGTAATTATGCAAATGAGCTTGCATTGTTTATGAGAACTGCAGTGAAGGGAGATGAGGAACCAAACGTGCCTGAGCTCACTAGCAAAGATTAAGAGAGAGAGCGAGAGAGAGAGAGAGAGAGAGAGAGAGAGAGAGAGAGAGAGAGAGAGAGAGAGCGAGACAAGGCAAGGATGAGGCAGAAAGGGAGAGGAAGAGAGAAAGAGAAAATGGGAGAGGCAGAAAGAAAGAGATAGGGACAGAAAGGGAGAATGAAAGAAAGAAGGATGAAGGGCAGAAAGAGAGAAAGAAAAGTTGCGAAGAGAGGAACCTGGAGACGGAAAGTGATGGTGTTTGCACCGACGGTAGTGAGAGGTCCTTGTCTTCATCGCTCAGACGGTGAGGGCCTTAGAGGACACACAAAGCCGTCTCTGAGCATTGTGGCTGTTGGCTTGTGCTCTTCCTCTTCCTCCTCCTCCTCCTCCTCCTCTTCCACCTCCTGCTTCTCCCCCTCCTTCTTCTGTGCTTTTGAAACTAGAGGAGGCTTGTCAGGTACCCTCTCCCACTCTCCCAGCACAGAGAAAAGGGCCCACTCTATTGACAACACTGATGCTTGGCCTTGCAGAAGCAAGCTTAGGGAAATATAAAAGGATTGTGTCTCTGTCCGTGTGTGTGTGTGTGTGTGTGTGTGTGTGCTTGCGTGCATGTGTGTGTGTGTTTGTCTTTGCAGGAGTCTTTTACACAGTGCCTGTCTGTTTATGACGTAAGCATCTGTGTGTTAATGTATTTCGTACACATAATGTGTGTTTATGTAAGTGTAAGTGTATCTCCCTATAGGCCCAACAGGGTGAACATACCCAGCAATATCCGTTTATCAGAGCCTCAGCTTCAGCAGCA
>CM050201.1:15750000-15757500 GCA_027475355.1 Coilia nasus | reverse complement strand
TAAATGTGTTAGCAAACGCTAATGTTTCCATCTTGTTATCTTGTTTTCTCCACCACCCTCCCCTGTAGCTATTAGCTGTGGCCACCCGGGCAGACCTGTAGGGCGACAGAAGATGAAAACTAAAAACTGCTTTAAATGTGTTGGCCAAAGCTTATGTTCCCATCTTGTTTTCTCTACCATCTCCTCTGTAGCTATTAGCTGTGGCCACCCGGGCAGCCCCATCTACGGTCGCACGGTGGGCAACGGATTCAACCTGAATGACGTGGTGAGCTTCTCCTGCCACACGGGCTACGTGATGGAGGGCCCGGCGCGCGCACAGTGCCAGGCCAACCGGCAGTGGAGCCATCCACCACCAACGTGTAAAGGTGGGGAAAAAAGTTAAGTTTTTCTATTCACACGGAGCTTGTTACGTCCGTCCATCCAGCTCAGCTCAGCTCAGCTCAGCTCACCTGCTTTAACTACACGCGCACTCGGTTTGCCGGGGTAAGGAGAGAGGGGTGAGGGACTGGGAGTGGGAGTGGGAGGAGAGTGGGAAGGAAGTGGGAAGTGGGAGGTGAGAAGTGGGGAGGAGAAATGAGGGCAGTTCTAGAATGTTCTGTGAAGCATTCACCCTGCCACATTGGAGGCAAATGGAGGGACTGCCTGCATGTGGCAGGTAGAGGCTGAAGTCATAGAAGGTAGAGGAGTCATAAGTGCTTTGATTTTGTGTAACTATGTGTGGTCTGTGAACAATGCAGCCATTTCAGACTAATAACTGTTCTTATCTAACACTTACTGGCATGGTTATGGAAAAAAAAAGTAATTGCATGTGTTGTGCTAAGAGCGCAAAGCTGCTAATATCACATGAATCTGGACTGTGTGTGGGGTTTTGGAGTAGGGGGTGGGAGGTGACGAGAGAAATCAATGCAGCAAAGTACTCTCAACTGAGGGAATGTGTCACGTTTAACACTTAGCGCCTTGTTCATGTTAGCTAAACGAGGAGGTGAGACTCATTTCCGTCAGGCTGACTCCCAAAGTATGCAGATTTTTCTTAGTAACCGAGCGCTAATTCCCTAATTAGCTCGCAGCCACCTTGATTGAAGAGGTGCTAATTTGTGTAAATCAGCCCGGCGGTGCTTGCTTAACGCGCCGTGTGTTCTGCATTGATTGTGAGACACTCTTAAAGCCAAGTAGTCATGGCCCGGGTGGCTGGCTTTGTCCCTGACTCACTCTGTGAAAATTCAAATGTGTAAAAACCCCAGACAGCCACTCCCATTCATTTGGCCTAACATGAAGGTTGTTCATTAATATTTTTTTTTATCTTTTATCTTTCACTAGTTTTCATTTCAGGAACTAGTCCAGTTGACTGAAATGGACTTCAAACTCATTCTAATTAGGTAGTAGCAATACAGGATGATTTTACTGGTGAACTAGTGCTGCCACGTGTCCCGGTTTCACCTGATTGTCCCGGTTTTTAATGGGTGTTCCCGGGGGAAAAAATATTCTTCCAGGACACTGACACCTGAGTCGCTCGCAGCTTACAAGGAAAAAGGTTGATTGGGTTGCCGAAATGTCCGTTTTTTTTTGTCAGACATAGGTGGCAACCCTATCGGGAGCACATGATATAAGTTGTAGTTGTTGTTAAAAGAAGTAACTTAAAGTATGGGGATTGTTTGCAACATCTGGGAGCAGTTCCCAGTGTTTGTAGCTGGCTACTGTGTTAGCATGTTTGACGATAAGCGGTACTCTGCTGAGGTAAACGGTAAGCAAACGTAAGCTGAACGCAGCGGATTCAGGCTCTTATCCGACCATCGGCGCATTGATCCTTCTGTCAAATAACACCTGTATCCACTTTGTCTTTCCCTCGTCCTCCTGTCTCTCCCCAACTTTCTCCTTCTCTCTTTCCTGCCACGTTTCCACCCACCTGTTTTGTTTTGGCACATTCAGTGGTCAATTGTTCGGACCCAGGCATCCCGGCCAACTCCATCCGCCAGAGCAAGATCGAGCACGGCAACTTCACCTTCGGGACGGTGGTGTTCTATGACTGCAACCCGGGATACTATCTGTTCGGGTCTCCGGTTCTGATGTGTCAGCCCACGGGCCAGTGGGACAAGCCCCTGCCCGAGTGCATCGGTGAGTACTGCACCACACCACACAAGTTGGCCCTGTGTACCAACCACTATGGTAAACACTGTGGCTTGAAACATAATTTGTTTTTGTTTTTTTTGATAAAACTGTCGTCTATGATATAGTGATGTTGTCTGTAGCACAATGGCATTCTTGCCATTATAGATCTTCTGCCTCCCCCCCATCTTTTCCTTCTAAAAATCTAATTATTTCTATATATATATATATATATATTTTTTTTTTTATTCTTTTTTTTTTTTTTTTAAATAAAACTGTGTTCTATGATGTGGTGATTTAAGTGGTTTTCATCTTTGTCACAATGTCATTATTGCCCCATCTCATTTCCTCTCTTCTAAGGACCACAGTGGAAAATGTTTTTTTTGTGTGTGTTATGCTCCTTTTCTTTTAAATGGGTGGTGCGGTCTGTGCAGAGCTGTACCACGCTATTTTAAGAACGGAATTGGTCAAATAAAATCAATCAATCAATCAATCAATCAATCAGTCAGTCACTTGTCCTCAGACAAGTCAGTCCTAGTTTTAGAAAGTAAAAACCCTGACATATTTGATTCAGCCATTTACTGAACCAGCTGATTCCAAAGAGCGTGAGGTGCACAGGCAGAAGGAATACATGACAGGGATTTTACTTTATGAAGCTGGGATTGACACCTCTGCTCATCCTATTTGCTATTACCTGCTAATCTATCTATTCTCTTCTATCCCATCCTCTCTCCACCCCCTCGTCTTTTGTTTTATTTGCCTCTCAGTCAACTCATCCAAAGCTGTTCTGACCTTTTTCCAGCTTACTTATTTTCTGATTTATCTCAATTCTATTCTGCTCGTGTCTCATCTCATCGCCTCTGTTCTGTTTACTTTTCCCTGCCTAATTTTTCCTCATTTCACCCCTCTCATGTCCTTCTCTCTATTCTTCATTCATCCCCTCTCCTCTCATTTGTTTCATTCTGTTGTTTTCTTCATCTCGTCTAAGTTATTCCTTTCTCCCAGGCACTCAATCCTCTCCTGAATTGCTTTTTGTTTTCAATTCTCACCTTTCCCTCTCTCCTCTGCCCTGCTATCGCTCTCCTCTGCTTTTCTTTAATGCCCTTATTTTTCTTTCTGTCTTCTCCGTCCATCCCAAATCATTGCTAATTAGCATTTCATGCTTTTAATACAGCCACTATTAGCTGCTTGACCCCCCTCCCACCACTACCACCATCACCAATACCAACCCCCCTTTTCCACCTGCAGTTAGAGCTGTGTGGATCAGTAGCAGGACAGGTGTAATATGGTGCTCCTGTTAGATTAATTAGCAATGCCAGGTTTGGGCTCTTCATTTATCCCACACCAGCCCCTCTCCCCGCCCCCCCCGCAGCCATCTTGTTTTATTGGATGTGCATCCTGTAAAACGCCAGCTCTCCCCCTCGCCCACTCACGCCCAGTCAGACATAGCGGGCCAGCTGTGTGCCCAGCTCGTCTCGTCTCGTCTCGTCTCGTCTCGTCTCGTGCCCATGGCCCTTCGCAGGAGCTGCTCCTTCTCAAACTGTGATGGAGCCTGCCGTTACTGCTGGGCAAAGTCTCCAAATATCCATT
This sequence comes from Coilia nasus, assembly GCA_027475355.1. Lineage (NCBI taxonomy): Eukaryota > Metazoa > Chordata > Actinopteri > Clupeiformes > Engraulidae > Coilia > Coilia nasus. Next base: position 15,753,807 of record CM050201.1, on the reverse strand, counting down.
AGTCTCACACAAATTGTGCCCATTTTGTGTGTGTGTGCCTGTGTTAGTGTGTGTGTATGTGTGTGTGTGTGTGTGTGCCTGTGTTAGTGTGTTTGCGCGCCCGTGTTAGTGTGTGTGTGTATGTGTGTGCCTGTGTTAGTGTGTATGTGTGTGTGTGTGTGTGTGTGTGTGTGTGTGTGTTTGCGCGTGGGTGTGTGTATGTGAGTAAGTGAAATGAGTACACATTCATTCATCATGCTTGTTTTTGAAAATGGCTGCTGGCTCGTGTGGAAGCTAATAATGTGCTATCTGGAATATCCGGTTGGAGGTTGGAGGGGGATTTCTTTGCACACCGAGATGGATACTTTAGAAACTGTTTAGCTTCTCTTGCCAGCTAGCAGTAGGGCGGGGAGTTCATCCCTCTCCAAAAGAGAGAGAAAGGAAGATAGGGGTGTATTTTATTGAGTTCAATTATTAGCTCAATAAAATTAGCTATCTTTCTCCAACTTTGCTTACGTTACCTCTTCTTTGTTATAACATTGTAATGTGTAGACAGACAGACAGACAGACAGACAGGCAGACAAAACACATTAACCCCCCTAGACATCATCAATAGAAAGGTAAAGTGCAATTGTGCATGTGCATATTATGACATTAGTTAAGAGAGAGAAAGTGCAGAGTGCAAAGTGTGGTCTTGCATTTAAATTCTTCTTTAACAGTGCTATGCTGGCAGAAATGAATGATCTATGGGCTCGCTGGCAGCCTGAACCTCTTGCCTGATGGCAGCAACTCATATGCCTGGTGTAGTGGATGGGACATAGTTATAGTCTCTTCTTTTCCACCCTCGTTTCCAGTAGCCTGGTAAACCCACGCCTCGTACTTCATTTCATTTTGTACAGAGGGTCTGGACCGGAATCTCTTGAGGGTCATTTAGTCGGCCCCAGCAAGACCGATCCAATCAGCGAACAGAGGGTGTGTTCGTTAGCCGTGACGTTGACCTTGTGTGCTACATTTGACCTGTAGTGTGTAGGTAGGCTAATTGCATACGTGATGACCAGGCGTTAGCGATTGGGTAAAGGCAGAAGCACTTGTTTTAAACTTCAGCAGAGTCCACACCTCCAACAAATCGTTTCTGACGGTGTCTGGTCCAGACCCTCTGTAAAAAATTAAATGAAGTACGAGGTGCTGGTTTACCAGGCTATGTTTCCAGTCCAGAGGCCATATTATTCAGTGGTTGGCAGTTTTGCTGGCCATATTAACTATCCTATGTAGCCTGTGTAGCCTGTATAAGTGACTTTGCAACTCGAAAGAACGGTTTGTCCTCTTTTATTCACAAGAACACCACACTGACGGGCATATAATAATGACAGCAAACCCAGTCTGTGACCCATGACTCCCCTGGAACTGAAAGAGAGAAAAATGTCCCAAACAATTTTCCCAGAATCCTCCCAGTGGTCCGCCCCTTTCCCACCCGGCTGCCCGTCACAAGTGTGCCTTATACCGACCACAGACAGCTTTAATGATACACACAGACCTCTTAGTCGCTACAACATCTAAAAGCCCCACAGAACAAAAATGAACTGTCAGTTAGTTACACATGGTCATAGTAGCTGTCAGGTGGGTGCTGCTGCTGGTTTTGTTTGTTTTTTGTTTGTTTTTCTGCCATCGTCATAACCGTATGAAGTAGCCCCGACTACAAATGAGAACAACTGTTCTACCAGCGCCACTCTTTTCATCTGGAGGCACAAAAGAGGAGTGCTAATCCGCAGCATATTTTCGTGCAAAGTGTTGCCACTGAAGCACTGTTGGCAGGACATGTCAGTCTGCTCCTGAGAAGTGGGCTGTGGTCCAACACCAAAGACCTTCACAGCAGGCTTAAGAGGAGCGGGACTGTGTGGGATGTGCTGCTCCGTGCTAATGTTATGTAGCATATATGTTAAGATTTTGTCCCTGCGGCATCAGAGTCTTCAACGCTTTTCATTTTGTCTACATTGACAAACAATGTACAACTAATTGAGCACTTTGAGCTACAGTCTGTATGAGAAAGGTGTCAAACAGAAATGTTATTATTATTATTATTACTATTGTTATTATTATTGTTGTTGTTGTTGTTAATTCGCATCATAACCAATCAGCCTCCATGCACCAGAAATGTGTTTTCGTTTCACAGATGAGCAATGTGTAGCAGATTCTCTAGCCAAGAGTGCTGTGCTGCCCTACTAAGCCAAAAGGCAGTAACTACACATTTTGTCAACGCTGAGTTTAGACTGTAAATTGATTTTATAACACCTCTTTATTCTTGTGACTAAATGTCTTGCTTCTTCCTATTAATTAACAAAGTTCTTGCAGCATTCTTGCAGCATGGTGGACTGGGCAGTGTGACAATTTTGAAGGCATTTTTCTCAGGTTCAGCATTCGTGTAGTTACTGCACTTTGCCTTTGTAAGGCAGTGTGTGCATCTGTGTTGGTGTGTTAATGTGTGTATAATGCGTTATGTCTTGTGTCCTGCGTGGCCCCTGGACAGTGGTGGACTGTGGGCATCCGGGGTCTCCGCCCAACGGCCTCCTGATCGGGGACAAGTTCACCTTCGGCTCCACGGTCCGCTACTCCTGCACGGGGGGACGCAAGCTCAAGGGCGAGTCCTCGCGAACCTGCCAGCTCAATGGCCACTGGAGCACACCTATGCCCTTCTGTTCAGGTAAGAGTGCCCGTTTGCGTGCATATGTGTGTATGTCTGTGTGTGTGTGTGTGTGTGTGTGTGTGTGTGTGTGTGTGTGTGTGTGTGTGTGTGTGTGTGTGTGTGTGTCTGCATGCACGTGTCTGTCTGTACGTGCACGTGTCTGTCTTTGTGTGTGTGCACGTGTCTGTCTGTGTGTGTGGGTTTACGTGTGCACTCGCTTGTCTTTGTGTATGTGTGTGTGTGTGTGTGTGTGCGCGTGTGTGTGTGCGTGTCACTGTCTGTGTGTATGTTTATGTCAGTGTCAGTGTGAGTGTGTGTGTATGCATTTGTCTTTGTGTGTGTGTGTGTGACAGACAGAGATAAAGAGCAAGATGCAAAGTGCACATTCCAAGGGAGCAACCTGTCTATCCATCACGAAGCAGACATCCATGGCCCTCTAACTTATTAGAGAAAGTGTGTTGTGTGTGTGTGGGTGAGAGAGAGAGCGCGTGTGTGTGTGTGTGAGAGAGAGCGAGAACAATACATCCAACTATCTAGACACTGCCGTGCCCCTATGGCCCTTTGTGCAGGTTACAGAGTGAATGAGTGACAGCGAAAGAAAGAAAGAAAGAAAGAAAGAAAGAAAGAAAGAAAGAAAGAAAGAAAGAAAGAAAGAAAGAAAGAAAAGGGCGGTGAAAAAAAAAGTACGAAAGGGGCACCTACACCACCTCCAGGCCTATCTAACCATTACTCCGTCTATCTGTCTCTCTCTATCTCTCCATCCATCTGTACTATCCCTCCATCCCTCCGTCTATCCATCCATCCATCCATCCAGCCAAATGAGGTGGGATGTCACAGTACCCGGTGCACATTAGCTTTATCTGGAACATGGCTTCAGGGGCTGGACTGCAGATAAGCCCACACTGATATGACAACAGCGGGGTGTGCGGGAACAGTGTGTTACTCTTCTTTGTGTGTGTGTGTGTGTGTGTGTGTGTGTGTGTGTGTGTGTGTGTGTGTGTGTGTGTGTGTGTGTGTGTGTGTGTGTGTGTGTGTGTGTGTGTGTGACTGCGCCAAGGAGGAATAGGCTGCCCCTGCTTCAGCTTTGTCCAAATAATGAGGGGGAAGAAACACACACACACACGCACACACAGACCCACACACACAAA
>CM050201.1:15725000-15730000 GCA_027475355.1 Coilia nasus | reverse complement strand
TCACATCATACTACATCATACCACACCATACCATAACACGCCACACCACACCACACCACACTACACCACACCACATCATACCACACCATATCACACCATACCATACCACACTACACCATACTATACCATACCACACTACACCTAACCGTACTGTACCACACCACACCATAGCACACCACACTACACCACACCATAGCACACCACACTACACCATACCACACCACACCATACCACACCAACCCACAGCACACCAACCCACAGCACACCACACCACACCATACCATACCATACCATACCACACCACAACACATCATGCCACACCATAGCATACCACACCACACCACATCATGCCACACCACACCACACCATAGCATACCATACCACACCACACCACATTATGCCACACCATAGCACACCATAGCATACCATACCATACCACACCACACCACATCATGCCACACCACACCACACCATAGCATACTACACCATATTACACTGTTCCGCATCATACCACACTGTATCACACCTCACCCACATGTGTTCCATTGCAGAGTATTTTTTTAAGGTTTTACCACAAATAACTGCACTTTTTGTAACACTCTCTATGAAAACCAAAGGGTTGGGTAATGTCTAGTTTGCTACTTATTGTGGCACCCATCCATTCATAGGATTATATCATGCGATCATATTATTGAAATTGGAACATAAATTGGATACTATAGCAGTGTTCATAATGACCATGGAATAGGTGCTGTTTTTTCTGCATAATGCATTTCTGCATTAGTGTAGATATGACCTTCACAGAACGTCTTGCCATATTTTTATTCATATTGCCTTTCACATTTGTATTTCTTCTGTTGTCTATTAGTGTTCTGCATAGTTTTTTTTTTTGCCTTAACTGATTACCCTTGTGGGTGGAATCATGTCAGTTTAATAGGTGGGGGCAGTTTGTGATCTTTTTGATTACTGTTTTAATACTGTGTAATAATGTCTTTTTATTTTTTTTTTACTTTGCTTCAGCTAATCAACGTGATTGACAGTCCAATCCAAAACCATTTTTTTGTATGTCACACAAATGCTGTTAACAACTAAAAAAAAAATAGACAGAAACACTGGAGGAGTTTTGTCATGTTTGCTACGTGACTGATTGGTAAAGTTATTCTGTGCTTTCATCTCGGTGATGAGGCAAGAGTGTGATAAGCAGATAATGAAAAGGGGGAGAGAAATCAAATGAACGAAGCCCCGCATCCCTGAAGGGCTTCATTTCACCTCATGAAATTTAAACACTTACCTCATCAAGGGCCCGAAGAATTGCTCTGTGCTCTCTTTTTAACACACAGCCTTGTGTGTGTGTATGTTTGTGTGTGTTTGTGTGAGTGAGTATGTGTGTGTCTGTGTGTGTGTGTGTGTGTGTGTGTGTGTGTGTGTGTGTGTGTGTGTGTGTGTGTGTGTGTGTGTGTGTGTGTGTGTGTGAGTGAGTGTGTGTGTGAGTGAGTGTGCGTGTGTCTGTGTGTGTGTGTGTGTGTGTGTGCGTGCGTGTGTGTGTGTGTGTGTGTGTGTGAGTGAGTGTGCGTGTGCACTCACATGCGTGTAGGGAGGTGGAGTGGATCTTTAGACCGACTTTGCCTCAGGTGAAGTTTGAGAACAGGAGAGCTGAGGTCACCAAGGCACACATGCAAAGACACACACACACACACACACACACACACACACACACACACACATACACACACACATACACACACACTTCTCGACTCACCACCGAACCCATCCTCCACTTGAGTCCGATAAGCATAATCGATGTGTCCAATCGTGTCTGCCTTGGAGATTACCAGCCTCCTCCAAAGGCCCATCTATTCTCTTTACAATCCGTGATTTCTTTTGTAGATCAGCCGAGTCAGTTTCATTTTAATCCGCACCAAACACAATCAGGGCTTTCGTTCGGCTGCAAAACTATTTAGACGCACGCATGGTTTGTGTGTGTGAGCACCATCTGTAATTTAGAGAATTGATTGGTTGCCTGCTGAGAGGGATTTTCTCTTCAGCATGTAGTTGAACCAGAGATGGTTGATTAATGACGGGTTCTAAACGATATAACAAGGAGGAGAGACTGGATTACACTGATCACTCTTGAAGTTTTTTTTTTTGTCCAACCGAAAGACTAACGTGTCGACACACTGTGTCTTCGTCAGGGTCATGGTTAACAGAGTTGAGGGACATTTTATAAGTTTAAACATGATTGGACAAATAGAAACATTGTCCAAGTTCAGTGAAATTGGTTGGACAGTCCAAAACAGGCAATTGGCCTCATTACTGTCAATAAGTCACGCCCCAGGCAGCAAAGCAGAGTGAGGAGTGAAAAAGCCTTTGCACATCTCTGAGTTCTACACTATCTTTGGTTGAACTTGAAGCCTACATAATATTGTCATGCACACTTCCTCTGGACCGAGTGAAAGGTATGAAGATGTTCTAAACCACAGACTTGTCAGCAGTGCAGGGCTCAGAGTCTAGTCCTCTTAGCCCACTTTGTCCAATGGGCTTGTTTATCTGTGTAAGTGTAACCAAGGTCTTCCTGCGCAGTCCAGACCCAGTCTCGAACCCACAACCTCACAGCAACTCCGGTATGGAAGACAGATGCTCTACCAAGTGAGCTAAAAGCCGGGCTATTAGCTGGCATCCTTTACATAAGCAATGATGTGCAACCTGACTTTAGGAGCTCCAAGTATTACGTAATTGTTCCAGTGATTCACTGGTTCAGCTGGTTCTTAAAAGCACAACACTTCAGCTAAGCAGAGGAGTTCATTTTCAAAAGCGCCTGAATGAAATGCACAGCTACAACCAGGTCATGTGGAAATATGGTACTAAAATCCAGGATGGCCGTCACTGTGTGTTGGTCTGAATTCTCACACTCTTCTTGTTCACGGTTCTCCATTAATCATTGGACTTGGGCTCTCTAAAGTCAACACAAAAGACAGCACATGTCCCAGGTCCTGGTCAAATAACAAACATGTTAGTTGATGTTCACTAAATGGTCATCCCCCTGCATCAGCAATAATCCTAATCAGGTGCTGATTGATCATGGACACAGGTTGAATAGAATTCATAATCAAGAATCCCATACTGTAAATATTTGGCCACTTTTAGTCTATTAAATTTATTGATTTACTTTAAATAAAAATGCCAGTCAGCATATGATTACCCTTATTGGCTGTGCACAGGGCTGGCTGTTTGGTGAGTGTTAAACAGCATAGTAACCTTCAGTCGGTCACGTTACTCGAGAAATGTGTTCTGTCTCATAAATATTAGGTTTGTCACGAAAAAAACTTGAAATATAATTTCACAGTGCTCTGAAGCTTTTCAGGCCCCACAAGAGCAGTAAGGAGATTATCCTCTGTATGCCAAGGATCCCCTCAAGTAGAAACAATAAGATGTAAGAAAACAGTAATGCATGTGTGTGGCACTTTGTTCTCTCTCCGTCTCTTCAACAATCTCTTGAGCCCCACAGCAAAGAGTTTGTGACCCAAAGGTCGAATTTAACTTCATGTCAGCATCCACTCTCTTGGCCGGAAACAGGAAAACTTGCTCAAGTGGAGGCATTTTCTGAATCCATCATTTTTTTTTTTCGTCCAAACCATACCAAGCCTCCAAATGTACCAGCTATTGGGAGTTAGCAATAGATTTTTCACGCATGAATTGATCGGGAACCTAAATGGTTTGTGGAGGGCTTTGGTTTTGTAAGCGTAGGCGTTCTGGGTGGGTGTGGAAGATGTATGTGTGGGTGGGGGCGTGCTTGATCATGGGAGAGCAAAAGAGGGTGAAGAAATTATTGTGTTTTCTCTCTCTCTCCCTCTCTCTCTCTCTGTTTCTCTTTTTCTTTCTCACACACTTTTGATCTCAAATTCCAACTGGACTCTCCATTCTGCCTCCACCCCTCGCCCTTTCCCTTTACTTATCCATGGAATGGAATGGTAATTGTGAAAGATCTGCTGAATTGATTATCGAGGCAATCCCAGAGGGGTGCCGACTGTGAGGAAAGAGCTTTTGCCGACTTACTGCGATCGATTTTTTTTTCCACCTCACACCCCCACATCACCCACCACTACCACCCTTCACACACACACACACACACACATATACACACACACACACATAGACACACACACACACACACACAGGCATGCACACGTAATTGTGAGATCTATCATTTTGAATAAAAGAGTCAAGGGGTCCCCAAGATGTCTCTGTTCCCTGCATAAACGGCTTGTTTAAGATGATTTGTGAAGCAGGCGTTTTCGGCTCCGGCCTGATCACCATCTTATGTGGGGACAAATAGGGACCCCTAAATCACCCAAGAATATCATATTACAGCCAGGGGCCGCAAGTACACACACACACACACACACACACACACACACACACACACATACACACCCCGAGCCAAGAAATAAAGAATGGCTCAGGCGGAGGGGAAAATTGCAACGTCTGTGCACTCTCCCTCCTACACTGGATATTGCTGTTGTAGTTGTTTGTTATAGTGGACGTTGGGTAGGCCATCCATCCCGGACAGCAACGCCAAACGCTGAAATGAGGCTAAATTCACCTAATACTGCTCCTCAATGCTGATGTGCATTGTTTCTCTCTCTCTCTCTCTCTCTCTCTCTCTCTCTCTCTCTCTCTCTCTCTCTCTCTCTCTCTCTCTCTCTCTCTCTCCTCTCCCTACTGCTCTCTTTTTTTATTCACCTGCTAACACAAGGTATTGGACCTGCTTTTTATTAACTGACTTTCTTTGTTGTTGTTTTGTTGTTTTTTTGGGGGGGGGGAGTTGGGATGGCAGCCATATTGGGTTCATTCAAAGGATTTTAAACATCAAATCTCTCCCTCTCTCTCTCCCTCTCTCTGTCTCTCCCTGTCTCTGTCTCGCTCTCTTTCTCTGTCTCTCGCTTTCTCTCTCTCGCTCTCTCTGTCTCTCTCTGTCTCTCTCTCTTTCTCTCTCTCACACA
>CM050201.1:15712500-15720000 GCA_027475355.1 Coilia nasus | reverse complement strand
TTAGCATAATGTCAGGTACGGGTCAGTATAGGTAAAGCAGACAGATACTGTATGGTCTATTCATTCTTTCCAAGTCCCTATGTCTGGAAACATAATTTCACTAACATAATAGATGTCAGCTGTACCAAATGTGATTTTTTTTTCTAAAAGGCTGCACTCACAAAACCTTGCTCGCCTTGAAAGCAAACTCAACTCATTAGCACGCTAAACTCGGGCGATGCGACAAAACTTTCAACAAAGGGTTGACAAAAAAAGTTTTGAGACTGGATATATATTTTGCTGATTCTGTTCTGAAAGATGAGTTTGTTTTTTGTGTTTTTTTTTTGGCTGGTGTGACCCAATCAAAATGGAGGCAATGGTTTAATAAAAATGTGGTTTCATGTCATATATTACAGTATGACTTAGCAGAAGTATATAATAGCTTCAGGAAGTGTGAGTGTATGAGAGAGAGAGAGAGAGAGAGAGAGAGAGAGAGAGAGAATCTCAACTTGTCCCAATAGTGCTACAGTTTGACAATAGCTTCTGGGCAGAAAGTGCAAGAAGTATGGGAAAGTAGTCGGTTTGGAGGGGTGTGGAGTAGGGAATGGGAGAGTTGGTGCAGTCATCACATTGCAATCGGTTTTGAGTCATTACCTGTCCATTACTTTCAAGTAGTCACCCACACCTCCCCACCCACACCCACTCCCCTTCCCTCCTCAGCTCTTTCTGATACGGACGCTTTCAAGTAGTCACCCACACCCCCCACCCCCCCTCCCTTCCGTCCTCAGCTCTTTCTGATACGAACACTTTCAAGTAGTCACCCACACCCCCCCACCACCCCCCTTCCCTTCAGTCCTCAGCTCTTCCTGATACGGACAGGTGAAGGCCTTCACATTGTTTCCTCTGCACAATAGCCTTGCCCGGCCTACACCTCTGGCCAAAGGCACCGCAAGCTGAATCATCAGAATAGCGAGACAAGCAGACGGCGGAAGAGAGGCGGACAGGAAGCACTCGGCTCTCTCGTCTCTCAGTGAACCCCCCCACCCCCTCCCTGCTTAGAGAACAACAGCAGCGCTTTTTTAAGCCAGTGCCGTCGAGAAAACAAGAGAATCACGAACGACGGCACCACCTTGCGATTTCAGGCTTTTACACGAGTGTTAATAATGCAGGAGAGTTGCTCTTTCTGCTTTGCTCGGTCATTAATTATTAGGCCATCTTAGCGTGAAAGAGGTGACCTAAACATTGAGAGGATGTGTCAGCGTGTCTGTAGGGACTCCCGTTACATTAAAGCTCTTTCTTCAGCTTGCTCTCTGCATCAGTGATGGGGCGTGTTTACCTGTTTCGTCAGGCATCTCGAGGTGTGTGTCACCCCTGCCACTCACACACACACACACACACACACACACACACACACACACACACACCTCCATCATGCTTCCCACCCCCCCAATCAGTCAGTCCGGGGCTAAGACTGTAAAAAAAAGAAGAATCTGAGGACTGAACTTTGATGGAGGTGTAATTGATAGTGTCTTATCTTCACTCCCCAGCGACGTATACGGTCGCAGTCTTCAAACGGCCGATGACGGGGAACATAAAAAGGCTCGTTAATCATCAACTAGGTGCTCCTGCGCAAACCTTTTTAAGGAGAGATGGGCTGGGGGTTGGGGGGACTGGGGGCTGGGGGGGGGGGAGAAAGAGTAAGAGCAACAGCAAGGGGCCACGCCATGGCATCAGTGCAGAGGAGTGAAAGCACGCGTCTGACTTTGTAGTTTGCACCCAGATTGTCACTCACTCTCACTCTCTCTCTCTTTCTCTCTCTCTCTCTTTCTCTCTCTCTGTCTCTATCTCTCTCTCTGTCTCTCTCTCTCTCTCTCTTTCACTCTCTTGCTCTCTGCCTCTCTCTCTTTCTCTCTCTCTCCCTCTCTCTCTCTTGCTTTTCTCTCACTTGCTCACTGTCTTTGTGTGTATATATATATATATATATATATATATATATATATATATATATATATATATATATATATATATATATATATATATATATATATATATATATATATATATATGGGAGGCAGCCAGGCTGGATTCGTTTTGCATTATCTAAAGACTGACGTCAGGTCCCTCCAGGGCCCTATTGATTTGCCTCTCGGGAGACAACATTTTTTTTAAGGATTTCTTTGTTTTGCTTTGTTTTTGGGGGGGAGGGGGCAAAGGGACGGTGGGGCAGGGGCCTTACTGCCGCAGGTGATCACAGAGGCCTCTTCATCTGCCGTGCACCTCACTCCAAAAAAAGGGGCTTCTTTGATTGACCCGACACCCACCAAAAAAATAAAAAAATAAGAGAAATGAGAAAAATAAAGAAAAAATCCACAAACTGCTTCCACTACCAAGACCTTGGCGTGTGCATGGGAGCAGAAGACTAAGAGCGAGGACAAATACAGAACAACCGCCTGCTATGACAGGGCTCTAGTGTGAGTTGCGAGTTTGCAGAAACATCATGCATGCAAAATCAATGAGAGGTCTGGGCTGTTTTTCTCCTTTTCCTTTGATGTAAAGGACTTTTCTTGGTTGGGTGTTTGGGGGTTATATATTTCCTATTTTGTTTGCTGCTGTTTTTTTTTTTTTTTTTTGAATATCCCTGAACAAGACCTCGGCTCAAACTGTATTTGTTTTCCTTCAAAGGCTTTGATTGAGCGTTTGATTGAACCTGTCTGAGGGGTAGAGATGGGTGGGTGCCCCGCTTGTACACACACATACACACACAAACATACAAAGACACACACACACACATACATACAAACACACATACACACACATACTTTTGACGATTCCGACAGGTTTTTGTTGTATCAGCTAAATCAGAAGTCAGCGAAGTGTTTGAAAGAAAACAAATACAATTTGTCTGTCTGGCCGTCTGCATAGTCATCACGTCTGGGGAGTGCGAATTGACTCGGAGCCAAGCTGTACAAAATCAGATATGACTTTTCCCCCCTGAACTCTCCACTGGAGAACTTGCTCGGAAGTCCATTTCATTTATGTTTCCACATGAAGACGATTTGTGCGTTATATATTATTAATATTATATTTATTAACATATATTTTTTTCTATCTTGTGAACTTTCGACAGCCAAGTTCTGCGGTGATCCAGGCACCCCTGCCCATGGCTCGCGGGAGGGCCGAAGCTTCATCTACCAATCAGAGGTCTCCTTCAGCTGTAGCCCGCCCTACATCCCCGTGGGCAGCACCACGCGGTTCTGCCAGGCCGACGGTACCTGGAGTGGACTGCAACCTCGCTGCATAGGTACGTGTTCCTTCCTCTGGGGTCCATAGAAACCTTTCTATGTAGAACCTCTCTTGTCTCTTTTACCTCAGAACTGTGCGCCTCACCCACCCACCTCTTCTATTCTTTATCTTGTCTTGCACTAATACTTATTTAAAAGCTATGGTGCTTTTTTAGGATTACAAGAACCTGTCGGTTGTCCCAAAGTCACTTTACAAAATAAGCACACTTTCATGACCAAATACAAAGTCAAACAATGTTTACTTCACAATATAAGCAAACGTTTATGCTTTAAATACATTGTAATATTGACATTATAAAATAAGCACGTGTTTATGACCAAATACAACATCGGATTTTCACTCAACAAAATAAGCCCTCTGGTATAGCAATGGAAATTCGAAACAGTGTTCTGGTTTGAACTGCAGTGACACTTACTGTGTGAAGTTTTTGATTTTAAATTCAACTGAGAGCTTTCAAGGACTAAGGAAGGCTCAGAGAAGAAAGGCGTCACACACAGCCTCACCGGAAGCATTTTGATTTGTATATTTTTCATCAGTCGCTGGTGATTGATGCCTCTCCACCTGTAAACACAGTTTGATATAAATGCTCCCCAGTGACTTTTAGTGCTGATGTAATGTCTGCTGTTATAGCAGCGCAAATTGAAATTGTCATCTAAATATTTCAATTGAAATGCTGGCCAAAGCGCAACGTCTTCCAAGTACCCTCAGTGTTTGTTTGACAAGAAATAGACTGAGGAGGCGGCAGAGGCTGATGAGATTTTTTGGAGTGAGCCAATTCTCTGCCTGCAAGAGTACAGTTCAAACACGCACTGTTTGTCTTCACACCAGAAATTTGGCTCAGCGAGTGTGTACTTGTTGGGTCTTTTCAGGAAGTAGGCTGCATAATTCATGAGAACAAGTTCGGCCTTTCCTGTAGGCCGCAGCTCTCTGATAGGTTCTAGTCCCTTCATTTTATTGGATTATTGGATTTCCTTTTAAGACCACAAAGACATTGCAGCCACAATGATACCAAAAGCAACACATTATGATGAAGTATTATAAAAACAGTAAACTAGAAAACACTACTGTGTTATCCAGGTAGACAAAGACATCAAACTATATTAGCTTTCATTTTGTTGCTTCCATTTAAAAAAAACAAGTTGCTTACTTGCATAATTTACCAATGCCAGTGGTAATATAATGATAATGAGATAATGAGATATAATAAATATATCTGCAGCCATTTTCTCCAAACATTTGGTTATTTGTGGCCATGACAACAAGCCAGGCCTGAACATAAAGCTAAAAGACATCAACACTGTATATTTAGGGGCTTGTTTATACATCACAAGTTATACTATCATCACATATGTGGCACTATACTATACTATACTATACTATACTATACTATACTATATGGCACTTTTTTTTTTCATAATATTATTTTCATAATATCACAATGTTTACATAGGAATGGGGTATTGAACAGTCAGACTGAACCAAAGAAGGATGTTTAGGGCTCTCTTCCCTTGACCCCCTGTATTTCACCTGTCCCACTACATTTACTGGGTGTATCCAGACAAAATAAACCTTTCCTCACAGGGGCAACTGTAGTTCTTGTCATGGATAAAGAAGAAACAGGATGATGTGGACTGCCATCCCTGTTCTATCTCTCTCTCTCTCTCTCTCTCTTGCTCTCTGTCTCTCTTTCTCTCTCTCCCTCCCTCTCTGTCTTTCAACCTATTTCTATCTTTTCTTTCTCTTCCATTTCTACCCCATCATCACTTCCCTCTCACCTACACTTTCTCTTTCCTCCTCACTGTCTATGTCTTCTTTCTCCCCATCCCCATATCTCTCTACCTTCCTTACTTTCTCTCTCTGCATTCATTCCTCACTCCTATATATATATATATAATGGCTGCCACCTCTGCATTGGCCTGTCTGAGTCAGGGTCAGGCCTGAGAGAATCTCAGAGAGACAGAGAGAGAGAGAAGGAGAGAGAGAGTGGTTTTTAGCGCCTAGCTGCAAGACAGTCATTAGCAGATATTATTTCTCCCATGGAATAAAATGGAGAGAAGGAGAGGGAGAGTGAGGAGTGAGACATCACTGACTCTTGCATGCTCTTGGGTAGTGCTCAGAGCTCCCGTGAGATATGACAGGACACTGGCAGATGTCCTCCGCCTCGGCGAGATCTGTGGAGACAAACTGACTCACGTATTGAGTCACAGAGAGGCGGCGGTGAGTGATTCGCGGAGACTCAGAAGACGGAACGGAGGCAGGGCTGCATGGTGGCGGGGCAGGGCAGGGCGTGCACATTTACCTAAGAAACATCGATGGCTCAAGAGCAGGTGGAGAGGTCAAAACATGGCAAATTGATCCAGTGTGGTGTGGCCAAGGACAAGGACTCCACTTCTTCCTGACCAGTGACATTTCAAGAGTCATGAACTCACGCAGCCCGAATCTTATCACCACCACACCTACCAACACACACACACACACACACACACACACACACACACACACACACACACACATATATGTGCACACACACATGCCACACACACACACACTCACAAACACCTTCACCTTACTAGCCCATTTTCTTGAATGGGATTTGTTTAGCAAACTAGTTTGTTTCCCCTTAAGATAGTAGTCTTCGCGAGAGCGCCCTGAAAACCCTTGTGCAAATTTAAAAGCAGCTAAATCAGCTAAATGAGACTCCACCGAGGAGAATTCTAGAAACCCGCTCCCCTCGTTGCTGTTTAATGTGCTCCAACATGGGCCTCCTCCTCTCTCTGCAGTCAAGATGGAGGCCGTGATGTATTGCTTGTGAGACCTCTTCCTCTCGGTGACTATTCCCCTATCCTGCCTTTATTAATCACATTAGGTCATGGATTGCATGTTAACCATTTTGTTTTTTTTTTGCTCTCCTACATATATATTATATATACTGTCCTTGTATGAAGAGCCTGGAAGGGGTTAGAATGTGCTTAATGAAGCATGTTCTGAGGACAGGTGAGCCTTGAGCTTAAGTTTAGCGAGCACAAAGGAGTCGATGTAGCTACATCGCCTTTGCCCATTGTGTTCCTCGCAGTCCCACTACACCTGGGCCGTGAGCTAAGTGGGCTGTGAGGTGTATACTGTCCTTTTTTTTTTTTTTGCTTCGCTTGGGACTGACCTCGGCGGCCAGTTGTTCGGGAAGCCAGCCCATAAATAATACGGACCACCAGGGATGGCCTTGGTCCTTTGTCCTCCACCTGAAAGGAGTGCAGCCCCGCTCGGCCCCACCTCCCCACCCCCCCCCCCCCCTTTTGTCCTCCGTTGATAAGTCTTAACTACAGCTTGTGAAGCGTTTCACAAATTGCTACACAAAACACACACACAAACACACTCGCGGACGCAAAGGGGAAAAGGGACGAACAAAAACATATCAATGTCTCTGTACCGATACTCACACCCTGGCCAAGTCTACCCCAACAGCCTACAAATGCCTTATTGATAAGATTATTCCAAAAGAGGAACAAAAAAGCAACCATTCTCTCCAATGCCCTCTAAGGGAGTTGACAGTTGGCAGGCTAGAGCAATGGAGCACAGATATGAATTGTTTAGCGATGGCAGCGGGAAGCTAAATCACATCAAGGGCACTGCACCACGAACAAACAAGCAAACAAAGCAAACACGAAAACAACGAAGCGACAACGAAAAAATAACTATTCGTTGCTGTAGCCCGCAGTACGACATACACACGTGTGCACATGTATGTCCGTATTGGGTGCCATTGTTATTTTGTTTCATCTTTTTAATGAGGGTTAACAGCTCGTTAATTACGAACATGCCAACTGCTGTATTTGTTTAGCTCAGCTAAAAACAGTTATCCCTGCTGTGAGTGGGGGGTAAGAGTAAGCTTGAAAATATTTTTGTGCTGGAAGCTAAGTAGTGGAAAGCAGTGTTGTTTCTCATCTGGAGTAAGTGGAGTCAACATACTGTGCAATTGTGCTCTGTCAAGAGGAAGAGAGGCTCTGTCTGTGAACTGTGAAAGAGGCACTTTTTTCCCTCTCTCTCTTTCTCTCTCCCTCTCTCTTTTTTAAAAATCAGATGGTCATCCTAAATAATTTAAACCCTGAAAGCAAACAAAATCAGACCCCCCACTGCTGTCTAAGACTGCTGCAATTTACGGCTTGTGTAAAATCTTCTGTGTAAATAAGCAGCAGGCTTTTCCTGTCTTTGTACACAAATGCA
>CM050201.1:15702500-15707500 GCA_027475355.1 Coilia nasus | reverse complement strand
ACACATACACACACACACACACACACACACACACACACACCCCACCCACCAGCACTGGCAGCAGCACTCTCTAGCGTTCCGCCTCCGCCTTCGCCTCTCCTCTTTCCTCTCTCCTGCACGGAAGCGACGGCCATTAACGATTCAAGGCCTTAATGCAGAGGCTGGGTCAGGGCCTGCCAAGCCTGCGGAGAGCAGAACAGGGGGGAAATATCAGGCTTCTCACACCCATAAATCATTTAACTCACTCCCTCCCAGGAAGGAGAAGAAGAACAGGGCCTGGCAAAGCAGCCCCCCCACCCTTCCTTCCTCCCTCTTTATGCCCAGACTTAATGATATTGAAGAATAGAGAGAGAGAGAGAGAGAGAGAGAGAGAGAGAGAGAGAGAGAGAGAGAGTGTGTAAGGGATACAGTAAAAGAGGGGGAGGAATAAAGAGTGAGAGAGAAAGAGTGGGATGCAATGAAAGAGAGGAAGGGAGAAAGAGAGTAAGAGAAAGAAAGGGTGGAGTGCAGTGAAAGAGGAGGAGCGATAAAGAGACGGAGAGAAAGAATGAGAGAGGGAGAGAGAGGGAGAGAGAGGGAGAGAGAAAAGAGGGAGATGTTGTATCCTGCCGATAAGCCCGTGTCTATTACTCTACCGGACGTGTTCATGCCGTGAGGGGGACGTGTTAATCAATTAACGCACGAAGCCGCCATGTCATTCTTTGACGGGTCTTAATATTTCACCCTGTCCCGAGTGCCCACACAGTGTGTGTGTTCGGTGTGTGTGTGTATTGTGAGTGTGCATGTGCATGTGCATGAGTGACGTGTGTGTGTGTGTGTGTTGTATGTGTGCGTGTGTGTGTATATATGTGATTTTGGTGTGTGTTTGAGAGAGAGAGAGAGAGAGTGTGTGTGTTTGTGTGTGTGTGTGTGTGTGTGTGTAAATGAGGTGACACCCTTAGCCATGTGTCAGACTAAGCAGGCTAAGCTAACACAGCGCAGAGAGTGTAGCACCAACCACCTTAACTGTAGCAGTCGTAACACCCATACCAAAGATGGCTCCCTCCTGGAGACAAGCATCTTCCAGCACCTCTCCAGATGAACCGTTCGGGGTCTCATGTTTATGGTTGTCACTACTGAATGGGATCATTTCATGGCTGATTTTCACAGTGATTTGGATTGTTTAAGATGACACGTCTCTTTCAGTGTCATTATCAGTTCATTGGCTCACTCCGATGTCTCTCCGAATGAAAAGCTGCCTGCCAACGGAATAATTGTATCATAAACGTTTATTGTCTGCGGTCCTTGGGAACGACTGGGTTGTTTGACTGAGTCAGACTTGAAATTGAGGGCTTCGCGATGTCTGGTTTCCGCAGAAAAATCTGGTGCCTTTTTTCTCTCCCTTTTGTTTAGTTTTGTTGGCTCGGCTCCTTAATTCTATATGATTCGTCGTTCAGAGATAGGACAGCTCTTTCTTTTGCAACAATAGCCTCACCAGGGATGGGGGGATTGGAGGAGGAGGAAGGGGGAGTGGGTGGGTGGGTGGGAGGTCTGGAGTAAAGGCAGGTAGGTGGAGTGTGCCAAACTGTGTTTGGTTCAGCTTCAAATGCCATTTATTTGTGTGCCTAGAGGTAGGACAGCCCATTCTTTGGCTTGATTTCTGCAGCAGCAGCTTCACCTAGGAAGAGGGGTGGTGGCCGAGGGGGACGGGACACGGCGTGGCGGGGCGGGCGGGCGGTATTCTGTCCTGGCGTGAGACATATGAGCTGTGACTGGGAGAATCGCTTTGGAAAAGGCCCTCAGAAGAAAACAAGCGGCGACAACTCTCTGTCTCTCTCTGCCCCGACTCCAATGGGATTGGAATTGAGTTGTGGCCTCAGACACAACCCATGCTTTTGAACAAATCTGCTGGTGAAATGAATTTGCTGTGTGTGTGTGTGTGTGTGTGTGTGTGTGTGTGTGTGTGTGTGTGTGTGTGTGTGTGTGTGTGTGTGTGTGTGTGTGTGTGTGTGTGTGTGGTTCCGTGTGTTTGCATGTGTGTGTTTGGTTGCCTGTGTCTATACACTGTTTGTGTGTGCGTGTGCGTGTGTGTGTGTGTCTACTGTAGGTCCACATGTGTGTGTTTGGTTGCCTGTGTCTATACATTGTGTGTGTGTGTGTGTGTGTGTGTGTGTGTGTGTGTGTGTGTGTGTGTGTGTGTGTGTGTGTGTGCGCGTGTGTGTGTCTACCCTACAATAGGCGTAGTAGCACTAGTAGTGGTGATTTGTCTTTTGGATAACACTGTTCCACTGTGTGTTGTTCTTGTTCCATGGCAGGTGGGCAGCATGGTGGCCTTCCAGTGCCAGCCAGGCCACCTGCTGCTGGGCTCCACCACCCGCCTGTGTCAGGTCGACCTCACCTGGAGCGGAGCGCAGCCCGAGTGCATTCGTAAGTACACACACACACACACACACACACACACACACACACACTTCACCTCACTCTCTCTCTCACACATACACACACACACACACACATACACACACGACCTCACCTGGAGTGGCTCGCAACCCGAGTGTATCCGTAAGTGCACACATACACACACACACACACACACACACACACTTCACCTCACACTCTCCCTCTCTGTCTCTCTTTCTCACACACACACATACACACACGACCTCACCTGGAGTGGCACGCAGCCCGAGTGCATTCATAAGTACACACACACACACACAGCACCTGCCCTCACCAGAGGTGACAATCCCAGCTTTGGAAAGTAAAATGCTTGCCACACATTTGATCCAAACATTTGCTGAGCCAGCTGATTCTAATGAGCACACAAACAAATCATCAGACAGGCAGTGATGGGCAACCTGCCCTCAGAGGCTGCACTCCAGTGTCATATACAGCTCTGGAATAAATTAAGAGACCACTGTAAGATTATCAGTTTCTCTGATTTAAGTATTTATAGGCGTATGTGTGAGTAAAGTGAACATTTCTGTTTTATTCTGTAAACTACTGACAACGTTTCTCCCAAATTCCGAATTCAACTGACAGTGGAAAGGAATGGCTGTCATACATGTAAAGATGCTGATTTTAGGAAATTTTGCAGTGGTCTCTTAATTTTTTTTTTTCAGAGCTGTATTTGTCCCAGCCATTCACCTGATCTTCATCATCTGATTCTAATTAGCATAGCTTTTCAGGTAGAGGAGTGGATTATTGAACTCACTTGTACTAGGTGCACAGATAGAAGCAGCTAATCTGAAGTATGTGGTTCTGAATCTAGGTTGCCCATCACTGCATACAGGTAGGCAAGCTAAATAGTCAAATCCACTGTGGCAAGTGCAAAGGTAGAAGGAATGCATAACAGGGTTTTTACTTTCTGAAGCCGGGATTGACACCTCTGACCCTTACCCACCACCCTTATTACATTACATTTAGCTGACTTACAGTGTCCAGAGTGACTTACATTGGCTTACCGACTTACATGGGTTTAGATGCCTTGTTCAAGTGCACTTCAGCCATAGATAAGGGTGCAGGAGAGCGCTTTTTCCTACTGGTAAGGCAACACTCTGATCCCAAGACTAGCTCCCTAATCATTAAATGGACTGGTAAATGGACTGCATTTATACAGTATAGGGCATTCCTATACTCAGCAGAGTACCCAAAGCGCTTTACTTTTGCATGCCTCACATTCACCCATTCACACACCGGTTGTGTAGGCTGCCATGCAAGGCACCAGTCAGCACACTGGGAGCAGTATGGGGTTCAGTGTCTCACTCAAGGACACTTCGACCTAGCCAGGAGAAGGTGGAATCGAACCAGTGACCCTTAGACGACAGCTGTCCCACTGCACCCAGCCCACCCTCATCTCACTGTCTCACTCTGTTGTCACCAGCCCCACAACCATGAATCGACTCCTAGTCCCCGCTGCCCAGCCCTCTGCTGTGTTGACTGCATTTGTAAGCACATGTCACATATCCCTTCACAGCTTGTGTTAAAACAAAGGGATTTTAGCAAGCTGGTAAGAAGCACTTGCTAGTGCAGTGCACAAAAGCAAAAGAGTCTAGAGGCTCTCGTGAATCCCTAATCTGACGTGTGGTAAGAACGTGTTCATTCGGTGCGTCAGGATTTGATATGGATGTGTGATTCAGAGGAAATAGCAGCTTACCTGCAACTCAGCCAAATCAAGCTATAGCCTCCACAGCCGATCAACCCATGCTACGATGTTTGAAAGTTTAAAGAAGGGGACACAGTCGACAGACGACAGTCTCTGACATCCCAAAATAAAGATGCCGGGATAAAAAGAGTTAAATCCTCAACAAAAAAAAACAAACCTCCACCACTGGGTACATATTTCACAATACAGTGGTCCCTCCTTATTCGCGCGAGTTACGTTCTAAAAATAACCCGCGATAGGTGAAATCCGCAAAGTAGTCAGCTTTATTTTTTACAATTATTATAGATGTTTTAGGGCTGTAAAACCCCTCACTACACTTATACATTTTTCTCAGACAGGCAAAGTTCACACTTGCAAACATACAGCACTTCAGAGTCACACAGCTAGCGGTGGAAAATTTATGTACATTTTACAAGCTAAGCGCATTCTGTACTGTACAGGAGATTGCATGCACTAACAAAATCCGCGAAACAGCGAGGCCGCGAAAGGTAAACCGCGATATAGCGAGGGACCACTGTATACATACTGTCCATAGAGCCAACAAACACCCCGCACTCCATGACCATGACTCCATCTTCTTATTTCCCAGCTCACTCCAGCTGTTTAATCTAATCTAATGAGCCAATGACGATAAACAGCACCCCCTTTGGTAAATTACATAGGAGAGTTTTATTCAGGGCTTTGAACCGGTTCAAGGAACGAAAACGAAAACCGGAAACTTTTAGCATTTTGCTTGGAACAGAAACAAAACCAGAAACTTTATAATTTTTTTTGTTCTGGAACAGAAACGCTTATTTAAAAATAATGGTAACCGGTTAATACCGGTTTATTTCGTTCTTTTAAAATTCTGTATAGT
>CM050201.1:15637500-15697500 GCA_027475355.1 Coilia nasus | reverse complement strand
TGTGTTTGTGTGTGTAGGTGGGTGTGTGTGTGTGAGCATGTCTCTGTGTGTGCGTGTGCCTGTGTGTGTGTGTGGGTGTGTGTAGGTCAGTGGATGGATGTATGGATGGATGGGAAAAGTATACAGACCTGCACAAAGGCTGATCCCTCAACCCCAAACGTCAGCGGGAGTCCACTCCTCCTATCTGCAGCGAGCAGGGCGCCACTGTGTGTGGTCTTCTAATCTGGAGCAGACTCCTAGCCTGCCTGCCACTTCTCTTATTTTCTTTTCTTTTTCTTCCTCCCTTATGTACACACACACACACACACACACACACACACACACACACACACACATACACACACACACACACACACACACACACACACAGGCAGACACACAAACACACATATATTTGTAAGTACACAATGATACCTGCTGTCATACACACAAACTAAAACTGTTTCTCTCTCTCTTACACACACACACACACACACACACACACAAACCCACACACAGCCCACACCACACACACACGCACACACACACACGCACACACACACACACACACATACACACAGACACACAGTGACACACACACAAAACTGCAGACACATTCAGTGTGGCACAGGGAGCAAAGTCACAAGCGTGGCAAAGCCGCCTGGGACACTTTTGTTATCCAACACAACACACCAACCCAGCCCAGCCCATACCAGCCCCCACCGCCACCCCTCTCTTCTCTTCTCTTCTCTTCTCTTCTCTTCTCTTCTCTTCTCTTCTCTTCTCTTCTCTTCTCTTCTCTTCTCTTCTCTTCTCTTCTCTTCTCTTCTCTTTCCTAGCACAGCTGCTTCCCAATTGCCAAAGACAGATTGGCGCTCACTCCGAGCACTCCCAAGCATAATTACATTTTTGCCTCATATGTCACTACCGCAACTGCTCATGCCACTGTTGTTTGTGCTGATTGCTATTTTCGGGGTCCTCGGAACGAAACTGTGCACGAAGGCTGCGACAGCGAGCTTTCCAGCGGACCCAATCGCAGGGGACTATGAATAGTCCGTGTGATTATGGGGCAATTAACCTCCTGTAATTGTATCAATTTCATTGTCATTTTTGTTTGGAAAAATAAATTGTTCTGTTTTTTTTTCCTCTGTCTTTCTCTCTAATTACCCATGCTGGTGTTTGCATAATGACAGGCAAAACTGCCTGCAACCCCAAAAATTACCTGGAGCTCTTTCGTGTGTGTGTGTGTGTGTGTGTGTGCATGTATTTGTGTGTCACAGTGTAAGCATACGTATGTGGGTGTTTTTGTGTGTGTGTGTGTGTGTGTGTGTGTGTGTGTGTGTGTGTGTGTGTGTGTGCATATGCATGTTTCCCTAATTGAGTGTGTGTGTAGTTTGAGTGGACTTGGCACAACCTCTCACAACACCATACACACACAAATGCACACACACACACACACAGAGGCACACACGCATGCAACTTCCCAATGACCTGAGAGGCCCTCTCGGATCACAAAGGCCTAATGTTTTTCGGTCATCAATAAAGAGCCGTATCAAAGCGTCCGGCGAGATGAAAGGGTTGGGCTGTGGCCACGGCGGCCCGCAAATGAGATCTCAGGTGGGGGGGCGTTTGATCAAAGCTGCCAGGGTCTCGGGCGCTCCTCGCTCCAGCTAGGAGGGAGTTGACTGAGCATCCACGGCTGCTTGATCTCCCTTGATGCACAGCTTTGGGGGTGTTGGTAGTGGGGTGGTGGGTTGGGGGTTTGCGGGAAGTGAGTGAGTGGGTGTGGGTTGTGGGGTGGTGGGGAGGGGGGGGGGTGTCTGGAGTAGGGGTGGCTTGGTGGAGATGGAGTTTGAATGAGCTGTCGATGTGCCAAGCTGTGTTCAGTTTCAGACATTCTCCACCCATGCCGTTCCACGCACAGAATAAAGTTTCAACTCAGTTCAGCCAAAAAAAAAAACGTTTTGTACGAGCCCTCATGTCCACCTGTGCTCATTTTATTTTCTGCTTCTTTCGTCTTCCTTATTCTGTCAATCACATTTCTTTACCTCATTTTCTTCCTTTGCAAATCTGTCTCTTTTTTATCCATTTTTTTCCTCTTTACATCTGCATTTAAGCTGCTCTGTCCATTCCATGCATGTCGTCCACCCTCTCCTCATGTGACTGTGGTGATGGGGTCAGTTTGAAGGAGGGAGAAGAAGCCTCTCACAACTGCTCTTTTTTTCTTTTCTTCTCTTTTTTTTCTTCTCTTCTCCTTTCTGATTTTCTCTTCTCTTCTGTCTACTGCTTTTTTACTCTCTGCTCTTTTCTTTTCTACCCTTTTCATTTCTTCTCTGTTCTTCTACTGTCTTGTCTATTCCTCTGTTCTACTCTTCTCTTTTCTCTTCTCTCCTCCCCTCCTCTTTTCTCTTCTCTTCTGTTCTCTTCTCTTCTCTTCTCCTGCCCATCTCCATTAGCTCAGGCTGAGACAGACTGCTGCAGTGTGCCCTGTGTCATGTGTGATGCAGTGCATCTTCCTCGCCTCACCGCGTTCCTGACTTCCCCTTTCTCAAAGCACCCACGTCAGCCCCCTCTCACACACGCTCCTGACTTGCAATACAAGTGTAGTTGTAACTGCTGTTATAACCACTTTTAGTTATATTCACAATTCACAGCAAGTTCCGCTATGACAGTAGCAGAGTCAGTAAAAGGATAAAAAGATTTGATTTGGGCAATTCAAAGGAAAGATGAACAACAAACTCTCTTCTGCTTGCTGATCTCTCTCTCTCTCTCTCTCTCTCTCTCTCTCTCTCTCTCTCTTCTTTCCTTATGCACACAAACACACACACTCTTTCTTTCCTTTTTCTTTCTCTCACTTTATCACTACATCATTCACAAATACATTCTGATACCCACTTTCACACATACACACAAGCTCAATCTTCCTCTCCTCTCCCTCCCTCTCTCTCCCCCTCTCTCTCTCCTACTCTCTCTCTCTCTCTCTCTCTCTCTCTCTCTGTTCTTCTCACCCTGTCTCTCGCTGTATTTGTTGTCTTCCGTTCCTTCATTCTGTGTTGTTTTTTTCTGCTCCCTCCCTGACAGCGCACTCGTGTAAGCAGCCGGAGAGTCCGCCGCACGTGTCGGTGGTGGGCATGGACCTGCCCTCGTTTGGCTACACCCTGGTGTACACCTGCCAGCCCGGCTACTTCCTGTCTGGCGGCTCCGAGCACCGCGTCTGCCGCTCTGACGGCACCTGGAGCGGCAAGATGCCATTGTGCAGAGGTACGTGTCAACTGCCACTCTATCTCTCTCTCATTCTCTTTGCCTCTCTGTCTCTCTCTCTCTCTCTCTCTCACACTCACTCTCTCTTTCTCTCTCTGTCTCTCTCTCTCTTTCTCTCCCTCTCTCTCAAACATAATCAAACAGAAACAAGAAACAGCACCCATTTGTCATTGTAATTACACGGCACAGAACACCACAGCACAGCACACAGTGTACACAACAAAACTGACTCTGCATTTAACTCATCACAGGAGCACACACAAGCACACACACACTCAAACACACACACACACCAAAATACACACAAACATGCACAACGACTCACAAACACTCACACGCACTCTCTCTTCTCCAAGCACTCCCATACATGCGTTTTGCATTTGACACGAAGGGCATATTTGTGCACATCTCTGTGCAGATGCATACTTACTGAGATACACAAACTTTCTCCACTGTCACACACAGAGACCCTAACGCACTCTCCTAAAACTCACGGATGGGAAACAACAGGGGAAACCCATGAGGGGCCGAGGACATATAATCCAGATCTGTGTAAATATTCATGACTCCTGACAAAAGTTGCCAGCATATGGGGGAAAAGTTTCTTAGCAGCGACATGAAAGAGGCTTATGGTGGCAGCAGTAACAGTCACTCACAGTGTCTACTTGTCTGGGGCTTTCGCTATATCATCCATTCCTTTTATTTAGTACACACACACACACACACACATGTAATACACATACACACACACGTAATACACACACACACACACACACACACACATTCACACACACACACACATACATACACACATGCACACACACACAGACACACTCTCTCTATTAAACACACACACTCACACGCACACCACTTTCACACGCGCGCACACACACACACACACACACACACATAATACACATACATCCACACTCTCTCTCTTTCTCTTTCTCTTTCTCCTTCTCTCTCTCTCTCTCTCTCTCTCTCTCTCTCTCTCTCTCTCTCTTAAACACACACTCACACACACACCACTTTCACACACACACACACACACACACCTTTCCTTGTGTGTCTCTCCGCTCTTCCCTGGCCACCTGAAGCGCACAGCTGTGAGTCCCAGGGCCCAGTAGTGGTTAACACAGACACAGCCAGATGTGGGGCCCTGTCCAGACTCCGGTGACAGCCTGTTCTTTTGGGCAGCACAGTGCAGGAAAAGCCTCTCCATCTGTCTTCATTTCCTCACTCTTTACTTTTTCTCTCTTCATAATTCTTTCTCTCTCTCTCTCTCTCTCTCTCTCTCTCTCTCTCTCTCTCTCTCCTCTCTCTCTCTCTCTCTCTCTCTCTCTCTCCCTCTCTCACTCTCTCCCTCTATCTCTCTTTCTCTCTCTACCTTTATCTCTGTCTGTTGATGTACCAGTTTTGTTTCCATTCCCAAGTCCCCAAACACTGGAGAGAGGAATGGAGGGAGGGAGGGAGGGAGGGAGGGAGGAAGAGAAGGACTCGGGTGTGTGGTTGGTGTGACAGTCCTTTGTGTGCTTGCCGTTACAGAGTTTGACATACAGTAGCAGCAGCCTTCCACCCCCACAGTCCTGGAGCACTGTGATAATTCGCTGTGTAGATGCCAGCCCCTCACCACTGCGCTGATTAAAAGGCAGTCAGCACACATGCCACCTGCTCTGCAGTCCTGCCCTGGCCTTTATGTTCATGTAAAGGTTTTGACTGCTGTGTGTTTTTTTTCTGTTTGTTTGTTTGTTTGTCTCAGCTGGATCCAAGGCATCTGAGAAGCCCATGAAACCCGTTCCAGGGACACCCAGCCCCAAACTGAATGGTGAGTTACTGCGGTGACTAAGTTGTTATGGTGACTAAGTTGTTATAGTGACTAGGTTGCTGCGGCGACTAGGTTGTTGAGGTACAACTAGGTCGTTGCAGTGACTGTAAGTCATGGCAGTGATTGGGGTTGTTGCATTGACTGGGAAAGATTGTGCTCTGATCTCCTGGGTGCAAGAGCATATGCACGAATCCGACTGGAAGCATCTTTATGGGTTCTGGATGGGGGGGGTTGGGGTGGGTGGGTAGAGGGGTTGGGGGAGGGCTTTAGATTGGGGGGTTTGGGCAGGGGGATTGAGTAGCTGAAGGGTAGGGGAAAATGGCAAGGTGTCCTTAATGTCCTCTCGGCAACTCCTCAAGAGGATGGGGGAGGGGGGGGGCCTTGACCTCACCTTACATTCCCCCTCCTTTCTCTATCCCTGTCTTCTTTTTCTTCTTCTTTCTCCCTCCCTGTTTTCAATTGTCCCCATTTCCCCATCCTAAGCCCTACCTACTTAGCTTTCTTTCTTTCTCTCTCTCTCTGTCTCTCTCTCTCTCTGTCTCTCTCTCTCTCTCTCTCTCTCTCTCTCTTCCCATCTCTCTCTCTCCCTCTCTCTCTCTCCCCCCCCCTCTCTCTATCTCCCTCCTTCTCTCTCTCTCTCTCTCTCTCTCTCTCCCTCTCTCTCTCTCTCTGGTTCGTCTTTCCTCAGTCTGTAGTATAGGAAAGATCAGTCTAGGAAATTGAATTGAGCTTGACATTTAACTGGAGTGGTATGTTCACTGCTTGACTTCTACATTATTACACAGTCACCACATTCAACTGTGTTGAAATAAAAAATAAAAAAAACAACACGACCTCGTTTAAACCCACATCGCCCCTTTTTTCTCCCTCTCTCCCCTCATCCAGTCCCCGATGACGTCTTCGCCCCTAACTACATCTGGAAAGGTTCCTACAACTACAAGGGCAAGAAGCAGCCAATGACATTGAGCATCACAAGCTTTAACACGAGCACGGGTAGAGTTAACGTCACGTTAACCAACAGCAACATGGAGCTCCTGCTTTCAGGTGCGTTACAGATGGTAAACAAGCGCAATCAGTGATGGCAACCTGGCCCCCCCATATGGGCGAACACAGAAAACACACACACACACACACACACACACACACACACACACACACACACACACACACAGGCACACACACAGACAGACGGACAGGGTCATTGCAATACTTGGTCAATCCCTCCGGGGACCAGGTAAAAATGTAAATGGACTGGTATCCAAAGACAGAATGCTTCACATTCACCCATTCAAACACTGACAGCAAGGCTGCCATTGCAAGACACCAACTAGCACACTGGGAACAGGACTGGGTTCAGTGTCTTACTCAAGGACACTTTAAACTAACCAGGAGGATGTGGAATCGAACCAGCAACCCTTGCTAGGTGCTAGGTTGCTAGGTGACTTCTCTACCCTTACCTAGCTCCTCTCCTAAGCCCCTAATGCCACAGGCCGGGACCACTAAATCCGAAATGTTCACTCATTCACATTCATAGACCCTTTGAACTGTAAAAAAACACCACAAAAACAATTCCTAACGATTCTATTGAAGTTCCCGAAATACCTTCACTATGTTTCACATCCTTGGTAATGTTAAAATGGAATCTGTGGGAACAACTATGACACTAATAATCAAACTCTCTTGAAATGGTATATATATACATATTGTGCTATGTAGTGAATGAGCCAATACAGCTTACACATTATGCACTATACCGGTAGAGTGATTGAGTATACGTTTTGAACAGAGCCTAAAAGTGTTTCTCCTCCTACACGTTTAGTCAGTTTAATAATTTATGTGACTATTGTGTGATTTGTTGAAAATCCAGCATTCTGTAGTTATGCTATTCATTTCCAGGGAGAGAGAAAGAGAGGAAAATGGTATTTCATCTTCTTGCTTGATGCGATGTTATCTGGAGACATTCATTTGAAATATCTGCACAATGCTTCTTTTGTCGCATTGTAAGGACTAAAGTTACACAGGGAACAAAAGGTTTCGGCTGGTAATTAATGACTATTCAACGTCACCCGTTCTTCTCCGTCTGCCTCCGGGAATCCTTCATTTTATCGGAGAAGGAGTCTGGTGCCAGGGAGAAAATCCATGGAGGTGGACGTGTTGGCATAAAGGAGGGCATGTTTATTTTCACTTTCCAATCAGCCCCATTACCAGGGCTCTCATCTGTAGCAGAAGCATCCCTCCGCCCACCCCCAATAATGAAATATTAACGTCGTTTGACTTTTTTTTTTTTTTGATGTTATTTTCCATCACAGTGCTCAGCCCACCCTCCCTCCTACTCACCGCTTGTTTTAATACACACACACACACACACACACACACACGCATACACACACATGCACACATACAAGTACATACACATACACACATGCACACACACACACACCTCTCAGTCTTTACCATGACATATGATTTATACTACCTAATTATTCTAACCGTTTCCCCTCCCCCCCTCCCCCTCGCTCCTCATTTAAATTGGACTTGGGATCGGCCGAGCGTTGGCAATAATTACATGAAGAGGTGAATGAAGGCAGCATGTGCGAACGCGTGAGGGATGGAGCTGTCTGCGGACGAGCCATATCGCCAGAGCGATGATGGTCGGCCAAGGCTGTGCCGCGTGTGATTGAGGAGGCGTTGACTCGTTCGTCTCGTTCTCTCTCTCGCTCTCTCTCTCTCTCTCGAGTGGCGATGGCGACCCATCTAAGAATGGACAATGGCCTCCCCTTTGGTTCTTCTGCCATGTCATGATGCTACGGGCTCCAAAGCTATCGCTAAAGTAGCACAGTTGCTAAATCAAGACCTCCATTTTACAAATAGAACACCGTAAAACATTTGGTCTTGGCTTCACAGGGTCTCTACTAGACCTCTGTCAGCTTTAGAAGTCAGTCCGAGTGTTTTTGAGTATTTTCACTTTACTTGGACGGTCTACCCATCCAGACTCTACAGATTGGTATTGAAATTTACCGACTTATGACTTTAATGAAACCCTATCTATAACCCTAATTATGCCCTTAAACCCTTAACATGACACAGAGTGTCAACTGAGGGTTTATGAATCCTTAAAAAGTCTATAGAACCATCTGGAGGACCAGCCAAATGAAGTGTGTTCATTTTTTCTGGCACATGAAGGGAGGGTGTCAGAAATGTTAAGAATAAAACAACACCTTCTCTAGTTAGCTCTCTTAGTTACCCTGCTTCTTTTCTTTCGTCACAGGTGTCTACAAGAGCCAGGAGGCACGTCTGATGCTCCTCCTGTACGAGGTGAAAACGTCCACACACATCACACTGAGCACGCTCAAAGAGGAAGCGTGGTCCATGGATGGTTTTGTAAGTGCTTTCATGCTGGGCCTGATCTTAAAATATTCAAAGAAATCTACATATCTGTTCTAGAAATGTCTATCTAAATATTGAAATACACCTCCACTTGGCTGGCTGTAATGGGCACAAGCTGATTGCATGCACCGTCTGTAAAAAAGCATGCCGGTATTCATTCGTATTCACTCTGCTTTGTGATTGTAATGTTAGACCATGCGTGTCTCACTGAAGTGCACTCAACCACAATGACTTGGTGGTAGTGCTAACTCTTGATGCTATTTTATTTTTATTTTAATCATATGGATTACATCCAATTAAATTGCTGGCATATAATCTGTCGGTTTTTTTAATTGAACCTTCTCGCATGAGGACACTCTTCAAAAGTCCCCCTCACACCGGACTCTCTTTCAGGAACTTTTCAAGTCTTTTCATATTCCCCGTGCAGCCTTTGAAGCTGTCTAAATCACTGTCAGGGAGAGAAGAAGGCTAACAGCTTTGATCTGAACCACCTCCCTACCACCTCTCTCTTTCTCCCTCACTCTCTCTCTCTTTCTCCCTGTCCCTGTCTCTCTCTCTCTCTCTCTCTCTCTGTCTTTGTCCCTGTCTGTCTCTCTTTTCTCTCTTTACTTCTCTTATTTTTCTCTCTCTTTGTCTCTTTCTCTATATCACTCACTCTGACTTCCCAGGTGTCAGCAGAACCTGACGGTGCCACGTATGTCTTTCAAGGCTTCATACAGGGTAAAGATTACGGCCAGTTCGGACTCCAAAGACTAGGTACTACTACATCATTTTGATGTTGGATTTTACTCTCAAATCATTTCACAGCTAGAGTAATGTTTCACAGCTAGAGTAATGTTTCACAGCTAGAGTAATGTTTCACAGCTAGAGTAATGCCAAAAGTTAACTATGTATATGGCGCGTTCAGGTAGTCTTGTGACCTCTTCAAGTTTTCCACATGTTGTTGTGTGTGAGGAATATTTTAAAATGGATTCTTCTTTCTTTTTTTGATTGTACCCACTTCTGTCTAACCTAATTCGCTGGACATAATCAGTAAAGGCACTGAATGTTCACCTGAGGTCTCAGAGTTGATATGGCTATGCCTGAGTAAAAAATGTTATTTGTCAGAGGGATAATTAAGAGCTTCCAGACAAGATTGTTGTTGACAAGAGGAAGGAATACAAGAACATGTATTTTTGCAGCAAGGTAGCCATGGTAGCCATAATGAGAGACATTTGTCTTCATGGTCTACATAGATCTGTTAAGTAAGCAGCCAGTTTCTTTAGGTCATTTCTCTTAGATCAGTTCTTTTAGATCAAAGGGCACTGCCAAGAACCCTGTGTTCACTTCTAGACTAACCTACTCAAGGTCTTCTCACACAGAACTAAGGAATTATATAACAAATACATGTATTAAACTATAATAGTATTAATCATCATCATAATCATTATAAAATAAATAATTAAAATAAAAAAATAAACGCAGACTAGTTTCAGCCATACTGGGTCTTCATCAAGGCCATATCCTCAACCCTACAGTCACTGACAGAGATCTTGAGTTGTGTTGTGGAGATGGAGGCCCCCACTGAGGAGCTTCACAACACTCCAGCAATCAGGCCTTTACAGTGCTAGACACCAGCCATTCTTCACTAAAAGACACATTAGGGCTCACTGGTGGTCAGCCAAAAGACACTCAATAGCGGGATTTACATTGCGGGGCCAAAGCCAAGCCAACAGGGGCGTACCGAGGCTACAGTAAGTGACTTCACACGTTCAGAACTAGGTGCTAACAGGGGCCTACAGGGGCTGTCCTCGGGATGATGGCCCGCGATTTCTGGCCCAACCTAAACGATGGTCCTACTACAGGGGCTACAGCGGGGCTAGAGGCGGTGTCAAAATCAGGGCAGCATCAACATTTGGAAGCAAAATAAAGCGAAGATGGCAGAGTATTATCTGCACCTGTATTACCGCCATTACTAAAGAATATGGAAAAGATGGATTACCAGTTCTGGTCAACTGAAGATATCTGTGCTCTCCCCAAGGTCTGGGCAGAAGATGACATGAAGCCAAAAAAAAAACAGGGTTTGCAGAAACGAGGAAGTCATGAAGCGGCACAGCAAGTTGGGCATTCAGCGAACAACCCGGCAAATTCATGAGAAGCTTAAAAAAAATACCGCTCAAAAGTCAGGGTTTAACAAACCAATCCCCCTTACCCGCATAAAATAAATCTGAATTGCTTTTACTCAAGCGAGCTTAATTCTACATTCTCTGAAATGTAACCACCGGGATGCTGTGTATTACATGACTCCTCCTTGTCAAATTAACTGAAACAAACAAATGACTAGGCCTATAACATTGCCTTGTGTCATTTTAGGCTACTTTTTATGCAGTTTCGCAGTGCTGAAGTTTGCAGCTGCCAACATAAAATCAAAACTTTCCAGTGTCTCTCCTTAACTTGCCACAGTGACTTTGCAGTTAACTGTTCTAAACGTGTCAAGCCAATAGGTCAAAATCACTTGGTTTTCTATTAAATTCATGGCCATCGGCCTTGTTCCATTAAAACATAAGGATGGTGTATTTTTGCTTTATAGCCTATAGTAATATATAGAAATATATTGGAACATGGACAACATGGAGGAGGATATGCGCCAGCAGAGGTTCCATGGCATCCATTATCCTCCAATTTGCAGTCAGAGGTATCGGCAGTAGTTGCTGGTCTGATGATCGTCTTCTACTTTCTTCTACAAATAATACTACTGAATTGCCCACCTCTCCTGCTTGAAAATGGGCTGTATCCATAGTTCGAATTACGTGGGAGCCAATGGGAGCTGAGCTCCCATACCCTCAGGCTCCAATGAAAGAAGCAAATTTCATTTACTGTGGAGGCTTCTCGAATATGTCATATTACCATGATAAGCTTAAATATATCACCATATAAACATAAATACAATTCGCTTCATTTACGATCACCATGCAGCCATCTTTGTATTGAATTACGACGTGATATTGATTCACCATCACACCACTATGCGCGCAAATCTGAAATTTGGGGCTTGCGAACGTGAAGTTCAGTCCGAAGAAGACTTCTCATCTACCTCCTATCTTATATCAATCTTCCTTCATTTTGTAATGCGTTTTTAGAAATACAAAAATAATACATAGGTTGCCTAAACTTTCCGCCATGCCACCGAAAAAAAAACAGCACTGGCTGGCCTTGTGTCATTTGGCTTCACAGCGAAAAAAATTAAAAAGGACAGTGCGTTTTGCTTTTTTATTTTTTTAATTTTTTTTTTAAAGATAGAGACCCCCATAGGGTCAAATTTATAATTCGAACCCTGGCTGTATCAGTGACTTTTCGCAAACGAGGGCGTAACCCAGAGGGGCTAGAAGCTGGGCAGTGTGGACACAAATGGTCTCAGGGCATGGGGCTAGTGGCCTGGGGCTGTCAGCACTGAGGGAGCCCCCTTAAGGCCCAGCCCGGCCTGGCTCCGCAATGTAAATGCAGCTAATGACCCGCCAGCTCCTATGATCTAGTGAAACAAAGACTGTGTGTGTGTGTTAGTCCCCTACAGTATACACACGCGTGCGCACGCACACACACACACAGCACACACTAATTAAAAGTATCATTATTTAAACATAGCAGTGGCAACATCATGCTGTGGGGATGTGTTTTTGTTGTTTTTGTTTTTGTTTTGTGACAGCAGCTGGGAGACCAGTTAGGGTAGATGTAACGTTGGATGTAGGAAAACATTGGTGAAAACCCTCCCTGGAGAGCACATGATTTTAGAACTAGGGTGAAGGCTTACATTTCAGGTAGACAACAGGCAAAAGCCCATGGCTGACAAAAAACAGGAGCCCAATAGAGCATCACTGAAGAGAGCTGAAAAGGGCTACGCACCATCACTCCCCATTCAATTCAGCAGGGTTATGCTGAAATGATTTTGCCATGTAAAATAAGAGAGCCTTTGCCAGGATTGTAGGATCATTACTAAGGGTAATGAAGGCTGCCATTGATGTCAAAGGTTCTTTAAGGTGCTGTTGGATTCTGGAGTAGAAGTTCTGAGTGCTCTGCATTGTGTTTTTAGTTCAAGGAGCAGCAGTGGTCAAAAAGACAACTGACTAAGGGTTCAGGATCAATGATAGCAGATTTATTACAGATGGAAAATAAAGAGCTTTAAAGAAGGCAAAATAAAAAGTACACCAACTACGACTGAACACTGAGGGTCTAAAAAGACATATGTTCTCTATTTTCAAATCAACAAACCACCATAGTTAGATATTGCATTAAAATATAGTTTTTCTAGTTTCCCCCTGGATGAATAAAGTATCTATCTATAAGTCTATCTGTATTGATCAGGTCACATATGAGTTGAATCCATTTTAACACCAAAAGTCAAAAAGATAACAAAATGTTGAAAACTTACAAGGTTCTATAGTCTAATTTTTTTTTTGATGAATGTTTTTGTATCGTTGCTCTACTGAGCGCTTCTGAGACAGAATAAAGTGCTGAGCAAAAAAGAAAAAAAAAGAAAAGCAAGATCGCACGTCAACTTGTTGTTTGTGTACCCCCATCTTTCCCCTCCAGGTCTAAACATGTCAGAGAGTAATAACTCGTCCCATCCACCCCTTGGTACAAACAGTAGTTCTGTGGCCATAGCAATCCTTGTGCCTTTTTTCGCCTTGATCTTCGCAGGCTTTGGGTTCTATCTCTACAAACAGAGGTAAGTGCATCACTATGACTTTACATTAATGCATCACGCAAGAGCCCGCATTAACGGGGCATTGCATCACTACGTCATTTTGTTACTGTGTTCATCCGCTCCGACGCCACTGGACTGCAAGAAATGTCTTGTGGTGACCTTGCCAAACTGTAAAGCAATTTGAGCTGCATCTTGTATGTATGAATTGTTCTATACACGTAAAGATTATTATTATTATTATTATTATTATTATTATTATTATTATTATTAAGTGTCTTCAGCCGCGAGTGGCAACAGCTTTCAGGACGCATGTGGCAGTGTGTGAGAGACTTTTCTTTCCCTCCTGTATTCGTGTGTTTTTCAATCATTTTTTTCCCTTCTCTTTGCTTTCCGAAGGACTACACCCAAGACCCAGTACACAGGCTGCTCAGTTCACGAAAACAACAACGGCCAGGCCGCTTTCGAGAACCCCATGTACAACACCAATGCTAAATCGGTGGAGGGCAAAGCAGTCCGATTCGACCCCAACCTCAACACGGTCTGCACAATGGTATAATGAAGTCTGCTCTGCGCAAAAAAAGAAAGAAAAGAAAATGTTCAAAAAAAATTTTAAATAACATATAGAACAAAGCAAACAGACAAACAAACAGCATCTTTTTTTAGTATATAACAACAGTGGAGCAAAAGGCTTTTGCAAATATCGAGAGAGATTTCGGGGACTGAGGACTAGAAGAGATTCAAGCAGTCATTTTGGGACCGGCTGCGCTCGTATTTAAAGCACATTCTTCAGGAACCATGATGGACCATGTGCATCTATCTCGGAGGACACTGGGAATATTATTCTGATTTTTTTTTTTTTTTTTTTTTGGGTTGGTTTTCTTAGTTTTTTTTTTTTTTTTTTTTCTCGTTTTTTTCCAATGTCTTGTTCTGGAAGACTTGACCAGAACTGAAAAAAAAAATCTTCACGAGATCCTTTGGCGTGGAGAGTCCTGCCTCTTATTTAACCCACACTCTATGAGTGCTTCTACACGATTGACTGGGTCTTTTTTGAGTGAAAAGAAATCTGTAAATCTTCTTGCATATATATGAGGAGCATTCACCACCTATATTTTTGTGCTATATATATTACCATGTGGGGTCAGGCCCTGAGAAAGGAAAACAAATTATATGAAGAGTTTATAGATAAAGAGAGATTTGGGGGGGGAGGGGGGGGGAGAAAGAATTCAAAATATGCTGTTCAAGTGACTGAACACAACAAATTATAAATTGTCCATTTTCAGCACTTGCTTTTTCTTCCTGTCAAGCAAAAAGGGTTCATTTCCAGCCATTCGCTTCGGTCTTGAATGCTGTTACTTGTTCTTTGGTGTTTCTGTATGAGTGCAAATGGTGGTGCGTAGGTGTGATTGTACCGTACGTATGCGGATGAGCACGTGGGCGGTGTGTGTGTGTGTGTGTGTGTGTGTGTGTGTGTGTGTATGTGTGTGTGTGTGTGTGTTTGACCTCCCCAAGAATTAGAAAGCGATTGAAGTGTGGTTTTTAAACATATCCATTTTTGTATTATTGACTGTGTCTGTGCATTTCTACTCATAATAATGCTACCATACCCATGGCAACACACTGGACAACTGTCAGTATTTTTTACCTGAAGTCTGCAGCGAGAAAAAAACACACAGGTAGCCAGAGGGAGCGTTGTTTCGTGTGGATAATCCTTCACTTGCAGAAATGTCTGTGTCTTCAGCTATACAAAGTATAGCGTCAGTGTGCCACCACCTCCCTCAGATAGCTATATTTAAACATTTTGGAAAATTTGATAAGATAATTTGATAATTTCAATCATTTATCGCTATTATTGTTATTATTACTATTGTTATTATTATATAGACTTT
Organism: Coilia nasus; assembly: GCA_027475355.1. NCBI lineage: Eukaryota > Metazoa > Chordata > Actinopteri > Clupeiformes > Engraulidae > Coilia > Coilia nasus. The sequence goes on along the minus strand of CM050201.1, from coordinate 15,682,481 downwards.
GTATAAAATGAAATGCACTTGGCATTTAAATCTTAGTCTTTTATACAAACCTCAGAACACACCAGTGATGGAGATAGCATGCATGTGTCTTATGTGCTGTGACAACAATGTGATCATAACTGTGTTTTATATATAAGAGCCGTGAAACAGTATTCTGTGTCGGGTCAGCCTGACATGGACTTGGCATTACGCATACACTGACAAGGTATAGAGGTGCGGCTGTTACGCCGCTGCTGCTGTAGCAGGCCTCTACTTTTTCCAAATATCCTCAATGTCCAGTAGTAGGGAGACAGAGAGATTTCTACTACCCACGAATCTGCATGAACCAGACAGACAGTCAGTCAGCTCCCATTGCTGTATATTAGCAATCATCCAGCCGCAAATGACAGAGCTCGACCGCCCAAGCATACATTTACATAAGGGGGTGGGCAGGGGCACATTGATTCAAACACAGTTGGCATCTTGTGCACTGGCGTATTCAAATCACTCTCACCAAACGACTGTCACTTTGGGGCGGGTCCTAGTCAGGGTGGGTAGGCTGGCTGGCAGCGCATCTTCAGGCCCTCGAGCTGTGAGATTCATTACAGTGCCTTTTAATGTCCCACTCATCGCATGTTCTGCAGACCAGAGGGATTTCGAGGCACATTTGACAGCGTGGGGTGGGGTGGGGTGGGGAGGGGCGGGTGTGTGTTTGTCTGTGTGTGTGTGTCTGAGTGTGTGTGTGTTGGGGAGTGGGGAGTCATTAGAGTACATGCTCCCCTTGCTTTGGGACAACTGCAGACTTTAGGCGACGATCCTGACTTGGCGTTGTTCAGTGTCCATGTTCTCTCCAATCACGAGGAGAAGAGCAAAAAAAAAAAAACGTGCATATATTCATGGCTTTTGTATAATTCAATTGTTTTTTGTTCTACAGTGTTAGAGTTCCCCCTCATCCACAACCTAATCACCTTCACCTAGTTTGCTTTTACTCTTTGCCACTTTATATTCAGTAGCATCATTTTTTGTTGTTTTTAAAGAGGTGGATTACATTTTGTTCAAAAAGAGGCTGTTTTTTTACACAGTGCCTACCAAAAAAAAATTACAATGAAAAAAAAAAAAACCCTGTATGTGTGTATCAGGTCTGCTGCTCCCATCTCGGCCTAACTGCTTCATGTTGTGGAAATTACTTCATCTCAGAACACCCTTCCTCCCACCCCTGCCCCCTTCAGAGAACAAGTGGTTCAAACGCTTCATATCATATCGTAGAGTCCCTTCTCAAAAGTGCCCCCTCCCTCTCACCAATACCTACCCCTGCCTTCTTTTGTTCGTTGGTCAAACATCAATCCTTAATTTTGCCACTTATAAATGACTGCAATAAAAGGATAAAAAAAATACCCATACAGTTTTTAGGAATGGACTCTTTCAACTCAAGCAGATTACTCTTCGACATACAGCTGGGTACTCCTCCTATGTTAATGCATTCAAAAAATAAGTATATATAAAAAATGAAAATGGAACAAAAAAAAAAAGGTTTTTGTAAAGAAATATATTTTTATGAACAAATTATTTGTAAAATGTATGAATCTATTATGTAAATTTTCAATGCAATGTAAGATTAAAAAAGGCTAATTGCTTTTGTAATGTGGTGGTCCCCTTTGTAATTTTTTTGCTGTGTTTTATATAAATGACGAAGAAAACATGAAACATTTGCTGTGACATTGACTGTTACTGCCATTGTTTTCTGATTCTCCACTGTGTTAAACTGCAATTGCATTCACCTCATGTAGTGAAAAAAAAAACTTAAAAACATCATGTAGACATGGAATTTTTTGTGGTCATACATGTTAAAAGTGAAGCAAAAAAAAAACCCAACTTAAACAAGTAAAAATGCTGAGTAAAAACGGTGGAAACCCGTTGTCTAAAATGAGTTAAGGAAACTTAACTATTCTATTTTAAGTTCTGTTTACTTACGTCTATACATAACTTGAAGTAGAATAGTTACGCTTAACTCATTTGAGACAATAAGTTTCCAACTATGTTTAAATAAAGTTTTTTACAGTGTGTATGGATCTTTTTTACGTTGGTTTAACTTCACAATGCCATGGACATAATCAATATACATGCCATTGTTGAGTTAAACCAACATAAAAAGAACCAATGCAGTGTTTGCCTTATTTCAGCACTTTTTACAGTGTAGCCGACTGTTTTCTGATGTTTATGTTTCTTCATCTACATCTTTAACATACATGTACATCCTGTCAGTTTATTGGCTTCAGCCTCGACTCAAATCTATCCTGACCTTGACATTACCATTACTGCTACATAAGCTGGGCTGCAGATTCAGGTATGAGTGAGCATGGGGCGTGCTCTGTAGCAGGAGCGGAGACTGATGCCCAGAGGAGTCGGCGTAGAGACAGAGACATCACGGCGATGAACGAAAGACAGGATCTGACAGACTCAAAAGCTGATATTGGTTTTCTATCTGCTCATCAACCCATTCTTGAGCAGTTCAACCTGTCACAATATACTAGTGTCGTGCAGGCTTCCTGCCAAGCAAAGTGCATGTGCTGGAGATACGAGCGGAAGGAAAGTGATTTTCAAAGTCATGCACTCTATTGATTTAAAGCCTCGTGTCCTGTATGTATCTGTCTCATGTTTATTACACTGGCATAACTCTGCACTGACATAACTCTGCAATTCTGTAAAGAGAGAACAGCAGTATAATGCTGTTCTATAGGCCAGAATATTAAAAGGAAAAAAAAACATCCAAAAGATTCAGATCAAATTTCGCCTCTATTGATTTCCAGAATCTTTCACAAAGCTGTGTACAGAAAAAGACAACATTTGTCAGAGGCTGTGGTGGGAGTGTGTTTGACAAAATCCACACGCCCTCGTCATGGTAGGGGTAATGAGAAGCCAATGCTGCATGTCTTGGAGGTGACACCTCTTCACACAGTGCAGTCAGGGTACCATGACAGTGTTGTGACATGCAGCTCAGTTTCCCAACGACAGACAGGCAGACTCCATGAACAAATCCCACCAGCTCGAGCAGTAGTCCTCATCATAAGGGCAAGACTGTCGAAAAACTGTCAGCATATGCAAAATCCAAAAAAGCTGCCTTGGTTAGATGGGAAAAAAATATCCACTAAGAACATGCAATGTGATGGTCCTTAGCAACCTGTTCATGAGTTACTCATTTCTTTGTTTCCTCAAAACTGGCCCCTGTTGGAATGTTTTTTTTCTGGCTTTTCGCACTGTTTGTGCACATGCTTCAAATTGGATCAATACCCCAAAGGCCTAAGCCACTAGGCAAACATCAATATTGGTGTCAGTCAGACTACTGGTTAGCCACATTTGTAATGTATGTGAGGGTGGCTACTGTAATGTGCAAAGACAGCTGTCTTTCCCTGCACCGCATGTGTGCAAATGATGAGATTGGAAGGTGGGGGTTGGTGATGGCATTTGAGTGGGGGTAAACCGCACCACCACCACCACCCTGGCCTGGCCTGCCCCGCCCCGCCCCACGGATTCTCTGGAGAATGTCTCCCATTCTCTCTGTTCCTGCCATGCTGTTAATTACCGTGCCCGAGGCTTTGAGCGATAATCCCCCACGGCCTCGTCGCCCGACCGTGACAGCTGCGATTGATCCATCATTCATGCGGTGGCATTTGAGCTTTTCTCGTTAATGATCTCCACGAGCGAGTCAAGGCAAACAGACATACGTAGGTAATGTACTCGAAGAAACAACACCAGAGGTGAATGACAGGGGAGAGAGAGAGAGAGAGAGAGAGAGAAAAGTCTCACGCATCAGGTGGTGGTGCTCTCCAGGAAGACTTGATTAATGTGATGAGTCCACACAGCTGAGAGCAGTTTGAAGGACCCATTCATTCTGCCAAGGTATCAGGGCTGACTTTGTGCGTGTGTGTGTGTTGCTTACAGGCCGCCATTTTGAATCTGACAAATTAACACAACTCGCACAGCCCACACAGGGTGTGTGACTTACCATCCCCAGTGATACGCATCATTTAGCCAACATGAATTAATGATGAATCTGTCTGACTATCAATGACATGCTTCACTTATCTGACATGGATTTATAAATCAATTGGCTCTCTTTACATGGAATCTTTTTAAAGCCACAGCGCTCGTTAGGACACTCAACACGGACTAGATTGGCACATTGAAGTCCCTTGGTTTCATGCGCTTCTACTAGGCTTAGGGGCAACATAGTGGGGTGCCATGTTACATATTTAAGTTGCCTCTGAAGCTTGCTGACATGCTGTGGAGAGGAGCTTTGTCTTATCTTTAAAACACAAGTTAACATGTTCAGCAAACTCTGTCCGTCTGTCTGCAAAATATTGTTCGGAGCGGACACCTTTCTGATTTTGCTGATGTATATTTTATACAGAACCTCAGCGGGCAGACGTCTGATGTTTTCGAAGCATTGGCATTAAAAATAGAAAAGCACAGCAATGCATATATATAAAGGCACAGGGTCTTCAGAGGCTGTAAGCAGAAATGTAAGCAGGGAAATGCAAATTTCCCCTTTCTGAGGTGTAAAAGGAGAAGCAGATAAGGAAATGTAACAGAGAAGTGGATGTTTGCAGCTTTCAAGTGAGAGTACTATAGAGAGGGAATGATGCCAGTGAGATCTAAGAAACTGGTAATTGTATCTGGGGAGGTGAAAAAGCCATTGCTAAAACTACTTGCATTCTTACTGTCAGCTTGGGATTGTTTTCACACACACACACACACACACACACACACACACACACACACACAAACTCTCTCTCTCTCTCTCACTCTCTCTCTCCCCCTCCCTCCATCATACACACACACACACATTATTTTTAAAACGAAATGTATGCTGTGATTTGTTCATAGCCTATAAATGTGTAAATGTGGTTTGTGTCACGTTGCTGAGTGTTACCAATCTACGACAGCAGCCTTACAGTCTTAAGGAGCAGAGCAGTGAGACAGTAGTGATGGTAAAAAAATATGTTGTTTTTTATTTTCCTTAACAGTAGAAAAATGGCAAGAGAGAAAAAAAGAAGAAACAACTCCAAACAAGGCTCAATCAAACACTAAACTTTCCAAAGATAACAAAATAAGTTCAATAATGAAATCAATAGCAAAACTACTTTTTGCGATTCACTTCTCACAGGTTTTAAGCAGGTGTTCTCAACAGCTCACCTCAAACCCAATTAACTTGCTGTCCGGTTTCCCTTGAGTTTATAAGCCCATGGCCCAAACTATTACACATCTCCAGAATCAGTTATCTCCAAAATGTTCCATTTCGTACAAAATCTCCAAAAATATGTTTAATATAATGTTTAATAATGTTTAAATATAATATTACAAAAACCACAGTTACAAAACAGAAATAATGTAATTTCCCAACACCATAAATAGCCATGCATCTTTAAAATGCTCAAACATCAGCCTTCTCCCACACAATTGAATTTCTGACATCGCCCTGTCACAACTGTCCTTTCTCCCTTAAGATACTGCTGTGTTCTTTGTCAGACAACAAGAAAGTTTAAGGTAAGTAACTTCACTGTTGTTTGTCAAACATGAAATGTTGGTGTACGTAGTCCTTAACATATTCAGTTGGCACCCCCTGAACATAAGGCATTTTATTGAAGTGGTTATGTTTTGTGTGTTGCAGATGCTGTCCCCCCTGGTTTTCTGCCAATTGTGAAAGTCCCATTTTTGTCATTGTGATCACACGGCATAGCGCAGCACACAGTGTGCACAACAAAATTCACCTCTGCATTTAAACCATCAAACATGTGAGTAGGGGGCAGCCATGACAACGACACCTGGGGGAGTAGTGCGCGGGGATTCGACCCGGGATTCAAACCTGCGACCCTGCGGTCACACATCCCATACCTTAACTGCTAGGCCACCACTGCCCAATTCATGTTTGTGTAAAAGCAAAGCTAAAGAAAGAAAGAAAGAAAGAAAGAAAGAAAAGAAAGAAAGAAAGAAAGAAAGAAAGAAAGAAAGAAAGAAAGAAAGAAAGAAAGAAAGAAAGAAAGAAAGAAAGAAAGAAATACATGCCTGTGTTGGGTAATCCCACTATCCATGGTGTTTGTGTTAGCAATGTATGAGTGTTGCAAAATGGCAGACAGACAGCAGCACCGTTACACTAAGACATTGAGTCAACAACATACCGTCCTGTCTTAGTAAACACCACTAAATTAGGAATGAACAATGTTCAACTCTTCCCCACACTTCAACAAGTCTGTTGTTCCAAACACAAGTAGGAGTCTCGCGTTGTAAACACAGCAGAGACAAAGTTGGATGTGATGCCAGAATGAGACTGTGTGTGAAGAGTTATTTCCTTGGTGAATTCTGTAGCTCTACAAAAAAAGGATGGGACAGTATATATATATATATATATTATCTGGGCTGTGTGAACAATTGTTGGAAATATGTGTGTAATAAAGGGGAATACATTTTACCTTCCACTCCAATCTGTTACAAAAACAAGATCTTCATATACGACAAGCAAATGAGTTTGATACTCAGAACACTGAAGCTCTCAACAGCATCTGTGCAAACGCTTTTATACCCTTGGATTAGAGTTGAGGGCTTTTTGGAGGCTTGAAACATTGCTTCAAGTGCTGAAGAGTTCATGGAATCTTTTTGTCCATATTTATTTCAAGGTTTTCGTTCTTACAAGACTCTCTATGAATATCAGTCGCATTATAGTACACATGTGTAGAGGCATGAAAACCTGAAATAAGTGGATTTTTCTATGTCAGTTATGTGAAGTTTTCTACATGAGGATGGTAAGATGAACAGTGCTTGACCAGCAACTTCAGGAAAGGAAAGGAAGGAAAAAAAAACACACTGACATAGCAAGGCAATGTTCGACAGTTGGCATAGCAGGGGTGGACGCTGGGGGGTGGGGGTGGTCTGGAATGGAAGAAAAGGATCACAGGCATGTGAAATCAGGTGCCATGGAATAACTCCACTCCCTGCCTGTCCTTTCATCTCTGAAAATGCACTTCAGCACTGGACAGCTCCAAGGAGAGTGCCGATGCGCTGAGATGGCGTCCTTCTCTCCCTCGCCTTGGGACATCTCTCGATTCCAACCCCATTCTATGCAGAATCCAAGATCAAGGCTGGCAGTAATCGGGCTGTTTGGGAACCGTGAACTGGGAATCAACAGCACTGAGCCTTGTAGATGCGTTTCAATAAATGAAACGGTGGGGGACTGGGTGGAAACGTATAGCTGGTGGCAGAGTTGTTCATAGTGAATGAACTGGAGACGGTTGCAGCAACAGGGCGTCCGAAAGAGCCAAGGCAATGTCAAGGAGACACAAAGCCCTAATGCTCTGTGCTGTGTTGTGCAAGGATAGGCTATGCAGTGCTCTGTCCATGTCCCAGTTTGTTGTTTTTTTTTCCATTTCTTCTTTTCACAATCAGCATGTTTCACGTGAAGTGAGCTAACAATAGCCCATGATTGCGCAGAACTGCGGCGTAACGGTGGCATCTGTGAGATACACCATACCAGTTGTCATCTTTTGTGTTTTTGCCAAGTCTCAAGCAGGCCTTTTGCCCACCCAGCCTGCTTCCACGTTGGCCATACGTTTGAGTCTGACCATATGTGGGCCGCCCATACACGACGACGGACGTATACGCTCCCATCCTCTCTCCCGTCCTCCACGCCACCACCATCCCCGCAGTATTTCTGCGTTAATTCACTCCCTCGCTGGAGGTACAGATTGCGAATGCACTCCTGACTACGCAGGAGCGGCACTGCAGATGTCTCCGCCGTCTCCCGCCTGCTCTGTGGCATCTGCCCGTTCCCGCACCCGCGCCACGCTGATGAGATACCCAGCAGCCGCGTCGAGCCGCGTGTTCGCACTGCAGAGGACGCGGACACAGTAAAGAAGTTTGGGAAAAAAAGAAAGACAGGGGAACGGGGAATGGAGACATACATAATAGTATGGAGAGAGAGAGACCAGACAGAAAACAGCACAGAGGGAACCTCACACGTGACAGAGCAAGTCTCTATAGATGACGGCCCACGCGAGCCACAAAGGCAGGTGTGACAACAAAAGAAATACTAAAGAAAGGAAGTTTGACATAAAAGGGAAGACTGAGGAAGGTAGAGGAACGCTAGATAGAGAAAGGGGATGAAAAAAAAGGAGTGTGCTTTGAAGTTTCCCCCATTGCTGCTCAAGGTCACTTTACTTTCCGCATTGTGGAGAGCAAGTGTCTACTGCCTTGAGATTTGATGGATGTCTCTCTCCCACCCGACATTGTGGGCGCCATAGGAGAATGAATGCTCGCCAAACCGGCAGCACAGCACGCCCGCGTGAGAGTTATGATCATTTCCAATTAAAAGTAAGCAATTTGCTTGTCACTGAGGGGTAATGGAAATTCATATGCTCCCACTCCAAATCCCCTTCTCCCAAAAGGTGATGCTAAGACGTGGGACTCGAAGAGGGTAGAGTGAATGTGCCCATTCGTTAAAGCGAAGCACCAGTGATTTATGCAAAAGACTTCAGGAGGAGCTGCCCGTGTCGTTAAGAGCAAAGGACAGCATAAGGGCAGCATGCCACGCGTACTCTTCGTGCGTCAGGAGGCACAGTATGGTGGCGGGAAAACATCAAGGATATAGAAGTCGCCTGAGTCAGGAATTCCTCTTTCAGCACTTTATTTGTTATTTTTATATGCACCATATGAAGCAGGACACTGTCATCAATGCCTAGGCCTTTCCTAGTGGCCATTTTCTAAGTATAAGCCACATCTGCTGTTACATTTAAACTCTGAGCATTTCCCTGAATAGGCACCTTCCAGATTGCTATGTTTATGTGTTTGGCAGTTGGGCAGTCTGCACTGACACTTCTAATGTTGGCTTCTTTCTAGTCATGGTGCCAACAACTGAAAACAATTAATTATTAACAATTATTATTATTATTATTATTATTATTATTATGGGTGACCAAATATCCTGTTTTCCCAGGACATGCCCTGTTTTCACATCCTGTCCTGGCCATCCTGGGGGGTGTTCCAGAAAGCAGGTTTAGTCACTTATCTGGTTATGTTAACTCAGTGCAAGTGGTAAAACTCTTTATAGGAGAGCCCTGTGGCTTTGTTTTGCCAGGAGACTAAAGCAGTTAGGCTCTTTTGTTAGTATATTTACCTATTACTCTGAGTTAACATATCTGGGTTAGTCACCAAACCACCTACTTGGAATACTCCCCTGGTTGTTTTTTATGAAGTGATGAAAATGTCCTGGTTTCATTGCTTTTTTTTAATTTCATTTGTATTACGCATGTATCCTGAAACAAGATAATATTATTATTAAGGGAAAGCCATAACTCCTGTTTACATTTGTTAGCGGCTTGTTCTATAGGCTACGGTAGTAAACAGTACACAGATAGTACACACTGATGTAGCCTATAGAATATTGTGTTAGGCATAAAATGAATTAGCAATTAAGAAGTATGGGAGGAAGTGTAGCCCTATTGTTGTATTGTTCATTTGTCTCCTATTATCAGTGTATGACGAATTGGGTATAAAGGTTGTTTTTTAGCTGTTTGCATACCCACCCAGGGCAAGAGTGCAGTACTCTGTATTCAGTGTACAGCTGTCTTAGCAAGAACAATTCCTTACACTATTAGACTACATTAGTTGGGGAAGTTATCTTACTGTAATTACAGAGTAATGCATTACTAAACGTATTTCGTGATAGCCTATTAAATAACAATGTCATTAATATTATACACATATAATTCTTAATGTTTGACAAGTTGGGTGTTTGTTTTTATTATGACAATGATGCATGCATGATGTGTCAGAGTGTTGTATTGGGTTTGGTTTGAATGCAACCAAAGAGACTAGGAACGCCCCTGTTGGTATTTTGCTATGTAACATTTTCACCCTGTTATTATTGTTGTTTTTGTTGCTGCTGCTGTTATTGTGGATTAAGATTACTATAGCAGTTGTTCATTTGTACACTCTACAGATGAGAGATAGCCTACTGTAGCTGCAATGTGTGGGCAGTTTCCTTGAAGACTCCATGGCAATAGATGTTTCCTCCTCTTCCCTCGTCTTTAACTTATTATGCGTGTACCTGCAGTTCGATAACAGTCCATCTCTGATTTGTATATACTTGCAGGAGAGTTCTCAGAAGGGGAGGAGATTTTGGCTAACGGAGACGGCGCGTAAATCAGCTTCCCGGTCTGCATGCCCGCCGCAGCTCCGGGTTTCTTTCAGGTGAAGGAACTCAGGGGTGTGTGTGTGGGTGGGGGGCAGCAAATTCCCTGCTGAGTCTGCTGGCTCATTGAGTTAGAATAAGCTCCAGTCCTGCTCCTTGTCTCCAAATTAGTCTATTTCAGCAGAAAGAAAGCAATGACAGCCAGCATCGTGATCTATCTATCTATCTATCTATCTATCTATCTATCTATCTATCTATCTATCTATCTATCTATCTATCTGTCTATCTGTCTATCTGTCTGTCTGTCTGTCTGTCTGTCTGTCTGTCTGTTTGAGAGTCATCTGCATAATTTCACTGTCTGTGCGATTATGAAAGCCTGTCAGAGTTGTCGCACACAAGCACACACGCGCACGCCATACACACACACACACACACACACACACAGAGACACTGCAATTACTGTTTTAAACACGATTCGTCCCCGTCCTCTGCCACGTTGGGCACTCCTGCTCACGCTCTCGCTTGCCTTGGACGACACCACACCCAGCGTGTGCGCACTGTAACTCCTGTATGATCTCACTGTCACAGTCACCGTCGTTTTTTCTGATTCCTTCAGTAGCCGAGCAAACAGAGAAATTGATTCAGTGGCAGTGCGGATCTAACGCGGTGAGAATATATCGTCCTTACCCCCTCAGAGTGGAGCGTTGGTGACATCTGCAGGCCAGTGGTAGAGTTGTTTTCTGGGTTAAAAGTCATGCCTTCCCGCTCACTTTTTTGAACAACAAAAAAGCTACTTTGCAGTACGCTGCTACACGTCTTAAATGTATGTTGTAGTTTCTGCTAGAAGTCTTCTACATTCATATGAGTTGCAGCATGTGTAGATATAAATTACTTTTAGATTAAAGCACTTTTAACATGTATGGGAGGGAACAGTTCTGGGGCCTCCCTTTCCCTGGGCACGGGACAAGAGACCCGTTTGTCCTCTCCTATTGGCGGGCCAGGCCTGGTCCTACACAATAGAATAACAGTATAAAGCACTCCATCAGTTTGACATGTAAATATATATATTCCGTATTGTTTGCACATTTCTACCCTGACACTCAGTCAATAACTGTATGCATTGCATCACAAAATGTACAGTACTGTTTGGAAGCAGTGTGAAGGCAGCTGTCCAAGAGGCAGAGCGAGAAATGTGAAGCTCTTTCCTCTCCATGGGAAGGCAAGGGAGAACAAAAATCAGTTCTAAGACTTTCCTGTAACAGTGCTTTATCACAGTGTCCAAAACTCAGGCTGTTGTGGGCCTGCATATTATATGTATTGTTTGGCAGTTTGTCAGGACCTGCCTTTCATGATCATATTCAGTTTCAGTCCGCACTGAAGAGAATGTGTGCTCTCTTTTTAAACAGATACTATGTAATTTGGAGTGTTTTTTTCTAAACAGAGCTCCCCCTAGTAAATGGACGCGCTGGTAGGTTTTCCCTTTTCCTCAGGCTGTGCATGTGTTTTCAACTCATCTGATCAGAGTAACCGACAAATATGAAAGTAGTCATGTTCATGTAAAGTCCGAATTACTTCAGAATTTAACGTGATCCGGCTTCTCGCAATATTCGAGACTTTGTGAGTCTGAGGGTGCCGGGACGGACACCCAGATATTTGCGACCCCAAAGCGTGATATTCTGTTCACAGACAGAGGGCTGTCACAGAGGGCTGTCAAGAAAGTTGCATAGTGCTGTTTTAATGTGTTGATATGTCAAGCATGAAACACACAATAAATACTACCCACTGAAATGTTAGTGTAATACCTACCGAAGTGCCTATGCAGCATGTGGCAAACTCAGCTGGAAAGAATCCACACTTATGATTGTGCTCTGGGAAGTGGCTCTTCAACAAAGATGATTTTAAAAGATTGAGGACCTCTTTTCCACTAGGTCAGGCTGGCCATGGACACAATATACAGTATTTACTTGTTATATAAATAATTTAGATTTTCATTTTAGCTTTTCTGTTAGTCCTCCTCCCTTTTCTCTTTTTATTTTGCTGTTTGGAGTGGTCACAAATTTCATGGCACACGTGCTTGTACAACCATGCATGTGACAAATACATCACTTTGACTAGGATTCTCTTCTAAGTAAAAGTGTTGTGAATCGGCACTACAGCCCTAAGGTTGTGTGGGCTCACTTACGCAGATGTAGGTGACTCACCCCACACTATAACTGACTTTATTGCCCTTATTTTTATTGTTTTGGTAATACCGTTTTACTGTCTCTAAAATTTCAGCTGAATTTTTACGAGGTGTAAAGCCCTACTGTTATCTTCCGGAAATAATCAGTTGGCACTGTCTTGGTTTAATGGGGTCTAATTGCTGAAAAGACCATCTCATGGCCATTTCCCTCTTATTCAGAGGTTACAGGAAGAGTGCTCTGTCATATCATTTACCAGACTGATGACCCATTTTCTACTTAAGCTCAACAGTATCTGTGCATGACAGATTTTGTAGGACCAAAGAGGGTTACGGCAGAAACGATTTCTGGAATCAAATGCAGATTCACACTTCACTGTTATGAGTGATGTCTCTTATGAAAGTTTGCTCTTAATCGCAGACAGTAGTAGTCAACTCAAGGAGATGTCACTATACACGTTAACGAATAATTATGCATGTAAGAAAGAAAAGAATAAATGTCTGTGTGATGCGTTTGCTTGCTTCTCTGATCCCCTGTGATTGTGAATGTAACCTCAACTTAAAAGCAGAACTGAGCATACAATCACTATATTCATAATGTTATCATAATATTGTCTGTAAGTTCAGTCATTCATGACCAATGTGTTCGCCTTATTCGCCCACACATACTCACGACTATAAATCTGTACATGAAGATGGTGCACCTGTTATCACAGATATAAAGTGCTATGCAAATGATGTAGATGTTCAGCGATGAGTCGGACTCACACATTCAACACGTAAGGAAGTCAAAACAGTATTTTATTGAACCAAAACACCCTTAAATATCACTTGTCCACACATGTAGACACCATGCATGGCAGAGTTAATCATTTCCTCAGAGTGCGATTAATTAATCTGGTCAGGAGTCGGTCAGTGTTGTACAGGAGCACATATTATTCACCAGCTTTAAGACCATTCCATCCAACAGTCATGTAAAACAGTCTGTCAATCCGTTTGGCACCACAATGGCATGGCCTGACTTTACAAATACTATCAAGTTTTTATTTATTTAATTTTTTAAATGCAGTTAGATTTCATAATGATAATAAAAAAATGAGCAATCACTCAATCACATACGCATTTCCACCCACGTACAAACATACTTACATTCATATACATTTTTTTTCCTATTTTGGCCAGCCAGACACATAATTCCAGTTAGTATGTGCACTTCACCTTGTCATGTTAAGCAGATGCCCCCTGCTGGCCATGGTGTGGAATTGCAGGCAGGCTGCAGCTATGGCCTGGCTCAATTGGCAACAACTCTGATAGAACCTGCGGGAAGGTGTGTCGCAGTCGGGAGACACCCGTGGAATGTGGAGTCCGTCCAAATTAGGTCTTCCCAGACGCTGTGGGTTGATTGCACGCCTCATCACGAGAGCAGGAGGAGGCGGCCCAAACTATCGAAGCGGGCTGGAGCGGAGGCATCCTGAGGTTTTGCGGGGTTTCCTGTTTAATCCTTGTGGCTCTTGCCCTTTGGCTTGTCATCGTAAGACACCCCGTACTCGTTCACGCGGCTCTTGTCCACGGGATAAAGCCTGAAATAATGACAGAACAGCCATCTTTAAACATCCCTGTGTAAGTATTTATACACAATGCAGTAGGACTGCCTGATATTAGGAAAATGTGTGATATGCAACATTTCTGAATGTTGCAATGATGATATGACTTGCGATAAATAGACAAACACTTAATAACTATACAGTGTTAAAAGTCTTTCAGCTTTGTGCTCACCGCTAAACCACAGACGGTAGTTTATTTAAATCTACCATTTATTTCAGCTAAGCAGTGTCATGGTATGTGTATCACAATATTGTGCGTTGCAATGATGTAATATTTTCGATATATTGTGAAGCACTACTACTACTACTGCTATGCAAAACAGACAACTCATATGTTGGGATTGCTCCTGATGTGTGTGGACCCTGGATGATCTCACCATCTCTGGTACAGGTAGATAAGGAACACCACGTCATCCCTGAAGCAGGCGAGACGATGGGACGTCGGCATGGTGATTATGAAGGCGAAGACGTCGTCAATGAAGGTATTGAAAGCCTGAAAGGGAGGTTGAATTGAAAATATAGCTTAGATATGCTCTGTTTTGAAAGCAACATTAGGTGTAAAGTATGCATTAGGATGCAACCTTGATATGAATACATATTTTATGGCAATATAGTTACTAGTATCCCAACTTTTGTTTGATCTCACCTTGTACATGAAAGCCTTCCATGGTAGATGGGCCACTGATTTCAACTAAAAGACAGTCAACACAATATCATCCAACAATGGCCACCCTTCCACAAGCATTCATAAGTATATTTACAGACGTATGAATAACTTGTATCAATATAGGTATAAATAACTGATAACGTCAATCAACTGACCTTATAGTTCACAAAGAGCTGAGGTAGCATAAAGAGGAATCCAAATGCGTACACCCCTGTTTAAATGCAGAGGCCTTTGGTGAGTGTTCAAATAAGAAACAGAGTTTAACTCATTCAAACATTTCAATATGAGCTGGAACAGTCAGGCAATGTACGTACCATTCACCAAGCTGTTGATGAGCCAAGAGTACCAGCTGTCAGCAAAGGTAAAACATCAAGATACATTAGACAGCCATCGCAACTCAAACACTGACTGAAGTGCTCTGTGAATGTCATCACCCCTGCCTTTTGTACTTCACATAGACATTGACTGAAGTGTTCTGTGAATCTCACCACCTTTACTTTTTGTACTTCGCATAGACATTGACTGAAGTGTTCTGTGAATCTCATCACCCTTACCTTTTGTACTTCACATAGACATTGACTGAAGTGTTCTGTGAATCTCATCACCCTTACCTTTTGTACTTCACATAGACGAGAGCGTACACGGCACCACTAATGCAGAGCGGATATAGCAGGTAGGACAGATACTTCATTGCCTACAGAGACAAACAATGCAAAGTATATATAGACGAGATATATAGAATATAATCATTTTTAGACTAGAGGCAGAGCAGACAGCAGTTCATGATCAAGCAATGGGTGAGCCAGTGCAGTAACACTGACATCATAGGCTTGCCAAAGAGAGCACTGTCACTGACAAGAGTTGTGTACACCTCGTACTGTGCAGTGCATTGGTCTAAAAGCATCTTCAAAACGAAAAGAAATAAATGCAAATACAGGGTGTTCCAAAAAATTGGACATCTTTTGTAATATGAATAAGTAATAAGTTCTGAGCAAACTAAACTAAATCGGCTTAATGTTGAATAATTAAAGATTTATTTATCACATTTTGAACAAGAACAATTTATAACAAATTTCACAAGGCTCTTGCTATCTGGGTTAGTTAGTTTTCACACATTGAGAGTGCTTGACTGTTTTCAATGCATTTCGCCTACCAATGTGTCATACTCTTCGGTCCTCCTCTCAGATTCATCCGACTTTCCAAACTGTGAATAGAGATTATAGTCACACAAAAACAGCCTTCAAAAACATCACGGTATATAAGGCTCAACAGTAAAAGCTCAAAGTAAAATGCCACTGTTTTAATCCTGAGAGATTTAAAATCCCCAATGACTGACTGTCATTACAAATGTCAAATCTTCTTATTCCCACTGATGCCAACAGTAACTGGGTTTCCTTAAAAAAAACTGGGAAGGAGGACAAAAAAGTCCAGGCACTAAGTTGATTCACAAAGTTCTTGCAAGAGGTCTTTACTGAATAGGCTACAGCATTTAAATCAACCTTCAAAACTCTTCAAATATTCTAAATAGTGATTCTATGCATTACTGCAATGCAACGTACAGACACAATTGTTTTGTTCTCCTGTTAATATGATTTTAGCATGTGGCGAGGGAGGTTAGATCAGCAAAGTCAGCGAATACTCACCAGGAATGTTGGCCTAACTCCTCTCCATTGGATCTGAATCTTAAAGGCCTTCTTCACTTTCCACACCTGTCCACAGTTTCAGAATAAGAATAAGTACATAGCAACATGGAGTCATCATCCATTTTCCGCTTCCAAAGTGATTACATAAATACACAAACTTAATGCTATAATACAAATCATCAAAGTGAAGTCATACACAGTACAATAACATCACAACAATGTCTTACGGCAAGTTTAAGTGTTACATGTGATTAGCTTAATGAGGGGTGAACAAAACTACCATGTTGTGTTTGAGTACATTAGATGAATACATTATCTAAAATAATTTAAGTCTTGCATTTAAAGTAGAGACAGTGATTTATGGGGAAATTTACTCAAGGCCCTATTAGCATAATGAATCTAAGGGGTTCTGATGGCTTGACAGCTATTAAGGGAAATAAGTTTGGATTAGCACGCACTGTTTGGTCCAGGAGGGTGAGAAAGGAAAGGAGAGGCAGGGATGGAGAGAGGGAGGGGAGAGAGTTAGGGTACCTCGATTATGGAGCCGACGCCAGCGGGAATGAGCACAAGCAGGCTGGTTTGTTCATCCAGCAGATAGAGGAAGATGACGATGGTGCTAAAGCACCTCCACAGCACTGTAACACAGCAACAGAACAGATCAGACCAGCCGTACATGGTTACGGTAGCAATTTAAGGCAGGGCAGCACTTCTTGTTTGTGCAGGTTGTAATCCAGAGAAGTATTCTGACAAAATAGTCTAGTGACATGGCTTACTTGACTCTGAGAAAGTGGATAATGCATAATATATTAACAAATATTGCAATATTAACATGTCATGTATATAATTGCAAAATGCAGCTCAAAAAACAATAAATGTTGCCAGGAGACAGTTATAGAAGCCACAAGTAAATGTCAAGCAACTCATCAAAACACAATACAAACATCCTCAAAGCACCATCTAATGTAAATGAACTCTGGCCTGCATGCATGTTCAGTACTTTGTAAACACTGACAAATCAGAGGTTTTATATTTCTAAATCAAAATGCTTTTAGAGTGGGCCTGCAGAGATAAAATGTTTTTTTTAGCTGCCAGCTAAATTGTGGCACCTGGTACTCATTTGTATCACTTGTGACACAAAAATGTGTTCTTTAAAGCAACATCACATTCAGCTTTGAGGAAATACATTTTATACACATCAACTACTTACCAGCTTTGCTGGACATTCCCACCATGCTTTTCTTCTTTTTCCAAAAGCTGATGTCGTTTTTGAAGGCGAGGAAATCAAACAGGAGCTAGACACAGAAAAAAAAATCACTGAAGTAAACACTTCATTTTCTTTAGAAGTCAAGAGGAAACATATGACAGGTTGTAGCTGTTTTGAAATGAACATGCACTGCCTACTGGGTTCCAGATTCAGGATGCAAGAAAATATACACACTCTCTCTATTCATTTACACCAACCATCTGGAATGTGTCTTTTTTTAAAGCACACCAGAAAGTTCCATTGATGAGCTACATGGTTCAGAGCATAACTACAGCAAAACAACACCAGCCCCTTCACCGTCTCGAGCAGGTAGTTGTCTTGTTATGGTGAGGCCATGTAGAAAGGACTGGTGTACTTACATGGAAAGTGGCCACAAAGAAGGTCAACCCCAGGAAGTACAGGTTGGTATCCACAAAGATGGCCTTGATTTCATCAGTATCCTTCTCTGTGAATCCTACAAAGATAAAGCAACAGAAAAGGTTTCATGACCTCCGTACCCAGGACATGAGTTATTGCACATACATTTATGGCAACAACAAAAAAAATCACATTAAAATGGTGACTGGATAACTGTATATAACAAGGTGACATCAATCTATACCAGAAGAGAAATACAACAAAAATGGCATTATGATGAGACGTTTACAAGCAATTAGGAAAAGTAACATTCACAGTGAATGCATAAGCTTTGAAGAGTTTGCAGATACTTTACATGCCCAGAAGCTACACACAAGGGAATGGCATCAACTAGATTAAGATTATGACAGCGTACAATGTTCAACAACAACAAAGACGAAGAAGTTGTTATTCACATTTTACATTTTTGCTCAATACTTTCCCATGACCAACACAGCCACACAACAAAGTTCCAGGCAGATGTGAAACACCAAGTCAGTCAGTCATTTTGTATCCTTACCGAAATGTTGAAGGGAGAAGACAGCATCCTGCATGTGAATCCAGAAGCGGAGCCTGCCCAGTGAGATGGTGTCATAGGAAATTGTGAGGGGAACCTCTTTTGTGGTGCTGTTGATTTCCTGGGGAATGCATTAAGTGTCACACATGCAAAAAACCCACACACATCCTTGTCTCAAGTCTGGGTGCTGGACCATGGACCAAGGCTAATTTTACAATGGGGTAGATAGATAAAGTCCAAAACACCAGTAATATGCTATAAACAATTCTCTTAATGGTGACATTTCTTTCAGATATAATGAAGGGATTTCCCCTGCAATGTCAATGTTGAAAGAATAACTGTTGGGAGCATATAACTGGTGCCGTGGACTTTAGCTAATTCATTGTTTACACATGCCACAAACGCCATTCTCTCTAGTCAATAAGAAGCCAAATACAGCAGGACTCCACTTTGATAAGCTATGCAGAGCAAGGCCTCAGGCCTGCAACACAACAGCATACCACCATTAACATATTCTCAAACAAAGCAGCCATTTCATTTATGTAAAGGGCCATCCATACTGTCAACAATAACTAACTAATAACAGAACTGGTGTCCACTCTGACCAACAACAAGAAAAGGCTCTCTGAAATATCCTTTACTTACAATGTTACACCATTACATTTGGTGGATTCGGATTGGCTATCAATGTTTCTTTGATTCACACATTCAGAGAGTGACACCCAATGCCCTCACTCTACATGTTGTTGCTGTTAAACAATGTGTTGTGGGCATTGCCATTTGTGTGAGCTATAGCAATACTGAATAGCAATATCCTTGGCTGTGTGGATGGCCCGTTACACAAATAGAATGAGGAAGTGGAACATGAAACCAACCACTGTTCCAGCAAAAGATCTTTCAGCAGATAAAAAGCACACAAACTGCATTCAGTCCTCAGAGATTAAAATTCACATACCATTAAGTCTTTTACTCTGTTGCTCAGCTCGTCCACAAACAGCAATGGTAAATACACCATTTTCTTTCCGTGCTGATATCTAGTAGAGGAGAAATATTTTAACAGGTTAAGACTGCACAATACAATAAAGGAACTATCACAATATCTCGATATATACATTGCAAAACATGGCTTAGCGGCAGTAAATGGTACATTACTATGAACTATGTTTTCATGCTTCGCACATTGAAATACTTGGCAAATATGTTCGAGCCCTATTGCCTTTAATGCCCTCCGTCATAGCATAAGTTGCTTACTGTCTAGGGTCTAGGCGTAAAGACAAAACTGAAAGACTTTAAAACTTTATATTTATCTATTTGTTTATTTATCGCAAGACATATCACAACAATGGTGCACATTGAGTATTTTCCTTATACAGTGCAGCCCTACAATACAGTTTTAAATCTTTAGTAAATATGAAAAGATAGAATTTGACTGATGTGTCTCTCTACCTGCTGCTTCTAGGAAATATTTTTAGTGGTGCTTAACAGCTCTCTGACACATGAGTATTTGACGCACGTAACCACTCACATTCTAAGATAACGATGCACATCAGCCGGCAATGCATTGCGGTCGAACACAAACTCTTCCGACACCACGTTTAGCGTCAGGCGCATGCGCCAGTGGGACACTGGTTTTTCTGCCCCCTGCTCGGACTTCTTCTGCTCCTTGGGCTGGGGAAGGGAATGTTTTAGTTCATGTCAGATGATTAACTTTTAGGAACACAAGAACTTAAATGTGTGTGATCCTGCATGGCCAGACAAGTTCATGTAGCATACAGCTTGGGAACAATAAAATAATTTCTAAAGATTTCAAAATGGGATTTGTATAAATGTGTACTTTAACCCTCATGCAAACATCCTGTTAAGTTCACCATCTGCTGGAAAATGTAAAATACACACTAAATAACTTGTCCCCAGTCAGATTAAGGGTAGATTGTCCCGTTAATGACTTACAGCATAGGCCTATGTTTGGCTTTGCAAAAGTTAGCCAAGGGAGACAGAAGGGAAAAACAAACAGTAATATGCTGCTTTTTGTCTCTCATCTTCTCAAATAGTACAACCTCATACAACATCTTTAGGAATAACGCAAAACAACCATACTGAATTTTCACTGCAACTACAATGGCCTACATGGCAAGCCTACATCAAGGATACTTCAGAGATTTCATGTAATAAGCACTGCTCACATCTTGTCTTCCATTAAGATACGTCAGGATTTGCCTGCTAAGTTTTGTATCTAGGGCCTAAGCTTTGGCTATTAAAAAAACTGACTATAATACTTGAGTTTTGCGTATAAAAATGATGCACCGTCCTACTTGCAGAATGCTGATTGATGATGTGCAGGAGGGTACTCACTCTTTGTTGCTCTTCACCTGCAATCAGGCTGACCTCAGGGGGTTTGGGAAGCATGTAGGTGGTCAGCTGGGTCACCTGGTGCACTTGGCGTGGGTCCTGCCAGGGAGACACCCCAGCTTGGTGCACAAACACCATGGCATACAGGGTCCCATTATTCCGAGTCTTCTTGGGTAGGCTGATGTTTACTTGCCTTCAGGACAGAAATATATATTTAGTGAGGTGGCAGAAATTTTCTGGAAAATCATCTGTGTATGTGTGTGTGTGTGTGTGTGTAAATATTTACAACATCCAGAGTGATAGTTTGGCTGAATCAGTTCCACAAGCAATACGCCTCTATCTATTTGTTATTGCCGGATGAATCCTGCTTAGCTTGCTGAATTTCTAATAAGGCTGCGTAGTTGCGCGTACATCTATCATCAACCTTACCTCTCAAATTTGGAATGTAAATCGAAGTCCTCTTCCCTCAGAATGAGAGTGTGCCCACCTTCTGCGTTTTGTCGCACGGCTGTGTACACGCTCAGCTGCAGGTTTGGAGGGGTAAAGTGTCAAACAAAAATTGGTTTCCAGTAGCGTTACAATAACATGACGTGTCAGTCAAAATTCGTGTTCCTGATCATCAGCGTGGTCAACCAAGCATGGCCAGCCATCAAGCACAAACTCGTTTTGTCTTTAAAGTATTTTATCATGTGTGAGAATAATAGCTAAGTTATAACAAAATATATTTTCTCCGTCTATGTAAAATACCAAAGAAATGGAGTAGTCAAAAATGCCTACTTACCTGCAGTCGTTGTTTTCCTGTTAAATAAGGGCTGATGCAGCTATCACTTTTGGGACTTTCACATGGCTTAGTGTATACAATGCCATACATTACCCAGCAAGTGTGCAGGACGTACACAATAAATACACCTACAATTAAGGTTGTAAATGAGGTTTTGTGAAACATCTTTCTGTTGCTCTTCCGTGATATCTGGCTGTGCTCGAACGGGTAAAATACTGAAACAGCAAGCGACTGACAGCGAACTATGTGGTAGAAAATAAAATGTGTACATAAACACGACAATTAATTATGTAAGGGTCAACAAGCTGAAATACCGGTGGGTACATTTCTCTAGTATCAAGCTGTCGTTAATGCATGGTCCCGACGCTGTAGGCTACAACGTACAGTAGCCTGCTCATCTACGCCATAACGAACGACGAAAAAGGTAAGAAACTACGCATTTATATGAACGACAAACCTATAGTATGACATGCATTACCAGAGTAAATATAATTTAGATTAAAAAAAATTATATCAGCGTGGAAAAATCACTTCCTGCGTTCATTTCCTGGTGTATGCGTGTACGTCTAGTGAGCATGCGTGACATTTAGAGCGCCGTCTCCTTCTCTTGAAATGCGTAGAAGCCAAGCGCAGGACCATGCCAGTTCAAACCTGAACCTGAACCAGAACTGCTCTGAATCAAATTAACCCGATGAAAGAAAACTATGCAATTATTTCTTGGTTTTGAAGTTTGTCAGTTAGTCAAGTTTGTCTCCAAATATCATGTCAATATTATTATTGCATTTTCCTTTGATATGGCTTAGTCCAATATTTGTTATGGACGCTCAAAAAAAACTCTTCGCCCTAACAACATGCCAGGGCATTTTTTGATACCGTACACCAATCAATTTTCTAATGTCCATTCCTGACCGCTAGAGCTCCGTTTGTGTGCGCCTGCTTGCTGCTGCGGTGCTGATAAAGTCACACAACCTGTGGAAGAAAGGCAAGGGTGTGTGGGGCGGAGGGGAATTCAGGCCTTCTCCATTTCTGCAGGCATGCATCTAATAGTGCAACTAATACCATAAGTTGGCTAAGTATATCACGCCAGTAGTTGTTGATACTAGAGTGCATTGAAGCAAAACACACTGTTTTGTTCTGGAATTTAACTTGGCTGGCTCGACCCCATGGGCATACATTTGCTTCCTGGTACTTTCTGTGAACTTTAAAACTATTGGGCCTACCTTCAACTAATCACACATGCCTAAATGCAACATACATATTCAAACGTAATGCCTAAGTTTTAAGAAAACATTGTGTTTAGCACTACCACCAAGCGACACAGCCCTCATTCTGTTCCCTGATTGATACCCAAAATATAATAGGTTGAGTCAAAACAGAGTCTTAGTAAAGGACAGAGTAATGTTGCAAATGGTGCCTGACTAAGTAATGTTGCGAAATACAATATTGAGCAGCAGTATGGCGATAGCCTGGCTAGTGTTCTGCTGTTCACGCTCAGAAAGGTGTAATGGCAGCAGTGGAGAAAGACTGCTACCAAGAAAAGTCCACGCACCCCAACAAGTGTTTCACACGCTATCAAGTAAGGTGCTCATATGAGACTTCTGTGTGTAGAATTATAGGGCTTTTCTTTGCAAACCACACAGCAAGTAGCATACAGCCTTGCTCCTCACCTCATGCCCCCCACGCAGCCTCTCGTCCCCCCAGGATACAGCTCTTGTGCGCCCCATGCCCTTCACCCTCCTCTCCTCACACACAGCCCTCACCCTCCACACAGCATGCAGCATATAGCCTTGGTCCTTGTGTTATGCCCTCCCCACACACCCACAGCACACAGCCCACATACTGCTGAGCAAGGTCAACATACAGCAAGTATAAATAAGACCAACACAATGCCAGGTAACATCCACTCACCCAAACAAGTAACAACCACTCACCCAAACAAGTAACAACCACTCACCCAAACAAGTAACATCCACACACATACAAACAACATCCTTACACACAAAAAAGTAACATCCTTACAGTGTTGAGTTTCACAGAGTACATGTTCTTTTAATGTATGACTGGCATGACATGAACACCCAGTATAGAGTTGCAATCAAATAATATTGTAAAGTATTATATTGTTTTATATAATAATATAAAATGTAAATATCTATGCAGAAAATTGGCAGAGTTTAGTAGAGAGGTATCAAAGGTATAGCTGGGCTACTGCAATATACTAAACAATTATTGTTATGCCTAGCTGCCTGCTACCAATACAATTAGGCCTATACAGTATGGCTAAAGTCACTCATAGCTTTAAAATCCCAACTGTTGTCATTATTGTCATCTGCAAATATCATTATTTTTATTTCCTGAAAATGATGGAGTAAAATTTTAGCTGAGGCTAATGGCCCATTTTATCTTAACAGATTCAGGTAAAATGGGCCGGCAACTGAAATGTGTTTTTAAGTCAGAAAATCAATTTTTGTGTAACTATAACCATGTTTCTCTGATGAAGGACATAAAGACTATATCAGTGATATCTTATTTTCATTCCTTCATTCATTTCTTAACATTATAACAACCTTATTATATCAAAGTCATATTTTGCCTGCCAAGGCACTCACATTTAAAATTTTCCCACGTAAGTAATTGCCCCACCCACCTGAGCAACATCAGACCAAGCAGATCATTCAAAACACATCAAGCACAGATGTAGCAACAATTTTAAATTATTAACAGTGATTGCTTCAATTTTCAAATTTAAAGAAAGAACTATGACACATCAATCTTATTTGGCCCACTTTAGCTGATGGCCTAATTTGGCTGAGTTCACCCTATATAATCGGAGGCAGGATTACAGAATCTTGCCAAAGTAGTAGTAGTAGTGTTAGTATAGATAGAGTAGGTAGGCCTTGGCTACTCTTGGGCACTATTAGACATATATGCTCCTTCTCCAGCTACAATGGATATGAGATTCTTTACAAGGAAGCGAAAAGTAAGTCAGAATCTGCCCACAGGACAGGATATATCAACAGAGCACTGAAAGTGACATCATGAAAGAGAAAAAAAACTGCAATGTTTCTGGAGACTCCCGGAGGTCGCGGGAAACTTGGGATGACTGAATGATTCAAACCACTGTAACTGAACAGAATAGAAATCATTCAGATTTCACTTCCTGAATCAAACATTCTAGGCTTGTGCAGCTAATCAGTCTGTGTTGCCAAGGTGACAAGGATAGTCTACACTGACAGACTGTGACATCATCATAATTTCTCTTTATGACATAGACATTTCCAAGCATTCCATGTGACTGGCATAAGAAGGATATTTATAAAGAGCTCCACATAGGCACAACTCAGTGTATTGTGGTATCTTAATGCATCCCCATGATGTTTATTAGCACTTGGTTTAATCAACATTTGAACAAGATTTGAACAAGAATCTGATCAGTAATATCTCATCCCGATCGGGAGAAGATGGATGAGGCCAGAGAAGGTAAGACATGATTTTAAATTTGGGGTGTGCCGTGTGTGTGTCTGTGTGGATGGGGAATGACACGAGGAGGGGGGGCGTGTTGAGGTCCCAGGGCTGTGTGCTGTGTGTGTGGTTGGGGTTGGGGGGGGGGGGGGGGGGGGTGCAGGACACAAGGAGCAGAGCTATGCTGTGTGCTGTGGGGTGGGCTTGAACCACAAGGGCTGTGTGCTGTGGGTGTGTGGGGAGGGCATAACACAAGGAGTAAAGCTATATGCTGCATGCTGTGTGGAGGGTGAGGGCTGTGTGTGAGGAGAGGAGGGTGAAGGGCATGGGGCGCACAAGAGCTGTGTCCTGGGGGGACGAGAGGCTGCGTGGGGGGCATGAGGCGAGGAGCAAGGCTGTATGCTACTTGCTGTGTGGGTGTGTGTGTGGGGGGTGGTGGTGAGGGCTGTGTCTTGGGGGGGTGGCATGAGACAGGCTATGTACTGCCTACTGTGTGTGTGTCTGGGGGAGGATATGAGGGCTGTTTGTGTGTGGGGGGGAGACTTTGCCGAGGTGGGGTGAGGCATCCGAATGTGAGCAGAAGGGGTGAGGGGGGCATGAGGTGCTGTGGAGGCAATGGAGGATGGAGAATGGCGGTGCTCCGATCATCTGGGGTGTGTGTGGATGTGGGATAACAAAAGAATATATATTCATTTTATAGCATTTTTGGACATCTAGTACTTTTTATAGCACATGTCTTTATATTTAATTTCTGTGCAGTCCCTTTAGTGTTTATGTAGGCTACTGTTTCTTTTTTTTAACTGTGATGTGTGTTCGGGTCTTATGAGAGGTGTTTATAAATAAAATATATTTATTGCCATGTTCAGTCATAAGTCAACTTTCAGAAGAGTATACAGAAATGTATAGCTGATCACATCCACCTATTGAAAACATTGCACATGGGAAATAAAATTAACTTCTCTCTTCTCTCTGTGAAACAGGTCAATCTCAGCCTCCTCTATCACTGGGCAATTCTGAGCAAACACAGTCATGTCCAAAAATTCCCCCAAACTTCTGGAAGGAGCTTGAGTGTTCTCCTCTGAGCTTATATCTCCAGGATCTTCCTGATGAGTAGGTTATGTCCCACAGCTATCTAATACTGACCACAGTTCAACTGTGGATTTACTGAAATGCATAACACAGAGCACACTGACATATACCTGTCTATGTGTGGGAAGCTGTAGTGGTTCGGGATTTGGTTTTGGAACCACTAAGTTGCAGGTTTGAATCCCACCCTACCCATGGTTGAAATTAGCCTGGCAAACCTGCTCCTCGTACTTCATTTCATTTCGTGCAGAGGGTCTGGACCGGAATCTCTTGAGGTACATTTGCGATGTTCCAGAAACATCGATCCAATCAGCGAACAGAGGGTGTGTTCGTTAGCTGTGACGTTGACCTTGTGTGCTACATTTGAATTGTAGTGCGTAGGTAGGCTAATTGCATACGTGACGACCAGGCGTTAG
Organism: Coilia nasus; assembly: GCA_027475355.1. Lineage (NCBI taxonomy): Eukaryota > Metazoa > Chordata > Actinopteri > Clupeiformes > Engraulidae > Coilia > Coilia nasus. The sequence continues at coordinate 15,655,958 of CM050201.1, read as the reverse complement.
CGATTGGGTAAAGGCAGAGGCACTTTTTTTAAAACCTCCACACCTCCAGCAAATCGTTTCTGACGGTCTCTGTTCCAGACCCTCTGCACGAAATGAAATTAAGTACGAGGGGCGGGTTTACCAGGCTAGGTTGAAATGCCCTTGAGCAAGACATGTATCCCCACACTGCTCCAGGGACTGTAACTAAAACCCTGTAAATAACTGTAAGTCGCTCTGGATAAGAGTGTAATGTAATAAGAATGTATCTCTGCTTTACCCAGGAAATGGATGGACTTGCATAAGGTCATGCGTGATCCTGTAAGTACCTATTCTGATGCTAAGTACCTCAGGTGTTTTACATTGCAAAAAATCTTCCACTTAATTGACCTTTGTTACAAATTCGTTCCTTCAATAAACCAGATGACAAAAGAGCAGTTTTTGGAATTATGCATGCCGATTGTGAAGATTGTGACCCTGAGCTCCCTCAAGGTCATCATACCGGCATATCTCCGCATGTTGCAGGATGCCAAATCTGCTGGATCCCCAAACATTTCAACCTCCTCAATCTCCTCAGTGTAAAGAAGCTTTCTTTTTTCTATTCTCTTATGACTACACTAAAATGAAACCTAGCATACAGAAGAGAATTTCTACATATCACTGGTGTATTATATTTTACAAGGCAATATAGTCCCATAAAATAATGCTAATCATAAGAAATTCAGAATTGTATAGGTACTGCACTAGAATAAAGAGATGTCACAAACAGAAAAAAACATTTCAGCCCAGCTGATCAGTCTAAATAAGAGATCTTTTCAGAGACATAGTCTAATACCGCAAATATAGACTTATTTATTTATTTTCTTTGTATTTTCCTGAACCTCATCATCCCCGCCAACCTGCAGGTCTGGAACTTCATTCCCTGAGACACTGCAGGCTGCAATGGAGCTCACTGTCAAGGACATCCAGCAGTGTGTTTCAGAGAATCTCCTCATAGTGAGCGCTGATGAGACAGAGGGCTCAGACAAGTCCATCTCACCTGATCTTATTGCTGCTGTTGCGAGAGAAGCAAATTATAGGATGAAGACCATCCTCGCAAACTTCGGAAAATCCGCTGTGGAATGCTCGCACTCTGGGGTTGAACGCATAATCCGTCTGGTGAAAAGGAGAATTGAGGCGAGCCTTGCTTCACAGACAGTTGAGCAAACGTCAACTTTCTCTCCTGAGAACAGGAGCTCAGTCTCTGATGTGCCCTCTACCACTGTCTCTTCTACTGATGTTATACAAGCCGTGGAAAAACACCCAGAGGACCAGCATGCAAAAGAGGTCTTTTGCACCGAGACAGCAATGATGAAGATGATAGGCACCCAATCCACAGAGAACACTCATGATGTAATGGAGGTCCGACACCAAACATCTATAGAGAAAGCAGTGCGGCTTTTCAGTCGTAATGCAGTGAGAAGCATAGACAAATTCTCTCACACACAGTTTCAGGAGAGAGCTAAAAATGCTATCAGTGATGTGCTTCTTAGGAGACTTTCAAGTGCTGATGCAGTAACTCCATGTCGGCTATCACAGTCTTCTGGTGAGTTGGCCAATGAGAGTTATCTCTGTGATGAAGAAAGAGGAACGCTATCTGTCTCGATGGCTGACTTGGCAGCATCTACACTCACAGAGACATTTGTAGAAGAGCTAATGTACTTGGTGCAGTCTACCGAAAGCTTCCATGAGCAAGACGGTATTGAAGCAGAATTTCATGGAGATACCCAAAAGAATGATGTGAGGTCTGCTGCCCTTAGGCTTTTCAACACGATGAAAAGCAAGGTGAAAGATGTTTTTATTAAACCAAAGCCACATCATTCTCAACTGGAACCAAAAGATGTAGCTAAATCTCATGCCACAGACCAAGAACTGACAGTATCTGAGGAGAACTTAGAATCATGTACTGAAGATATTTTAAGTCAGATTGTGGTAGTGTACGATTCAATGACTGAATACGAGGATAACAACTTGGATGAGAATGAACGAACCTCCAGAGAGTCTTTGATGACAACACATTTTGTTGACAATGTTTTATCCCAACTTAAAAACTTGGCACATGGCTCTGAAGACTTTCAAAAGTGTTCAAGTACAGACTTACAGTTGCCTCTCCATCTTGAGAGGAGTACTACCAGCATGAAAAGCACAAGCCCCTCAGTTATGCCTACCGAGGTGTGTCTTCATACTTGCTCAGATGAGCACTTTCAAACCGAGGCTAAACAGGCAGCAAGTGGAATATTGAAAACATCTGTAACAGTTTCAAACAATTTAACAGAGCTCGAGAGTTCATTCACTACCACCAGTGAGCACATCAAAGAGGGCAAGCCTAAAATCGTTGATGTCCAGCCCGAAGGATGCTTTATGAGTTTTGAACCACACACATCACATCCCCCACAATCACACAGCAGCTCAAAGGTATTTCATGCACTGCCAGGTGCTGAAACATTTTCTAAGGACCTCACCGATATGATCAAGAATTTTCTTTTGGAGAGTCCTGAAGTCATGTCATTAATTGCTGATAAAAACTCCTCTGATTCTGTGCTCCACACGAAGGACAGCAAAGATGAAACAAAGGACAAAGGACAGAAGAAGAATGACGAGACCTTCAAAATGGTGTATGACTGTGCAGAGGAGAAACTCAAAAGTTTGCTTCAACCATATTTTAGATTTTCTGCAAAGTTCAACGGTGAAGAACATGGGGCAGGCGTTTCTCCAGATGACATTTTAAAACAAAACCTCCCCAGTCAAAAGACACAATCCACCATCAGCAGACCATCTAGTTCCAAATCTAACCTTAAACTTACCTCATCTTATTCTGCCCCTTGTACGTCTGATGATACAGCAACAGATATTTCCCTGCCCTGTTTGGATAAAGAGGAGTATTGCTGCTTGGTCACAATGCTGATCCTAAGGTTACTCGCCAAGATGACAGATCAACAAGTTGTTTCTGCAGACCTAATGAAAGGCACCAGAAAGGAAATTCAGAGGGTCCTCTTAGACTTTACTAATGTTTCGGGGCTTCCAAATTACACTCATGCAAAGAATGCTGAAGTTCAGAAGGTCTACAGAATTCTTTATGATTACTTAACAAAGGAGTTTTGCACAGCAGCTGCCCTTAAATTGGTCGACATAGAGGATCTCTCCTTTGACCAACTCCTGATTGTGACCTTGGCAAAAAAACTACTCAATACATGTGATCTGAAGGATCCAAAGACTCTAAACACTCCACGACCTGGGAAGCATGCAAAATGCTGGATCAATCTTAAGGTAAATGTCTAAGTTAAAATTGTTTATTTCAAACACCCAGAATTTTTATACAGACTTTAAACTTAAACTCACATAATATTTATATTCACAACATTCATAATATTCACAGAGACGTATATTTGGAAAAGCAAAACTGTGCCCTGTACATGAGAGTCAAGACAAAAGTAAGTTTCCTTAATCTTTCTCTCATGAATTTAGACTTGTATGCCTTGATCTTGCATTGAGCATTTACCATCAAAAAATGCATAATAGTAATAACAATAATAATTTGTTGATGTTTTTCTTTGTTAACAGATCAACCTGAAGGCACCTCAGTCTCTCTCTCTCCAAAGGATGGCTCTTCATCAAAGTCCAAGAAATACTCTGCCTTGTCCAAGATGTTGTTTTGCTGCATTAAGCCAAACTGAACCTTTGAAATTGCATAGAAATGTTCCAAACTGTTGGATTAATCCAATAAAAAACCATTGCATGCATTTATTGTGTGACAACAACTCTGCACTGATACACATGCACATAGGCTATGTGCGTCACACTGTGCTGTTCAAATATTCTATAGGAATCTCTCCCTTTCTACACTATGTACATATGTACACTTGCATTCACCCATTCTCTCTCACGTGTCACACACACACACACACACACACACACACACACACACACACACACACACACACACAAACACACACACACAAAACAGTAAAATGCAAACAAATGGTGAACAGTGTCAAAATAATTTAATTAGCTATAGTAGTGCAGGCTTAAAATGCCTGTGCAACAAGCCTATGCTAGGGACTAGTTGAGGACTTGTTGTAGCCTAATCTATCTATGAAATACATCTTTTCTTTTTCTTTACAACCCACATATTTGGTAGGGAAGACCGGGGTTGGTTGTCACACGGGTTGGTTGTAACACTCATCATATCTCTGACACATCAATCTTATTTGGCCCACTTTAGCTGATGGCCCAATTTGGCTGAGTTCACCCTATATAATCGGAGGCAGGATTACAGAATCTTGCCAAAGTAGTTTCTTATTCATCACTTCTTATTCATTTCTTATTCAAGACTACAATCTTATTTTTTCTTGATAAGAAAGGCAGACCGTTAGGTTAAAAGTCACATTTACAAAGCACAATGAAAAACTAAGAGGAAGAATTACATTGTTTATTTTACAGTATAGTTCCAGTAGGTAGGCCTTGGCTACTCTTGGGCTGAAGATTTGTTTGCAATAGACATATATGCTCCTTCTCCGGCTACAATGGATATGAGATTCTTTACAAGGAAGCAAAAATTGAGTCAGAATCTGTCCACAGGACAGGATATATCAACAGAGCACTGAAAGTGACATCATGAAAGAAAAAAAAAAACTGCAATGTTTGTGAAGACTCCTGGAGGTCGCGGGAAACTTGGGATGACTGAATGATTCAAACCACTGTAACTGAACAGAATAGAAATCATTCAGATTTCACTTCCTGAATCAAACATTCTAAGCTTGTGTAGCTAATCAGTCTGTGTTGCCAAGGTGACAAGCATAGTCTACACTGACACACTGTGACATCATCATAATTTCTCTTTATGACATAGACATTTCCAAGCATTCCATGTGACTGGCATAAGAAGGATATTTATAAAGAGCTCCACATAGGCACTACTCAGTGTATTGTTGTATCTTAATGCATCCCCATGATGTTTATTAGCACTTGGTTTAATCAACATTTGAAGAAGATTTGAACAAGAATCTGATCAGTAATATCTCATCCCGATCGGGAGAAGATGGATGAGGCCAGAGAAGGTAAGACGTGACTTTAAAGTTGAAATTGTTAAAATTACACAAGGACATTTATTTGTCATGTGCATAGAGATACTGGGTGGAGTAGGATATGCAGTGAAATTGCTGTTTGTCAGCTTGAACTGTGCAAGGGCAGTAGGAGTAAAGTGCGTAGAATGCAGTTTGGGAATGGCGGTCTGATGAAGGGCAGGGGTGGAGTAGGTGATGGAGGGGAAAGGGGTAGATAAGTACATAAGTGCAGTTGTGGTGGGGTTGGGAGGGAGGATTGGGAGGGGGCTGTGTTGGAAGAAGGGGGGGGGGGCAGGAGGGAATAATAACCATAATACAATAAAAGAAGGGGGTGGGGGGGGGGGGGGGTGTTGGTGTGAGGGAGGCGGTGGCGGGGTGGAGGCCGTGTCCTACGTGCTACTAGTGGGAAGGCATGTTGAGGCACCAGGGCTGTGTGCTGTGTGTGGGGGGGGGGGATGCAGGACACAAGGAGCAAGGCTATGCTGTGTGCATTGGGGAGGGGGGGCGGGGCATAACACAAGGAGTAAGGCTATATGCTGCATGCTGTGTGGAGGGTGAGGGCTGTGTGTGAGGAGAGGAGGGTGAAGGGCATGGGGCGCACAAGAGCTGTCTCCTGGGGGGACAAGAGGCTGCGTGGGGGGCATGAGGCGAGGAGCAAGGCTGTATGCTACTTGCTGTGTGGGTGTGTGTGTGGGGGGTGGTGGTGAAGGCTGTGTCTTGGGGGGGGTAGCATGAGAAAGGCTATGTACTGCGTACTGTTTGTGTGTCTGGGGGAGGATATAAGGGCTGTTTGTGTGTGGGGAGGGGGACTTTGCCGAGGTGGGGTGAGGCATCCGAATGTGAGGAGAAGGGGTGAGGGGGGCATGAGGTGCTGTGGAGGCAGTGGAGGATGGAGAATGGCGGCGCTCCGATGACATCTGGGGTGTGTGTGGATGTGGGATAATAAAAGAATATATATTAATTTTATAGCATTTTTGGACATCTAGTACTTTTTATAGTACATGTCTTTATATTTAATTTCTGTGCAGTCCCTTTACTGTTTATGTAGGCTACTGTTTCTTTTTTTTAACTGTGATGTGTGTTCGGGTCTTATGAGAGGTGTTTATAAATAAAATGTATTTATTGCCATGTTCAGTCATAAGTCAACTTTCAGAAGAGTATACAGAAATGTATAGCTGATCACATCAACCTATTGAAAACATTGCGCATGGGAAATAAAATTAACTTCTCTCTTCTCTCTGTGAAACAGGTCAATCTCAGCCTCCTCTATCACTGGGCAATTCTGAGCAAGCACAGTCATGTCCAAAAATTCCCCCAAACTTCTGGAAGGAGCTTGAGTGTTCTCCTCTGAGCTTATATCTCCAGGATCTTCCTGATGAGTAGGTTATGTCCCACAGCTATCTAATACTGACCACAGTTCAACTGTGGATTTACTGAAATGCATAACACAGAGCACACTGACATATACCAGTGTATGTGTGGGCAGCTGTAGTGGTTCGGGATTTGGTTTTGGAAACACTAAGTTGCAGGTTGGAATCCCACCCTACCCATGGTTGAAATTAGCCTGGCAAACCCGCCCCTCGTACTTCATTTCATTTCGTGCAGAGGGTCTGGACCGGAATCTCTTGAAGTACATTTGCGATGTTCCAGAAACATCGATCCAATCAGCGAACAGAGGGTGTGTTCGTTAGCTGTGACGTTGACCTTGTGTGCTACATTTGAATTGTAGTGCGTAGGTAGGCTAATTGCATACGTGACGACCAGGCGTTAGCGATTGGGTAAAGGCAGAGGCACTTTTTTTAAAACCTCCACACCTCCAGCAAATCGTTTCTGACGGTCTCTGTTCCAGACCCTCTGCACGAAATGAAATTAAGTACGAGGGGAGGGTTTACCAGGCTAGGTTGAAATGCCCTTGAGCAAGACATGTAACCCCACACTGCTCCAGGGACTGTAACTAAAACCCTGTAAATAACTGTAAGTCGCTCTGGATAAGAGTGTAATGTAATAAGAATGTATCTCTGCTTTACCCAGGAAATGGATGGACTTGCATAAGGTCATGCGTGATCCTGTAAGTACCTATTCTGATGCTAAGTACCTCAGGTGTTTTACATTGCAAAAAATCTTCCACTTAATTGACCTTTGTTACAAATTTGTTCCTTCAATAAACCAGATGACAAAAGAGCAGTTTTTGGAATTATGCATGCCGATTGTGAAGATTGTGACCCTGAGCTCCCTCAAGGTCATCATACCGGCATATATCCGCATGCTGCAGGATGCCAAATCTGCTGGATCCCCAAACATTTCAACCTCCTCAATCTCCTCAGTGTAAAGAAGCTTTCTTTTTTCTATTCTCTTATGACTACACTAAAATGAAACCTAGCATACAGAAGAGAATTTCTACATATCACTGGTGTATTATATTTTACAAGGCAAAATAGTCCCACAAAATAATGCTAATCATAAGAAATTCAGAATTGTATAGGTACTGCACTAGAATAAAGAGATGTCACAAACAGAAAAAAACATTTCAGCCCAGCTGATTAGTCTAAATAAGAGATCTTTTCAGAGACATAGTCTAATACCGCAAATACAGACTTATTTATTTATTTTCTTTGTATTTTCCTGAACCTCATCATCCCCGCCAACCTGCAGGTCTGGAACTTCATTCCCTGAGACACTGCAGGCTGCAATGGAGCTCACTGTCAAGGACATCCAGCAGTGTGTTTCAGAGAATCTCCTCATAGTGAGCGCTGATGAGACAGAGGGCTCAGACAAGTCCATCTCACCTGATCTTATTGCTGCTGTTGCGAGAGAAGCAAATTATAGGATGAAGACCATCCTCGCAAACTTCGGAAAATCCGCTGTGGAATGCTCGCACTCTGGGGTTGAACGCATAATCCGTCTGGTGAAAAGGAGAATTGAGGCGAGCCTTGCTTCACAGACAGTTGAGCAAACGTCAACTTTCTCTCCTGAGAACAGGAGCTCAGTCTCTGATGTGCCCTCTACCACTGTCTCTTCTACTGATGTTATACAAGCCGTGGAAAAACACCCAGAGGACCAGCATGCAAAAGAGGTCTTTTGCACCGAGACAGCAATGATGAAGATGATAGGCACCCAATCCACAGAGAACACTCATGATGTAATGGAGGTCCGACACCAAACATCTATAGAGAAAGCAGTGCGGCTTTTCAGTCGTAATGCAGTGAGAAGCATAGACAAATTCTCTCACACACAGTTTCAGGAGAGAGCTAAAAATGCTATCAGTGATGTGCTTCTTAGGAGACTTTCAAGTGCTGATGCAGTAACTCCATGTCGGCTATCACAGTCTTCTGGTGAGTTGGCCAATGAGAGTTATCTCTGTGATGAAGAAAGAGGAACGCTATCTGTCTCGATGGCAGACTTGGCAGCATCTACACTCACAGAGACATTTGTAGAAGAGCTGATGTACTTGGTGCAGTCTTCCGAACGCTTTCATGAGCAAGAGGGTATTGAAGCAGAATTTCATGGAGATACCCAAAAGAATGATGTGAGGTCAGCTGCCCTTAGGCTTTTCAACACGATGAAAAGCAAGGTGAAAGATGTTTTTTTTAAACCAAAGCCACATCATTCTCAACTGGAACCAAAAGATGTAGCTAAAGCTCATACCACAGACCAAGAACTGACAGTATCTGAGGAGAACTTAGAATCATGTACTGAAGATATTTTAAGTCAGATTGTGGTAGTGTACGATTCAATGACTGAATACGAGGATAACAACTTGGATGAGAATGAACGAACCTCCAGAGAGTCATTGATGACAACACATTTTGTTGACAATGTTTTATCCCAACTTAAAAACTTGGCACATGGCTCTGAAGACTTTCAAAAGTGTTCAAGTACAGACTTACAGTTGCCTCTCCATCTTGAGAGGAGTACTACCAGCATGAAAAGCACAAGCCCCTCAGTTATGCCTACCGAGGTGTGTCTTCATACTTGCTCAGATGAGCACTTTCAGACAGAGGCTAAACAGGCAGCAAGTGGAATATTGAAAACATCTGTAATAGTTTCAAACAATTTAACAGAGCTCGAGAGTTTATTCACTACCACCAGTGAGCACATCAAAGAGGGCAAGCCTAAAATCGTTGATGTCCAGCCCGAAGGATGCTTCATGAGTTTTGAACCACACACATCACATCCCCCACAATCACACAGCAGCTCAAAGGTATTTCATGCACTGCCAGGTGCTGAAACATTTTCTAAGGACCTCACCGATATGATCAAGAATTTTCTTTTGGAGAGTCCTGAAGTCATGTCATTAATTGCTGATAAAAACTCCTCCGATTCTGTGCTCCACACAAAGAACAGCAAAGATGAAACAAAGGACAAAGGACAGAAGAAGAATGACGAGACCTTCAAAATGGTGTATGACTGTGCAGAGGAGAAACTCAAAAGTTTGCTTCAACCATATTTTAGATTTTCTGCAAAGTTGAACAGTGAAGAACAGGGGGCAGGCGTTTCTCCAGATGACATTTTAAAACAAAACCTCCCCAATCAAAAGACACAATCTACCATCAGCAGACCATCTTGTTCCAAATCTAACCTTAAACTTACCTCATCTTATTCTGCCCCTTGTACCTCCGATGATACAGCAACAGATATTTCCCTGCCCTGTTTGGATAAAGAGGAGTATTGCTGCTTGGTCACAATGCTGATCCTAAGGTTACTCGCCAAGATGACAGATCAACAAGTCGTTTCCGCAGACCTAATGAAAGGCACCAGAGAGCAAATTCAGAGGGTCCTCTTAGAGTTTACTAATGTTTCGGGGCTTCCAAATTCAACTCATGCAAAGAATGCTGAAGTTCAGAAGGTCTACAGAATTCTTTATGATTACTTAACAAAGGAGTTTGGCACAGCAGCTGCCCTTAAATTGGTCGACATAGAGGATCTCTCCTTTGACCAACTCCTGATTGTGACCTTGTCAAAAAAACTACTCAATACATGTGATCTGAAGGATCCAAAGACCCTAAACACTCCACGACCTGGGAAGTATGCAAAATTCTGGATCAATCTCACGGTAAAAGTTAAAATTGTTTATTTCAAACACCCAGAATTTTTATACAGACTTTAAACTTAAACTCACATAATATTTATATTTACAACATTCATAATATTCACAGAGACATATATTTGGAAAAGCAAAACTGTGCCCTGTACATGAGAGTCAAGACAAAAGTAAGTTTCCTTAATCTTTCTCTCATGAATTTAGACTTGTATGTCTTGATCTTGCATTGAGCATTTACCATCAAAAAATGCATAATAGTAATAACAATAATAATTTGTTGATGTTTTTCTTTGTTAACAGATCGACCTGAAGGCACCTCAGTCTCTCTCTCTCCAAAGGATGGCTCTTCATCAAAGCTCAAGAAATACTCTGCCTTGTCCAAGATGTTGTTTTGCTGCATTAAGCCAAACTGAACCTTTGAAATTACATAGAAATGTCCCAAACTGTTGGATTAATCCAATAAAAAAAATTGCATGCATTTATTGTGTGACCACAACTCTGCACTGATACACATGCACATAGGCTATGTGCGTCACACTGTGCTGTTCAAATATTCTATAGGAATCTCTCCCTTTCTACACTATGTACATATGTACACTTGCATTCACCCGTTCTCTCTCACGTCTCACACACACACACACACACACACACACACACACACACACACACACACACACACACACAAAACAGTAAAAGGCAAACAAATGGTGATAAACAGTGTGAAATTAATTTTAATTAGCTATAGTAGTGTAGGCTTAAAATGCCTGTGCAACATAGGGACTAGTTGAGGACTTGTTGTAGCCTAATCTTTCTATGAAATATATCTTTTCTTTTTCTTTACAACCCACATACAGTATTTGGTAGGGGAGACCGGGGTTGGTTGTCACACAGTTTGGTTGTCACACTCATCATCGGCCACTAAAGGGCGCTAAACAACGTGAAAAAGTGAATTGACAATAAAGTACACTTTGACTTTTGACTATTATCAAATAAAAAACCTTTATGTTGACTAGATTTAGGTAGGTTGGTAATATGGCCAATAATTAAAAAAACTGCGATGTTACATGCAATGCAATCGAACATTTGGGCATACCTAACTTTTGTGCTGGTGCACGTAAGAAAAAAGTAAGGCACATCAGTACAAGCAGTGCTGAAAGTTAGTCTAGAGCCCTGGTGTCCTATTGCTGCGTTGAATATTTATTTTCAGTTTACAGACATGCCAGAGACATTTCTGTGAGGTGCCATTACAGAGGTGTTCCCAGACCTACCAGAGGTGTCCAAAAACATACTTGAAGAGACACTTGCAGGCTAAGGCGGACTGACAGTACCCTTTTTGTCCAGTGGCTGGCACACTGCTGTGATGATATTGGGTGGGGACCCTTGAGGCAGTGCTGCAGGTGAGATAGTGGAGTTATTATGATGACAATCCCAGCACACTGCAGCTGTAACCCTAGCATGGCATTTATTTCCTTTTTGGACAGCCATGTACAACATTGATGCCAGTGTCAAGAAGGGAGAGAAGAACAGGGCAAAGGAATATGTTTGAGCACCCTTCATCTAACCCTTCAGCACCGGCATCATGAAGAATGCTTCAATTGCAGAATGATTTTGTTGGAGAGCACAAAAAGATTATCTTGTGTTTATCTTGTGATTTCTAGCGCCTCTGGATTACTTCTAGCGCCTCTGGATTATAAAGACTGTTGACCTGTGTTTACGCAAGAGCCCGCATCAATGGGGCATTGCGCCGTTGTGACATTGCATTATTACGCCACGCAAGAGCCCGCATGAACGGGGCATTGCGTCGTTGTGACATTGCATTATTGCGTCATGCAAGAGCCCGCATTAACGGGGCATTGCGTCATTACGTCATTTCTTTATTGTGTTCATCTGCTCCGGTGCCACTGGAAATGTTGTCTTGCCAAACTGTAAAGCACTTTGAGCTGCATCTTGTATGTATAAATTGTGCAAGTAAAGATGATGATGATGATGATGATGATGATGATGATGATGATTATTATTCACTATTTATGTAGGCCTATAAAAATAGCTTTGTCAAGCTCCAGGCCTATGGCCATAACTTTGTTCAGTTTGTTCATGCAATAACCTATTGTTTATAGTTCATAGTTTCTGCAGTTGGCATTTTAAATGAAGGAACAATTCAAGATAATCAATTCTCATTTCTTTGCTCCTCCTATGTTTGGCTTTCTTTTAGCGGTTTGTATCTGAAGGAGGTTATGCCTGTGTTTTGACATTGTGAATTTTAATCTGATATGAAGACTTAGGTCCGTCCACATGTGGTCTGCATGGTTTTGGATTGTTGTCGCAGAGAATATCTATATAACTGTTACACTATCATCTATATTACAACAGTTTACTACTACCCATTGACTATATACAGTCAATATACAGTCAATGCTACTCCCCATCCACAATCTTTGATGGACTGAATAGAAACCACGCCCAAACCGTGACGCAACGAACGCTCAAAATCTCCACATCCGCCCTTGAGCCTTCCCTTTCCGTCTAAAACGCGGTGCAAATCAGACCTGCCTAAGGTGCTCGGTTCTTCTAGTGAAGCTAAGGCCACAATCCGGCGACTAGCACTTTCAAACTTAGGCATCCTTGTCTGGAAACATCTTAAAACAGAAGTAAAATGGCATCAGTCTCAGAGCTCGCCTGTATTTATGCCGCTCTTATCCTCCACGATGATGAAGTTGCCATCACTGTAAGCTAACCTTTCAATTGCTAATCATGCTAGCTTAGTAGGCGCTTAAGCTGTATGTCAAGTCTAATTTACTGGTTATACATAAACGTAGAATTGCAATAGCAGTGTTTCGAAATAATTTTCGCATAGTTAAGATTTTTGTTATTCTTGGAGATTAAATGTAGCATATATGCTTGATAATATACACTGAATACTGCAGTTCATTGTATAGCTAAATCCCGCTAACATGTTAAAATGCCAGTGCTAGCCGGTTAACACACGTTGATTGTGAATCCTTAGCTGCTACTAACACGTGTGTACCGATAGTTTGATGCTGGCTATCGTTGCGACATGGAATGAAACCTACACATCTGCCCCACTAGTTGTTTGAAGGAAATGCGCTTGCCCAGTGTGTTAATGTGTATTCCTTTGACACACTGTTTGGTAGATGTTGACGTTAGCCATGTGATGGAAAGTTCGCTAGCGTAGTTTGCAAGCAAAGGTGGGAACTTACAACGTTGTAAGAGATTTTAATAGTCTGTTATAGTAATGCTTTCTAAGCAGTCTTGCGAAGTGACATTGTTATACATTATGTTGCTCATGTTGATTTCTGTGTTATGCCACAGGAGGATAAGCTGAACGCCCTCATCAAGGCAGCTGGAGTCACCATTGAGCCATTCTGGCCCGGTCTTTTCGCCAAGGTAAGTTTGCTGTTGGAACTGACATGTCGCTGCTTTTTAAGTCAATTTAATTTAGCCTGGTTCAGAAAATAGTGTTGATGTGTTTCGGTAATTTTCAGGTCCACGATAAGTCTGGAGGCTTTTTTTAAAGATCCATTAGTCTCCAGATAATGTACATTAACATTCATAGAATAATTTGGCAAAGATGGCGGCACCGAAACCAGTGTAGGCTTTCGATGTAGGCTTCATCTGGTCTGTGAGAACGTCTGTGTGGCATCACAGTTGGCACTTAGCTTGTATCCTTATCTTTATTGCATAGCTGCCCACTATCGATGTAGGTGATGTGCACTTAGTCACAAAATCACCTAATATGCCTTACTGTGTACACTGATGCTTGAACTGGAAATTATTGGACTTATGTGCCAGGTGTAACAGCTTGCTTAGCATCTTTGTGTGCGCCTTCTACAATAGGCACGCGGGTGGAGTGTGAATCAGCACATCTCCCCATCCCCAAACCAACTGAACCAGAACTGACATGGCCATTGTGTGTGTTGTGTTGTGCAGGCCCTGTCCAGCGTGGACATCGGCAGCCTCATCTGCAACGTGGGAGCCGGAGGCGGTGCTGCCCCAGTGGCTGCTTCCGCTGGTGGGGGAGCTGCCCCAGCCGGGGACGCCCCAGGTAAGACGCAAGGCTTTTATACTTCACTTCGCCAAAACTAAGACTAAAACTAGCACTGGAAATATGATTTCATTAACTATAGAATAGCTAGAATATAGAAGAATAGTCTTTTAACTACATTACAAAACTTAAAATTAACAATGCAAAACTAACAAACTAAATAGTATGTATAGTTCATGATGTAGAGAATTGGCCATGCAGTGGACACCAAATAGTGCAATGAAAATAGCACTTTGAATATATGCTTATGTTTACAAGTATTATTCTTGGAAATAAGTATGTATTCAAAGTGTGGCCTCTTTATGTGTAGGCCTACCACATGTACTATAATCATGAGTATTACCATCAGTGTTGTTGATTCCAGACCTTGTTTTACGGGTCAGTAAGGCAGACTTGTTGCACAGCAGTATTCCATAGGATGCAGGAAGTGCCTTTAACTTTGTAGTTCCCCAAAGGCCTCAATTGTTCAGACACTGATGTATGCCTTATAGCTGAGGATATCGGTGTAGTTAGTAGTCTATAAAGGAGAATGCAGGTGGCAAAGCTGTTTTTGTTTATCCATTTTGTATGTTTACTTGATCTAAAGTACCTATTCATGCCCGATTAGTGTTTTGGCTTAATGAGGTGCAGAGAGGTTGTTGACTTCAAAACTAGTCCTTGATCGCAGTGTTGCATGTGAATGTTGTCTTAATTTGCTGATTACTATTGGACAACTCGAGCTGTGCACTGTGTGACGAGATGTTAATTAGTAATGAAAAAGTAATGTGCTGCATTAAGTGTTCTAGGGGGTGAGATTGAAAGGCAGAAAAGAACTGCATCCCTGTATTTTTGGACAAGTCCTGCATTGCTTTGCCTTTTTTGTTTTTTAATGGTACCCAAAGCTGTAGTGAAATGACTTTCAGTTTGCTCAGAAGTTGTAAGATCAACTTACGGTTAATACTTAATGGTAATCTTTGAAAAGAGAATGAATGTTGACAGTTTTGTGTTTTTTTTTCTTGTTTTTTTTTCCATTGCAGCCGAGGAGGAGAAGAAAGAAGAGAAGAAGGAAGAGTCTGAGGAGTCCGATGACGACATGGGCTTCGGTCTCTTCGACTAAAGAAAACCTCTCCTTTTTTAATAAAAGAGAAACTAACTGAATATTGTGGTGTGGGTGTGTTATTCAGACATGTCATGGTCATTTCACAACTACAAAGTTGCAAGTGGAGCATTGCATCTAAAGCACAGTGATGCCTTGAGCTATGAGTTGAGTTAATTTCTGAGATGCGAGTAGTGCTTTGGGAAGCACCAGAACAAGCTCCTCATTGCACTATCTCGTTCATTGTCCGTGTTAGCGTGATTAGAAAGTGAAAATGATAGTGCAATTTCTGACATACAAGCTGATTGACATACACTTACACAGAGAACAGATTAAACTTGTATTAAGGTATTACTGTACTTCAAGAATCCAGCACATCACGAGGTGTGCATCATGGATGTGAGATGGCCGTTTGGCTTCATTAGTAGATGGCAACCTTAGATTTGTTCCCAATTCTAAACTTGATGTAGATGGTTATGGGAAAGGAAGATGATGCAGGAATTTGTCTAACAAAACAAATAACTTGAGCAAGATGGGAAATGGGTTGGAGAATGAGATGTGGCAGCGTGACAAGTTGGCATCACAACCTTGAAAAGAGGCAGCGTGTGTTCTGAGTACACATGTAATGATACCACATTTTTTATTAGTTAAAGGAACTGTACAGTCAATTCTTCCTGAGAATAATTTATACCCAAAATGTCTAGTGATCTCAATAAGATTGTACTGTACATGGGAACAAGTAAATCAACCCCAGGCATGGGTTCTATCCTCTGTCAGGTGGGGGTAAAGTAATAAAAGGTTTTGCTGAATATGAAACATGACTTAAATATATCTAGTAGAACATTTATTTATTGGGCAAACTGCAAAGGAATCTTTGTGTCTTAGCAGTGATGTGCTCTTGTTTTGGCCATATCTTGCCTTAAAGCAGTGATGCTCTTCACGTCAGTCCTGAAACAAACTGTCACCCTATCGGGTGCATGTCCCCTATATGAGAAGCACCTTCCAATAGTTCACCCCCGAACTTCTGGCTGCTTAAAAATATATTTATTTGTATACTCTGATTAACTTAGAGTGGCGTGATAAGGAAACAGGATTTCCACATTTTGTTGTAGTTACCCCTGAGCCTATATGACGGGGGCATGAGAGCGTTGAAATCGAGAACCTCCAACATAAGATACTTGTAAATCCAGAATGCAGGGACTAGCATATATGCTGAGATAGTTGGACATAAAAAAAAACAAAACTAAGTGTGGATACATTAAAAGTGCCAAACTTTGGGATTGCCCAAAACTCGACAGCAATATGGGAGGACAAGAAAAGAAGTTCCTTCATGGGTTCCAGTTTACGCTGTTTTCCAGCTGCTTGTACTATGCACTGATGGGAGGAAGGGGGTCACTTCCCGCCAAAAAATAAAAATCACCTCAGGATACAAACAGAAAAGGGGGAAAAATACAAAACGTCACAAACAAAGACGAGGCAGAACGAGAGTAAAAACGAAGAGTTTTTTTTTTTTTTTCCTTTTGATTTTTTTTTTTTTGCGCTGTGGTCAACCTCCATTCATTGGAAGACAGAAGCAGCAGCAAAGTGAGTCCAAGTGTTCAAAACAAAACAAACAAAAAAAAGCGTGTGGAATGAGAATGGGCACTGTCCTTGGCACTGCAAGGCCTAAACACATCTGAAGAAGAGCCCCTGGTGCGCAATCCCCCAAGTCACCCCATCCATCCATCAATCTGTCCATCCATTCATCTTTTCATCCATCGCTGGGGCGACTCTAGTCATTAGTGCTGTCGTCGTGCTTTGCTTTGCCCCCCCCCTCCCTTCCCCCGTTGTTGAGAAGCGCGTTGTAGCCCCCCCCTTGTCTTGTGGGAAGAGGGGGTTAGGCTAGTGTGGTCGTGACTGCGCCAGCATCTTCAGTCTGGCCTGGTCGATGACGTCGAGCAGGTTCTTGGCGTCCACGGCCAGGGCGTGCGCGGCGGTCAGCATCTGCTTCTTGTAGTCCTGCTGCAGGCTGGTGAGCACGTACTGCTGCGCCAGCCTCATCTTGTTGATCAGCTCGCCGAGGTCGGAGTTCAACAGCTTCTGGGCCATCTCGATCTGGGGAAGGAGGAGAAGGGGGTTGAGTGCATTAGGATGATTTAATAGACAATGTTTAGTCATCACTTGCCGTTGCCTGTCTTTTACAGAGCCTTATTAAATGTTTTTTTTGTATCATATCCTCTGTAGCTACACACCAGCCAACAGAATTAATAAATCTAGTATTTGAGTATTGAATAAAGACTGAATGTGTGTTCATAACGGTCCATTCCAATTTCACTAATTTGCATAACATTTTTTATTAAACACAATAAATCAAGACAAGAAACAAAGGTAGCCTGCATTGTGCATCAAACATGAGCCCACTGCCGAGCATGGTTAAAATGGCAATTGCTGCCTAATGGTTATGGAGTTGGTCTTGGGATCAGAGGGTCACAGGTTCAATTCCCGTACCAGTAGGTCTTTAATGGAATGGCACTGTGTAGTCTCTGTGTGGAGCGAGTGGAAAGATGTAGCGGAGTAAGGAAGGGGAGGCTCACCTCTCTGTGTGTGCTGGAGGGGAGTATGGGGATGGTCTCGTCCACTGTGGCCAGCAGAGTCCTCAGGGCCAGACCCACTTCCTGTGAGGCCAGAGATCACGGTTGTTAACTGAGTATATTATACCGTTATAATTACAACACAATTTATCCCATATTCCGCTTGCAAAAGTTTAAAGTTGTTGTTCTGAGATGTGTGAGTGACGCCAGCTAAGTGAGAATCTGGAAAGTTCCGGTAGTTAGTGGGGACCAATCACAAGCTTGCAGAATCCAATGGTCGGATACTGGCGAGGTACATACAACAACACAAGCGGCTCTGTGTCGAAGTCGAACTACCATGAAGTGACCATAAACTTTAGTTTTTGCTTTAAATCACAGTAAGCAAATGTGTCAACATTTCAATACAAGCACAGCTGGTTTAAGGAAACATTACAAACTCCCAGTCATAGCAAGTGAATTGTTAAATAAAGTCATTGTCAATATTCAAGCAAAACAAAAGTTTAAAAACATTACATTGGCCTACAATTCAATTTACTGTAAGACTGTCCCCAGTTCTGGTAAATGGTATATTTGAAGTGTCAGAGTGCCTTACCTTCACCATGGGCACGTACTCCTCTGGTGGAGCCGGCTG
>CM050201.1:15625000-15627500 GCA_027475355.1 Coilia nasus | reverse complement strand
CTGACTGAGGAGAGGACAGATGCCAGACTTTCCACTGGATGAAAGGGAAAAGGGGGCGGGATGAGTCTGAGAAAGGGAGAGTTGGAGAAAGTGAGAGAGAAGGACAGAGAGAAAGAAAGAGAGGAAAACAGAGAAATAAAGAGAGAGAGAGAGAGAGAGAGAGAGAGAGAGAGAGAGAGAGAGCTCATGGCATTGAGGTGACCTCCACCAGGAAGTTGAGGAGCTTCCTAATTACTGTGGCCACCCGCACAAGTACCTGCGACCAAGTTACCAAAGCCCCAATTCCCCGTCCAAAACAAACGCGCTGGCTTTTCGATCGTTTCTCAACACCTCCTGCTTTCGGAGGGGAAAAAAAGAATATACAATGTTTTCACACGGGCCCCTTATTGACGTTGAACCCGCATCAGTGACTTATTTCTTTTAAAAATACGACTTGAGTGGTGAGAGGCTTGTTTACACAGAATAGGCCACCGCTTCAGATGGGGTTTTGGCAGGGAGCAGGAGATGGGAGATCTCTCTCTGCTCAGCTCGGCTCCTTCACAGCGTTCCAGAGAGGAACTCCTGTCTGTTTGCGAGGAGCCAAAAATTCCCTTCTGATGTGGAGGGGGGAGAGAGACGCAGGAATCCTGAACTGTCGGATGCTGGACTTTTTTCCCGGGGGAGCAGGAAGTGTGGCTGCAGGTTGAATTGCACTCCCTTCTGTGACCAGACAAGATTTACAACTTTGTTTTTTCAATGACGGATAGTCTCTTATTTAATGGCACGGAAACAATAAAGCCACGGCATCAGCTAGGCAGAAAGGTAAGGCCAACACCACCCACACCAGATGCTTTCAGGAAACTTACGCCCATGGGGACTGATGCAGCCAACATTAAGTCTACACGTACCATAGTGCTGGTTAAGCTGCTCGCTGGTTACATTTCAAAGCTATAAAACCTGTTGACTGCAATGCTTAAACACGGTTTTCTGCTTACTCCTAGAAGCAAAGCTGTAAACAAAATACTGGTAAATACATGCATACATAATGTATAAAGATTTCCAGGAATACATTACATCCTTACAAGTAGCAAAACAGTGTCAACGCACAGAACCCAAAAACATACAGTACCCAGCATTGTGGCAAGCCTTGAAAAACACTATATTGGACTGTACCAGTGGTACCTTTGATTTTAATGTCATTTACTTCCATTCAGACACAATTCCCATGTTATCAACTCCAGTTAATGTAGTTTCAGTTTGGTGCATTGCTATTGTGCACCATCACAGGGCACGAAAATGAAAAGTAAGTCAGAGAGAGAGCTTCACTCCAGGCAGAGATGAAACCATAGCAGTGAAGAGGAAAGGAAGTTTTTTTTTGTGTAGGAAGAAGCCTTCAAAAAACACCACATAAAACCAGGACACAGACCACTGAGGGCCATTAAAAAACCCAGTGTGGAGGTTTCTTAAGTTCAGGTTCAGAACGTAAGAGGCCCCTTTTTAGTGGATCACTATAAATCTGCCCCCAAACAGCTGTCTGTCCTAATTCACGAGGGTAAGAATGTGGTAAGACACAAATAGAGGTATTTATTGCCAAAGATACATCGCATGCACTTGGATTCTATGGACCTGGACCTTAAATGAACCTTTGGCTAAGAGCTAGCCTAGCCTTTAGAATCCCCAGGAAAACGCCATAGGAGAAGGCAGAAGAAGAGCAACGAGGGTAACCCAAAGAGGCACCCCCCCAGAGTAACAAGGCCAAGGACAGGACAGTACACCCCCAAAACATCCTCCCCAAGAAAGAGCAAAGGGTACGGCCGGAGGGTGGCCCCCGAAAGCGGTTGCGAGCCGTTACCAGAAAGCTCTCCTCCTGCTCCAGCCAGCGCTGGTCCTCCTCCATCTGCTGCTGCTGCATCATCAATCTCTCCTCCATCAGGTGGGGCGGCAGCGCCTGGCTCAGCCCGCGCATGTCCAGGGCCCCTCCGTCCTACAGTGGGGGGGGGGGAGCCACGCGCCTCACATCAGTTCAGTTGCCTTGTTTCTTTTTTTAAGAGCGGGGTGGCATTTGGAGCTAGGAGCTTGAGTTAGTAGTAGTAGTGTTCGGGCTAGCAGGTACAATCACATTAGCTCATGTGAGTCCAAGAGGTTATGTTGTAACAGCTAGTGCAGTTCACTTGCCTTTTTTTTTAAGAGGGGTGTGGCATTGGAAGCTAGGAGTTGGAGTTAGTAGTAGTGTTCGGGCTAGCAGGTACAACTCACATTAGCTCATGTGAGTTCCAAGAGGTTATGTTGTAACAGCTAGTGCAGTGCACTGGTTGCACTAGCTAGGCTAAGCATAACAGATTTAGTTGTGGTATTAATAGCATTCAGGCTAACTAGATCACGGAGTCAGTTAGCCAACAGTGCACAGGATAGCAGTCGTGGGAGCATCAGAAGCTTTCGAGCTGAGAGAAAACAGTGTGGTAAAGTCTGTTCCAGTTAATAGGGTCTAGGCTAAGCGTACATGGCTAATTTCACAGAGGAA
>CM050201.1:15597500-15617500 GCA_027475355.1 Coilia nasus | reverse complement strand
AAGAGAGAGATAGTATGTGTTTGGCTGCAGAGGATGGTATCTGAGCTGTGTCTTGAGCTAAGTGAAGCGGGGTCTCTTACTGGGCCCAGGTGATCTTGTGTGTGTGTGTCTGTGTGTGTGTGTGTGTGTGAGAGAAAGAAAGAGTATGTGTTTGGCTGCGGAGGATGGTACCTGAGCTGTGTCTTGAGCTCGGTGAAGCGGGCCTCTTGCTGGGCCCAGGTGATCGCGTGTGTGTGTGTGTGTGTGTGTGTGTGTGTGCGCGTGTGTCTATGTGTGTGAGAGTGAGTGTGTGACTGGCTGCGGAGGATGGTACCTGAGCTGTGTCTTGAGCTCGGTGAAGCGGGGCCTCTTGCTGGGGTCGTAGGCCCAGCACTTGGTCATCAGGCTGTAGAGGGTGGGCGGGCAGTTGGGCGGCATGGCTAGCCGCTCGCCGTTCTCGATCCGCCCAATCACGTCGTTGTTTTTGACGCCCTGGAAGGGCTTGATGCCGTACATGAGGATCTCCCACATGCACACGCCTGAGGAAGGAACAGCCATTGAATGCTTACTGGTGATCACCAAATGCTTAGTGACGATTGACAAATGCTTACTGTCGATTGACAAATGCTTACTGACAATCAACAAGTGCTCATTAACAATTAACAAATTCTTACTGACAGACAATCAACAAATGTTTACTGACATGCTAATGCTAGATTTTTCATCATGTCTACAGCACCTTTCTACCCCTTTTAAACCCTCCTTACCCTGATCTTTAAGGTCCTGATCTTAGGCGGCTGCTTTCTGTTCAATGACTACTGGAGGACACCGTGTATGTACCAAGAGCATAATGTCTGTGTAGATTTTCATTCATCCAGGTCATGGTAGTTAAAGGAGCTAAGTTGTAAGTCACTGGACTTCTTTTTGAGAAGCTTGAAGACACATTCACAAGCCTTCTTTAGTTCTGGAGAAACTTGGCTCCTTTGACTACCAGGAGCATAACATTAGCTAGTCTGTAAATATCCGGGAGTGGCTTACCGAACATCCACACATCACTGGCAGAGGTGAATCGCCTGAAGTTGATGGACTCTGGTGCCATCCATTTGATGGGCAGTTTCCCTTTGGAAGCTGAACAGAGTGAGATGGAGACCAATAAAATCATTAGTTGCTAATGTCAATTACACAACACATCAAAGCAGGGAAAGACAAATCTATTTGTATTGCACATTTTATATACAGACTGAGTGTATTGCCCTTTACAAAAATAAAAGCAAAGCCACATCAGCCGCTGGAAATTCTCTCTATGCCTTCCTTAGAAATAACCAGCAGATGGCGATGTTGCATGCACAGTCTATGGACCTCTGCCATTGCTTTCTGCGTCACTGCAATCCATTTGCACTGTTGTCAACAACGCACTCTGGGACACTGTCTGAGGTGAAATACCTTTGTAGTAGGAGCTGTCCTCCATGTACCTGGAGAGGCCAAAGTCTCCAAGTTTCACACAGTCAGTGGAAGACACTAAAACATTTCTGGCAGCAATGTCCCTGTAAAAGCACACACAAACATCCAGAGAGAGAAGAGAGAGAGAGAGAGAGAGAGAGAGAGAGAGAGAGAGAGAGAGAGAGAGAGAGAGAGAGAGAGAGAGAGAGAGAGACTGCTTGAATCCTTTTTAATATTGTTTTATAGTCTTACTTGTATATATTGCTGTGAATTAAACCTATATTTTTATTCTACCTAGCTATTTTTAATCCACTTCAATTCTTACTTCTTATATACTGTATCTTCTTGTGCATCTGTTGGCTGCTCCAAATGACATCTCGCTATACTTTGTATAGTGACAATAAAGACTTCTTCTTCTACTACTTCTACTACTTTACCAAAATCAAACAACTGAAGCCAAACAAAGAAAGAAGGTAAAACAATCAGAAACAAACCTGAGATTAGCTGATAGTAGTTTTGATTCAAATCCCAAATCCCTTGGCCTCTTGGCCTGTCTGGTCTTACCTGTGCACAAAGCGCTTGCTCTCCAGATAGGCCAGCGCCGTGCTGAGCTGATATGCAAACAGGATCAGCGTGGCCAGATCCAGGCTGTATTTCCGTACTTGCAGGAAGGACCTCAGCTGCAAAGACACACATTCAGACAGGACAGATTCCTGTTAGTTTCCCCCAATAGAAGTGGAAGAGGAGGCCAGTGGTAATGTCTTTGAGCCAATTTGTAGAGCAGACACCAATTGTCACTCAACAAAAAAAAAATCAAGTTGTCGACAGAAGGTTAGCAGCACTAAAGACTTTCACAGTTTTGCACTTGCAACACACAAAAGCTTCTAAAACCGAACATTTCTTTAACCCTATCCAAACAAGATGCAGGTCGCGCTTGACCAAGCAACATTTCAGAATGCAGAACTTCAAGTTGCTATCAATTCAGAGCACAAAACGAATAAACTCTTTCCATCAATTTTTTCACATTATAGTCTTTGCGCATTAAGAGTTAATCCACCTCTCTTAGCAGACTAAAGCGCATTTGCAGGTGTTTCCATCAGAGGATTTGTTATTCGCATAACTCAAATGTGCATTACAACTTGGATGGAAACACAGTTAATGTCTGTGCCATTTAATGGCTTTTATTTACATGGCAGGCACTGTGACAGCCTAGCAGACAGAAATGTTGTCTCTTTAATGTCATATTCTGTGAAGTGACGCTTACCGCCTGGAATCTAAATTGCCTTTAGGGGCCAATCAGGCCATTAGATGAGTGAATGGCCCCCTCCTTACCTCTCCCATGGTGCACAGCTCCATGATGATCCAAACCGGGTTTTCTGTGATGACGCCAATCAGCTTCACAATGTGGGGATGGTCAAACTGCCTCATGGTCACTGTGTAAACACAAAATTGAATGAAAACAAATGATTATCATCAAAGGCTGAAAGAGGAGATTCATGCCAACATTGGCTTGAGATCATGACCACAGGCACAGAAGTCCACATTAATGGCATTCCTTGAAATGCGATCTTTGTTTTGAGGAAATCTGACTAACGGTGTGGGCACACTGTGGCACAGACAGAGTGACGTGCGGTCTGGACTCAGACTTCCTCATTGCCTCTGACCACTTCCATAGGGGTTGTGCAACAGCACCCCAGACATGTACACACCAGCCCATGACATACACCCACAGATACGTACGTACACACACTTACAGTTGCCCTCGCAAATAATTTGGTTACAATAAGCCCTAATGCAAACACACACGGAGACAAAGACATGCATGCACGCACGTGCACATACAGTCACACACACGATACACACACTCACACACACAGGCACAAACACAAGTGCACACACACACACACACACACACACACACACACACACGCACAAATACACACAAACATACACACTGGTGCAAACACAAGCACACACACACACACACACACACACAAGCACACACACACATTCCACATTAAAAATTCTCCTTTCTGAAACTCACAGGCCTCCTGTAGGAACTTCTCGCGCACGCTGTCGGACGTGCAGTTCTTACACGTCTTGATGGCCACATTCATAGAGGGATTCTCCTGTGGGGGGGGGGGCGGGGGGGAGCAGAACCACACACACACACACACACACACACACACACACATAAATGTAATAAGAATATAAACGACTACAGTGATGAGAGAGGGAAATGGCCCATGAACAATACCCAAAGCAATAAAAAATACTGCTAAAAATATTCTCTGTAATGGCTCGACCAAACCACAGATTGAGCTTAGCGAGCCACTCTGTTGTTTTGAGTGTGTGTTTGACTGAGAAAAAACAAAGGGTAGCAGTCAAATTTGTGGACTAAAAATTCTCTTGCCTGTGCATAACTTGGGCAAATTGTCTGGCATAGGAAATGTTTGGTTCAAAGAGAGACAGAAAGTGTGTGCGAGTATGTGTGTGTGTGCGTATGAGAGAGAGAGGGAGAGAAACAGAGTGTGTGAGTTTGTGTGCGTGAATGTGTGTGTGTTTGTGTGTGTTTATGGATGAGAGAGAGAGAGAAGAGAGCGAGATGCATAACTCAGTTTGTGAGAGTGAGTATGTGAGTGAGTACGTGAGTGAGTATGTGTGTGTGTGTGTGTGTGTGTGAGAGAGTGTGTGTGTGTTCGTCCATCCATATAGGCTTCCATACCGGGCTGGCGTACACCCCCTGATGGACGTCCCCGAACTGTCCCTCTCCGATGCAGCGGCCCAGCTCAATCCGATCCCTCTGGATCTCATAGTCCCTGGCTGCAGCGGGGAGAGAAGACCACAGCCCAGCGTCACAACCACCTTCCCAGGACAGTCAACCGGTCCAGCCCAGTCAAGGCGCCTCTAGTCCTGGCATGCTCTCTAGAAAGCTCTGGGCAGCAGGTCCTGTTTAGCCCCAGTGGTGGGTGGCGATCATGCTTTTGTTTATGCACACTTAGGCCTTCTCAGCTTTGGTATGGCCAGAGGCTTGCTATGGTGTCTCTTTCATACTCTCTTGACTGACACTTCAAACACAGGCACAATGCTCTGACATGCAAACATCAAAGACTGGTGTAACGGTCCCTTCACTCGGTCACAAACACCACTGCAGAGCCTTCACACACTAGCGCTGGCACACACACAAACACATACACACACACAAATACACATACACAGAAGAACAGACTCACAAACACAAACTGACCTATACATAGTGATGTTATACACACACATGCACACACATACGTGCCGACCTAGACACATACAAACACAACACACAGTCGACTGCACACATACACACACACACACACACATACAGATTCTTTCACATTTGCTAACTCAGCTAGTTGTGTGCACACTGATGCAATTTTTCCCAACGACTAATTACATCTCCCTCTTTGAGGAGTGCACAAGAAATAAATCTTAGCAGCAAACATGGTTGACTGTATTCAAGTAATGACTCATCATCAGGCAGATGTGCATGACACAATACGATCGAACGAATGAATGAATGAATGATGTGGAGAAGAAGTGCGTTGGACAATGATCAAGCACACATCATAAACACAGCCACACGGATCACATTGCACTAAGAAGGCTGCTCAACCCTGGAAGAGGATACGTCCTGCTACGTACGGCCTCATCTGGCATGTAAACAGCATTACCATTTGATTAAATGAGGTCGAGGAGTTTGAATATGGACCTCCAAAACCAGAGTTGAACAACCCACTCTACCACAAGACGAGCAGAGAAGAAGGATGGATGGCGGAGAAGAAAGAGAAGAGTGACAGGCAGAGTGGAAACAAGAGGAATGAGAGACAGGTTCATGGAGAGAGAGAGAAAAAGAGAGAGAGAGAGAGCCAGAAGGAGAGAGAGAGAAAGAGAGAGAGAGGGGAGAGAGAGAAAGAGAGAGAAGGAGAGAGAGAGGGAGAGAAAGAGAGAGCCAGAAGGAGAGAGAGAGACAGAGAGAGAGAGAGAGAAGGAGAGAGAGAGGGAGAGAAAGAGAGACGGAGCAAGAGATAGAAGGAGAGAGAGAGAGAGAGAGAGAGAGAGAGAGAGAGAGAGAGAGAGAGAGAAAGGGAGAGAGAGAGAGAGAGAGAGAGAAATATAGACCAAGACAATGTTACCTTCAACTACTCCATAGCCCTCTGCTGGACATTTAAGCAGAAGAGAGAAAGCAAAAGAGCTGGCATTTAGAACCAATCAGAATTGAACATGTGAGGGCAAGACACAGGGCATGATGGAGAGACAGAGACAGAGAGAGAGAGAGACAGAGACAGAGACAGAGAGAGAGAGAGAGAGAGAGAGAGAGAGAGAGAGAGAGAGAGAGAGAGAGAGAGATATGAGGGAGCGGACGACAGGATGAGAGAAGACACTGACAAATAACAGTAACACTCATCAGAGAAAATGAGAACAGGAGTTGCTCTTAATATGAAGAGTGAGACACAGAAGACTGACTCAGAAGTTGACAAGGATTATTAGCCTGAAATAAACAAACAAAGTGCAAACAAACCAAAAAATAAAATATTCAATACCACATAGTATGAGTTATAATCTAAGCTACACTAAGACATCCGTGCTACTGGTAATAGAGACAGAACAATACAGGTGTCTGAATGCAGTGACTCAAGTTGTGACACACAACAAAATATGAAGCATGAGGTGTTCATACTATCTATTTCAACATGGCCTAGAGTTACGGCATGAACTGCTGGGTTTCAAGAGACTTAACAGTGCAACTACATCGTCTCATATTGATGGCTATATAAATCCACAACTGTATCTATTACAGTGGTTTTGGACATGACGCTGGCAAAATAGTGCAGTCCTTTTATATATAGTTCATTGGTGTTTGATCTAGTTTGCAAAAAAAAAAAAAAAACTGCCAGTGTGATCATGCATCAACAGAAAACCAACAAGCGTTGGTAAGTAATAAGAATAAAGTAGCAATGGATTATAGAGTAATAAGAATAAGAATAATACGAATAATAAAGTCAAACAAGTAAAAGGTTAAATGTTAATGTTTGCGTATTTCCAACATATAGTCAACTAGGGAAGATGATATTTTTATGTTTTATGAGAATCTGGTTAAACAACCTAGCACAGGACTAATTTATGTCACCTAGAGTTAGTCTATGCTATTAATGCAAATTTGGCATCTATAAACTGTCAGTGGTGTTTCTTTCTCTCCTGGACAGGTACTATGGTAACCATGGCAAATTGTGGCAGCTGTTAGCCATATTTGAAGAAGACACACAAGGCATCTGATATTTTACATGTGTGTTGAACAAAACAGACCCTTATGTTTTAATCTCGGCTGCCAAAAGGCAGACCGAGACCTATACACACTGCTTATGGAGATGCGCCACTACTTTATAAACAAACGCTTACATAAGGTGTTTGCGAATGGACCATCACTGCACATAAAACTCCCCAACTGGAATCTTGCAAGACAGCAAGCATTAAGAGGCCCTTATGCTGTATATGGTGCTGTGCTATCGCACACTAGTAATATTTTATGTTTGTGCCTTACAGCAGTGTGCATAAAAACCTAGGACAGACTTAAAGCCTTTCATGGTCAGATACAGTAGAGGGGATAAGTGGAAGGAGGGGTGGGTTTAAATGGTGTATGTGTGTGTGTGTGTGTGTGTGTGTGTGTGTGTGTGTGTACTGGGGGGGGTGTCCGTAGGGCAGTCAGCTGGGCCTGGGATGAGCCCCTCTGTCCCTCTGTTCTCCCCCGTGATCTTGCCCTGCCGATGGCAGTTCTCTCCCCCTCTCAGGGGTTCCCAGCTCTTTTTGTTGGGCCCTGTCTCACATGAGGCCATGAGACTCTGGATCATCAGCGGTGGCTGCTTCCAGTGCCCGAGGGTGACCGCCAGCCCTCCTACCCGCCTGCCTGCATGCCTGGCTGACTCGTTGACTGACTGACTGACTGACTCAGACGCTAAACTGGGATCCTCGTGGGTGCACTCCTGGCCTGGCCTGGCCTGTCTGCTGTGCTCTGCCCAGCGGGAAGAGGAAGCTCTCGCTGGGTGGCTGTGCCAGCAATAAGGCCATTTTCAAATTCTAAAAACCAGCTTAGGACACCTTATAGGACATCTGTGCTGTGCCTGTGTCCCTGGGATATTTCCAAGCAACCTGTTCATGGTAATGTTTTAACTGAACTCAATGCTTGCTGGTACTGCATATTAATACATACTGCCCTACAAAAGTACAGTAAAAAATGCCATTAACATTGTCATACTCCCTAGTTAAAAATGCAGTACCTAAAATAGCAGTGATGCTTTTATGTATTTTCTTAATAGTAAGAACCAAGAGATTTAGGCACAAGACAAAGGAGATATTATAAAGTCAATTTCCAGTCTAAACTCAATTTGACAAAATATGTAGTTACTGCCTTTTGGCTTTGTAGGGCAGCATAGTGGTGAATTCATCAGCTGTCCATTATGATCATCACCAAAATAAACCTATTTTAATGAAAACAGTCCCCATCCTATCAGTTTACCTCAGTATTTCTGTAACAAACAAAAACTGTTAATACTGTTCTGTAGGTTTTCCTAAACTAGCTGAGTCTATGACAAGCCTGAGGCTTGAGAGTGAGATATTAAGTGACTCAATGAGAAGGAGCAGCTGCTAGCTGCCTAAGAACTCGAAGTACTCCAAACTAATTAGCCCCATCTTTTCGGTCACAGTTTGAAATAAACGACATGCGCCTAAACAGTTATGGGGCCGCAGGTTTAACTTATGAAGCTCTGTATGTCTGCGAGGAATGCCTGAACATCTGCTGGACGTGAAGCAGTACTTGCGTGGACCTTTTCTGGAAATATTTCAAACGTAAACACTGGGCACAAAAATCTGGTGGAACTGTGGTGCTTTTTTCCCCCTCTTGGCACCCCCTCTGACTAGCGTTAATGTTTCCAAAACACATGACGACACGACAGTCATTTCAGATCGGAGCAGAGGGGGTCCCCAACAGCCGTTCATATTCCCAGGTGTGAAACGCCACCACAACTGTGACCGCACTACCCAAGGGAAAAGGAGATCAAGTGATGGGGAGGGGGAGATGGCAAGAAATGGGGAAAAACAGAGAAAGAGAGATCGGCTAGAGGAAAAAATAGGTCATGATAAAGAGCAGAAGCCACGTTTGAGAGGAATTTTGGCCTAAGTCAGAGACATCTGGATCCCGAGATTGAGAGCGCAAGAGAGAGAGAGAGACAGAGGGGGAAAGACAGAGAGAGAGAGAGAGAGAGAAAAACGGAGACAGAGATCTGGTTGACAGCCCAGCTGCTACAGACGCGAAACAGCTGAAGTTGCCAGGCAGTCTGCCTGACAGGATCAAGAAGCCGAGGAGGTTATTTGGTACTTACTTGAGGGCATTGTGTAGGTGTCCTCCTCGTCTATGATCTCTGCATAGTCGTCCGTTTCTGTGTGAGGGGAACACAAGGACAAGCGGTCAGTACGCCACGAACGGGTCCTGTTGCCTCCTGTGCAGGCAGTGTCCACGCTAGTTAATGCAGCCGGAGCACTCAGCGAAAAAAAAGGACTAAAATAAGTAATCTTCCACAGCAGAAGCTAGGGCCAGCTGAAAATAAACACTCGAGTCAGACGGCGCGCACTTACACACACACACACACTCACTCACTCACACTCTACACTGCAGCCACACACACACACACACACCCACTCCACAAGACTGCAACAGAAAGAAACATGTTCACACACACACAAACACACACACACACACATACAGACGTCTTAAGAAGAACACTCCTGCATCCACACACTCAAGCGGTCCTCCCAGCTTTTACACACACATACACAGAGTAGCTCAGTCGCTCATGTGGTGCACATATCTGTCTGTCTGTCCAGCCAATCACAGTGGGGTTTTGCAGCTGTGTGTCTGGGTGAGGGAGGGAAGACTGGGACCAGAGTAGAGAGAGAGAGGGAGGAGGGAGGGACAGGAGAGAGAGAGGAGGGGAACTTCTCTCTTTTTTCCCTCTGCACTTCTCTCTGTCTCTGTCTCTCTTACTGTCTCGCTCTTTCTACTCTTCTCTGTATTAGACAAGAGAAGCAATGGCTTCTTTAAACTTTGCCCTTCTCTCTTTCTCTTTGGCTGTAGGTGCATGTGTGTGTCTGTACACGTGTGTGCCTGTGTGTCTGTGTGTGTGTGTGTTTCTGTGTGTGTCTGTGTGTGTGTGTGTGTGTGTGTGTGTGTGTGTGTGTGTGTGTGTGTTGCAGTGGCTGCTGCTGTGCTCCTTGAGGTCCTGAAATGTAATTGTGTCTTTGCAGCTGATTCCTTTTTAGCCTGGAATGCAGCACCAGGGCCACGCCGAGAGAGAGGAGGAGAGAAAGAAGAAGAAAAGGAAGAAGAAGAAGAAGAAGGAGAAGGAAAAGAAGAAGAGGGGAAGAGTGAGCAAATGAGAGAAAGAGTGAGAGAAAGGGATAAACAAAGAGAGAGAACCAGAGGTTGTAACTTGACAGACAGACAGTTGGAGTTAGACTGTGTGTGTGTGTGAGAAAGAGAGAGAGAGAGAGAGGGAGGGAGAGAGAGAGAGAGGAAGAGAGAGAGTTAGTGAGTGTGTGTGGGGAAGAGAGAGAGAGAGAGTGTGAGGGAGGGAGAGAGAGAGAGAGAGAGAGAGAGAGAGAGAGAGAGAGAGAGAGAGAGAGAGAAAGAGAGAGAGAGAGAAAGAGAGAAAGAGAGAGAGATTTTTCCTGGCTAAATCCACACTTTTGAAATATAGCAGAGCTGGGAGGAGGCTTTGAGATAGAAAGAAATACATGCACTCCAAAACACACACACACACACACACACACACACACACACAGACACAGAAACACAAAAGCTACACCTCACATGCACACACTCATTTAATCTAAATTAGTCAGCAAACGTTTAAACCATAGCTTACAGTTACAACCACGGGCTGCAGTTACACACGCTTTGCCCTGCATCTGACGTGTTTGATCTTTCGCCACCAGTGACAAAAGCAGCTCTAGTCTAGTGTGTTAGTGGCAGGTCATGGGAAGGAATGAAATGGAAAATATTAAAAAAGCCAAAACACTTTACCATCCCCACTAACATCCTCTGCACGTCCAAGGAGAGGCATGCAAAAAGAGAAAGAGAGAGAGAGAGAGAGAGAGAGAGAGAGAGAGAGAGAGAGAGAGAGAGAGAGAGAGAGGGAGAGAGAGAGAGAGAGAAAGAGAGAGAGAGATGGGGGTGGAGAGAAGAAACATAGGTGTTAATGCAATGAAGAAACATTTCTCTTGAAAGAAAAAAAAAAAAAAACTTATCTGTTATGAGTTAAACTTGATTACAGATGCAATTCAGCACAAACCGCAGCCTCCAAGCAGCTGTTAGAATGGAGTTAACCTTTTTATGTGTTTTTTTCCCTTTTTTCTTTTTGAACTTCCACCTATCTTTCTCTCCTCTGCTGAGTCAGTCAAAAGGCCTGGGCTGCCAATCGAGTTCGACCGCCACTGGAATGTGTGGGAGCTCATTGAATTTTAGGGGTTAGAGTGTGTGTGTGTGTGTGTGTGTGTGTGTGTGTGTGTGTGTGTGTGTGTGTGTGTGTGTGTTTTGCAGAGACTTGAGGAGAGAGTGCTCCTGCCAGCATTGTTCTCATCAAGGAGTTCACATAGGTTCAAGCTACTGGCAGTCACCTGGGCTCTTCACTACACACACACTCACACACTCACACCCACACACGCACACACCCACACACTCTCGCACACACACTCAGACTCACGCACACACACACACACACACACACACACACACACACACACACACACACACACTGCACACACACACTCTCTCAGTGGTGGGTCTGTGATGGACAGGGGCCAGAAGCCAATGGGGTGGGGGAGCATTATGCTGCTAGCAGGGTGAACCAAGGAGACGAGCCTTACAGTGGTGGTGGTGGTGGGGCGGGGCTTACAAAAATATAATCATTTTAATTGGTCTCTTTTGTATCTCTGAGGGGTTGCCGAGCTTGGACACACTCCTGAGATGTGAAAACACACACACACACACACACACACACACACACACACACACACACACACACACACACACACACACACACACAGAGCAAAGTATCTTAACGAGCAAGGAGCAGTGTGGAACAAAATAATGGTTTTAAAGAGCGATATAAAAAGGTGAGGTGAACCGAAGCCGTGCATGAGTCAGGAGCGTTAGAGGCCCTGATGGCTGAGAGAGGAGGCAACCCTGTTGGTTTGTGGCAGCGCCTTCACTACAATCAGGAGCGCTGAAGTATTTTGGCCGAGAGGAAGAGAAGAAGACAAAAAAAAAAGAAAAAGAAAAAGACGAAACAAAAGAATGGTGGAGGAATCTGTCTTTATCTTTCACGGCTTGCTTTAAATCTCTCTCATACTTTCAATTTGTGTTCATTTTAATGTCCGTAAAACTACAGAAAAGACAGAGAATATCAGGGAGAGACAATGAGAGAGAAAAAGTGAGAGGAAAAGTCAGAGAAGGGGAACTGCTCTGTCTGGGCAAAAGATAGCAGCAGACTGCAGTTTGTCTCTCTCCGACTGGCTGGGACGTGGTTAAGTTGCCTTTTCTTTGTTGAGACACTCGGCATTGTTTCCATCTGCTACGTTAGAACTGTTTGTGTCTGCAGTGGCCAACCCTGTTTGGGGCTTCAAGTGATGCCACATGGGGAGATCTACCTCCAGCCCCACCAAACAAAATCCCCAACCGAGGGCTGTGCAGTCTTGCAAGTCTGCAGCCTCCATTATACCTAATTTACTGTAAGCTGCTCTGGATAAGAGCGTCAGCTAAATGTAAGGTAATGTAACGTGTTGGTGCTTATTAGCACGGCATTGTGTTGAAATCGTCAGCAGTGCTTGCTGCCACGATGCGTTGAACACAAACTGGATTTAAATCAAAACCCACTCTGTAATTAAAAGTAAACAGGACACACATCTACTCCTCTAAAATTCCACTGCTGGACCACAGGAACAGGCTGACACAATGAGGAAAATAGTCCACAACACCAGTGACATGCTTCCAACTCTAGTCTTGTTAGTCACTGATAAAAGATTGTTGGGAGTATATTACTGGTGTTACAGACTTTATCTTCTTCACTGTACCACTCTGTACCTAACAGTACATTGCTGACGCTGCTGTACAGTTAGTCTTATACATCACACTTAGTGAGCTATCGATCAGTACATATCTAAATGTTGAATGTATACTAGGAAGTCAACATCAAAGTCAAATTCCTTGTGCATAATATATACCTTAATATCGTATTAATTATGTATACTTGGCCAATAAACCTGATTCTGAGTATGACAACCATTTTGAACAATTGCAAAGTTGCAGTTGCAGCTGCGGCCTTATCATCATCCATAGCGCATACATAGCAGCAGCTTTAGCAGCAGCCATACGTGCATGCAGGGCAAGTCTCACCAATGCCACCAATGAGTGACTCCGTTGCAACACTCCAATGCAATGTGAAAGCCCATTGGCCAGTGGCTTAAGCTGTTGCAAACTGAAGTGCAAAAGGTTGAGTATGCCCCAGCATTAGCTGACTGTATGTGTTGTATGATCTCACACCTGACAACTAGTTGATTCTGTCATGCTTTTGACAGTAGCAAAGGTAAGCTCATTAGTGTCAACTCCTACACAAGTCCTACTGACACCAGGTGTATCTTCCCTGTGCTCCAAGGGGCTAATGACATACAAGCATCTTTAGCTGCAACTGCAAGAACTGGTTACCCTTTCCAATGTTTTTTAACACACTGTTTGGCCTTACAGACTGGGAGAGTGGATCCCATGATCATGGATGCAAACTAGATTATTGTGGGCAAATATGGGCACATATGGCCTCTATGGTCAACACATACAGGAAGGTCAAAGGTTAAGGGGGATAAGTTAAGGTCACAGGGTTTTGGGCTCTCAACAAGCTGGCAATAAGCTGCCAAAACAAAACTAAGCTCCTACTCTCACTGCACTGCGAGTGGCTTTGTCACACAAGAATCTTGAGCAGAGAGCACAGGAACAAACCAGTAAGGGCAGCCTGGTACAACCCATGCCCCCAAATTCCCACTCCCACAACCCTACCCCCTGCTGGTGTGCAGACACACACACACACACACACACACACAGAGTTAAGAGTTAGTCAAAGCGGGCAGTCAGAAAAGCCTGGGTACCGTTGGGTGAAGGTTCACGGGAGCAGAAGACGAACGGAAGGAGAAAGCGCCGGGCTTTAGCCGACTTGGGAGGACTCTGAGGCACTAGGTCTTCAGGAGAAGGAATGAGAGGAAGAAGAAGAGGCGGAGACAGAGAGATAGAGAGAGAAAGAGGGAAAAGAGACAGATGGAAAAGATGATGAGAGCTGCAGGGAGAAGATGGGAAGACAGAGAGAGAGAGCGAGAGAGACAGAGAGACAGAGAGAAAGACACACACACATACACACACACACACAGATGTAGCAACAGAGCATGAGGAGTAAGAGGAGAACAATCGACTGTTTCAATCTCCTTTTAAGTGGGGACAGAAAAAAAGGCCTTGTGCACTTCCAAGAACCCTTGTGACTCCTTCATCGGCACGCACGCAAACACACACACACACACACACACACTAGGGCTGGGCGATAAAACGATAACGATATGTATCTCGATAGACACCTACTCGATAACAATAGAAAATGCGTTCGATAGAATGTTTCGATAGAATGTTTTTTGTTTTTTTTTAAAGAAAACGGCGTAAGTTTAGTCAGAGCCCTGTTTGATTGAGCGCCGCTTTAAATCTTTGTTGCGAAGCAAGCTTGGTTGCATGAGAAAGGCACTCGTCCTCTGTAGCCTAGCAACGTATGGAGAGTGACACGCTAATAGCCAATCATGTCACAGTATCGGGTTTGGTTGCGCCATCTCTTGTCTCGTAGTCGTGTTTTTTTTTCTCCAGAAACAGCATGGTCAAGAAAGGAAGATGAGTGCCACTGCGACGAGCGAGGAAAATGTGGATAAGGGCTCATTCACACCAACTTGAGCGTGTACAGCGCGTATCAGTATACAGTATGTTTGTATAGGGACAGAATACGCTCAGATCACACGTGCGGTGTGAAGAGTCTAATTTGTTAACATGCATTCTAAACGAATACGGACAGAAAACGGCCACGCGCTGAATACGCAGAGTGTTTGGTGTGAATGAGCCCTAAGAACAGAAAGC
Source organism: Coilia nasus (assembly GCA_027475355.1). Lineage (NCBI taxonomy): Eukaryota > Metazoa > Chordata > Actinopteri > Clupeiformes > Engraulidae > Coilia > Coilia nasus. Next base: position 15,602,841 of record CM050201.1, on the reverse strand, counting down.
TCTGCTCACCAGTATGGGAGCTTTTTTGGAGTTTACAAATCTCATCGTAGTCAGACAAATGTTGTCTGCAAATTATGCTGTAAAACTATATACATATATGATAGTTCTTCTCAGGTATCAGGTTTTGCTATGTTTACATTTAACACTTTGCACATGCCTTTATAACACCAGCTTTGTTAAGCACTTTATTAGCTTATTGATAATTGTTCAGTTTTCATTGTGATCGTAACATTGAACGTGTGTTGACAGTCATTTTGCCTGAATGCTTATTGCCTGTCAGAGGAAGGTTAAGTTAAAAATAAAAATGTTTAAATTTAGATTTTTTCCCTCCTGTTACTTATTTTAAATAGGTCACACAATGTTTCAATAATTATCGATATCGACCGATATGAAACACTTATATCGTAATACAGATTTCAGCCATATCGCCCAGCCCTAACACACACACACACACACACACACACACACACTTCAACCCCACACACCCCCTCCACACACACATTTTAGCACAACCAGGAACACAGCATGAAGCTATGAACACAGTGCTCCCCGGGTTCACATATATTTGTTTGCTTTGCCCATCAATCCAATCACTTGCTGACAGCTGAGTGAAATGAATGCATTGCAGTGCTGTGGCCATATTCAATGCACATACATTATGCCTAACCAGAGATGGATTTTCACTTTACCATCGTCACTTCCATATGATGGGTATTGAACTGGCTCTGAATGTGTGCTGTGGGGATGAGGCGAATAAGCAGGGAATAAAAACTCCCTCGAGGACACATGCAGATAGAGCCTCAATCTGACAAAATGTCACGTACTGTATGGATTCTGCATATGAAACACTAAGATGTAAACATCACTCTTGATGTGATGTGATGTGATCACTCACGTCACAAACACACGGCCGATTCAGGAGACGGCTTGAATGGACTTCCGCATTGTCATTCCTCACACCCTAACGTGGGTGACCCAGGGCATAATAAATTATTTCCTGTGGCTTGAGCTGGGCTCTGGGGTCGGACAGTAAAAGGCTTCGCATTCCAGTCCAAGCCAAGAACCAAAGCCAGAAGTAATAGGCTACACAATGACAAATATCCTGCTGACCTCCTCATACACTGGAGGACGGACATGTCTCCAACCGGACCACTAGCAGCCGAGTTAACTCCAGCTTCAGAAAGTAAAATATTTGATCCAACCAATTTCTTAGCGAAGCTGATCCTAAAAAGCATATCATACAGATACATCAACTAATTGCTGAATTAACCAGTGTTAAGTGCAAAAGCAGACATAATACATGACAAGCTTTTTACCATTTGAAACTGGCATTGACACCTCAGGGTAATAGTATTTTGAAAGGTGGTTTATAATTTCATCGATGATCATTTAGAACACCACCCAAACCCTGCCACTGCTGCAAGGCGGAGGCACTTGAGATGACTCAAGTCTATGAGCACAAAACATAGAATAAACTCGCACACACTGTCCATTACCATAACCTGATCAAGGTCTAAGGACAGAAATATTGAGCTGAATTGGTTGTTTGCAAGAGGGACAGTGTGCAGGAGTTCATTCTATGTTTTGAAGGCCCTACGCAACCTCAATCATCAGTGCTGTCTTTCCCATGACTGCCTTGACTGTTCTCTAGAGAGGGAGCAAGAGAGAGAGAGAAAGAAATAAAGAGAGAGAGAAAGAAACAGAGACAGATAGAGAGAGAGAGAAAGACAGAGACAGAGAGAGAAAGAGAAAGAGAGTGAAAGCAAGAGAGAGAGAGAGAGAGAGAGAGAGAGAGAGAGAGAGAGAGAGAGAGAGAGAGAGAGGGAAAAAGAGAGAGAGGTGGCCCCCCCCCTCTGACTTGCTGACAGGCTCCTGGGGCCCCCGCTGGGCTGTGTCCCTCACTGCTGCAGTCGTTGGTCCGTCCGGCGTGGAGCACAAACGGGCCTTTCAGAGCGGTCAGCCCCGTCGTCTTCTGACCCCCTTCCAGCCCTCACGGGCAGCCCCTGGCCTCAGCAGGCGACAGGACCGCACCCCACTCTGTCTCAATCAGGCCCATTATCTCTCTCTCTCTCTCTGTCTGGGCTGTCAACCACCAGCACCTCCCACCACAACCCACTCCACCTCCACACACACACACACACACACACACACACACACACAAGCACCCACGCACGCACCCACACACACACACCCTTCAGGGGGTGGTTAACATTCAGTAGCGGAGTCTTCTCCACAGGGTGGGGGGTAGTGGTTTTGCTCAGAAGGGCAAGGGAGAGGTCTGGGGGGGGGGGGCTCTTTGACATTTAAGGGAGATGGAAAGATGGAACAAAATATGGGAAGGGGCTGACAAAAAAGGAACGTATTTTTTTTTCTTTTTTGTTCTGGGGGGGTGGGGGTGGTGGTTGTTACATAAGGAGGAAGAAAGAAAGGAAGAGAAGAGAAAGGAAGAGAGGGAAAAACAGTCTTGGAACGAGATATAACAGACAGACAGACAGACAGACAGACAGACAGACAGACAGACAGACAGAAAAAAAGAAGGAGAGAGATAGAGAGAGAGAGAGACAGACATGGAGAGATGTGAAACAGCTGGCTATTTCTCTAGTAGCATATTTCTCCTCGCAGTAAACAAGTGCACTGCACATCCACTCTCCACACTGGCTCACTGTGTGTGTGTGCTTCTGTGTGTGTATGTGTGTGTGTGTATGTTTGTCCTGTTTGAACCCCCCACCCCTCACCACCTCCTTTGCAACCCCCCACCACCTCCCCCATCTCCAGCTGGAGGCCCTGGCACCTGCTGCTGTGCCTCCTGCTCCCACCACTCCTCCCGTTTCTGTCTCTCTGGAAGCCCCACGCATGCGCACCGGCCCAGCACTGGCCCAGCACTGGCCTGGCCCAGCCCAGCCCCTCTCTCTTCATCATGGGGGGGGGGGGGGGGGCACTTGTGACTCTTGATGGTGCAGAATTCCACTGCACGTCACGAGGGCCAAATGTGTGTATGTGTGTGTGTCGTGTATGCATGTGTTGGTGTGCGTGTGTATGTGTGTGTGTGTGTCGGTGTGCCTATGTCATTGTGCACGTGTGTGTTTGTGTGCGCATGTGTGTGTCAATGATATGACAGTCCCGGTCTCTGGTGTGCACGCCAGCTGTTCCCGGCTCTTTCAGTTTGTTTTGCCGTTTCTCATTTTGACACCCCTGCTGTGTCATCGAGTGGCGTCGTGACTAGCGTTCCAACCACGGCAACGGGAGAGAGAAAATCATTGCTCCAGCGCAGTATTTACGTTAAACTGACAACATTACAATTCCCCCTCAGCTTGAAGTGCAGATGTACAGCACTACATCACCATAATAACATCCAGCAAATCACACACTGTGCTGATAGTGAGACAACACTAACTCACGAACCTTTGGGATTTCATGTCGGATTAAAAGGAAATGAAATGTCCACACGCTGAAATGCGGTTCCAAATATTTAATTGAGCAAAAGAGCAGCAAGGGCTTAGCCCAGCAGTGTAAGAAATGAAGACCCTTATTGGGTTGAAACTTTGCTGATGTTTACGTTCATTAAAAATTGGGGAGCTGTACTCCTACGTGGGAACAGCTATTCTTTTTCTTCCTCCTCCTTAGGACATGCTGGCTGTCTTGAACACAACTAGTACTACTCTGCTGACCTTTGGGATTTCACGCAGACAAAAGCTCTCAGTCCGCTCCACCACCTCTTACTTGTATTCAGGGGTTTTCCAAGCACTTTCATGGAAAGACAGTCAAGTAAACATAGAAAGAGAGAGAGTAAGATAGAGACAGAGATAGAGACATAGAGCTCGGTCATACCTGAGACAGAGATGGCCCGGACTCCGGTTCGGACTGCCTCAATCCGCTTCTCGTTGTTGGCGACCCTGTGTGGCAAAGAGGGCTACGCGTTAGGATCACAAAATGAGTGAAAAAAAAAAACAAACAAAAAAAAAAACACTTGGATGAGTGTCTCTGAAACTATTTCTGATAATGAGGAACACAGGGTACACAATACTCCATGTGCGTGTGCTGCATCTATAAAAAGCACAGACAAATGTCGAGTTTTTAGCCCATCCACAACACGGAGAGCTTTGTGCTGCTTTAGTTCATGTGTATCAAAACAATAACTAGTTGAATTATGGGTACTGTTTACTGAAGACATAAATGTAAGCATATGGTCACTTGGCTTTTCACTTACTTGGGTATTGATGGAAGCGCTCTTTCACCCTCTGTTGGTCAAAAAGAATAAAAACACACTTCAGTTCTCACAACGTCAACGGCGAGAGAAGATGCACTGTTTACAATGGCAGTTACTGCTGCTTAAACTATGCCAAAACACAAACCGTCGCTTAGAGGGCACTCCTCCCACCTCTCCCTCTTTGACACCCACTCTCCCTCTCTCTCACTCTCTCTCTCTTTTCCAAAACAGACTACTCACAAATACAAAACAGCAAGCAAAGATACAGTCACAAGTCTGAAGAAATAAAACCACAATACTAGAATATGTTTCTTTTTTTTAAATCCTTGACGTGCTGTTGGGCTCTGAGGAGTCTCTGACAATGCTGTCCTTTTACAGTCAGCCTGCCGTCAGCAATGAGCTTCAGGGAGAGCGCCTGGGATGACTCACAGATAGCGTAGCCATGGAGACAGATCGAGTGATAAACAGGCAAAGAATTTTTCCTCCCTCAGAGAGTTTAAGAGCAGAATCTAAAGACAAACAACAAACAGAAAGACAGAATTACTGGATCAGACCGGTGGGTTTTTTTTTTTTTTTACCTTTCTGGGGTCGGACGATGTAGGACTGCGTGGTGCCGTTGACCAGCCGACAGTAGCCGTCTATCAGGTCAGCCATGTTCTCGGCTATGGGGAAGGACGGCGTGGTCACTGTGAGAGGCTGTGAAAACAGGGGAGTCCACAAAGGGCCATTATCAACGGCACCACTACAACTGCTAAAGAGACACAGAGGGAGAGAGAGGCAGAGAGGGAGAGAGAGAGAGAGAGAGAGGCAGAGAGAGAAAGCAGCTGTCCCCTCCCATCAGTAGGGCATGGGCCAACTCAACTCCTCCACTACCACTACTACTACAGCCATCCCAGCCCCCACCAGACACTCCCACTCATCCCACACACACACACACACACACGCACACACACACACACAGACACACCACTCACATGTACCCACACGCGCACTGACACAGACACTAATGTGTCTTTTTTCCCCTCTCTCTCTCTCTCACACACACACACGCACACACAAGTCACTGTCTATGTTCCCTCCCACATGTTCTTACACAGCTTCACAGTGAGAGTGGCTCAACCCTGCCACTCTGTA
>CM050201.1:15542500-15592500 GCA_027475355.1 Coilia nasus | reverse complement strand
GAGCACTGACAGGAGGCACACATTCATTATGAACATGCTTGTCTTTGTGCTCTGGCATGAAACCCAGTTTTCACCCGGTGCCTCGCTGCCGTTTTTGTCGAGCTGAGTAATGAGTAATTTAGGGCCTACTGTAGTAATGAGATGGGGAAGGACATTTCAACTTGAATGTGTTAAAGGCATTCCGAGCACATAATTGTCCCTCGGGGGCCCTCCTCACAAAGCTTTTAGTTTGTGGATTTACAGGAAGCCGAGGCCAAATTCAATTATTTGTTCCCCGTTGCTGCACAGCCGAGAAGAGAGAATCCAAGACGGATGGCACTGAAGGCTGGCCAGTAAAGTATTTCCTCAGGAGTGCAAAACAGACACCAACACTGGAGTGAACCAGCACAGGGCTTTGCTAAATTAGTAGTGCTGGAAGTAAACTGGTATCATGACACTGACACACACACACACACACACACACACACACACACTAAAGATATACATGTTCATGTGAACGTTTATACAACATGTATAAGACAACAGCGAACAGAAACCAAACCACTAGACACTGAGCCCACAAATGAGGTAAAAGTTAAATGTGGTAGAACCACAACAGGAGCAATAGAACCTACTTAAGGATCCGGGTCCAGCATTTGAACGTGTATGGATAATCCAGCTGCGTATAGAACCGCTATGCAGACTTACTGATCTACATTCAGTTACAATTATTTCTACAGGTCAAAGGGTTTTAAAACCCATCAGGGAAAAAAGAAGCTTGTGAGGTGGCCAGGTGTGTTCTTCACCAACAATCAAGTGAGTGAAATAAAATAAAATGAAAATGAACTAGAAATGCACTCAGAGAGCGCAGGCCTCTGCCAGGGCAGCTCAAATCACCACCAAAATCTAATCACTTTTGAGTTAGCCCATTTTTGACCTACCCTTAAAATTTCAAATCAAAATCCATCCATAACTTTTGAGTTATGCTGCTAACTAACAAACAAATGCAGATAATTACATAACCTCCGCTGGCAGAGGTAATAAACATTATGTTTAGTGTCCTTTGCATCCGTTTTGTTTCCTGTTGGTTTTCATGAATGTCACAGTGTGTTAATGTTTGCCTAAAACCTCCCCAAACAACACTCTGATGAGACTGCATCGCAAGACACCACATTTTTCCCTGTCCGTGTCCAGAGGGACACCACAACACAATGCATTCCTCAGCTCCACTGGTCTTCCGAGCAACAGGACATTTTAATTTCCCCCAGGACCTGGGGACCGAAATTCCCTCACACTCTTGAGGGACCTGCCTGAGCCGGGTAAGGGGTCTGGGAGTGCTTCCATGGGAGCGCTGCTCCTGGTATCCTGGTTGGCTCGCCACATCTCTCTGCAGTGCTCTGCAGAGCAGCACACACACGAGCAGAATAGCAATGCTTGCACGGGATTGCGAGCGCAGGCAGCCTTATCGAGGAGACTGCTAATGAAACCAAAAGTCAATGCAACAGTGGGGGGCGGTGAGGGGGTGGGGAGGTGAGGAGGCGGTGGGGTGATTCAGCTTCTGTCGTAGGGGTGTCATGGCTGAGAATAACACCTTTGGCTCATTAGAGAATTTGGCAACAGTTGCGAATGTGACTGTAATAAAAAAAATCATCAACAGTAATATTGAGGAAAATACTAATTTAAATGGGGAAACAGACAGAATGAGTAATGGAGAGAAAGAAATAGAGAGATGGAAGAGAGTGAGGGACAGCCAAAGAGTGATCAGAGAGTGAGTGAAAGAGAGAGACTGAGTGAGAAATGGACAGTGTGTGAGAGAGAGAGAGAGAGAGAGAGAGAGAGAGAGAGAGAGAGAGAGAGAGAGAGAGAGAGAGAGAGAGAGAGAGAGAGAGAGAGAGAGAGAGAGAGAGAGAGAGGGAGAGGGAGAGGGAGAGAGGGAGAGAGGGAGACAGAGGGAGAGAATGAAATGCCCTTTCACTAACAAGAAGGCATCTATGGAGAGCAAGAACACCTAGTGTGTCTGACTCCTAATTGCCCATCTTTATTACAACATACCCCAAAAAGGCTGCACTCTGACCTTCATCAGATCTTCTCTCCTGGAGAGCGTAACGTACGCTTGCCGACCTGCCTGAAATAGCCTCGTTATACACTAATCACAGCAGAGGTCGATATGCAGAGCTCTTTCAGGCTTCGTTCAAGCACTAACGAGAGGACTCATCTGCCTCTGCACCCAAAAGCCACTCGTCGGCCCGTATGCTGATCCCTGGATCGATGGTCAACAGGCCAATGCTTTTACAACACGTCTTAACAAGGGACTGGACAAGCAGAATCTGAACATGGTCCGATGTTGGCTTTAAGAGACATTGTGTGGTATGACGGGCAAAGATTCCTACACGGGCAAAGATTAACAACTCCTGATTGTTAAAATACACAACAGGGTTGCCTTCCCTCTCAGAGATCAGGGCCTCTAACACCTCTGACTCATGCACAGCTTCGGTTCACCTCAGCTTTTTATATCGCTCTTTAAAAATCATTATTTTGTTCCACACTGCTCCTGGCTCGTTAAGCCATTCGCTGTGTGTGTGTGTGTGTGTGTGTGTGTGTGTGTGTGTGTGTGTGGTCTCAAGCTAATGATCATCTCCCATGTCAGTTTTCCCCTGACACTGACAACTAACGGGGAATAAATACTTACTCTAAGAGTTCATAGTTGGATTTCTTGTCCAGGGCATTACCCCTCATTTCTCTGAAGAACCTCCTGTAATAAAAAAAAAAAAAAGAACTCCACATCAGGGCACACACAGAACTGCCGACATCACAACAGCAGCTTCACTACAATGCAAACGCATTGTTTTGACGAGCAGAAATACAAAGTTGACCAGCAACTCACCGAATCTCAAGGCATCCCAGCTTAAGTGCAATGTCTTGCTCAACCTGATCAGCAAACTCCACCATATAGTCATTCCTTACCTAAAGGGAGAGAAAGAGATAATGAAAAGCTGTTTAGTTTTTCATATCTGAAACTGTCAAAGGCTTCCTATGGCTTCCCGAGAGTGCAGCAGTGTAGTATATGGTGGAACAAAGCCATACACGACACTGAGGGAGAGGTCACGACAGATCACCATCAAAACCAGCACGCTCGTCGAGGCCTCTGGCGTATGAATGATTCATGCCCTGATCTGCGTGCCTGCCTAAGCTGGAACATGAACATGAACATGAAGAGTGAAAAAAGGCTAAAAATTGTAAATAAGAAGAATGTAGCACACCAGATGGTGTAGAAAAAGACATTTGATCATGTCAGACAGAGGCAATAGATGGACAAAGGGAGCAGAAACAGACACAGCTGTACAGCGCCAAACAGATTCAGAGGGGATTAGAGAGTGGAAGAAAGATAGTTTGCAAGAAAGAAAGGAACACATGAAGGAAAGAAAGAGAAAGACAAACATAGTTTTCAGGAATAAACATTAGAAGGAAAGAATCAAAGTTTAAAAAAAAAAAAAAAAGAAAATTAGCCAGAAAGATAGTTTGCGCAAAAGAAAGAAAGGTAGATTGTGAGAAAGAAAGAAAGAAAGAAAGAAAGGTAGATTGTGAGAAAGAAAGAAAGAAAGAAAGAAAGAAAGAAAGAAAGAAAGAAAGAAAAGAAAGAAAGAAAGAAAGAAAGAAAATAACAGTGCACCATTGCCTAAGGCTTCTTCCAGCAGACAATGGCCTTTAAAGTCTCCCGTCCCACAGAGTGTGGGTGACAGTAAATCTAGCCATCCCTCAGTCCCACCACCACCCTTGGTGCAGGGCTTTAGCTCTGGGCCTAAAAGCAGCTCTGCACAGCACCTGCTGGGGGATCAGGTCTATCTTCCACCCACAGCAGTGACAGCGCAGCGCTTAGAAATGGCTTCTTTTGTGCTGCTGATGAGCTGCGGTTAGCATAAGAAAACCGGGGCGCTTGACTGCAACAAATTTCGCTCCCTTTGGCTGTGTTGACTTTTATGCCTAAGCGTGGCTGTTATGACCCCCAGTCAGTGTTCCGTTTTAAAACACACGCGCACGCATGCACACACATACACACACACACACACACACACACAGAAATACAAACACGAGGTGACAAACAGCGTGTCAACAGTTTTTTTCTTCTTGCAACCATCTGGACACCGAGCCATAAGGAACAGACAGACGCATAAACAACACCTCTGTCTGTCTCAAACACACACACACACACGCACCCACACCCACACACACGCACCCACTTAAATACTTAACAGAATGTTCTCATATAACAACTGTGACCAATTGTGTTAGAAATACTGACACATGGAAGTGCATGCAGATGTGCAGACACAGAGAAGCAACTTGCCAAACTCTCACAAATACACTCTTTCAGCCTCTTTCAGCCTCGTACATCTGAACACACACACAGAGAGACTTGCATCACTCCCAGCACACAGACACACACACACACACACACAGACACACACACACACACACACACTCTCCCATGCCCTCGGGCTAGACCAGGTGTTGTATGTATTCATGTATGTAACATGAAACACAGAACATGCACCTCCATCTGTCAGACCCCACCACTGTGCCTAATCCTGCATGGAGCTGGGTAATACTACATGTACAACAACACCTCGCTTACAGAGAGACAGGGGGGGGGGAGAGAGAGAGAGAGAGAGAGAGAGAGAGAGAGAGAGAGAGAGAGAGAGAGAGAGAGAGAGAGAGAGAGAGAGAGAGAGAGAGAGAGAGAGAGAGAGAGAGAGAGAGAGAGAGAGACAGACAGACAGACAGACAGAGACAGACAGACACACAGACAGACAGAGAGGGGAGGAGAGAAAATGAGAAGAAAAAAGGAGAAAAAAGATGGAGAAAAGTAAAGCAAAGTAAAGAAAGACACAGAGAGAAGTAAACTAAAACTAAAACCAGGTGCCTTACAGAGAATGAGTTCATTTGGCAGAACAAACAAGGACATTGAACATATTCAGCTGAGCTGGCAGGATGAGATGAGTCACGTGTGTGTGTGTGTGTGTGTGTGTGTGTGTGTTTGTGTGTGTGTGTGTGTGTGTGTGTGTGTGTGTGTGTGTGTGTGTGTGTGTGTGTGTGTGTGTGTGCTCTGCTGGTGCTGTGAGCTCACCTGCTGGTAGAAGTAGTTGAGCGTGGGCTTGTCTTCAGTGAACTGATTCAGGTATCCCTTTGGCAGGTAGCGGATCCGTAACTCATACCTGCGGAGACACAAGGTGGGGTGGGGGGGTGGTAAACGGTTCGAGTCATTCATTGAGTCACTGGTGGAGAGCCGGCTGGGTCAAAGTCCATCGGTGGAGATTTACGACGCCTATGGCTACACCTGCATTACTGAACATTACTGAGGTCAAAGGTCAGGTGGAGAGGAACGACCTGCGAGCCTACACCAGGTCATGCCCTGCTGGCTCAGATACGGAAAAGAATGAGCCCGAGGGGGAGATGACAAGAGAGCATTTGGTTAGCGAACCGGCGTTTCACCCTAATCTGAACCATACATGCCTTACAGGCAACACATGTTCCTGTTCGATCCTGTAATTCCCGTTAAGGAAGTGGGTGCAGATGATGGAAGTAGTTGAGTGTGGGCTTGTATGCAGTGCACTGCACCAGCAGCATGGAGTAGATTAGCGTCGAGAAAGAAGGCAAAAATCTGCTGGAAAACAAAGATTCTCTTTAGTGCGATAGAGGGCGTTCATTATGCCTCACTGATGATTAGCACCAAAACATGCCTCTGTTTATATCCTAATACCTATGAACAGAGAATGTGATGTGACAACAAAGATAGAAAGAGGCATGGGCATCAGACGAGGGTAGCATGAACGGTAGAAAAGATAAACAGTAGAATAAATCAATATATATGAATGTGGACGTCAGTAAAGATTTTGATTAGGTATACTGTCCAAGCACAATAGCGCTTACTGATGACATCTTTAGAGCTAAGAAGTTGAAAAGTAGTTTTTTTGTCCATAACTGTAGTTTTGCCTGATAAATGTAATTAAAAATGACATGTTGAAATGTGCTAGCAACAGTCAAGAATACACTTTGGTGCTCCAATGCAATTGCTATAGGAATATGTCACCTATTTCTAAACAGAAATGTATTTTATATATCAAGGAATATATTATGGTATATATCATTACTGTCTATACTGCAATATGTTTGTTTGCTATACTGTTTAGCTGTAATGGACATGTGGGTTATTGGCTGTGTGTAGTAGCAGTTAAGAAGAGCACAGGCCTGGGAAAGGCATTAATTCGCTCAACTTGATCTCCGATCGGGTAGCGGCTTCACATTACAGCTCCATGCTGCTCCCAGTTCGACTGCGGTTGGCACACCGCCATCGGCTAATCGACTCTACAACAAATCACTTTGGCAGCTCCGCTCGGCCCCCACACCGGATAGCCATCCTCCAATCATGCTAAACACTGATCGAGACCATCAACAACATGTGCTTCGACACAAACAAATGGCTTTCATGTTTCCCGTGCACTGACTACTATTTGAACGAGCTATGGCTGTGAGGATCTGCAGGGAGTGGAGTGGGTGGGTGGGACAGAGGGTTGAGAGATTGGACATGACTGTTGGCTAGGACTCAGACAAGATCAGAGGCCAAGCGAATAACTCTGTTTGCTCCGGTAGATTGATCAATGTAATTAAGTCGTGACATCATTGAGGATGTCTACATTTGGAAAGTCTTGCTACCTGTGACACCTGGCATAGCAGACAGGCATCAACAGACTTCACACCCTTTACAATAGCACATAAGAAAAACTCTGATGTCATCATCAGTCTAACCGCAGAGTGTGAGTGAGTGTGTGTGTGTGGTGGGTGGACATTATTAGTAGTAGAGTCAAACCCCTTATCCTTATCTGGCATGATGCGTTTCGCTGTCATCATCCTTACAGACATTAGTGGCGTCTCCAATGACTACCGCAGGGGGTGGGGGGGGGGTGAGGGCTCCATGTCTGCCCCCAGGGAGGTCATTAACAGAGTGACAGTCTTGCCCTCTTTGAGCCACTTTGAAGCTACACCGAGACTGTGCAAGTCACGAAATCTAGAAACCCAACCATTAGCCACCCCCCCCCCCCCCCGCACTCTGCTCTCTCGTAATGCTCCAGGGCCTGCTTTGCCCACACTCGTGATTTTCTCCCTTTTTGAGAGCGCGCCGAAAGGCTGTTAATTATCCTGTAAGGAGATGACCTAAGCCCACACCTGATAACATCACCAACCAGGGCGCAAACAAAGAATGTGAATAAAGGCCTGTCTGTTAGACATGTGACATAAGCGTTTTCTCTCTCTCGCTCTATTTCTCTCTATCGCTCTCCCTTTCTCTCTGTATCCCTCTCTCTTTCTCTCTGTATCCCTCTCTCTATCACTCTCTCTTTTTCTCCTTTCTATCGCTCTCTTTCTCTGCTCTCTATCGCTCTTTTTATTTCTCTCATTCTCTCTATCACTCCCTCTTTCTCTCTTACTCTCTCTCTTCCTCCGTTCTCCTCTGTCTCTCTCTCTCTGTCTCTCTCTCTCTGTCCTCTCTCTCTCTGTCTCTCTCTCTCTGTCTCTCTCTCTCTGTCTCTCTCTCTGTCTCTCTCTCTCTGTCTCTCTCTCTCTGTCTCTCTCTCTCTGTCTCTCTCTGTCTCTCTCTGTCTCTCTCTGTCTCTCTCTGTCTCAGTGTTCAGCTGGACTCTGAGGACTGTCTGAATAGGATGACATCATGCCACTGACATGTCGTGGCTGGGGGGGGAAGAGAGAGACAGCAGTGCTGAGGCTAAACTGCTTCGCCTTTTTTGCCCTTATTGAGGTTTGTGTGTCACAGGCACGAGCCAGCGAGCCAGACCCCGTTTCATACGTGACTCCAGGAGAAAAGGAGAGACACACACACACACACACACACACACACACACACACACAGGGCCCTCTGCTTATCTGATGACAGGAGTTTCCCCCAGGGTCATCTGGCACAGCCTCTTTGTTGGATGGGCAAACAGAGAAGCAAAAGAGCAGAGAAGAGAGAGATTGTGTGTGTGTGTGTGTGTGTGTGTGTGTGTGTGTGTGTGTGTGTGTGTGTGTGTGTGTGTGTGTGTGTGTGTGTGTGTGTGTGCGTGTGTGCATTAGTGTATATGAGAATGAGAAAAGGGAAGACAGAGAATTGGACACAGGGAGGAAGGGAGGTAGAGAGAGAAAAAGAGAGAGAGAGACAGAGAGAGAGAGAGAGACAGATAGAGAGAGAGCAAGAGAAAGGATGAGCAAAAAAGAGTAAAGAACGTGAAGAATAAAAAAAGAAAGCTATTCCACTCTTTCTGCTGGGGAATTTGGAGAAATCAGACACTGAATTGCACACAACAGTGTAATTCTCCGAGCGTACCAGACAGTCCTGTAGCAATCCAAGACAAACACTTGCACGACCGCCAGGACAAAGACCTCAACCGGAGATGGAGGTAAACTAAATCCTCCCAGTGCAGGCTAGTATGTTGTCCCTAAAGCCCATAAATACATTAATCAATAAAACACGTCTCTCCTTTGCAGCCAAATCTTGGATCCCTCACACCGCTTGGAGCCTTGGCACGGCGTTGGGCGTTATGTGATCTCTCTCCTGCTCTCTCTCCATATATCTCTCTCTCTCTCTCTCTCTCTTTCTCTCTCTCTGCAACTCTAACCTCCGGAGAGGAAATGAGTATATGCTTTCTTTTCCACTTATCTGCTTTCATTTATGGATCGCGATCATGAGTCAGAGCTGGTGAAATATGGAACAATGCAGGCCACACAAAGACGGGAACAAACATCAAATTTGCTAGCCTTCCCTTACAAGACAAACTGCTCTAAAATCTATACTGCTATTGGGAGATAAGCTTCAGCACAACATCTTCAAACGAGATGGCTTGGTCTTTTTTGTCAATCTGAAAACAGATGAAGGTTTTAAAAAGGGGTGCCTGACTGTAAGGGGGCAGTGCAGTGTAACACAGTAGCGGGAAGCAATTTCCTTTAGTGTGATTCTGTTCCATTGGGATAAGAGACAGGTCCCATTGTGCCCAAAGGCCTTTTTTGCATTTTAACTTAATCAGGCTAGCGCTCCATCTGTATATGTGAGGGGCACATGGGTGTTGGGGGAGGCTCAATGGCAACCCACAAAGCCCCTCCAGCTTAGCATTAACAGCGGAGGGAGGAAGCACCCAAAACTAGCCATTTTGGGGCTAAATGGGAACGACCATTGATGTCAATATAGAGCAGGGGTCCCCAACATTCCCCAGGAGCTTGTGAGGTGCCCGTGAGGGATGTTTACAACACTACAGTGGTCACTTGCTTTTTTTAACCATCATTTTTTTGTGTTTTAAAGTTTTAATGTTTAAATACCAGTTTATTTTTTAACTATCGTTAATTAAAAGCAAACAATCACACACAGTGTTATCTGAAAGGGATGTTAAGACTTTAACTTAGATTATTTTTAAAAAGTAGCCCTCTGTACAGATTCTCATTCTTCCAGTAGCCCTCAGTCCCAGAAAGGTTGGAGAGCCCTGATAAAGAGCATCTCCCCAAAATACTCCCAAATCCTACGTTAGACACCTAGCTGCATTTAAATACACCAGCTCTGGAGAGGCATGTGCTAACGCAGACATTTAACGGAGAACTGAAGAGTTTTATTGGATTTACTGACTCTCTGTTTCCCTTGAATGTCCCATATGGTCCAGCTTGACTGTAAAGCATGTGCAACACCAAGCAGAGGTCATAAAAGTCGACAGCGAGATTAACAGTGACATCTGCCAACCAGGACTTTTGAAAAAAGGACCTAAGGCCAATAAAACTTTGAGTTGCATTGTTTGACTCTCGGCCAGCGGAGTGAAAGAGAAGGAAAAAAGAGAGATAGACTGAGGAAAGGCAGAAAGAGAGGAAGAGAGGTTGGGAGAAGAATGACTTATAGTGCCATCTGCGCAGCAGAGAATTGGGGTCTGGGGTTGGTGGTAACTCATTTACATCCAAGCCCCTTTCCACACCACCCCCACACACAAGCTAGGATATGCACCTCACTCTGTGAACAGACCTTCTAGCATAGCATTAGCTTTCTAATGGTGCTCCTATACTTTTGCACTGACCACAATTGGGACTGCATAATACAGGAAAATATCACATCACCACAACATGCAGTATTGCAGTATACCTATTGTAAAACATGTCAGCCTCAATAAATGGCGTACACATGCTCCACATATCAAAATATCTGGTAAACCACATGGAGCTCTTCTGCCTTTCCCAATCGCAACGGCTGCTCACTGTCGAGGGTCTGGTGATGACAGCTAAAAGATGGTAAAGCTGTATATTAAAGTATCTTTATATATCTGAAGTAATATTGTCGTCATAAAATTAAAATGTAGCACATTTCTGTAATACCCTGCAGCATTGCCCTCAAACACTGTGGCCTAGTTGCTGGTTAGTTAATTCATTAGCATTTGTTTACAGTCTTAAACTTCAGAAATATTTATTACTGACATGCTTGCATGGCTTTAGCAGGCCCATAGCACCCCCCCCCAGTGTTTGTCTTTGATGAACATGCCCAGACAGGCGCACACAGGCCCCCCTAAGTGTATGCAAGCTCACGCCACACACACACAATGCTAATATGCAAGCTGACTCAAAAATCTGTCACTCAACACTGCTAATCCTCATCCCCCTGACTGCGCTGGAGCTAGACGGCTCAATCCATTGCCAGGGCAACCCTGACGGACCCCTGACGTGACGATTGAGTAAATAAACATTAGAAGGCTTTCATTTTTCCCTCTGATTTCTACCACCACACGACTCTGTTGTGACACATATCTATTGTGCTAATAGAGTAGCATCATGTAGCCGTGCGGGTCATGTGTGTCTAAGGCTTAACTTGCCGGGGCAAGGTGCGAACAATGAGATTGTGGGCTCGATTCTCTAAGGGGGCTCAGAATCACATCAGTAAATGTCAGTCAAGTGTCAATGCCAGTCACGTCTTCAGGCAATCAATCAGGACACAATGTCACGTCAAGAACACCCCAGCACAGGAGAGACTACCAGCCATGATGCATGTTCTCCTCACTGGAAAGAGTAGGGACAGTACAATTGCAACCATGAAGGTCATTTTGTTTTGTGCCATGAAATAAACCACCAAAAGGATTTCAAGTGTGCAGACTTTTCCTTACTAGATTACAGATTCAATTTAGTCCTGCACCTTAATATGGGATGTGCACAACCTTCCTGTTGTAATACTATGCAAATAAAAAGCATAATTTAAGAAAAAAGCCACATTTCTCTGATATAGGAACATCATCCTGATTTTTTTATGAGACAAATGTCAATGTTATTTACTATATTTTCTGACACTATACTGACCAAACAAGTTAATGCTTTATCAGGAAGATAATTGTCAGGCTACTGACTACAAAAAAAAAAAAAAAACGCTAGTAGCAGCTCCACCCAAAAGTGCTAACCACTGTGCTTGTATTTGTGTGTGTGTGTGTGTGTGTGTGTGTGTGTGTGTGTGTGTGTGTGTGTGTGTGTGTGTGTGTGTGTGTGTGTGTGTGTGTGTGTGTGTGTGTGTGTTTGTATGCATGTGTGTTTGTATATATGATGAGAGTGCGTGTGAATATGTGTATGAGTGTATGAGTGGTGTGTGTGTGTCTGTACGCGTCTGTGTGTGTCTGTGTGTTTGTACGCGTCTGTGTGTGCATATAGAGGGTCTTACCTCCACTCATCCTGAGGCCTGTTCTGCTCGTACTTCTCCCTGACGTGGGACACCCCCATGTCCGGGTGCAGCCAGTGCACCTCGCCCGACTGCGCGTGGCTGAGACGCAGCCCGAAGCACGCCACGCATTTCACCTTGTGGATGTCCACAATCTTCTGAATGATTCCCTGAGCAGGATGAAATAAATATGTGCATATTAATAACAGTTAATAATGTATATGCTTATAATAGTTAATAATATGTGTGTTACTAGCAGATAATATGTTAATAATATATGGTTTAGTAATAGTGGATATTTATATTCATTTATATTCTCTGTCTATTACAGCCATGTGACACCACACACCACACAAACAGTTCACAGTGAAAATATGAGAACTAAATTACACAAGCAAAAGCCCTGAAACAACAGTCACAGCAACTCAGCATATCACACCTCTGTAATAAACCCACCATTTGCATAATACCTCATAGGTATTCAGAAGTAGGAGTAAAATGCACTTTAGCACATTATGAATCAGTTAAGTTTAAAAAATGGAACATTATAACAGACGGCCTGGCATGTAAGTCTCCTAATCTGTTCAGACAAGTGAGACAGTGCTGACCGCGCCTGGTGTTCTCCCCGAGGTGGAGAGGGCAGGATTTTAGCACCTGTCAGTGGGGGCCATGCCATCACTGCAGCGACATCGCCGGTTGCCAGCCGAGACACGCAATGGAGGAGCCTCCTCGGATGAGATTGGCAACGAAAGGAAGTCTTTGATGGGATTAAGGAGGGCAGCGTGGCGAAGTTGGCACCGGTGCCTTTTTTAGGGCAGCGACCCAATCGTCAGTGGGAAATCGCACACGCTCCAGCAGAGGCCTGCATCTGGGGACACGACCCCACTCCTCACAGAGACTGAAGGCTTTAGGCAGGCGCAACATGGCCAAAAACCCCTTGGAGGAAGAACAGACCCATGCGGAAAATGATGTGAAGTAATGGCAAGGCAGTGGTGATGGTGGGAGGGTTTGAGGGGTGAGGGGGTGGGTGGTTGGGTTGCCCATGGCTGTGTGCACACTGGACACAATTGGCCTTGGCAAGCCAGCCCAAACACTGGGGAGCCCCTGCATATTTATGCTGCTGCATTGGCAAGATAGGAAAGATAGAGAGAGAGAGACAGAGGAAGAGACACAGAGAAAGAGAGAGAGACAGTGAAAGAGGAAGAAAGAGAGAGAAAGAGGGAGAAAGAGGGAGAAAGAGACAGAGCAAAAGAGAGAAAGATACAGAGGAAGAAACAGAGATAGAGAGAGAAAGAGAGACAGAGACAGAGAGAGAGAGAGAGAGAGAGAGAGAGAGAGAGAGACAGAAAGAGACAGAGAAAGAGACAGAGAGAAAGAGACAGAGAGAGAGAGTAACAACCCCCCCAAGGTCCAGAGATGGCCCAGTTTCCCTCCTTACTGTGGCAGCTGCCCATGACCAGAGCAGCTAAGGTGGGGGATGGGTTGAGTAGAGTAGAGTGGATGGGGGCTGTGGAGCTGTGCTGAGGAGCAGAGACATCTGTGTGCTATAGCATCTGAATGAGCAAGGAGAGCACGCTATTGGGACTCACATGCCTGATGTTCCCCATGGCTGTGTCCAAAATGTTCACTCATTCACTGCATAATTCACTACTTAGGGTGTGTTGCATCCTTTTGTGTCCTACATAGGGCACTACATAGTACACATAGTCAACATTTCAGATTCGGCCTGACTCTTGTCAAAGTCTATAACTGTCTCTCAGAGTTTTGGGATGCTAAGGACCAAGAGAGCAAGAATATGATATTAGTTCCCTATTCCCAGCTATGAGCAATGTTTATTTTTTGCAGTAATGACCTAGTTACTAAGGACAGCTTGTTCATTCTTTACATTTGCAATCGATCAAATAATGACTTGGTGCTGCCCTACAATATGAATGTGAGCTGCATCTAATGGCCTTTACAAAAATGTCCTATTAGATGGTATATGACTACTTCCACTGACAAAAAATAGTCATTCATATTTCCAATAAATAATGATCTTAGGACCTGAGAACTGATGACGGGAGGGGTGAACAGAAAGAAAGAGACAGATAGACAGAGAGAGAGAGAGAGAGAGAGAGAGAGAGAGAGAGAGAGAGAGAGAGAAAGAGAGAGAGAGAGAGAAAGAGAGAGAGAGGGAGAAAGACAGAAAGACAGAAAGAGAGAGAGAGAGAGAGAGAGAGAGAGAGAGAGAGAGAGAGAGAGAGAGAGAGAGAGAGAGAGAGAGAGAGAGAGAGAGAGAGAGAGAGAGAGAGAGAGAGAGAGAGAGAGAGATGTAAGTGAAGCGACAGTGGGGAGATTACTAGGCCAGGCCAATCCTGCAAGCCACTCTGTTATCTCCATTTTGCAGAAGAGCAGGTCATCTCCAAAGCTGCCATTAGAATGATTAAATATTGAGCAGGGCTTTGTCAAGGCTTTAATATCTGAGGAGCCTTGTCTACTCCGCTTTCTCCCAACAATGAAGCGGACACATCGCAGCATAGCACAGCACAGAACAGCACCGCAGCGCTAAGCTGCCAGTGAACCCTAAAAGCCTCTTAGACTGACTAAGGGTGGGAGTGATTGGACCGAGACAGTTTGCAGTTCTTGATAGCACAAGCAACAGAGCCTGATCAAATCCTTGGCTCAACTGAAATTATGGATTACTATTTGTTTGCTATGTCAATAGTGTTTCTTCACTCACAAAACAAGCCTTTAGCAACTACTGCTACTATAACCAGGCCAGATTACGTTGACAGACAAAACAAGCATCTAACTTTAGATTAACTTTTATTTGGTCAGCTTTCAGGGGAAAAAAACTCTACACTGGGTCCCCCAGCACAGCTCTTTTGCCTTCAGTAAATTCAACATAGAGCCTACTTGTCACATGCAATTTTTACACGTACAACTGCAGTGCAATAAATTACAATCCTCCCAATGGAGCAAGGAAAAGAATAAAGTAATGCATGTTTAAAAAAATAAAAATATATACATAGATACTGAAGGGGAGGGAGAAGAGGTGGGGCTATACTGTTACACCAATTAGGTCCGGTGTAACAAAGTGTGTAACAATAAATAAGGTATTAAGTTAGGTATATACAGTGTATGCACATAATATTACATGTTGTTTCATGTGGACACATAAAAAAAAAGAACTTTAAAATAAAGTGTTACCATACCTTTTTTTTTTTATATAAAATCGTCTCTGTTCTGGCCAATGCATCACATGTCTCAGCTTTGGTTTTGTCGAAAGATCACGCAGCGGCTTATTCAGCTACAACATCCCACTCTTCCTTACTTTACTCACACCTTTACTTATTGCACCTTCCATATTGCACATTTCATTTTCCCCCTACACTAGCTACCAAGAAGACCTACCTTGCACTTTCCTCCTTGCTGGAAGCGTATATGTTTACCTGTATGTCTTATGTCTGTTTATTGTTGATGTCTTTACACACTTCATGTCCATGAGTGTAGCTGTGTGTTTGTGCGTGCGTGCGTGTGCGTGCTTCTAGTTTTAACTTGCACAATTGGTGTCTGGTGAAAGGCAATTTCAGTCCTCTGTGTAATGCATGTTACATAGTGAATTGACAATAAAGTACACATTGACTTTGACTTGACTTAACACCCCAGCCTGACTCCTATTTTAGCGCCATTACCCACCTAGGGGGGCATCTAATGACTTTCTGTGGCCTGAGTTTACCTGATGACTTAACTGTAGGTGTACACTGCAGTGATAATTATTTGATTTGACATTGAATGCATTTTTCTGCTGTGAGGAGCTGGTTTTGGCAGCTGGAAGGCAAACAATGCTGAATTGGAAGGGCTCATCTTCCCCCAGATTTGCTCCGCTGATCCTTCCCCCGCTGAGAGCTTGTGGCTAGACTTACAAGAGTGTTTGATCAATCCCCTCATTGTGTTTTACGAGCGCTTGCTAAGAGCGCAAATAAACAGCCGTCTAAACATCCTCTTTCAGCCTTTTTTAGGTTAAGTGTTTTTTTTTTAGGGGGATGAAAGGGTGTATTTTTTACTCATAAAATTCATAGTGCTTATTTATCATACGAGTCATGGACAGAAGTGCCACAGGAAATGGTTAGACATTTGACCTCCGCCAAGGCCTATCTCCCGATAATAAAGAATCCTTAAAAAAAAATCCTGGACCCAGTTTTATTTCCATTTCCAACATTTCCAAAAATATCATGCAAACCCATTTATTAATATCATTAAAATATAATAATCTATTATTACTATGCAACATTTTTTGCATAAAGTCACTAACTGACAAACTAACAAACCAGTGCTGACAAAAACATGTTATGTTTGGCGGAGGCAAGAACAACATCTGATCTGGGATCAGTGGGATCAGGGGCCACCCTGTGGACAGCTCTCTAGTCGGACCCTGGCGTCCAGCAGTAGAATGGGAGGACTGCCAAACCTACTTTCTGCTAAAGCTCTTTGCAGAACCAGACTTGTAATGGAGTTAAATGTGACAAGGGCCTTTTTGGGCTGTTTTGTGCTTTGCTCTCCTGCCTCTGAACTAAAACTTTCCCTCTCAGTAGGTAAAAAAAAATAAAAATAAAGCAAACAAAAAAAACAATAGGAAACAGGTTGCCGTCAGTCATACAGAGGAATTAGAGAGTTAGACCAAAAAAAGTCCAGAGGCCTATTAAAACAGCTTTGCCATTGAGAGGATTTCTGGGATGGATATGTGAGACCTCTGTGGGGACGGTCTGGGAACGCTACATTTATCCGGGGATCCGGGTAGCGGATATCGCCCGGATCCCAGCGGTCCCCTTCCTCTGAGCTTGTGGATCAATATGGCATCTGACTCCCAGCACAGCAGACCTCCCCATCCGTCTTTCCTGTCCTGTGCGGAAACTGAGACCAATTATGGAAATAAACTCGATACGTGGAGATGATTACCGTCAATGACCGGGGGGGAGGGGCAGATATTCATTTTTAGTGACTCGTTCCTACTGAGTCAGCAAAGACATCAGAAACAATACCATCGACAAAAACACTCTGCCATTCATTAATGTAGCCTCAGGGAGGCAGGATTGCTACCAAACAAGGCAGCATTACACCTTCATTTCAGCATGGGACTTACGATGTCTAACTTGTGACATCTAACTCATGTCAACAGTTCTAAAACACTGAAAGAAGCAAATGTATGACAGACAATGAAGTATTCAAATCACAAAAAAAACACAGTGGAGTCAACTGCAACCGGTTACATCCATACAGGAAACTGATACTGGATAGTTCTCTGGTAGGTACAACTTTTTTTGTTGGCTCACTAATTAAGCGACAGCTATGGGATTGATCCCCTTCTCTTTGTGCCAAAGCATGATCAGTCACACAACTAGCACATTGACTGTGGATCACTGCACCCCTTACGCAATCCAGATCAATAGGAACATCCAAGTACAGTGTTGAGCTGAGTCAAGCGATTCCGTCGTGTCAATTATTCATGGCCCTTTGAGTGACTGAGTGCACTGTAGGGGTGTGTGGGGTGGGGGAGGGAGGGAAAGCAAGCGACAGTGCAAGACACACAACACACACACACACAACACACCAAAGGGCGGTGATTGACCTTTTCACCCCTTTTACAGTTGACTGCACACCCATGCGGGCACACACACACAAACACACACACACACACACAGACAAACACACACACACAGACTGCACTAATGGCCCTCTCTTACCCTGACGTCAGTGCCATCGCCATGCCTGATGTTGCTGGACCACGTGCTGTGCTCGCTGTTGCTCTCGAAGTGGTGGAAGACCTTGAGCACCCGGTCGGGGGCGCCGGGGGTGCGCTCCGTCGTGCCCGTGCTGAGGCGCGACTTGGCCCCCCCGCCCAGGGCGTGGTTCAGGTTAGGGTCCAGGTACGCCGCCGTCGCCATGCCTTTGCTCTGTGCTAGGTGTCTGTCATATTCTGTTGAGGAGAGAGGGGGGGAGAGAGAGAGAGAGAGAGAGAGAGAGAGAGAGAGAGAGAGAGAGAGAGAGAGAGAGAGAGAGAGAGAGAGACAGACAGACAGACAGACAGACAGACAGACAGACAGACAGAGACAGAGTTATGGCAAGGGAGAGAGAGACAGAGAGTGACAAAGACAGAGAAGGAAATGGAGGGAGAGAGAGACAGAGAAAGAAAGAAAGAGAGAGAGAGAGAGACAGAGACAGGAAGGGCCAAGAGAAATCTGGTAAGTAAGGGACGTAGAACCCATTAGACCTTTCTAGAATAACAACTCGGAGAAATTGGCTTTCTTCATCCTCTTCACACCTGTGTTTTCATGTGTGATTTGTGCCTTGGAGCGTGAGCGCGTGGCGGATAGCTGGATTTACAGCTGTGAAATGCAGTATACGGAGAAAATATGAGGTGTAAAAAATCTCACTTGTACAGTACCTCTCCCACTCCATTGCACCCACTTTGAGGTGAAAATCGTTTAAGAGCATATAGGGAAAACCTGTCTATATAGGATTTCACAAATGTGAGTGTGAGAGAATGAAAGACAAACAAGGCGTCGATCCCGCCTCTGAGAACTCTGTGTCTCTAGGGGGATCTTTGCCAGACCAAGCTCCGTCTACGAGCTTGGTGTGACAGCCATGCTATCACTCTTTCTCTGTGAACCTGAGAATCTATCACCAGGTCAAGTCTGCTTCAGGACTTCAACATACGCAGCGCAGTTAGCTTGAGACATTAGTGTAGGCATTAGTTTAGCTTCCAGTTGTGTTCAATGCAACCTCACACACCAGTATCGAAATCTGCTGCCACCGTCCTGTGGATTACAATTCAGGTCTATTTTCTGTCAGCACCGCTTAACAAAATCTATTGTTACTAAATCTATTATCACAATGATACTAAATCGAACTATTGGAACTTAAGTCCAGTCAAGTAGGTTTTTATTGTCATTTCAGCTATATACACAGTACATAGGGAGACGAAACAATGTTTCACCAGGAACAACTGGTGATGTATGCAACTGCAAACACAGCATATACAAGACAGATACAGTATAGTGCACACACACACACACACACACACACACACACGCAGTGTACCACAATACAGTCAAAGCCTGTGTGTGGAGGCCTTAAGAGTGGCTCAGGTGCACATTTAGGTAAAGGAGCTTTACAGTACAGCATGCTGCACAAGACCAACCACTACAGCCATTTGATCTCCGCATCTCTTTACACGTGATGTGATCATGACGGTCAACATCCCAGGAACGACGGCAACCCGACTACGTCCGGAAAAATGCCTTTGTTTAAAACACACACACAGTTTGAGAGAGAGGAGAAGGGGAAACACAAAAAGGAAAAACAAAAATCTATGTTGACAGCATAACAGGGATCAAGGCCACAGCTTAGAAAGAGCCGACGGCGGGTGGCGGGTGCCTGACACGCACGCAGACAGACGCCAGTCTAAGGCTCTTTTTGGGGGGGGGAGAAAGCAGCTGTATTCGAAAGGGAGGGAGAGTGCAGGGGTAAAAATAAACACAGCCTCGTTTCTATGGAGTCAGCACCGCTTATTTTCATCAGGCACACTGCCTCCAGAGGTGTTATGAGGAAAGAGCAATCGAATGAGAGAGAGAGAGAGAAAAAGAGAGAGCACTCGAATGAGAGAGAGAGAGAGAGAGACAGAGCCAGACCGAAAGAGAGAGTATCTATGTGTTTGTGTGGTTGTGTGTGTGCTTGTGTGTCTGTGTGTGCGTGTGTTTGTATGTGTGTTGATGGGAGTGAACGTTTGGTGACAAGCAGGAGGGAAAAAAGGCCTTGTTTTACTAGATATGGGCATAAAAGATAGGTCATACACTTCAATTAGTGGGTGATGAGGAAGCAGAGGTCTTTCACCACGAGAGCCTAATAAAGTTCCAGAAAAAAGAAATTACAGAGGAAGTGGCACAGCTTACACTATCACAGAGAACGACTTTTCTGCATTCATTCAAGGCTCCCACACTAACAGCCTGCAAGTGCTGGGGACGAATGACAAAAAGATGTTTGTGTACAAATGTTTGTGAATACTTGTCATTGTCTATGCTGTCTGTTCTGCAGTGGCTGTTTTTAATGAGGCTTCTGATTTGGTCTGTCAACAAGTGCATATCATCCTCAGCCTGGCTGATAGCTGGTGGGTGGGAGTATGTGAGATAGGCTGGTCAGGGCAGGGCAGGGGAGGGGAGGGCAGGGGTGGCTGCCGTCAGATGTTCTGCCAGGACCCGAGCGCCAAGCACTGGGCTGGGCTGGGCTGGCCCCTCCATCTCCCTCGAGAGGGTTCCATCCGGTCTCCACTCTACCCCTGAGTTGATAATGGCTGCATACCTCCTGGTCATCCGCACGCTCACTCAACCTACCCCCACACCACTCACACCCACATACACACACACACACACGCACGCACACACACACGGACACACACACGGACACACACACACGGACACACACACAGAGACACACACACAGAGACACACACACAGAGACACACACACAGAGACACACACACAGAGACACACACACACACACACGGACACACACACACACATGGACACACACACACACATGGACACACACACACACATGGACACACACACACACATGGACACACACACGGACACACACACACACACACATGGACACACACACACATGGACACACACACACATGGACACACACACACATGGACACACACACACATGGACACACACACACCCTTTTCCCATTGAGCGTGTTTGTTTACTGGAGCCATTACTGGGACAGATTAGACGCATTTCTGTGGCCAGTGCACACACACCCTGTGGGGCCTCTCGCTAATGCTAACAGTAACAGGAGATCCCAGACATATCAACTAGCCGGCCCAGTGGAGCAGTGCTTGGGTGGACAGGCCCCGCAGGTTATGCGCAAACGCTGCCAAATGGTTCACTACCTCAATTAGTCACAAACACTTGCACTGGCTTGCTTTCTCTATGCAAAATACGGCAAGGACGCTATGATCCTGAACTGTGTTAAACTAAGACACCCGTTATGCATATGACATAAAATCTTGGGATGGTACTTATATTAACAGTTGTGTGAAGAATGTCCATTGAGGACTGCTGGATGAATATGTGAGAAAACTGTTTTTTTTTATTACATTTATGAAATAGCCAAAGTGCAACACATCTGAATGAGCGTTTGACGGCTCCACTCCAGCAGCAAGGCAAAGCTATAATCTTAAAGCACTGAGAGAAAAACACTGGCATAATCACAACTGCGCTCACTCATTTAAGCCACATCCGAAACCCATGCAAACCACGCAGCACCTCATAAACCAACATAGCCAGTGTGAGAAAAAAAAAAAAACTCTTGAGATGAGATGACTGATAAAAATTGTGAAAAGTCCTTAAATGTACACCATGACGTCTGTAAAACTCCAGCCTGCCCTTTTCCTCCCATAAACACCACGCTCATGAGTCGAGCAACGGCACGTCAAAGCCCTCACTTATTATTATTATTATTAGCACGAACAGTACCACCCCACCCACTTGACCAAACCAGGCACACAAGAGCACACGAGTAGCCTGGCAAGCGGCATTGAAAAGCAGAGTGGATTAGAAACAAAATGACAACTCATAATGAACATTAACATGACTTTTTCTGGAAGAAAATGAACAAGATGTTTAATGGCACAGTAGTGAGAGAACCTTACAATGCCTAGATGAGTTGTCCTACCTTTGAGCATGAAGGGCCAGCAGACGCATGGCATGTAGGAATGTCGAGGGGAGAAGCAGCTGTACCCTTCTGAATACATAGGGCAGAAGTGCCCAGAAAAAGAGGGCAAAAAATGAAAATAAAAAATGAAGGCAGGGAGGGACCTGCCACTTCTCCTGAGGCAGCAGGAGCTAATGTCACAGCTGTCAGACTCATGTAGTCCTCATGAGGAGTTCTGTCTGGGGTTTAGACAGTAGCGGAACATAAAAATAAAAAAATAACACTCTCGCTCGCATTGCCTTCTCTCTCACTGTTCTTTTCTGTCTGTCTCCCTTCCTTTCCTGAGCACACAAACACACACACCTTCTGACACGTCATTCTATCGTGACGCCCACCATAACTGTGAGGTCTTGGTCTCTGAGTCACGAGCTGGTTCCATGGAACTCCTTCGACCTTGTTCTTCTCTCTCCCTGTGTTCCTTCCACTCAGCCCTCCCAGGTATGCAAGACAGAGTGGTGGGGGGTGGGCCCTACATTAGACGAGGCCTGTGATTGGCCATCTTGCGCAAGGAGCATAAGCCTGGAGGGTGCCGATTGGTTGGTTGGAGGTGTAAACAAGCCCAGCATGGCTTAGTGGGAACCGGGCCAATGTAAACAGCCACAGGGTGGGACCAAGATGGCTAACTCTTCCACTTGTTGCAGATTAACCCTTCATTGACTCATAAATGAACCCCTTCAGTGACTTCAATTGACAGGAGCACAGCAGAATGAACAAAAACAAATTGGAAAAACATCCCGACGGAGTTCATTAGGCAGGGTCTTTAAAATCCCTGTGTCCCTTAAACATTTTTACACCAGAAAATGAGTTCCTTACACAGGTAGTCATTAGCACTGAAACTAATGAGCCCCAAATTTTGTTGAGAGCAAACATTCTGGTAGTTTCCTCCTGAGGCAAGCACAAATCCAAGGCAAGCCTCTGTATTAGAGTTATGGCAGGACTTGCATCCATGCTAAGTCTTTTCCTGTAAAAAGCTTTTTCTTTTGAGACATGCGGCTGGCAAAGACAAAATATCTCTGTATTTGGGCTGCACTAGAGGAGACACAGTGTTCATGTCAGAGGAGAGGCTCTGGGGCTGTTTTTCAAGGGAGGGCTTATGTAAACTGCCAAACTTGCAAAGACAAAAGAGCTATTTTTACTTAGAGACACACAGAATCCCTGTACAGGAAATTCAGGAAGCTGGACAATACCCACCGTCTGAGCCCCTGTCAGATCTGTGCTGAAACACACCCAAGTGACCAGTCCCAGACATTTGTGAAGCTCAGAAAAGACTTTAAAAAGAGGGAGTTGGCCTGAGTACAACAGACCTTATTCTCAGGAAATATTCTCACAGCGAGAGGGAACAACTCAAGTTACAGGAGAGAAAGAGAGAGAGAGAGGAAAAAAAAGGTTACAACTCAATTCTTTTTCGCTCTCAATTCTTCCTTTCTTTCTCACTGCTCATCTCCCCCCCCCCCCTCTCTCTATCTCACAGAAAGTGTGTGGAGTTATGCAACTAGGATAACGCGACCTTGAGAGGCAACCTGGTGGCTAATAAACAAGGAATGTAGTTAACGTTATGGTTAATAGATTTTAATAGTGTGTGTGTGTTTGTGTGTGTGTGTGTGTGGATCTAAAATAGCCAGTGTGTGCCCACTTTACTGTATCTGTCTGGTCTCTACTGAGTTTAAACAGTTTCATGTGTCACCGATTGTTTCAGGTGAAACATTTTTTCATCTCACTATGTACTATGTACATGAGTGAAATAACAAGAAAGACCTACTTGACTACACAACGCGAGTTACATTTTCATGAGTCATCTGTGAGAAAAAGCAAAAGAATAACTGTACCCTGGACAACATCTACACCACTAATACTGGTGAAAAAGTGGATGCCCCCGAGGAGAACTTTCACACTGGATGGCACTCGATGGATGGTCTGGTCTGGTGTGGTGGCGTCTTCTTTCCGCATAACTACTGGGTTGCCATGGCGGCAGACAAAAGATGCTCTTGCCACCACGGTGATAAAAACAAGAGGCATCACTGAGACATGGCACTCTGACAGAACACAGCGGAGCCAAAACAAAACAAAACAAAGTCAGACCAGCACAAGCTGGACTCCCCAAACTGCTGAGCGAGCAGACTACTGTAAGGACCAATGTCTCCAACCAAAAGAAAAACATTGGGGGTGTGGTGGAGGAGATGGGTGGATTGGAGGGGTGTGGCTGAAGAAGGAAAGGTGGTGTCATCAATAATTCTCTCTAATACAGCAGGGGAATAACGATGTTTTCACCCAGTCATGTTGGCTAGGTCAGAGACGAATTGGTTATGTCACAGAGTGCAATCCCACCATGCCCTCAATCACACTTGTTTCTCCAATACCCACAGATCAGCTCATCTGCAGCAGCATGATCTTTAAGCCTGGTAAAAAAAAAATGTGTTTTAAAGTGTTTTGTTAACTGAATCAGTAAAAACAGACAATATTCTAGTTACAGAAGTATTTAAATTCTTAAATTCATAGACACTTGCCATTGATCTACTTTTATCGACTGTCTCTTAGATACATCCAGAACTGTACCTGAATACTCTTGTGCTCAACGAAATTACCAGGACATAATAAATAAAGGCACACGCCTGTCTACAGTCTCAAAGTTGACAAATGCCAGAGTGATAACTACTTGGAAAAAAAAAGTAACGCAAACCAAGGAATGCCTATGAGCTGCTGGCTAATGGCACAATTTTAACAACAAAATAAAGGTGATGCCTTCTGAAGAAATCTGAGGAGGGCCACAGGCCAAAATGTCACTGTTTGAAAAAGTGCCAGCGTGTGCCTTGATTTTGAGTGATATCTAGACTATGAGACAGACAAAACTAAACACAGACCTGCTTGAGAAGATTGCATCAAGAGACAGATCTGAGGAAGTATGCACGAACATCGACCATTAGCAATGTCCAAGAGCAAGGTGTCCTCAGTCACTCTCAAATGGAAGACACTTGGAACCAGCAGCTATGAGTGTTTCTGCCCAGCCAAACTGCATAATCTAAGATGAAGGGTCTTTTTAAGATGGGTAACCAGGAGCCTAATGGTCGCTGTGAATGAGATCCAGAGTTTCTTAATGGATGTGGCAGAAGCACACAGATGGCCAATGATTAGTGCCATGCCGCACTACACCAATCAGGCCTTTATGGTACAGTGGCCAGATGGAAGGCATTCCTCACTAACAGGCTACATG
This sequence comes from Coilia nasus, assembly GCA_027475355.1. Taxonomy (NCBI): domain Eukaryota; kingdom Metazoa; phylum Chordata; class Actinopteri; order Clupeiformes; family Engraulidae; genus Coilia; species Coilia nasus. The sequence continues at coordinate 15,567,844 of CM050201.1, read as the reverse complement.
ACAGCCCACTGGGAGTTAGCCAAGGACTACCTCTCAAAAAAAAAAAATCTGGTCTGGTCTGGTGTTGAAATGAAGACCAAAGAACTTGGCCATAATTCCCGACAGCTTGTGTGGTGCAAACCAAGCACTTAGCTAGCATCACCTCATCAATGCCACCCCCTTTAAGTCAAGCATGGTGGAGGCAGAATCATACTTAGGAGTGTTTTTTTCTGCAGTGACTGTGAAAAATAAAGATTAGAAAAATGCAGATGTAGTGATACATAAAGAAACATGGATGATAAAAGCCTACATCATACGATCTTGAGTTGAAACCTTTTCCAGAGTGCTCAAACTGGAGTAGAAGCTTACTCTAAGTTATAACAAGATTTTGTCTAGGAAACAAAGAAGCGGCTTGGGTGTGTGTGTGTGTGCGTACACAATAAATTCTCTGTTTGTGTGGGACTGACAGCCTGTACTTGGTCACCAAAGGTTAGCCTGTGAGAGAGGACGCCAGTGGCTAGAGGCTAGCTTATATAATCTCCAGCAGCACAATGTCCTGGCTGCCAGTCAAACAGCATGCCAGCCCACCGCATACAGTCCTGGGGCCATATTAGCTGCTCTTCCCCCACCTGACAAGTGTTTGACCCCACACCTCAGGTGAACCTGTGTGTGCATAAACAACCCTGCAGGAGGAGTAGGAGGAGGAGGAGGAGGAGGAGGGAGAGGTGGAGGTTTGTAATGACTCACCCGAGAATAAAACTTGCAGATTTATTTAAAATTATTTACGGATTTGCCTCTCAGCTGTACACTGGCATGTAGGCTAACGCCTGGGAGGCCTTTGAAGGGAAATGGAGGACAAAAACATATGTAGAATGTCACCAGAAAAGTGGTAGTATAACATTAATGACCGAGCATGGTAGAGGGGCAGGCGGTAACCCCCAAAAGTAGGTGAGTGCTGCGATGACGGAGAGAGCTGTAAGCGTAAAGGCCAAGAGGGATCGGGGAAGTGATCGATTATCACCTGCCACTTTAAGTTTATGGCTCTTCTACTCCTCTCTAGCTTTCATTTACCACCACTTTAGGGAAGGAGCTATAAGGATTATGTAAACCCGCCCCCCTATGCATTAGTCTGGCTACTGTGTGCCGTGCAGAGCTGTTTACAAATGCAGAACTGGTGGAGCGGGGAGAGAGGCCCGGAGCTTTTCCGCCAGGAAAAAAAAAACATCCAGTTAGTGCCGTGTTGAGACAGAGACAGAGAGGGAGAGCGAGAAAGCGAGAGAGAGACAGACAGACAAAGACAGAGAGACGGAGACAAAGAGAGAAAGATGGAAAATTATAAAACATTGCTGGTGATCCCTTGATCCCTGCACTTGATTCCTCAAAACACATTAGCATATGAAAACATATCAGGCCTTTTAAGCAGCTTTAACCGATCTGCTGGCTGCATCGAGCCTCGTGGCTTATCTTTTCAGGAAATGGCCATTTGTGCACTGGTAGAACACCGGACCCCTCGGCTCCCATAGATCACAGGACGACAGGGCCGACCCCAGCCAGCTGCCAAGACCACAGGACACACAAGCAAGTGCTTACACGGCATACACACTCTCACACACACACACACACACACACACTCTCTCACACACACACACACACACACACAAAATGGGCTACGTGATTCACAGAACAATCTTCAGTCCTTCGTTCTGCACCACGGCTAATGAGCTAGGGCACAGGAATGCGTAAACAATGCCGTAAACTAGGGTCTAGAATGGGGTAGGCTTTCTATACTCCCCATTAAATACAATTCAGTCAGTATGCAGTAGTCAATCAGAGTAGCTGGCTGCATAGTCACCATTACACTATAATAAGGGGTAGGCTTTCTGTACTCTCCCTATTAAATGCAATTCTGACAGGTACGTAGTATGTAGTTCCATAGTCACCATTACACTATAAGGTCATGGTTCCCATTACATCATGGATTTGATGGGGCTCCATTACCACGGCATTACCATGGCTTCCCTTTCCCTCCCACAGGGGCCACATCTAAGTGACTCCTAAGTGACTCCTCGGTGTCAGGTGAAAGCGAGAGCCAGCCAGGGGTCAGAGCCACCTGGAGCACCTCGCTGGAGCACCGACACCATTAAAACATGAACAGGTCTCGGAGTCAGCGACGCTGGCAGGGGTGAAAACTCCGCCCTGATGTATTGTGGCGATATCAGGCAGAAATCATAGAAATCCCCAGTGGGATGGAGTCCATTAGTGGAGCAGAGGGAAAAGCTGGTGTGTGTGTGTGTGTGTGTGTGTGTGTGTCTGTGTGTATGTGTATCCCTGTGTGTGCACCTCTGTGTGTGTGTGTGTGTGTGTGTGTATCTGTCATAATGCCATCTGTGTATCGTTTGTGTGTGTACCCCCGTGTGTGTGTATGTATCTGTCATGATGCCATGTGGGTGTGCATGTATGTGTGTGTGTGTGTACAGTATGTGTGTGTGTGTGTGTGTGTGTGTGTGTGCGTCCTGGAGGATCCATTCCACTGCTGTGAAAACAGCGGGGTCTAATCTCTGGATCTGCCGCATTAGGGAGGGAGCTGTGCAACGTGAGCTGGATGTATGGAGGGGTCTACATGGCCAACGGTGTGGATACGCATCTCCAACTACCCTAGGCAGCCTCAACGCTAACCCCCAACACACAACAGCAGGATGCTGGAACATGCTGGAGACACACACACAAACATGCAGTTAGCCCCATACACGCACACACAAATCCACATAAATCCATCCCCATACACACACACACACACACACACCTTTATGAATTCTGGTCCCTTACTCACTAATGCACACACAAATATTTAACATATTAAAGAACCCTCCTCTCAAATGCACTCATTAAATCTTGAGTCATAAACTCAATGCGTAGTTGTTGGCAATCGATGAAAGAGGCGCCTTAAACCCCTGCTGCAGATGTTATGACAGATCGCATGTCTGCACGTCATCATGCTCCCTCAGCAGCGGGAGATGGAGAGGAGAGGAGAGGAGAGAGGACAACAGAGGAGAGGAGAGGAGGAGAGGAGGGGAGAGAAGAGAGGAGAGGAGAGGAGGAGAGAAGAGGAGGGGAGGGGAGGGGAGGGGAGAGGAGAGGAGAGATGAGCCAAAGATAGCACAAGGCTGAGGAGAGGAGAGGAGTGGAGAGGACAGAGGAGAGTAGAGGAGAGTAGAGGAGAGGAGAGAAGAGGAGGAGAGAAGAGGAGGGGAAGGGAAGGGGAGAGGAGAGGAGAGATGAGCCAAAGATAGCACAAGGCTGAGGAGAGGAGAGGAGAGGAGAGGGTAGCATCATGGCTCAGGTGTGTCCCAAGATGCTAACAAGCCTAGCGGTGTGGATCCATGGACACAGCTCGACGTCACTCGACAAACTGCTTCTCTGCTTCCCCCCGGGCAGCAGATTGTGAGCCTCTGACTCATCTGGCGGTTAAAGAAAATATGTATAAAAGAAAATTCTGCTTCAACCAGATTTTTGTTTATTTACCATGACGTTTCATGCCTTTCAACCTTTCCTCAGACGTGAACCCTTCCTGCACTCTCATAAAAGAAAATATATGACTAAAGCTAGACACAGACCTTCCGATTTTTAACTCCCTTTTTTATACAATGGAACGTCGGAGCAGTGGCAGTGGGGGTGCGCAGTCACAACATCAGCCTTCATGTTTGTAGAAGAGACTGATTTGTGCTTACAACCAACTCAAAACTGCATCCACTAATGTCAGTAGGTTTGGTGTGCTCAGTTGTGTTCTATGAAAGACTGAAAAAATCAGGAGGTGTGTTAACAGCTTAAATGTTTAAAATATGCTTCAGAACAGACCTTTGACATCAGCCTGTGTCAACTTTTCTGCTCGCTCAGTATCTCAAGGGGTCCTTGTCTGTGAGATTAAGCTTGTATTTTTTAGCTGCCATGCAATCAGAGAAGTAGGTGCAGAACTAAGTTTAACTTATATAAAACCCTCAGACTAGTCAGCACTGGGACCTCATTAAAGACAACTGCAAAAGCAAGCATTTAACACAAACAAATACACACACACATTTACACACACAGACATTTTTGCACACTATGCATAATGCCACTGTGTAAAAACTATGCAAATCAAGACAATTAATGTGCACAGTACAGAATGCATATTCAGCATGGCTGTGCTGTAAATCTTTTTTTTCCTGCACTTAATATCTCATCTCTCTTAACATATGCACACCTGCATCAATGCATACACAATGGAAACGAGCTAGGCTATATCTCAACCACTTCACAATGTAGACATCTCCCCACCTACACATACTGTATGTGCAAGAACATTCATGGCACCCAATGTACAAAAAAAGAATGGGTTACACTTTCATTTACAGTCCCTGTTACGGTGCATTAACATCACAGTCATGTTACATACGGTACACTGTACCATAGGGTTAGGTTAAGAGTTAGGATTAGGGTTAGGGTTAGGTATGTACTGTGTAAGTACATAATAATATGTGCCGTTACATTTAAGATACACTTGTACAAAGAACTGTAAAATAAAGTTTTACCAAAAAATACTGCAGCATAGAACTTAAAAAGGAGACACTGATCTGAGATCAGTTATCAAATGTGTCATGTCTGTGACCATTATGTTACATTACCTTTAGCTGGTGCTGTTATCCAGAGCAACTTACAGTGAATTAGGTACAGGGACAGTGACAGTCCCCCTTGAACAAAATTGGGTAAGATGCCTGGCCTGGACACTTTTTGGGCCACATTTTCATTTCCCACTGGTATAGGAATCAAATCCATGACCCTCTAATCCCAAGACCAACTCCCTAACTATTAGAGCACAGCTGCCACTACTGCCAAGTGTCAGGTCCAAGGTCAGTAGTGAACACTGCCAGACCTGTAATCAGTAATAAAGAGTGCCATCATGTCTGAGGAAATGAGCTAATGATACGGAGTGTCGCTCTGAGTCATTTGTCAGGAAAGAGCTGCTATCACCCATAACACTCACAACCCCACACACGCAACACTCCCACATGGAGCTGTGAAGACACACAAGCCTGACACTCTCACACTGTGTGGGGATGAAGTGAGGAGATGAAAACTACTGACAAGATGACAGAGACATTAAGACTACCAAGTGCAGAAAAAACTTGCAAGACCAAGTCACAGTACAAACAAAGAACACATGTAAAACAGAATAGGTTGATAAAAAAAAAAAAAGAGTAGGTGTGTTTCTTAAGTGTTTGATTGCATACATAGGTAGGTGTGTGTGTGTGTGTGTGTGTGTGTGTGTGTGTGTGTGTGTGTGTGTGTGTGTGTGTGTGTGTGTGTGTGTGTGTGTGTGAGTGAGTGAGTGAGTGAGAGAGAGAGAGCAGGTGTACCTCTAGCTCAGCACATGGAGAAAGGACTTCATCAGAGGGTTTTTGATACATGCGTCCGTGTGTGTGCGCGCGTGTGTGTGTGTTTGTGTGTGTGTGTGTGTGTGTGTGTACCTCTAGCCCAGCACATGGGGAAGGGGCTGCAGCCGAGGGTTTCCATGCGGCTGTGTGTGTGTGTGTGTGTGTGTGTGTACCTCTAGCCCAGCACATGGGGAAGGGGCTGCAGCCGAGGGTTTCCATGCGGCTGTGTGTGTGTGTGTGTGTGTGTGTGTGTGTGTGTGTGTGTGTGTGTGTGTGTGTGTGTGTACCTCTAGCCCAGCACATGGGGAAGGGGCTGCAGCCGAGGGTTTCCATGCGGCTGTGTGTGTGTGTGTGTGTGTGTACCTCTAGCCCAGCACATGGGGAAGGGGCTGCAGCCGAGGGTTTCCATGCGGCTGTGTGTGTCTGTGTGTGTGTGTGTGTGTGTGTACCTCTAGCCCAGCACATGGGGAAGGGGCTGCAGCCGAGGGTTTCCATGCGGCTGTGTGTGTGTGTGTGTATGTGTATGCGTGTGTGTGCATGCATGTGTGTGTGTACCTCTAGCCCAGCACATGGGGAAGGGGCTGCAGCCGAGGGTTTCCATGCGGCTGGGCGGCGGTTTGTCTGCTCCTGATGGAGCTGCGGAGAGGGCGGGCCAGCACCCGGCGGCACCCTCACACACACGCATGGGAGCAGTGTGGGCACACACACTCATACACACACACTGTTGCTTCTCACTCAAGAACGCTGTCCCTCAAATTCACACACACTCAAAAAACTGTTTCCATCCTCTTCCACAGTCCAGACTGAAGGTGCTTAGGGTGTAGGTCACATCCAACCCCTGATATCAACATCCATACATGCATACACAAACACACTCCAACCAGACAGTTATTCCACTCCACAAGGGGATACGGTCCTGTACTGTCAAACAGTGTAACAGCAATGCTTACTGCAGAAGCTCCATTTTAAAGTTTATGTCCACTGTGCAGGTTCCTTTATTTTGAGAAACTGGTAGAAAGATCCAGCAGGAGAGCATATTAGAACCCAGTACAGCGATCCATAGATGCAGTTTGAGTGCAGCGATCCAACAGATTCACAAACCAGAACCAGAGATCCAGGTAGACTAGAACTAGGAAGAGTGATCCAGCAAGTTGGTGGACTGGAACCAGGGTAGAGAGAATCCAGTTGGTATTCTGGTGCCTGATAGGTCTGGTCATGGAGCGAGAGAGAGTAAGAAAGAGCACACACACACACACACAGGCTGGGAATCAGCCTCCCTCTGCTGCACTGCAAAGCCTGGCCCCGCAATATTAATCCTGCTCCGGCGCCCGGCAACCACAGCCCTCTCTGACACCCAGCCCTCTCTCTCTCTCTCTCTCGCTCTCTGTTTCAGTCTCCCTCGCTCTCTCCCTCTCTTTCAGCCTCTCTCCTCCCTCCCTCCCTCCCTCCCTCTTTCCCCTCCCGCCCCCTCTTCACTACAGTGCAGAGATCAGTATGACCACTGGACAACGCACAAGGGGGCCAGGACAGAATAACAGTGGGAGATAAGCAGCAGAAACATGATAAAGTAGAAAGAAAGAAAAAAAAGAAAAAAAAGAAAGAAAGAAAGAAAGAAAGAAAGAAAGAAAGAAAGAAAGAAAGAAAGAAAGAAAGAAAGAAAGAAAGAAAGAAAGAAAGAAAGAAAGAAAGAAAGAAAGAAAGAAACAAAAAGGAAGACAGAAAGAAAGAAAGACAAAAAGCAAAAGAAAAAGGCTGGAGGCAATGTCCAGAGAGACTTTAAGCATGCAAGTCAAGTCAGCTAGTCAATAAGAGAAGCAGCAGAAGACAGAAAAACAAGCAGAAGACACGGAGGTGTTTATATGTGGCTTCAGATACAACTGTACTTAAACAGCTAGCGACAGAGAGGAAGACACTGAGGTGCTTATATGGGGACTCAGATACAACTGTAGTTAAACAGCTAGGAACAGAGTGGGAGACAGCAGGTTCCACATGGGGGTTAAGGTAGAGGAATTAGAGAGAGCAGAGAGAGCACATGGGCACTGAACACATGCACATACTGGTCAGGCAGAGAGGCGCCCTCTGTGTGTGTGTGTGTGTGTGTGTGTGTGTGTGTGTGTGTGTGTAAGAGATGGAGGGGGGGGGGGGTCTAGCATCCAAAAGAACGGAGGGGGAGGGCCTGAAGCAAGTATTAGTCTCATTAATATGCTAATCAGAACACCCCCCACCATATGCCCCCTCTGCCCCCACCCCCTTTTCCCTCCCTCCGCCTCCTCCCCTCATTCTTATTGACTGAGGCCCACTGGTGCTTGGCCAAAAGAGAGCTGCAAATCAGAACTGACCCTGGTCACAGTCTGACCAACCCCCAAAATCTCTCCCTCGCTTCCCCTTTCCTCCCCCCTTTCTCTCTCCCTTTTAATCCTGCTATCTCTCTCTCTCTTCCTTTCTCTCCATCTCTATATCCCACAATGCATCTGTCACTCTCTACCCCTGCACTCAAGCAATCAAAGTAAGTATCCATTCTCAGGCTGAGACAAGGTGAAGTGTCTGTCAATCTCTCTGTCTCTCCTGTCACCTATCTAATTTTCTCTCTCCCTCTCCATTCAACGCAAAACAAACATGAGAAATCAGCATCGACTTGCCGCACTGAATTCCAAAAGGCTTCTCTGCCTCATCAGTGTTTGTCTGGTTGCCCTTGACGACAGACGCAGAGCAGTGTGACAGCACAGCATGTCAGTCCTGGTCCAGTCTAGAGTGCTGACACACGACTGTGTCACTGCGTACCGACCAGACAGTTAACCTTAACAATGGTCACAGGCCGTCAAATGCTCTCACTCAGAGTGGGTCGTATATCAATGTATGTGTGTTTATCAGTAACATAGGGTGGATGTCTCCATCTTTGTAATGTGAAGAAGAGCCTATGTTTGGCCTTTTGTTTGGTGTGTGGGTGGTGTCATTTTATTTTTATTTTATTTTTATTTTTTTTACTTAACCAGGTTAGTCCCATTACAATCAACACTACCTCTTTTACAAGGGAGACCTGGCCTGACCTAAGCGGATTGTAGTTAGTGTTTGTCTTTTAACTTATATGCTGTTTTGGTTCAGAAAAAGTTTCCACAATGACCAATAAACAACCTTATTTATGTAGTGTCTACTGCAGCATGGTGACATGGCAGTGGTCGTTGGTTATGTGGGGTGGTAAAAATGAGGAGAGTCACTTCATCTTGGAGAAGACAGGCTCCTCAGATTGCACTGTTGCCATGACAACCAGCCGCATGCACTCCCCACCACCGCCATTACCGGCCGCAGGATATCCAGTATCCGCCAAAAATAAAAGCCCCGATCAATGGCGTTCTATTTCAGGGGTCGATTGCCATTGATCGGCGCCACTGGGGCTGACAGTCACACAGACACACACACAAAAAAAAAAAAAAAACACTGCAAAAATTTGACCCCCACTTCCTCTTCCACCATCACAGACATCCTGTACTCTGAGCGATGAGGTCGCTCATTCACTCACTCACTCACACTCACTCACTCACTCAATCACTTACACACACATACACAGACACACCAGTGCAACATGACAATCTATGTTCCACTTCACTACAACAAGCCCAGTCTCATATGACATGAACTGACTCTAACACAGGGGTTAAGTGATCTTACCAACACACTGGGGTTGTGAAAGCATACTGTAAATATGTGTGTGTGTGTGTGTGTGTATGTTAGGGATAAAAGGGGGGAGTTGAAAGAGAGTGGGCTGTTGTGATGGTGGTGTTCTTTGTTGTCTAGATGCCTGATGAGTGGTCTGAGCAGATGCAGACTTAAGAGGTCTGTGTGTGTGTGTGTGTGTGTGTGTGTGTATGTGTGTGTGAGTGGTAGTTTAGTACATGAAAAGGCTATTTGTTCCATCATGTTAAATAGTTTAAAAGCTGATGGATGGACAACAGAAATGTGTCCATGAGTGTGTGTGTGTGTGAGAGGGAGTGTGTGTGTGTGTGTGCGCATGTGTGAGAGAGAGAGAGGGGGAGAGTGTGTGTGTATGTGTGTGTGTCATTTGTTGTCTTTGTGGCTCTCACACACACACACACACACACACAAAGACAACAAATGTGTCCTGTAAAACATCTCTTCTTTGTAGGGCCATTTTGTACCCAAACATTTAAAGCAGCTCTACTGTATTTGGGACAGTCTGAGTCTGTGTGTGTTTGTTTTTGTCTCTCATACTAGAGTAGGAGCAGATTCTGATTTGAGTGTGTGTGTACGTGTGTGTGTGTGTGTCTCTCTCTAATAGAGGGAGAAAGAGTGTGTGTGTGCGTGCATTTGGGTGTGCGAGTGTGTGTGTGAGTGTGTGAGCATATTTGTGTTTGTGTGGCTGCGTGCATACGTGTCACAGGGACAGCTTGCCCCATAAAGCCATGGCTTTATCACCAGGGGGATCTGTCTCCAGCTTTGGGCGGACTCGATAAAAGCCACAGTGGCGAGGTAAAGTGAAGCGTCCATTTGAGGCAGATCCCTGGAAGTGTGTGATAACGGGAGGAGGCGGTGTGGGTGTGGACGCTGCGGGGTCACTTCACCCCCCCCCCCCCCCCCCCCCCCCGAATTGACAGCTATTCCCACAGAGGAAATGCCACTTAGATAGCACCCCTCAGTAGTTTGAGACACACACACACACACACACACACGCGCGCACACACACACAAAAAAAACGACAAAAAATTACACGTAGGGGGTTGTATAGGCACTAAGGCCCGATTCACACCAACTTGAGCACGTATCCGTGTACCATATGTTTGTATAGTCACAGAATACACTCAGATCACGCGTGTGGTCTGAATAGTCTAATTTGTTAACATGCGTTCTAAATGAACATGGACAGAAAGTGGGCACGCGCTGTATATGCAGAGTGTTTGGTGTGAATCAGGCCTAAGGGGTAGAGAGGGAGGACATGTTCATGTGTGTTTAAAAGAAAGAGATTGTTTGTAAAGAATGCGAAAGACAAAGACTCAAGTCTCTGAAGCCACTTCAGTCATTATCTACCTGCAGCATTTCATTTTCTCTCTCCCTTTCACACCATCTCCCCCTTACTGTCTTACTCTCTCTCTCACACACACACACAAACAAAGCACACAAAAAACAAACACACTCTGACACACCCAAACTCACATTCTCTTTGACACACACACACACACACACACACACACACACAGAGGTCAGTAACTGACTGCTGTAATGGGCATTCATGCAGGCTCTAACAGAGGCGCAGGCTCACAGAAAAGGCAGCTCCTGGACCTTACCCCGGGGTAGGCAGAGGTGCTCTTCTTATGCAAACCCCTCACATCCGGCCCACTGTCCTTCCACACACACACACACACACACACACACAAACAAATACACGCATGCACCCACACACACACACAAAAAAAACACACACACACAAAACATGTGCAAGGACACGTACACAAAAACACAAGCATGCATCCACACACACACACACACACAATGGCCCTTGTTACACAACTGGCACCATTTACAAGGCACAAGGGGTTCCAACCACAATAACACACGTGTGCATCTCCAAACAGAAGTGGCAGACGACAGATTGTTGGTCACACACACACACACACACCCATTCACACCCAGACATTCATGATGGTATGATTTAGTGAAGCGTGGAGTCAATAATTAAAGAGGCGACAGCTAGACAAAGTAGAGAGGGACAGGGCCTGTCCTCACCCAGAGAGAGAGAGAAAGACAAGAGAGAAAGAAAGAGAGAGTCAAAGAGAGAGAATGAAAGGAAGAGGGGTTGAGAGAGAGAAAGAAAGAAAGGAGAGAGAGAAAGAAAGCAAGAAAGAAAGGAGAGAAAGACAAAGACAGAAAGAGATCGAAAGAAAGGAAGAGGGGGTGAGAGAATGAGGAGAGAGAGAGAGAGAGAGAGAGAGAGAGAGAGAGAGAGAGAGAGAGAGAGAGAGAGAGAGAGAGAGGCACACAAGGGCAAAAAAGGGCACACAAAGGCGACATAAAGCTCCAAAAAGCAGCCCCTGCACCCCCAAGGGAAATAAAGTGCTTGGGCTGCCTCTGCTCTGCTCTCCTTGGGGATGGAGGCCAGGATAAAGCAAACAAACCAGGGACATATGGTGGATGTGCCCTGGGCAGGGCCTCGCTCACTGTTCTCCCTGCTTGCATAGTCTCTATTCAGCCCCTAACGTCTGCTAGCTTTGTCACCTCCTAAACAGAGGACTATGAGGAGACCAGTCACATATTATGTCCCTGCAGTGTGCTGATAAACTCACAGTTAGGGTTGGGCGGTATTTTGAAAATACCAAATGTATAATTTTTAATACAGACCGCCACCTGACACTTCAGGAAGTAAAATCCCTGCCATGTATTCCTTCTGCCTGTGCACCAAACACAGGTGATTTCACAAACTAGCTAATGTATCTGTCTGGTGATTTGTTGGATCTTTAGGATTAGCTGGTTCGAGAAATGGTTGAGTCAAATATGACAGAGGCATTTTTTTCTTTCTTTTACTATACTATACTACACTACACTATATAGTTCAGTAAGCAGGGAACAAAACCCAATGCAACTCACACTCAATGACGTGTACTATATAGTGAATGAGTGAACATTTCGGACACAGGCATGGTTGCTCCACTGAGCACAACTCCCCCTTACTGTCAACCAAGAGCATGTTTAGAGACAACCCCCCACCCACCCATCTTGTGGCATCTTCATAACCTCTATCGCTTTTTAACGAGCTGAAGAGGGGGGTCAGCCGAAGGTCAAGCTCAAAGGAGGGTCGCGTGCATTACATGACCTGCTACAATTTACCTGGATTAGGGCCACCGCTCAGAGACCATGGATAAAAAAGAATTAGGGAGTGTTACAATAATGGTCTTTGTGGCTTCTCTCTATCTCTCTCTCTGTCTCACTCACTCACCATCTTTGTCTTTGTCTCTCTCTCTCTCTCTCTCCCTCACTCACACTCTCTCTCAGTCTCTCATTTTCTGTCTCTGTCTGCCTCTCTCTCTGAGAGGATCTGCAGTGACCTACAGGGAAAATCTACCACAGTGATTATGAGGTGCTTATGATCAAAGCGGTATGATTTCTACTGTGGCTTTAACCCGATAAGCGCTTGACTGCTGCTACGAGGTGTTAGACATCAATCGATAGAACACATTGGGGGGATTCTAAATGGAGATACATGAGTGGAGGACAAGCTGCCATTACGGTCTGCCAACTTGAAATCTCTGACTCCATTGTGATCATTGATTTTTGCATAAAGGGGTACATTCTGTAACAGACCCAAGTCTCTACATCTTATCTTTTTCCCTTAATCTCCCTCTCCCACTCCCTGTCTCTCATTCCCATTCTCTCTCTCTCATACACATTATATATATATATATATATATATATATATGTCCCCCTCTCCCTCTCTCCCTCTCAGTTTGATTAATACCAGCCCCCGGCACCCATACTATAAAATGTACATATATTATGCATAATAATTCCCCTCTGATTGCGCTACATACATGCATTCATGTGCATGTAATGTAAGAGGAGCTGCCTGCTATCTCCGTGTACACTTGGCCTTTCTGCTATGAGCAGCAAATCACATCATATCTCATGCTGCTTATCGCAGCAGACAGAGACCCAGAGTCTTGCTCAGGCTTGGCAGCTATAGCTTTATGGTTTAGGAGTTGTTCTTGGGATCGGTGGTGTTACAAAGCGGCTGTGGCCCAGCACGCAAACGCATGGACGTTGTCTAGGGGTTATGGTTAACTGGACCTCAGCCACAACATAACTAAACAAAAAGGTCTTACAAAACCCACAGTTCAACCTACACACTGGCCCTACGTGATGTACACATGTAGAAGTAAGACCTACCGTGTGTGGTTGCAATGTGTGTGTGTGTCAGCTTGGCAGAGCTCCAGTGAAAGGTCACTTACCTGTGGGTCTCACTGCCCGGAACAGCTCCAGCACACGACCAGCACAAGTGTTGTATCCGCCTGCTGATGGCTTGGACCAGCGCAAGCAGTTCTTTGACGTTCAGGTTTTTTTGGAAGGTGGTGTAAAATCCAAATGAAACTAAGGCTAACTCTTAATCCACAGACCATGACACACAAGTAGTCAACCAAAAGCAGCAGGCCCTCAAGCAGCAGGCCCTCATCCAGTGTTCCTTGATTGAAGGACAGGTGTACCCTTAACCAATTAGCCACAGGTAGTGACATCACTGAAGCCCCGCCTGTAAGTCATTGCTTTCCCTACCATGTGACCTAACCTATCCTAACACATGTATTCATGTGTATGTAATGTGAGAGGAGCTGCCTGCTATCTCCGTGAGCAGCCTTTCTGCCATGAGCAGCACATCACATCGTATCTCACACTGTTTATCGCAGCAGACAGAGAGACCCAGAGTCTAGCACAGGCTTGGCAGCTGTGGCCTTATGCTTGAAGAGTTGGTTTTAGGATCGGTGGGTTGCAGGTTAGAATCCTGTACTGGTAGGAAAAATGTGGATGGGGGGAGTGAAGAATCAGCACTAGGGGTGTGAGTGAGTAGAGGAGTTGCCCAGTGGGTAGAGGAGTTGCCCAGCAACTAAAGGGTTGCTGGTTCGATTCCACCTTCTCCTGGCTTGGTTGAAGTGTCCTTGAACAAGACAAACCCCATGAAGCTCCCGGTGTGCTGACAGGCGCCTTGTGCAACCGGTGTGTGAATGGGTGAATGTGAGGCATTTAATGTATTGCTTCGCGTACTCTCACGAGTATAGGAACATGCAATATAAATGCAGTCCATTTACAATTACCATTCTTCCTCACGTGCATCCAAGTTCCCTTGAGCACAGTGTGGTAGGCAACTTACCCCACGTAGCTTTAGGTGGAACCTCCACCAAACCAACAAACTCATCACTGACACCAGAAATCATTCAGGTTAAAAAAAAACCCTCTGCCCCATCACCCCACCATGCTGCTGGCCTCGTAGCTAAAAGACAAGCCAGGGGGCAGGGGGGCAGGCTGATAATGGGGGGTACATGGGGCTTCGGTTGGTGGGCGGGGTGCTGGGAATTACTGATTAGGTCTTCCTTGATCTTTATGAATCATTTACATAACAGCTCGCTACGGCCGTTTGAAATCCTAATTAGGAGCCCTGGCACTAATGAGCGTGATTTATCCGAGAGCGAGGAGAGCGCAGCGCGGTGCTGATTAACACACACATGAGCGGCGGCCGAGCACCTTCTTTAAATCACCGACTGCGAAAGGCCTCTCTGATAAAATTAGGGCAAGTAGTGGGGTGGGGGGTTGGTTTGGGGTTTGGGAAGGGGGGATGGCGGGTTAAACAAATATTTGATCTTCAAAGACAGTGAGGATGAGGAAGGGAAGGAGGGAGGGAGGCAGGGGCTTTGCTTAAAGGCTGAGGTGAGTAGTCAGCGTGTGCAGCATAAAGGTGCTGACGCAGCCACAGAGGACACACTCAGTGATATTGCAGATACGCAAGCTGTGTGTATGTGTGTGTGTGTGTCTATACACACATGCGCGTGTGTGTTTGTGTCTGTGTGTGTGTGTGTGTGTGTGTGTGTGTGTGTGTATGTGTGTGTGTTGACAGTGATTCCTGTGTGCGTGGCTGTAAATCACAGGGACTGTAAAAACTAATGGCTGTGCCAGGAAGCTGAGGTGGATGGGAAGGTGGCCGTGAAGGTTGAGGGGCAGCACTCATTTAATGAGTCAAGGCCCTTAATTACTCTTCATTATGGTGGCAGTAAGGCTCACTGAGGAAAGAGAGAGGAGACCAGAGAAGGGACAGAGAGAGAGAGAGAGGGAGAGAGAGAAAGAGGGGACAAAGAAGGGACAAAGAGGGAGGGCGAAGGCTTTCATACACAAGGGCAAAACTGGGGGCAACTTGGCACTGAGCCTGAACGGGTGACCTTGTTTGGGTCTCCACACACACACAAACATACACACACACACACACACACACACACACACACACACACACACACACACACACACAAACACAACGCTCTTAATGGAGTCAATCACAAGAGTGAAGTCAGGGACAGGAAAGTTGCCAAGGCCGTTGAGTACAAAAAAAAAAAAAAAAAACAGTGTGGTAAGCGAGTGCTGCTTCTTCCACGAGTTCCTGTGGAACTCCACACTGTGGAGTTTTCTGGAAAGTTCTTGAAGGAAAAAAATCCTGCAACTTAGAAAACTCTACATAAACTGTGTCACTTCGTAATAAAGCTGCTGACACAGCTCGTTTCGCGACATGAAAACTGAGCGTCTCTCCCCAAATTTGGCCCAATTTATCCCAAACCATAACATCGTAAAAATAAATAACCCTTCCACCCCCGTCTCTACCCATCCACACAAATAAATTACAGTTCATGAACCACTGTTTTCATACTTCTAACAGACTAAACAGGGAATGCTTTATATCTCTAAACATATTTTGTAGTGCCTTAAAGAGATGCGTGCTATGGTTGCATGAGAGCACTTTATCAGTCTGGCAGACGATGACTGTTAGGCCACAGCACTTGCATTCGCTGTGGAGTTCACATTTAATGAGGCATTGCCTGCAGGAGCACACTAATTCACCACAGCGTCTCCAATCATAGATAACACACACACACACACATTATGTTTAAGCTGCTGGCTGCGAGACAGACTGAAATGAACGCAAACGCACACACACACACAACTGGCAGGATGGACTGAAATAAATGCACACACACATGCACAATAAATTCAAGCATCATATACACATCTACAAACATAGAGAACGCCTTGTGTCTCTACGAGAAAACCAATCTCTGTGTAATAATATCCGTCTTGTTTCTCATACAAATATGACTTTGAAGGAGCAAATATACTCCTGGTGCCCTCCTCACTGATAAAGTGTCACAGGGAACATCACATCGTCATCGTGAGAGACTGCAGGCAGAGAGCCACTTCATCAGCGAGGGGAAATTGATTAGCAGGATGGCGGAGAGCAGACAGACGCTCTCTCGCTCTCTCTCTCTCTCTCTCTCCTGCAGACCCACGCAGACCTGTGACAGGCACCTCCGTCAAAACAAGCCATCTGCCGTAAATATTCATGAGGCGTGTCGGCGACATGGCGCGAGGCGGCGAGCACCGAGCAGCTGGAGGTGGAGACGAGGACGAGGACGAGGACGAGGACGAGGACGAGGATGAGCTTTCTTCCTGGAAGAGGCTCTCGAAAGCTTTTCGCTCCTCTCGGCCAGGGTGCTCAGGGACTGTAGGCTTTATTCAGTATGAGGAGATTATCTCTGAGAGAGAGTGTGTGTGTGTGTGTGTGTGTGTGCGCGTGTTTGTGTGTGTGTAGGTATGTGTGTGTGTGTGTGTACGCTGTGTAAGTGGTTGTGTGTGTGTATGTGTTTGTGACTGTAAGTTTGTTTGCTTGTGCATGTGTTTGTATGTGTAAGTATGTTTGTGTATGTGTGTGTGTGTATGTGCATTTGTGTTTGTTTGCATGTGTGCGTATGTGAGTGGCTGTGTGTTTGTTTGTGCATGCTTGTGTGTGTCTGTGTGTGTGTGTGTGTGTGTGTGTGTGTGTGTGTGTGTGTGTGTGTGTGTGTTTGTGTGCACACACCATGGGAGTAATAATCATAGCCTTGTGTGTATGCGAATGGCTGTGTGTTTGTCTATTTGTGCATGCTTGTGTGTGTCTGTATGTGTGTGTATTTGTGTGAGAGTGTGTGTACTTGTCTGTGTGTGTATGTGTGTGTGTGTGTTTGTGTGCACACACCATGGGAGTAATAATCATAGCCTTGGCAAGACCATCAGAAATTCTTTATGGCCTCAGTATGTTGGGAATGACAAGCACACGCTCTGTGCAGCAGTCCTCTAATCCACTGCCTCTCTCCACGGCGCTCGGCCCCTCTAGCATAAGATGGCTTTGCATAGGGTGGCCTGGGACAGACATACTAACAAACATGTTAACGTGTTTATCTTCTGTGAGCTGGATGGTGTGTGCGTGTGGGTGTGTGCGTGTGGGTGTGTGTGTGTGTGTGTGAGTGTGAGTGAGAGAGAGAGAGAGAGAGAGAGAGAGCATATGGGCTCAACATTTGGCAAAAGGACGGTTCACTCACCTGTATAGTAGGAAATGCGTGAAATATCTGTGGGAGAGGAGAG
Organism: Coilia nasus; assembly: GCA_027475355.1. Lineage (NCBI taxonomy): Eukaryota > Metazoa > Chordata > Actinopteri > Clupeiformes > Engraulidae > Coilia > Coilia nasus. The sequence continues at coordinate 15,550,304 of CM050201.1, read as the reverse complement.
GAGAGAAGGGAAGGACAGCAAGGAGAAAGGGGGGAGAGGGGGGAGGAGGAGAAAAAGAGATTGAATGAGAGAGAGGGAGAGAGAGAGAGAAAAAAAACAGGTCAGTTTGTCATTTCAGCACATTCGATTGAACACATTTGCAGCATGTGGTTTTGTGGGTCAGTGGTAATCCTTGAGGGAGTGCCCAAAGGCAGCCATGCTCGGGGAGGGGAGGGACGGGGGCGCCCCCTGGGGGTGAGCGCAGGCAGTTGGCACCTGGCACTCGAAAGGCTGGCATCGGAAATGCCCAGCGATGACAGAATATGCAGAGACAGCACAGGCAAGAGCGGTTCAGTGGCATTTAAATCAGAGGTAATGCGATTTGGGGAGAGGGAGAGAGAAACCGACAGAGAAAGAGAGAGAGAGAGATAGAGAGAGGGAGAGAGAGAGGGGGGGGGGAGAGTGAGAGAGACAGACAGAGAGACAGAGAGAGAGAGAATGAAAAGGTCAAAGAATGAGACAGAGAGTGGGAGAGACGGACACAGAGAGGAGAGGGATGGTTTCACTTATACGTCGACCAGATGGAACCAGTTTTATAATGGCTTTTGGGCAGCAGCTCTGAATTGATGTTCATTGTAAGGTAGTCTTACAGAATGAGGCCTGCATGAGGTAAGTAAGTGAGCAAATACACATTTCCGTATGTTTGCATGAACCGTGAAGATGTGGATCCATTTACTTTCCCTATAAAATAAAAATAAAGCACTGGTGGTCACTGACCATGCCCAAGCATTTCCAAAACAACAAAATCCACCTCTCACCACCTCTCTCTATCTCTACAGAATGACCTCCTGTATGAAGTAAGGCATAATATTTCATGTTTTGTGTATACTCCAGTGAATCTGCGAGCATGTATTGTGTAAATAGAATGAAGCGCCCAGAATGAGACCCATCTGAACGTGATTCAGGAAGGCCGGGCGTCGGACGGGGGAAAAGAGGAATGTGAAATTGAGGTCAAATGTCCGCGCCATATGATGGCGAGTCATAATGAGATCATGCTCATTCCGCTGCCTTCGAGCAAACAGGCCTCTTATTGTGTGTGTGTGTGTGTTGAGGGGGTGGGGGGTGTCTGCATCGTTTCACAAACACACTACAAAAATATACACACAAACACACGTGTAAACAAACAAACTAACAATCGCAAAAGATAGATGACACTGAGGTGGTCGAGGCAGGGAGGAGCATTTCAAAACCCTCATCTCAGGTAGAGAAGCCAACCCTCGGTGTTGCAAACACACACAAACACACAAACAAACTAATAAAAAATCACAAAGACAACTGACACTAAAAGGGTTCAGAGGAGTGGAATGTCTCAGAATCCTCTATCCCTCTACCCAGGTAGAGTGGCCGACCAACACTGTTGCAAACACACCTCTGTTGCTGTTCTGTTCTGTTGCGTGCAAACAAGCCTTGGAGAGAGAGACAGCATCTGTTCTTGCTCACCTCAATACGTGTCTGAATGGGGTAGCCCCAGATGGGCTGCGCAAAGTAGAACACACACACACACACACACACACACACACACACACAGAGGGACACACGCATACACACAGGCACACACGCATGCGCAAACTCCTACACAAACACAAAATGAGACAAATAAAATGCTGTTCCGATCTGTGCCGACTTTATTAAATAACGCTCACAGCTGGGCCGGCTCTGTCCATTGTCTGGCCTTCTGCGACGATGCCTAATGCTTTAATTAAAGTGACACGAGTGACACGGGTCCGTGACCCCCCAGTAATGACATAAAGCCACCAGCTCGGCCCAGCCCAGCCTAAACAAATGGCCAGGTTCACCCAGGTCCCAACACAGAAAGCGTTGCTCTGGTCACAGAACTACGCCCCAGCCACTAGCTTTTGTGTGCAAAATCCACCCCAATAATCAATACGTTTTGAATGGGCTTGGTCAAATCTGCATAAGAATGCTAGCAAGAGACGCATGTGTGTGTGTGTGTGTGTGTGTGGTGGTAGAATTGACTGCCTGTCTATGGTTTAAGGGATTAAAGAGTGGCTAACAGGCTCACTGCTTGTGCGTCCATCAACACAGGCTCCCTTTAATGGACTTGTGTGCCTGGGTGTGTTGTGCATATGCCCCTCTGCTTCATGAGGGATTGGTGAGGAAGAGGGGGTTTAAATAGACCAATAGATCACCACAGTCTGTCCACACTATGGGCCTCACACTATGTTTGTCACACAGTGGTCATGGTGCACTTTCCCACTCTCTTGGTCTACTGAGAGCTGTTTTTTTTTGTTTATTTTTATTCATCCATCCATCCATCCATCCATCCATCCATCCATCCATCCATCCATCCAGAATATCTACAAGAAGATCTCAGGAGGCAAAATACAGAATGAATAAATGTCTTTCTTCAAGAGTCTCTATTTCCTTACACTACAGTTTTCACCCGACATTCACAGCACTACTTTCCACTCTCATGGTCTTCTAAAGGATGTCTCCTTGGTTACAATTTATTGAGATGCTGGCTGAGACCACCATATCAATGGAAGCACAGCCAGACCCTCTGTATGCAATGCAGTGTAGTACAAGGGGCTAGTTCACCAGGCTACAAAAGCACTAGAGCCAAATATATGATTCCTTCCATTCTCACTTCAATTCAACTTGTGTAGTAGATGATATGACAAGAGTCCTCACAGTCCTGGACAACAATCCTGGCTGATTTGTGCGCATGACAGCTAGCTGCCTCACCTGTTGGCTTCCCTTTCGGCCAGAGAATTCCTACTGCCTGTTGGCTCGCCTCAGCTGATATGGTGGCCATGGTTTCAGTGGCTGAACTCTACAACCTCGGCCCCACCGAGACCCTGTGTCTGTGTCCTGCTGCTCCTGCTGTTACTGCTTCAGCCTCGGTGTCGTGTCTGCTGCCATTTACACCACGGCTCCACCACTCCTCTCCTCTCCTCTCCTCTCCTCTCCTCTCCTCTCCTCTCCTCTCCTCTCCTCTCCTCTCCTCTCCTCTCCTCTCCTCTCCTCTCCACCCAGGCCAGGCCAGGCCTGCACTCTGCCCCACAAAGCCTCCTGTCTGTCGGGCCTGGCTGGGACCCAAACACCTGCTCCTCAAGCTGTCTCCACCGCCCCCATCCACCACCCACTATACCCACACACACAGACAGAGTGAGAGAGAGACGTAAAACACACCCACAGACAGAGACTGAAAGAGGACTACACATGAAATACATACTCGCTGTCTTTAAGATATATGATAGATATCAGATAGATATATGTCGGAAGAGGAGATGTGTTACTTAAGTGGACTGGAGCGAAGGAGCAAGAAACCCACAGCTGAATGAAAAGTGCGGCCCACACTGTCATATTTTGTCTTTTCCTTTATTATTGTGCTGGGCTGGATACTCCACGAGGTGACAGGGAGGGGTCACACATCACACATCACACCCGCCCACAGTGGCACAGCCTCGGCCAGTCCTTTTGTCCTGTCGCCATGCTGCAGCCAGGCCTGTCCTTAGATGACTTCTCTCCTTTCTTCCAAACCTCTCTCTCTTTCTCTGGTAAGTATTACATCCTGTCCTTTAAGGAGGGTGTGTGTGTAGGTGTGTGTGACAGTGTGTTTGTGTGTGTGTGTGCGTGTATGTGTGTGTAGTGTGTGTGTGTATGTGACAGTGGATATACACTGTGGACATCCTGGTTGTGTCATTATATTACCACACTAGTCAGAGGCGGCGGCTGCAGAACAGCACAGGAGGAATAGAGATGACTGAATGCAGGATGGCAAGTTAAACAAAATGGCCAACCAGAGCATCACGCAAGAGTATGCAGTCTCTAGAAATGTGGAACACTGGGAGGTTTCGGCAGCTTTGTTTATGTCCCCCAGACGGACCCGATGACAGCCAGCTCTCGCAGGACACATGTGCCCCCCCCGACCCATGGGCCTGGAACCGCAGACAGGCAGACGGACCCGCAGACAGGCAGAGGGACACGCAGACAGGCAGAGGGACACGCAGACAGGCAGAGGGAACCGCAGACAGGCAGCTCTCGCGGGACACCTGTGCCCCCCCTGACCCATGGGCCTGGAACTGCTGAGGCAGCCACTTCTAAAAACAGAGTGCTGAGCTCTGGGGGACAGGGTCTGGCTCACAAGGACAGAGGCAGGTGTGTGTGTGTGTGTGTGTGTGTGTCTGTGTGTGTGTGTGTGTGTGTGTGTGTGTGTGTGTGTGTGTGTGCTTATGTGTGTATGTGTGCTTATGTGGGTGGGTGTGTGCGTGTGTGTGTGTGTGTAATTGGTCGAGCAATTATCAGGTCACTAGATGGGTGTGTGTGTGTCTGCTTGTGTGTGTGTTTGTGTGTGTGTGTGTGTTTGTGTGTGTGTGTGTGTATGTGTCTGTGTGTGTGTGGGGGGAGAGGGGTGAAGTGTGTGTGCATGTTTGTGAGGAGGGGGGTGTAGTGTGTGTGTATGTGTGTGTGTGGTCGGTGGAGCAATTATCAGGTCAGTAGATAATTGGGCCAGTGTTTGCAAATGTTTGGCTATTCACTCTCACTCTCATTCTCAGCAATCTCACCCTTTTTACACCCAAGTGGGGGTGCCACAGAGGTTATGGTATGCTCATATGTAACATACGCAATGCATGTATGTATGACATTTGGGTCAGGGTATATAAATACTGCATTTATAATGTTTTACAATACATTCAGTATTGTGATTCAATTCTGCAAGTCATTGCAATTTACCTCTATTACACATCACATTCTGTACACAGGAAGTGTCCACGGTCATCTTAGTATGGTAAAGTATGGTTGGCTTAGTATGGTAAAGTATGGTTGGCTTAGTATGGTTAAATATGTTTGTGGCTATGATCTGCCCACCAACTTCCACTGTTATTCAGAACATGAACGAGGTTTTGTGCCATATTTTGAAGCCAGGAAACAATGTTATCAGGCTAGATCTATGTAGCCTAAAAATGAAATTAAAGTCAAATAAATAAATAAATGAATAAATAAACACTAAAGCCCCTGTCATAGTCATTCCACAGGGTAGCCTATGTCTGTATGAGCTGGCTATTTCTCACTTGAGAACTGCGATTGTAAGATCAAATGCTTCTGAAGTAGCGATAGGCATCAAAATAAGAAAACCGTGGAGAAATTTACCCATATCAACATTACCTCCTAGCAGCCTGCGTCTCCCTTTTGTACGAGTCTCATTTAAACATGCGTGCCCTGACACACACAGCAACTCAAATGTGAATATCTGTGACTAACTGTGAAAGATAATCTGTAATGCCACATGTGGTCAGCTTTGTAGACTCCATTGTAGGAAGTTTCAGGGCTTCTGATATAAAGAAAGAAACTTGCCCTTTATAAACACTCAGAAATAATGTTATTGTCCTTTCTCTTTCCTAGACTTGCATTGGAGTATTTCAAGGAGTTAAGCAAGTGCAGTACTATCAAACACTATTTCACTACAAAAAACACTTTCTAACTGCAAGACTTGCAGTGCACATTCAAAAAACACTGAGCTTCATTGTAAAGCACAGTCTTCGCTCTAATATTTATCAATATACTTCTTGCATGACAGAAATGATGGTTTGAAACATCACATAAAACACATTTAGATGGCGTGCTGCTCCGGCGGACGAAGCACTAAAGAGAGGAGCATGCATGCGATGTAAGCCACATCCGCTCCTAATGGGGCAACTTAAAAGCATTCCAGTGTCAGTCTACAATAGGGCTCGCAGATCACCCTTATCATTAGCCTAATGTCATCAGCTGCTCTCACATCGTTTTGCTCCGTGCAAAGCATTTGAAACCTCAGCACTGACATTTGCTCGCTCCACGGTCGCTTCAAACAATCATTACTGTTTGTTACATTAAGCTTTTAACAAAACCCAGTAGGAAATAGACCAATAACATCTTTCCCCTCGACCAAATTCCTCAAGAATTCTTCTTGTTGTGGCTTTAAATCTTCAATTTTAAAAGCCTGAGTTCAACAGCATCGTTTCCAGCCCTCCATCTGTTTGCATGGCCCGTCCACATTCAGAGATGGAGCGAACCGAAACTTATGTTCATGCTCCCTAACGTAATTGCTGGAGGTGAATGAAATTGAGCGGAAGGACTAGTCAGTGCTAGCCTGGCTACCTTACCATGGCCATTCAGAAGAAAAAAAAAAAAAATGCACCTACGCCTAGTGTCCAGGGTGGATTTAGAGTGTGAGGTAACTGTTTGTGTATGAAGCAAGGCTGTGTTGTGAGTGTGTGTGGCTACATGTTTTAGAAGGAAGAAAAAGCCTGCTGAGGTACGTGACGCGTGTTGTGGTGTACAACAAATGAGCTCACACCTCACATCTGCAGAAGTGCTCAGGTGTTTCGATTCAGAGAGAGTGAGTGAGTCCACATTTGCATGCAAGAACACACAAACTGTCTGTGTGCACCATCTGTGAGTGTTCTTACAGACAACATGCTAAAAAAGCAATCTGTTTCAGAACACGTTCAACTTCAACCAACAGTTCCTATGGAGAAAAGCATGCCCATGGCAAAGTGATTGTAATAATTGAAAAAAAATGCCTAATGGGGGATGCTTTCACTAAGCTGCCCATTGTATAAAGAACAATTATGGTAAGCCCCCTCACAGCTGAAACAGACCCTGTCTGGTTATGCTGTTTCCTCCCCATAATTATTAAATGATTCTCCCCCCTACATTGCAGTAGATCGAATGAAACCCTCCCCCCTACATTGCAGTAGATCGAATGAAACCCTCCACACACACACACACACACATTTCTTAAAAATAACCAGGCTCAGGTCTTTTCCAATATCGCAATTTAGAGGCCATGGTTTCAGATTCTCCTTCTGGAGACACTGGGAGCTTTTGTTTTTGCCGAAAAAGCCGGTTGCCTTCAGCTGTGTTTGGTGCACAGTGTGTGTGTGTACGCTCATGCACACACACAGACACACACACACAGACACACACACACAGACACACGCACACACACACACAGACACACGCACAATTACAGAGCAGGGTAATTGCAGAGGAGATGAGATGACTGAAAGCATGGGGAATAAAGGGCTTTGTGAGGGCGATCTCCTCGGAATTTTCTCTCACCCACACACACACACAGACACACACACACACAGACACACACACACAGACACACACACACACACACACACAAAAACCAACAGCTCCTGTATCTAACCACCCTCTCACTCTTACTCACCGTCTCTTTCCTTATCAGTCTTTCGCCCTTTATTCATCTACCCATACATGTCCTCACAGGGTGACCAGATCTCTCAGATGAAAACCAGGGACATTTTCTTGAAAAAGCTGGGGACATTTTTAGTTCTACAGTCACCATCATGAAAATATGTAACGTTTTAGCGTTCAGCAAAATGGGGACAGAGGCGGGCATCCCGGGTTCAGAAAGAAAAAAGTCCAGCCAGGTATTTGTTTCAGCCAATTCACTCATCCAGCTGATCCTAGGTAGACGAGTTAATTAGTAAATCACCTGTGTTGAGAGCACAGGCAGAAGGAATACATGGCGGGACGTTTTACTTTCTCAATCCTTTTTGTCCACCTCTGCATGGGGAACAAAGTGGGGTTTTTTCACATGATTTACCAAAGACAGACCACCAAACACAGGGCCGTCCCCCCAGCAAAGCAGAGACGTCTAGTCACCCCAACATTTAGTCTTAAACTTGTGCCTGCATGTCTGTCGTTTGTACCAGCACTTCTCTCTGGCTCTCTGGCTCTCTGGCTGGCTCGCTGCTACTCTATCTGTCTGGCCCCTTGGTCAGTTGCT